>OZ023215.1:48940497-48945497 GCA_963995525.1 Escarpia spicata | reverse complement strand
TCACCGACGGAGACACGAGCAATGCACCGAGACTTGGGATGAGCCCATACAATGATTTTCCGCATATCGGAGTATCTGAACCAGGAGTAAGAAAACTACTGGAAGCAGTCAAACCCCACAAAGCCACAGGACCTGATGGGAACCCAGCTGCAGAACTTGCACCAGTGTTAACACTCACCTACAAGACATCACTCAACCAAGGTATCGTAACAGCAGACTGGAAGCACGCCTGTAACAGTATACAAGACGGGAACAATATTTACTGCTTCAAACTATAGACCCATATCCCTCACGAGCATCTCCTGCAAGACATTGGAACACATCATACACAGTAAATTAATGGACCACTTGGAACAACACAACATCCTATCTGACTACCAGCATGGGTTTCGCAAACGTTGGTCCTGTGAAACCCAACTCATCCAAGCTGTCGACAACCTAGCGATGTGTCTCAACGAGGGTGGCCAGATCGACGTTGTGCTGTTGGATTTCTCAAAGGCGTTCAATAAAGTGTCCCACCACCATCTGGCTACCAAACTTCACCACTGCGGAGTGCGAGGGAAGATGTTGGACTGGATGAAATGCTTCCTGGGCAGCCGCACATAGGAAGTGATTCTGGAAGGCAAAGGATCATAATCGGCTGCAGTGACCTCAGGCGTCCTACAGGGTTCAGTCCTTGGATCCATCCTCTTCCTTTGCTACACAAATGACCTATCTGACCAAGTGTCCTCTACTGTACGCCTATTTGCCGATGACTGTCTCCTGTACCGAAACATCAACTCACGAGATGGTGCAGATATACTATAAGATGCTACGGATGTGGGAAAAGCACTGGCTGATGGAGTTTAATCCGGACAAGTGCGAATTACCAATAGAAGGAAGAAGATAATTGTCAGCGATTATTCTATCCACGGACAACAATTAAGGAGGTCAATGGAGCTAAATACCTTGAAGAAACCATCGACAGGAAAATAACATGGAGTGAACACATCAACAACGCGACAAAGAAGACTAACAACACCAAAGCTTTCCTACAGCGGAACATCAACAAATGCCCCCAAGCCATCAAAGCATTATGCTATCAGACGTTCGTTAGACCCATCGTGGAATATGCGTCGACAGTATGGGATCCTTCCACAGAGAAGAACATCAAGTTTGTGGAGAATTATTTAGCTGCTTGGACAGATGTTCGCTAAGTCTATCAATCACTCCCATAAAACTGTCCCTTAATTTTAAGCACACAGCCTTTGTTTCTTTACTCTGTGCATCACACTGGTACGTTTACCAAGTAGGTGTTAGACTGTATATGTTTGCCTACATAACCTTAAACAGGCTTTCACTTGTCTATTGCCTAGGGAAAGTAATACTGCATGCGATAATTATCGGACATATAACGGTGGAATATCATGCTTAGATGAGTCAATAATGCTGTTTAACACTAGCGGAATCAAGCACGGAAAATACAGTTCTCAATGAAAACATAATTATACAGAAGCAGCAACTAATTTAAGCTGTTGTGTGTGCGTGCAGGCGTGTGTGTTTGTGTGTTTGTGTGTTTGTGTGTTTGTGTGTTTGTGTGTTTGTGTGTTTGTGTGTTTGTGTGTTTGTGTGTTTGTGTGCTTGTGTGCTTGTGTGTATGTGTGAGTGTGCGTGCGTGCGTGCTTGCGTGTAAGCGTGTGTGCAAATATGCATGGCTGTATGGATGTTTAATATATATTGGTGTAACATGAATAAACGACAGACAGTCTTGTTTGTAACTACGTTTTATTTTTCCAGATTAGTGCAACACACGTCGGTAGTAATCGGGACATTGTGATACCAGTGTGGTTGTATTTGTTCCAACTGACTTCTGCAACTATGATCATGATGAGTTCGCGGCGTCACATTGCCACTTTCTTCTGGTTCCTACTGGCGACTGTCGCCGCTGAGGACTCTTGCACGTTGGAGACGAACTTCAAAGACGACGACTTCCCCTGCAGAAAATTACTTCGCTGTCAGCCGAGCGACTGGAATTCACTGAGCGCTGAAATAAAGACGAAAAGCTACTCCCATCGACTGTGCGCCATTGTCATCGACTGTGCAAACACGGTGACAATTTCAAACGTCGACTTCCAGGCGATCGGCGGACGGTTTGATCGAGTTCTTAACGTCACCGTCTCACGATGTAACACGACACGGGTTCGGCTGGCCGACGACATGTACTTTGTGGTGGAGGTGGATCTCAACGGGGACGCGTTCGACTCGCTCGACTTCATGCAGGACTGGATGAGTCAAGAGTTTGAAATACTTCACTTCTACAGAAACCGAGTCAGCAGCGTTCGCAAAACTGATTTTAAGGAGTTTTACCAGCTATCAAACGTCAGACTCGACTCAAATCTCATCGTTGATATTGAAGCAGGAAGTTTCGACGGCAACCAACGATTACAGAGTATCAATTTAGCCAATAATCACATTGCAAATCTCGTACAGGACATGTTTCGAAACATTACGGATTTGAAAACTGTACAATTGGCCTCGAACAAGATAACCAGTTTGGGCTCCGGGGTATTCGTTAACATCCACCTCGAGTCGCTAGATCTGTCTCACAACGCCATAACTATCGTGCCAGACTCTGTCTTCGTCGACACTTCAGTCATGTTTCTGAACTTATCGAACTGTCGAATTGGGAATATTCCGTCTGGATTCTTATCAAGCTTGCAACGTAATCTAACCACGCTTGACTTGTCCAACAACGACATCGGAAGTTTAACTTCCCACGCCTTCGTCCATCTCTCACAGCTGCGAGTAGTTTATCTAACCGGAAACAGTCTAACAACAATCAAACAATCGATGTTCCCTGCACGTATTGCAGACATCCATTTAACATCAACGGAATTTCGATGCTGTCGTCTGTTATGGCTGCAGAAGCTAATGGAAAGAGCGTCTTCCAGTGATGACGTCGGGTGTGCTTATCCTTTCGTCGCGCAGCTGTCACAGTATTTGGACTCTAGTTTCGACTGCGCAGAACCGCAAATATTCCCTGTAACAACAACGACGGTTGACGCAACTAGCACACAGGCGACGTGTGTGGCCAGAGGGATTCCGGCGCCTAACGTAACACTGAGGACGGACGATGGAGCTTACGCCGCTGACGCAGTCGGAGCTACAACAGTGGCCGTGAATCTCAACGTCTCCGTCAGTCTGCGGCTTCCGGACACGGATGTTCGAAAATATCAATTGGTCTGCGTCGCCGTGAATGGCGAAGGTTCTCGCCAGGTGTCGCTGTCGTTGTCCACTATGGCGTCTGCACCGACAACGACAACGTCAACAACATCAACATCATCAACAACAACAACTACTACATCACTATCAACAACTACGCAGTCAACAACAACAACAACAACAACAACTACACTAACAACAGCACAATCAACAACAACGCAGTCAACAACAACAAAGTCACCAACAACAACACAGTCAACAACAACAGCAACACCATCATCAACAACAACAACAACAACATCACCAACAACAACACAGTTAACGACAACAAAACCACGTACAGTAACACAATCAACAACAACACTAACAACAACACCATTTGTCAGCATAAAAACTGCCCTCTCATTACCATCAACAACACCAACATCAACACATGAAGCAACAAAAACTACACCACCTTCATCCGAAACGGGAACCACGACAACACCGTCGTCACTGTCACCAAAACCATCGTCGTCCTCGCTAACAACAGCTAGAACATCGGTCACCTCCATCCCAGCCATACAACCGTCTCCCAAAAACGATGCACCAACAAAAGAACCAATTCCAGTCGTTACGACAACAGAACCTGGCAGAGAACCAATTGAAACGACAGGCACCTCGGGGCTTGTCGTCGGGTGCGTCGTGGCTGCGATTGCTGTCGTCGTCGCGGTCGTCGTTGTTTCCATCTTCATCTTGCGACACAGACGACAAAACAGGAGTGAAAGTAAAAGATTGCGTATCATCGAATCGAGCGACATCAACAATAGTACAGACGATGGCGGGTACGCTGTTATACCGCCCATCACCTCAGGAGTCAACAGTCCAGTCTCTGCCACTTACAACGCGGCGATGGCCGGAGACACGTACGAACACCTCGGCGCTGTCGGCGGACAGACGGACTCCCGGGTCTACGCCGAGCTGCAAGCCCCAAAGACGGCTAACTCGGAATACTTGTCGCTGGACAACATAGGCAAGTCCAGACGCACCGACGAACACGAGTACGGGCGACTCGACGTGGCAACGGCGAGCAAGGAGAGAACTCCATCCGTAGGCAAGGGACGAAGTAGGGGGAAACGTCGTGCGTCTAGCAAGGTATCTGAGGACAGAAACGTGGACGGGCCTGCGCGGAGGGCGACTGATGCTCCGGACTTTGAAACGTCATACGAACTTCTTGGACACCGCCCATCTCCGGGTTCAGACCCGTTGTATACAGTCTGCGCTAAAAAGACGTAGTCTCTTAATAGTTTATAACGTATCAATTAATACAATGTACTTAATAATATACTAATTATTTTGAAGGTATGCTGACCGCCAGATTGTGTTTAGTAAGCCCTAACAACGGTCGCAGATTGAAGAGACGACCTCTGAGCATGTAACAAGCTTTATTGGCACTACGGCCGATACGGGCTGAGTTATCTGCTGTACCCTTTGCTGTTCAACGATGCTCACTTTTCCATAGTCAACGCAGCGGGCTTACAGTTACAAATTACTGCGCCATGTAAATACGGGTAGACGAACAGACTAGGTACCTTTAAAGTCGTACCGGTGCCAGCAGGGATATCGTACGGGTGGTAGCTGGGAGGTCGTACTGGTGCCGGCAAGGAGATCCTTCTGGTGCCGGCAGGGAGGTCGTACTGGTGGCAGCGGGGAGGTCGTACTGGTGGCAGCTGTGAGGTCGTACTGGTGCCGGCAGGGAGATCGTACTAGTGGCAGCTGGGAGGTCGTATAGGGGTCAGGAAACTGTTGAACTTCCTGCT
>OZ023215.1:48930497-48937997 GCA_963995525.1 Escarpia spicata | reverse complement strand
CGCACCACACGCACCACACGCACCACACGCACCACACGCACCACACGCACCACACGCACCACACGCACCACACGCACCACACACACCACACACACCACACACACCACACACACCACACACACCACACACACACACCACACACACCACACACACACCACACACACCACACACGCACACACACACCACACACACCACACACACACCACACACACCACACACACCACACACACCACACACACGCACACACACGCACACACAAACAACCACACACACGCACACACGCACACACGCACACACGCACACACGCACACACGCACACACGCACACACGCACACATGCACTCTCTCTCTCTCTCTCTCTTTAAGTAAGCCCTAACAATGGTCGCAGTTTGAAGACACGACCCCGGAGCATGCAACAAGCTTTATTGGGACTACGGCCAATACGGGCTGAGTTATCGGCTAAGCCTTTTGATGTTAAACGATACTCAGGTCCCTTTCAAGTCGTACAGGTGCCAGCAGGGAGGACGTACGGGTGGTAGCTGGGAGGTCGTACTGGTGCTGGCGGGGAGGTCGTACTGGTGCCAACAGGGAGGTCGTACTGGTGGCAGCGGGGAGGTCGTACTGGTGGCAGCGGGAAGGTCGTACTGGTAGCAGCTGGGAGGTCGTACTGGTGGCAGCAGGCAGGTCTTATTGGAGACAGCAGGGAGTTCGGATTAGAGGCAGCAGTGAGGTCGTATTGTCGGCAGTAGGTAGGTCGTACATGTGGCAGCAGGGAGATCGTATTGGTGGAAGCAGGGATGGATATCGTATAAATCATTATAAATCAATATGCGCATGTTGTATTAGTTGGTCTGTATTTGTTATTCGAGTGTCGCCATTTACCACCTACACAATAGACCTGCATAAATCATCCCGTTTCGACGGAAGTTATTTTGTGATGCTACCAAATATAACGACATCAAAACAAATCCGCCAAATCTTGTCTGGAATCTGCCTTGTATCACTGCGCGTTCACCGATATATATTTTTTGTTGTGAGAAATGACATATCATGGGATATAGCATATTATATTTATAATCATACTAATCACTCACTTATTCTAAGTCGGTCGGTTTAATGTTTTTAACATTACCTTTATGTTTGCTAACAATAAACACCAATTCTCGTCACATACGTTTTCGGTAAGTTAATAGTCAAAACATTACACTTATTGTATTATATAATTTGAAAGGACACACGCGCGCACACACGTACGCACACACACATATCACAACACACACACACACGCACACATACACCACAACACACACATAAACACACACGCACACACACACACTCACACACACCACACACACACACATACGCCACACACACACACACCACACACACACACATACACCACAACACACACACACACACACACACACACACACACACACACACACACACACACACACACACACACACACACACACACACACACACACACACACACATGGGAGTATAGAAGCCCAATTGGGGACTCTAATATTTGTAATGGTAAGTGGGGACCTATAAAATACATGAGTTGGCCAGCTCACTGTTTAACCGTATGGTGGCTTATTTGACAAATAGCGCGTACGGTAAGCACATTTTCTATTTGTGTTCAAATTAAGCCACATAAATGAACTTAGAAATGCGCCTCTGAAGACCGCAACTGGGGACCTCGTATCACACATATATTCACACACTGGAACTGGGGACTTCGGTCAAACATCACATCTCTGTTGTACTCGACAACTTTTGTACGCAGCCTTTCTGTAAAAAAAATGGAGTACATGCAACTACATGGTTCAGATGTATGTATTATTATAAAATTATATTTATTTTTATGATAGGCTCACTGAAACTTGCGTTGACGTCGGCGTTTATTGCCATGTTTGTTTTGTCGCATCGCGAAGGTCAATGTTGTTCTGGCATTTCCTATTAATTTTTTAGCAAATTTTAAATTCGTACATCAACAAAGTATAATGAGCAATAAAGAACATTTCCACTTTTAATAACTTGATATTTCAACGGGTTAAATCATATTCAGATGTAAGTTATAAGCAGACACCATACACTGTTTAAATGCATATACTGATGGAGTTAGAAAAACGTCACACTTAATCAGATGTCCGCATATTGACACAGTTGTTTGATGATGTCACACCACAAGTAGCGTTAGGAAGAGACACCGTATGCACATCAACATTATTTCCATCTAAAGAGATAGCATCATTCAATTAGTACAAGTACACACACAGGTGTAGAATGTACACACAAATGGAAGGATCATAGATTGTCAGCTGTGAAATTCCACACGAAGACCTCAAGGGTGGAATCAATATACATCTAGCTGACAAAAAAGGACAAACTGTCAAATTTAGGTAGAAGACATAATATAATTATGTAAAGTAAAAAGTGTCACGAACATGTAGACAATATACGTAATGAGAAGGACCAAAATGTTAAAATATAATCAGCTGTTAGGTTCCATTCGGGGACTTCAAGCGAGAATTCAGTGCCCACATAGCTGACAGAACTTATTTAGCCAGTGCCTCAAGCACGAGCAAGAAGCAGAACAACAGGTAGAAAGTATATGTAACTATAAAATAGGTAGATATTTCAGGTAATGATAATGATAAGGACCAGTGTATTGAATACATAGAAATTACATATAATGAGAAGACAATGCCCAAAGATAGTTTGCTCAACCACGAGCTGGAAATAGAGACATTTTCAATTCTGATTCCGATTCCAACACCGGTTGTCTTAGTTCGATTCCAATTCCAACTCCAACACAACTGTTGATTCAACTTGACCAAAAGTTGTGCTGGAGTCGGTTTGATTCCAATTCCAACAAACCTTTCGATTCCGATTCCGATTCCAACTCCAATCGGGCCTACTACTTTTGCTTTATATTAAAAAATAATGTAGTCAATGAATAGATTGGATACAGTCAACATTACAAGAATGTATGTAATGACGTTTATGACATGATATGTTCCATAATTGGTAATCGGTATATTGATATATTTAAACCCATTGTGTCTACCGCGAAATTCATTAGGTACATGACATTTTAAGCTGAGTTAATGTTCATAGCATACTGTTGGCGACAGTGACCCAAATTGAGGAAGACCAAATGTTTTACTATCCACTTTATCTAAAATGCAGTTAACTCAGACAACCGGAGTTGGAAACGGAATCGGAATTGAAAAGATCTGCTGGAATCGGAATCGGAGTCGGAATCGTTGAAGCGGAATCGAACCTTGTGAACTTCTTACATTTACATACATTAAATATTTATTGGCCACGCGAATTGTCACTGCCCTGTAATACGTGATACAAAATATTAATGATAATAACGATCGTAAAACACACTCTACAAACAAGTATGCCTCTCCACAAGGCTCTGGGTTTCGTACATGAATAAAGGTGACATTGAATGAATTCCATATAACAATTTTCGTGTCGCAATATGCTATATTTACGATTAGAAATTGTATTGATGAACAAGAAATATGTAGTGCATTCTAGTCTGTGGTTGATATCAAATTAGCTAATTCGGTAAAATGAAATAACAATAATACTATTACTCACATGAGGCAGTGCAAGTGGCTGTCATCTCCTCAGCTCCGTCCATGTCACTTTCACTGTCGGGATCATCTCGCACAACCACCTCTGTAAAGCATCAATTTAAGGAAAGGTCGCATCTATGTCAGGTAAAAAGACATGTCAACGGTGTAATTTGCTTAATCAAGAACTGACTAAAGAGTGTAATTGTATCTGCACACCAAACATAGATAAATCAAGGAAAGCAAAAATTGATACAATGACATTGTGGTGAACCAGATTCGTGGAGAGTAGCAACTTGGCCACTTTCGCTCTATGGACGAGGTACAACGGTAGCCGGTAGAAATCGCGGTGAACACGAATGGAATGTCCCATGAATTGCGCTAGCTGGTCTTGGGACGTTTCGGACAATTCAAACACCTGGGGGAGTGTGGCCAAGTGTTTTCTCAGGCCGGTCCAGGTGAAGCCTTCCGGCTGTTTTAAAGCCACTTCCCGGACACATTCTCTGAGGGAATCTGCTCCTCGATAAGGCCTCTCAGAGTTTGATTGGCAAAACAGATAGTTGCCGTGAACGTTGACCGCCTTCCTTACCTCTACTATGGTAGAAATATTGTCTAGCATATTTGGCGTCAGAATTAAGGCAACTAGCAGACACAATTTTCCGCGCAATTCAACCCTCTTCATTATGCTACATAACTTTACTTCCGTTGCTGACAAGGATAGCTCCATCTCCTTGTCTGGCACGGACATTTCTTTCAGTGCAATTTGCACATCCGTTGAACTTCTCCGGCCCTCTTTCGGTTGAACATTGTAATTTCGCACAGCGTGTAGCTGTTAAATTCAGCGTAGGAACTTGCGTTGACTATCACCTGTCTTTGTAGCTGTGTCGACTTTGTTTTGACATGGGCGAACATGTTTTGGACATCTTCGCACAGAGGAAGCAGCTTCAACCTGTTCGACTTGTTGATGTCAATTGTCTGGAGTGCACCCGAAGAAATGTTGTCTGTCCACACTACGTCATAAAGCTCCTCAAACGTCTTGCCGTGTATCTTCTTCGTTTCATCTTCTTCCATCAACCCATCACAGTGCAAAATCTTTGCATATTTCTTCAAAGAATAGCCAAGATTGAGGGCAAGGCTAGGTGTATTGTACTTTCGTGAAGTAGCATCATACCCTGCGACCTGCTTCACAGCTTCAAGTGTGTCAACGAAGTTTTTCGGATCAATGCAATCTTGAATGTTGTGGATCTTTGCATTTGGCAACTGGCGCACGTTTACAATCAATCTTGCAAGTTACCGCATTTTGCCACTTACAATTTTTTTTCGTTTGTAGTTTATAGTGGCCCCACTTTGTTGTTCTACGTAGACCTAATGTGCGTTTATTCGTATCGTATGTTATAATTACGCATGTTATATATGTCTAGTCATTCACGATGAAATGCATAGAAGAAACTATTTTGTGTGTACAAACTACATAAAAAAGGAAGACAGGCCTACACTAACTACACTGATAACAGGGAAGAAACGTAAAATACATGTGTTAAAAATACTAGCAAACATACTCGTCCTCTGACGAGATGACTTTGTATTTCATAAGTGATAGCCGTGCGCGTTGTTTAATCCGGAAATCAGCTCTATTAAAATGGTCCGAACCTTGTTTTAATATATAAAGTAGTTTTGTTACTGCATTCCAACAGTATTTAACCTGCTGACCCAAAAGCGTGAGCGTCTTGTAAAATAAGTGTTTAAGTGTGCCGCTTTTAGAATATAGCCATTTTTACAGCCAAATAGGCTCAGTCCAAAAAACGAAGTGACAATAGCTTTAATGGCAATACAGTTGTTTTGCCCCAGTTGCACATTGCTGCGAATTACAACTTTTATTCAGACACACCTCTGAATGTTACATCCGTAGGGTCGTAGATTAATCCTTGACAATTTGGCGCCTGAGGTGCAAGCCGTCTGTGAGGAAAACGTTAACATACCCGTATACATACATATCTATGCTAGCCCGATTATACTTAGATAACATTTGAACACTAAACTACTACTGGCGACCTAACAACAAAACAATATTACGACTTTTTAAAGAAGGTTAATATTTTGGTGTTTGCGAATTAATATTTCCAAAATTACTTATTGTAATATCAGTTGTAAAAGTGTCGGTGCTTTCCACTCCTCGAGCGCTGTGAAATGATTTAGGCGAACATGCAGTGACGACAGTCATTTTATCAGATTGTCAATGATTTTATAATAAAAAGGGTGTTGCGCGCTTTCTTAGCGGGTAAGTAAATGCTTGCAAATACAACTAGTCACATTATTTGGCAATACCCCAGCTAAAAATACCTTCTGATCACTTACAAAGTTATATAATGAAATATAAACAACATTCCTAAAACGTTATAAATTTATGTAGATTTGTTGTCAAAACGCTATGTATTGGTATATTGGCCATTAGCCTTGGTTTATGAGAATGTATTCTTTGTGTTCAACGCACACTATATATGGCACATCAAATCAAATTTATTGCGCGTTATGAAAGGCATACACATTTTGACGTAATACGTACTTTTTAAAATAATGGGTGGAAACTGAGACGCGCACAGCATTGCACATATTCGGGACTAATAAATAATTAGCCACTCATTTTATGTCGCTTACTGCTGATCATCTGATGAACCGCTGAACTCGACAACCATCTCGGCAGGCGTTTAAGTTACGCAATCAGTCAACCCCAGCCCGCTTACGCTGCTCCCTTTGATCTAGTCTTCGGTTTAGATTGCGCAAGCAACTCCCACACAACTGCGCCATATAAACTTTGCAGTGTCCTGCAGAACAATTAAGAACTGATTTCGTTTGATGAAAATGTATGTACCGTTATGTAACATAAAGCAACTGGACATAAAATGGGCGTATATCACATGCATTAAAAAAAAATTTTTTTTAAAGATACGATGAGTAATTGTTTAAGATATGACTATCATTACATACTAATTATATATATATATATACTATCTCAGACTATATATATATATATATATATATAGTGTGTGTCCACTTAATTTATTAATAAAATATGTTAGTGATTTACTATACTGTTGCGCGCTTTAAAGGATTTAATTCATCACTTTGAAAGGGTATAACTTTGCTTTACTAGAGGAACATGACTTGAGTGCATTCCCGAGTTGTAGCTCCTATCCAGATATACCCTCTCACAAATGTAACGCGAGTAAGCAAAAGAACTCAATTATCCTATCTGTCATGCGTTTCGTTTACGTAATATATAAAACTGGTTGTTGAAACCATGAGTGTAACAGCATACTAACATCAAACATGACAGTTTACATATAATAAATAATTATTGTAATACGGGTAACCAAAATATATAAGTATATATATGTATATGTGTATATATATATATATATATATATATATATATATATCGCGAGCCACCGATATTTCAATAAAGTAAACCGGTACCAGGGCATGAATAACTGAGATAATTATTCAGACGTGCTAGGGCAATCCCTGGAAATCGATTTGTGTACCACATCCGCACGACTGATTCAGCACTCCTCACCATGACACTAAGTACTCAACCCCAAATTAACTACATACTTATGTTATGGTGGGTGCGTGTGTTGTTGAAAACAAACATTCATTGTATCCACGAGAAGTGACCAGCATAAATTTATAACAGATAGACTATCCGGTGTCATTGATGGCCAGCTGGACGTTACTAGAAATCAGAAAGCCAGAGGGAGAGCATTTATTACATAGGAAATAACTTGGTTATGGCTCTAGATCAATCGGATCTTGCAAACCTGATATGGACATTTCATTATATCCATTGTTTTGTAGAATATAGGGACTTTGAAGTTAAAGATTGGTGTTTCGCTGATTGAAGG
>OZ023215.1:48843070-48930297 GCA_963995525.1 Escarpia spicata | reverse complement strand
GCTACTCAGTATGTCGTGTCCTACTGCGATCGTGTCTTTATAGCAGCTTCGCGTAGAAATAGACGAGACTATACAATCTCCAGTCGAGAACATGGCAGTCGTATATCACACACAGAGGCTCGGGCAGCAATGGCAAAAACCCATTTGTTGAAAAGTTTAAAGAGCATAATGTATGGCTGTGCCGCCGACATGCGGGCCGCCGACATGCGATGGCTCAGCTTAAAAACGTGAACGCCTATTTCGACCGTCTGACGCGCGCGGTGGCGATAATGATGGTGATGACGTTGATGTTATTGTTGAAGTTGCTGCTACTGATGCTGCTGCTATAGTTGTTGCTGCTGCGTTTTCACTATCTACTGTTTCTGCAGCTGCTACTGCTGTCTCTGCTTCTGCTGCTTTTGACATATCATAATTTCGACCCAGCCAGCTTCGATATTTCAAATATTGATCCTAATAACCGCTTTATCGGCAACAGTTAATCCAAACTACGTGAACACCTCAGTGGGTTAGCATTCGACAAACAACATATGTTAATATGTTAAGTGCATATGAATAGTTAAGTGCTTGATGGTCTTCGGCACTATCCGTTACGCGCCGCCAGTCATCAAGTTCAGCGGCGCGCATCGAGATCTCCTGGCGGAGCAGCTCGTTTAAGTATACAGTTCAGCTGGTCTACGGCCATCGTATCGCTGCTGTTTTCGGCGTGTGACGGGGAACCAATCAACAGTTGTCAACACCGCAAGTATATAATCTTGTGTCATGTTTGTACGTTAAAATTTGTCGTGTTGTTGTGTTGTGGCAGCAACAGTAGCGACATCAGCTGTAGCGACACACACACACACACACACACACACACACACACACACACACACACACACACACACACACACACACACACACACACACACACTTTTCGAGGGCAATTTTAATTGATTAGGCGCTATATAAGTACTTTTATTTATTTATTTTATTTATTTACTCCTAAATGTCACGAAAACGCACACGTTGTGTATATACAAAGTTTGTGATGTGTAACGCTAGATATTTTATCCGAATAACTAAACTAGTTAAGACCAGTTATTACTGATCATTGTTTAGCAATGACGTTTAAATATACAACTTGCTTAATACACAACTTGTTATGACGTTTAAATATCTGACTTGCCTCACATGGCATGGTTCTGTTATCATGTATAGACGTGTCAGGTTACGTCGGATAACGTCATCAGTTAGATTTGCCGGAATTAATAATAATACTTCCTCTTTCGTGTGTGTCATCAATCAAGTGGTCTTTTCAAATACCTGTTCAGCCAAGGATGACGGCATCGTGGCATTCGCTGCATGGACGTGTACGTAGTCCGACACCGGGCAGACGGATAACGGAACATATTTCTATGACTTCAATAGTCGATGTGAACTAACCGAATATTAACTATTGCTACCGTTGTCAGTGTAAAAGTGTAAAGCGCTTTGAACAGTCCTGAGGACTGCGCAATGTAAGAGTTTGTATAAGTATTGAGTTGGTTTGTATCAGTAATATCTTGTATATCTAATTCAAATTAAATTATTTTAATTTACTTACAACGTTTACAACACACACACACACACACACACACACACACACACACACACACACACACACACACACACACACACACACACACACACACACACACACACACACACACACACACACACACACACACACACACACACACACACACAGACACATACACATACACATACATCACAGACTCACGCTCTCTCTCTCTCTCTCTCTCTCTCTCTCTATCTCTCTCTCTCTCTCTCTCTCTCTCTCTCTCTAATAGCTATTGTGACAGAAGTAAGGAGGGATAGAGGAAAGATAGTAGACGCTACTCAGTATGTCGTATCCTACTGCGATCGTGTCTTTATAGCAGCTTCGCGTAGAAATAGACGAGACTATACAATCTCCAGTCGAGAACCTGGCAGTCGTATATCACACACAGAGGCTCGGGCAGCAATGGCAAAAACCCATTTGTTGAAAAGTTTAAAGAGCATAATGTATGGCTGTGCCATTTAATGTAAGCGGGCCGCCGACATGCGATGGCTCAGCTTAAAAACGTGAACGCCTATTTCGACCGTCTGGCGCGTGCTGGGGAACATGGCGGTGGCGATAATGATGGTGATGACGTTGTTGTTATTGTTGAAGTCACTGCTGCTGATGCTGCTGCAATAGTTGTTGCTGTTGCCTACTGGTGGCAGCTGGGAGGTCGAAATTAGTATATGTCAAAAGCAGCAGAAGCAGCAGCTGCAGCAGAAACAGCAGCAGCTGCCTCTGCTTCTGCTGCTTTTAACATATCATAATTTCGACCCAGCCAGGCTCGATATTTCAAATGTTGATCTAATAACCGTTTAATTAGCAACAGCTAATCTAAATTACTTGAACATCTCAGTGCGTTAGCATTCGACAAACAACACATGTTTCATTGGAAATCTGCTCTTAATTTATTAACGCAAAATGCTCATTGGCTGTAGTATTGTGTATAAACAATTAAGTGCTTGATTCTCTTCGGCACTAACAGTCACGCGCCGCCAGGCATCGTGCTCAATGGCGCGTATCGAGGTATCCTGGCGGAGCAGCACATTTAAGTATTCATTACAGCTAGTCTACGGCCTTCATATCGCCGCTGTATTTGGCGTGTGAAGGGGAACCATTAAACACTTGTCAACACCGCGTGTATATACGGTAATATCTTGTATCATGTTTGTACGTTTAAATTGGTCGGGTTGTTGTTTTGGTGACAGCAACAGTAGCGACAGCAGCTGTAGCGACACACACACACACACACACACACACACACACACACACACACACACACACACACACACACACACACACACACACACACACACACACACACACCACACACACACACACACACACACACACACACACACACACCACACACACACACACACACACACACACATACACACACACATCACACACACATACACACACACACACAAACACACACACACCACACACACACTCACACACACACACACACACACACACACACACACACACACACACACACACACATTATCTTGAGTCAGTTTTTAAAATGTCCGTTGAAAGTGTACGTGGTTATTGAATGGCGCTAGTTCAATATAGTTTATAGTCTAGAAATAGACCGAGTCACATTGTAGAGTCTTATATAACCTGACCTTCATTGTTCGTGTAAGGTGGTTACTTACTTACGTCATCCACTTAACGTGGCGATGAGTTGTTGGGTTTTAGATAATAATTAATCCAGGCAGATGTATCGTACATTCCTAACTTAATTGATCGGGAATGGAATACTAATTAATAAACAAAAACGACGTTTCTTAGTACTCATAAATGTCACGAAAAGGTACACATTGGACATTTATAATGTTAGTGATGTGTAACACTGGATATCTTATTCGGATAATTAAACTAGTTAAGACAAGTTATAACTTATAATCGTTTAGTTATAACGTTTATATATACAACTTGCTAAATATATGGCATGGTTCTGTTTTTGTGTGTTCTGTTATCATGTACAGGTTAAGTCGGATAAAGTCATTAGTTAGATTTGCCGGAATTAATAATCACACTTCCACTTTCGTGTCATCGACCTAGTGGTCTTATCAAATGCCTGTTCAGTCAAGCGTGTCGGCATCGTGACATTCACTGCATGGACGTGTACATAGTTCGACACCGGCAGACGAACAACGGAACATATTTATATGACTTCAGTATTCGATGTGAACTAACTGAATATTAACTTTTGGAACCGTTGTCAATGTAAAAGTGTACAGCGCTTTCAGGGAGGTCGCTAGATGGCGCAAGCGGTGGTGTTATTGCTTTGGTCTCCGGCAGAATTTGTTACTTCTACAAAGTTACAGGCAGTCATCTTAACCATAAATCAACACGTAGGTGATATAGGACACAAAGAACTGGACGGGAGAAATTTGAAAACCAAATGATGAAATCAGCTAAGTAAACATTTATTTTGCACCTAAGCCTGTCAGATCAAAACTTGCATTTCCCAACTTTTCGGTCACAGTCGACCCTGATGTAAACAAACCCTCTTAGCTCACTAGCCTCATCATGTTTAACGCAACTTAGCCTAGTTGACGCCCGAAATCGGGCAACAACACTTACCGATATATCTCACAGTCGAGAAATATCTGCCCTTCGTATTAACCAGACTTTTTATTGACGCCGACTAAATCTTGAAATCCGTCTTATCCTGCACTGCCTTCACGTATGCTATCTCTTGTAGTCATTGGAGTTTTATATATTTTTTGCCGTCTGCTATTATTATTTTTGTTGTTTTATATTTCAACACGACTTAATTTGTTTATTATAATTTTTTATTATTTACAATTTTACTTTTAAGGTAAGGCCTTTGCTGGCCGAGGGCCCATTTCGTTTTAATTCTTACGACGATACATATATGTAATTATGGATCGAATGTCAATGTCTCCTATAGCCAACACAGCGTCAACCTACTTACCGTAAATACGCAATCAATCTGCGCAAAGGAACTAGAATTTCACCTCATGATAGACGACGCAAAACCTGACCTCACAGTTGCATGTGAAATTTTGTTGAAGCCCGCTGTCAATAGCAGTGAATTCATGCCGCCTGGATATGACCCCCCTTTCAGGAAAGACCGAGCAGATAGCTACGGTGGCGTCATGATTGCCACCAAGACTGGATTGGTTGTTGAACAGATATCGATAATGACACCGTGTGAAATGGTTGCTGTGAAAATCCAGACCGCACACACTCCTCTCATAGTACTTGGAATCTACAGACCCACAGATAATAACGCTGACTACTCAACCTCTATGTGTGACGCCATATCCAGCATAGCCAGGAAATTCCCAAACAGCCTCCTATGGATTGCAGGGGACACAAACCTCCCGGATATTGATTGGAAAACAAGCACAGTATTGAAACACCAGTACACAAAACAGATAAACGAACTCTTCCTCGACACATTTTCCATGTTGGGCCTATCTCAAATGGTCACTTTCCCGACAAGACTTGACAACATCCTAGATATCTTCCTCACGAACCGGCCATCCCTCGTCAACAGATGCGAACCCGTACCAGGGGTCAGCGATCACGATGTAGCCGTTTATGTAAATTCGGACATACTACCAAAAAGACAAAGACCTATCCAGAGGAAGATCCACATCTGGAGAAAAGCAGACACCGAGCAGATTCAAGAAGAGCTAGCAACATTTGCTGATGAAATGCAAACCCAACACAATCCAGACACACCTGTGGAAACGCTGTGGGCGTTGCCAACTGCCAAGTGCCAAAACGTACTATCCAACCACGTCCCTACAAGACTGTCCTCCCAACGTTACCACCAACCCTGGGCCAATGGCACAATAAGAAACCTGTCACGAAAGAAAAAGAAATACTTCAAGAAGGCCCAGCGTACCAAGAGTGCCTGCGACATGGCAAAATATCGAGAAATAAAAAAGCTGGCCCAATCAGAGTGCCGAAAGGCGTATTACGGATATATTAACTCCATGATAGGCGAAAACAATAAAAATGAGGGAAATCTAAAGAAGTTTTGGTCTTTCATCAAAAACAAAAAGAAGGACAACAGCGGAGTAGCCCCACTCACGAAGAATGGCATCGTCCACAGTGACAGCTAGACTAAAGCTGACATTCTTAATATGCAGTTCTCATCAGTCTTCACCGACGGAGACACGAACAATGTACTGAGCCTTGGAATGAGCCCATACAGTGACTTTCCGCATATCAGAGTATCTGAAGCAGGAGTAAGAAAACTACTGGAAGCAGTCAAACCCCACAAAGCCACAGGACCTGATGGGATCCCAGCCAGGCTCCTGAAAGACTATGCCGCAGAACTTGCACCAGTGTTAACACTCATCTACCAGGCATCACTCAACCAAGGTACAGTACCAGCAGACTGGAAGCACGCATGGGTCATACCAGTATACAAGAAGGGAACAAGAACTACTGCTTCAAACTATAGACCCATATCCCTCACGAGCATCTCCTGCAAGACATTGGAACACATCGTACACAGTAACCTGATGGACCACTTGGAACAACACAACATCCTATCTGACTACTAGCATGGGTTTCGCAAACGTAGGTCCTGTGAAACCCAACTCATCCAAGCTGTCGACGACCTAGCGATGTGTCTCAACGAGGGTGGCCAGATCGACGCTGTGCTGTTGGATTTCTCAAAGGCGTTCGACAAAGTGTCCCACCACCATCTGGCTACCAAACTTCACCACTACGGAGTGCGAGGGAAGATGTTGGACTGGATGAAATGCTTCCTGAGCAGCCGCACCTAGGAAGTGATTCTGGAAGGCAAACGATCACCATCGGCTGCAGTGACCTCAGGCGTCCCACAGGGTTCAATCCTTGGATCCATCCTCTTCCTTTGCTACACAAGTGACATATCTGACCAAGTGTCCTCTACTGTACGCCTGTTTGCTGATGACTGTCTCCTGTACCGAAACATCAACTCACGAGATGATGCAGATATTCTACAAGATGCTACGGATGTGGGAAAAGAACTGGCTGATGGAGTTTAATCCGGACAAGTGCGAAGTTATCAGAATTACCAATAGAAGGAAGAAGACAATTGTCAGCGATTATTCTATCCACGGACAACAATTGAAGGAGGTAAATGGAGCTAAGTACCTTGAAGAAATCATCGACAGGACAATAACATGGAGTGAACACATCAACAACGCGACAAAGAAGGCTAACAACACCAGAGCTTTCCTACAGCGGAATATCAGCAAATGCCCCAAAGCCATCAAAGCATTATGCTATCAGACGTTCGTTAGACCCATCGTGGAATATGCGTCGACAGTATGGGATTCTTCCACAGAGAAGAATATCAAGTTTGTGGAGAATTATTTAGCTGTTTGAACAGATGTTCGCTAAGTCTACCAAGCATTCCCATAAAACTGTCCCTTAATTGTAAGCACACAGCCTTTGTTTCTTTACTCTGTGCATCACACTGGTACGTTTACCAAGTAGGTGTTAGACTGTATATGTTTGCCTACATAACCTTAAACAGGCTTTCATTTGTCTATTGCCTAGGGAAAGTAATACTGCATGCGATAATTATCGGACACATAACGGTGGAATATCATGCTTAGATGAGCCAATAATGCTGTTTAACACTAGCGGAATCAAGCACGGAAAATACAGTTCTCAATGAAAACATAATTATACAGAAGCAGCAACTAATTTAAGCTGTTGTGTGTGCGTGCAGGCGTGTGTGTTTGTGTGTTTGTGTGTTTGTGTGTTTGTGTGTTTGTGTGTTTGTGTGTTTGTGTGTTTGTGTGTTTGTGTGCTTGTGTGCTTGTGTGTATGTGTGAGTGTGCGTGCGTGCGTGCTTGCGTGTAAGCGTGTGTGCAAATATGCATGGCTGTATGGATGTTTAATATATATTGGTGTAACATGAATACACGACAGACAGTCTTGTTTGTAACTACGTTAAATTTTTCCAGATTAGTGCAACACACGTCAGTAGTAATCGGGACATTGTGATACCAGTGTGGTCGTATCTGTTCCAACTGACTTCTGCAACTATGATCATGATGAGTTCGCGATGTCACATTGCCACTTTCTTCTGGTTCCTATTGGCGACGGTCGCCGCTCAGGACTCTTGCACGTTGGAGTTGAACTTCAAAGACGACGACTTCCCCTGCAGAAAATTGCTTCGCTGTCAGCCGAGCGACTGGAATTCACTGAGCGCTGAAATAAAGACGAAAAGCTACTCCCATCGACTGTGCGCCATTGTCATCGACTGTGCAAACACGGTGACAATTTCAAACGTCGACTTCCAGGCGATCGGCGGACGGTTTGATCGAGTTCTTAACGTCACCGTCTCACGATGTAACACAACACGGGTTCGGCTGGCCGACGACATGTACTTTTTGGTGGAGGTGGATCTCAACGGGGACGCGTTCGACTCGCTCGGCTTCATGCAGGACTGGATTAATCAAGAGTTTGAAATACTTCACTTCTACAGAAACCGAATCAGCAGCGTTCGCAAAACTGATTTCAAGAAGTTTTACCAGCTATCAAACGTCAGACTCGAATCAAATCTCATCGTTGATATTGAAGCAGGAAGTTTCGACGGCAACCAACGATTACAGAGTATCAATTTAGCCAACAATCACATTGCAAATCTCGTACAGGACATGTTTCGAAACATTAAGGAATTGAAAACTGTACAATTGGCCTCGAACAAGATAACTAGTTTGGACTCCGGGGTATTCGTTAACATCCACCTCGAGTCGCTAGATCTGTCTCACAACGCCATAACTATCGTGCCAGACTCTGTCTTCGTCGACACTTCAGTCGTGTTTCTGAACTTATCGAACTGTCGAATTGGGAATATTCCGTCTGGATTCTTATCAAGCTTGCAACGTAATCTAACCACGCTTGACCTGTCCAACAACGGCATCGGAAGTTTAACTTCCCACGCCTTCATCCATCTCTCACAGCTGCGCGTAGTTTATCTAACCGGAAACAGTCTGACAACAATCAAACAATCGATGTTCCCTGCACGTATTGCAGAAATACATTTAACATCAACGGAATTTCGATGCTGTCGTCTGTTATGGCTGCAGAAACTAACGAAAAGCGCGTCTTCCAGTGATGACGTCGGGTGTGCTTATCCTTTCGTCGCGCAGCTGTCACAGTATTTGGACTCTAGTTTCGACTGCGCAGAACCGCAAATATTCCCGTTAACAACAACGACCGTTGACGCAACCAGCACACAGGCGACATGTGTGGCCAGAGGGGTTCCGGCGCCTAACGTAACACTGAGGACGGACGATGGAGCTTACGCCGCTGACGCAGTCGGGGCTACAACAGTGGCCGTGAATCTCAACGTC
Organism: Escarpia spicata; assembly: GCA_963995525.1. Classification (NCBI taxonomy): domain Eukaryota; kingdom Metazoa; phylum Annelida; class Polychaeta; order Sabellida; family Siboglinidae; genus Escarpia; species Escarpia spicata. The sequence continues at coordinate 48,921,363 of OZ023215.1, read as the reverse complement.
TCCGTCAGTCTGCGGCTTCCGGACACGGATGTTCGAAAGTATCAATTGGTCTGCGTCGCCGTGAATGGCGAAGGTACTCGCCAGGTGTCGCTGTCGTTGTCCACTATGGCGTCTGCACCGACAACGACAACGTCAACAACATCAACAACATCAACAACATCGACATCATCAACAACAACAACAACAACTACTACAGCACAATCAACAACAACGCAGTCAACAACAACAAAGTCACCAACAACAACACAGTCAACAACAACAGCAACACCATCATCAACAACACCAACAACAACATCACCAACAACAACAACAACAACAACACAGTCAACGACAACAAAACCACCTACAGTACCACAATCAACAACAACACTAACAACAACACCATTTGTCAGCATAAAAACTGGCCTCTCATTACTATCAACAACACCAACATCAACACATGAAGCAACAAAAACTACACCACCTTCATCCGAAACGGGAACCACGACAACACCGTCGTCACTGTCACCAAAACCATCGTCGTCCTCGCTAACAACAGCTAGAACATCGGACACCTCCATCCCAGCCATACAACCGCCTCCCAAAAACGATGCACCAACAAAAGAACCAATTCCAGTCGTTACGACAACAGAACCTGGCAGAGAGCCAATTGAAGTGACAGGCTCCTCGGGGCTTGTCGTCGGGTGCGTCGTGGCTGCGATTGCTGTCGTCGTCGCGGTCGTCGTTGTTTCCATCTTCATCTTGCGATACAGACGACAAAAGAGGAGTGAAAGTAGATTGCGTATCATCGAATCGAGCGACAACAATAGTACAGACGATGGCGGGTACGCTGTTATACTACACATCGCCTCAGGAGTCAACACTCGAGGCTCTGCCACTTACAACGCGGCGATGGCCGGAAACACGTACGAACACCTCGGCGCTGTCGGCGGACAGAGGGACTCCCGGGTCTACGCCGAGCTGCAAGCCCCAAAGACGGCTAACTCGGAATACTTGTCGCTGGACAACATAGGCAAGTCCAGACGCACCGACGAACACGAGTACGGACGACTCGACGTGGCAACGGCGAGCAAGGAGAGAGCTCCGTCCATAGACAAGGAACGAAGTAGGGGGAAACGTTGTGCGTCTAGCAAGGTCTCTGTGGATAGATACGTGGACATGCCTGCACAGAGGGCGACTAATACTATGGACACTGAACCGTCGTACGTACCTATAGCAAGCAAGGAGAGAACTCCATCCGTAGGCAAGGGACGAAGTAAGGGGAAACGTCGTGCGTCTAGCAAGGTCTCCGAGGACAGATAGGTGGATCGGCCTGCGCGGAGGGCGAATGATGCTCCGGACAGTAAAACGTCTTACGAACTTCTTGGACACTGTTCATCTCCGGGTTCAGACTAGTTTATCACGTATCAATTAATACAATGTACTTAAGAATATACTAATTATTGTGAAGGTATGCTGACCGCCAGATTGTGTTTAGTAAGCCCTAACAACGGTCGCAGTTTGAAGAGACGACCGCTGAGCATGTAACAAGCTTTATTGGCACTACGGCCGATACGGGCTGAGTTATCTGCTGTACTCTTTGCTGTTCAACGATGCTCACTTTTCCATGGTCAACGCAGCGGGCTTACAGTTACAAATTACTGCGCCATGTAAATACGGGTAGACGAACAGACTAGGTACCTTTAAAGTCGTACCGGTGCCACCAGGGATATCGTACGGGTGGCAGCTGGGAGGTCGTACTGGTGCCGACAAGGAGATCCTTCTGGTGCCGGCAGGGAGGTCGTACTGGTGGCAGCGGGGAGGTCGTACTGGTGGCAGCTGTGAGGTCGTACTGGTGCCGGCAGGGAGATCGTACTAGTGGCAACTGGGAGGTCGTACTGGTGGCAACTGGGAGGTCGTATAGGGGTCAGGAAACTGTTGAACTTCCTGCTTGGTTACAGACGAAAAAGTGCAATTTATTTTTGAGAAATGAATTTTTTTTATAATTCACCTGCTCTGACATAAGTGCATTTGAGTAGTCAGATTTCCCGGTGTGATTGTAGAAGCTGTTGACAGTAAAATGGTGCATTGGTAGCTCATTGTACTAAGCGGAAGGGTATTTGCAAGCAATTTGGCCAGTTGACCCTTTAGCCTGATTACTGCCTGCATCTTTTCGTAAATATTGACGGGTGTCACACATACATGCATTTTACGAGAGCTAGAAATATTAGATTTTGACTAAACTCGACCAGCATGTCAATGAGTTGATAATAACAGCAGGTGAGAAGTTTAAGAAACTTTAGAGGTCACTTTTTTATAATCACACAAAACGTTAACATGGTCGCCAATGGGAAACTAACAGTGTGCTAAGCCCTATAGGGGGCAGCAGGAAGGTCTTATTGGGGGCAGCATCGAGTTCGTACATTATGGTCTCTGAACAATCATGTGGCGCCTACTAGCGTTTACCTAGAATACTACATTACGTATAGCGTTTTCTTGTCGGTTATGCAATCATATTATTGTTCATATGCTGATTTGAAACTTATATATGTATATGCAGCTGTGACACATTTGTTTGTTGGAAAACCGTTTTACTGACCTGAAATAGTCATTATAAATCTATATGTGCATGTTGTATTAACTGGCTGTATTACTAATTCGAGTGTTGCCATTTACTACCTACACAATAGATTTGCATAAATCATCCGGGTTTAGGCGGAAACTATCTCGTGATGCTACCAAATATAATGACATCAAAACAAATTCGCTAAATCTTGTCTGGAATCTGCCTTGTATCACTGCGCGTTCACCGATATATATATTTTTTTGTGGGAAATGACATATCATGGGATATAGCATATTATATTTATAATCATACTAATCATTCACTTATTCTAAGTCGGTCGGTTTAATGTTTTTAACATTACCTATATGTTTGCTAACAATAAACACCAATTCTCGTCACATACGTTTTCGGTAAGTTAATAGTCAAAACATTACGCTTATTGCATTATATAATTTGATGGGACACACGCGCGCATACACGTACGCACACACACACACACACACACACACACACCACAACACACACATACACGCACACACACACACGCACACACCACACACACACACACACACAAACACATACACCACACACACACCCACACACATAAACCACAACACACACACACACACACACACACACACACACACACACACACACACACACACACACACACACACACACACACACACACACACACACACACACACACACACACATGTGAGTATAGAGTCCCAATTGGGGACTCTAATATTTGTAGTGGTAAGTGGGGACCTATAAAATACATGAGTTGGCCAGCTCACTGTTTAACCGTGTGGTGGTTTATTTGACAAATAGCGCGTATGGTAAGCACATTTTCTATTTGTGTTCAAATTAAGCCACACAAATGAAGTTAGAAATGCGCCTCCTAAGACCGCAACTGGGGACCTCGTATCACACACACATTCACTCACTGGAACTGGGGACTTCGGTCAAACATCACATCTTTGTTGTACTCGACAACTTTTGTACGCAGCCTTTCTGTGAAAAATTTAGTACATGCAAACTACATGGTTCAGATGTATGTATATTATTATAAAATTAGATTAATTTTTATGATACGCTCACTGAAACTCGCGTTGACGTCAGCGTTGATTGCCATGTTTGTTTCGTCGCATCGCGAAGGTCAAGGTTGTTCTGGCATTTCTTTTTTTTTAAATAGCAAATTTTAAATTCGTACATCAACAAAGTATAATGGGCAATAAAGAACATTTCCACGTTTAATAACTTGATATTTCAAAGGGTTAAATCATATTCATATGTAAGTTATAAGCAGACACCATACACTGTTTAAATGCATATACTGATGGAGTTAAAAAAACGTCACACTTAATCAGATGTCCGCATATTGACACAGTTGTTTGATGATGTCACACCACAAGTAGCGTTAGGAAGAGATGCCGTATGCACATCAACATTATTTCCATCTAAAGAGATAGCATCATTCAATTAGTACAAGTACACACACAGGTGTAGAATGTACACACAAATGGAAGGATCATAGATTGTCAGCTGTGAAATTCCACACGAAGACCTCAAGGGTGGAATCAATATACACATAGCTGACAAAAAAGGACAAACTGTCAAATTTAGGTAGAAGACATAATATAATTATGTAAAGTAAAAAGTGTCACGAACATGTAGACAATATACGTAATGAGAAGGACCAAAATGTTAAAATATAATCAGCTGTTAGGTTCCATTCGGGGACTTCAAGCGAGAATTCAGTGCCCACATAGCTGATAGAACGTATTTAGCCAGTGCCTCAAGCACGAGCAAGAAGCAGAACAACAATAGGTAGAAAGTATATGGAAATATAAAATAGGTAGATATTTCAGGTAATGATAAGGACCAGTGTATTGAATACATAGAAATTACATAAAATTATAATGAGAAGACAATACCCAAAGACAGTCTGTTCAACCACGAGCTGGAAATAGAGACATTTTCAATTCTGATTCCGATTCCAACACCGGTTGTCTAAGTTCGATTCCAATTCCAACTCCAACACAACTGTTGATTCAACTTGACCAAAAGTTGTGCTGGAGTCGGTTTGATTCCGATTCCAACAAACCTTTCGATTCCGATTCCAACTCCAATCGGGCCTACTACTTTTGCTTTATATTTAAAAATAATGTAGTCAATGAATAGATTGGATACAGTCAACATTACAATAATGTATGTAATGACGTTTATGACATGATATGTTCCATAATTGGTAATCGGTATATTGATATATTTAAACCCATTGTGTCTACCGTGAAATTCATTAGGTACATGACATTTTAAGCTGAGTTAATGTTCATAGCAAACTGTTGGCGACAGTGACCCAGATTGAGGAAGACCAAATGTTTTACTATCCACTTTATCTAAAATGCAATTAACTCAGACAACCGGAGTTGGAAACGGAATCGGAATTGAACGTTGACCGCCTTCCTTACCTCTACTATGGTAGAAATATTGTCTAGCATATTTGGCGTCAGAATTAAGGCAACTAGCAGACACCATTTTCCGCGCAATTCAACCCTCTTCATTTTGCTACATAACTCTACTTCCGTTGCTGACAAGGACAGCTCTATCTCCTTGTCTGGCACGGACATTTCTTTCAGTGCAATTTGCACATCCGTTGAACTTCTCCGGCCCTCTTTCGGTTGAACATTGTAATTTCGCACAGCGTGTAGCTGTCAAATTCAGCGTAGAAACTTGCGTTGACTATCACCTGTCTTCGTAGCTGTGTTGACTTTGTTTTGACATGGGCGAACAGGTTTTGGACATATTCGCACAGAGGAAGCAGCTTCAACCTGTTCGACTTGTTGATGTCAATTGTCTGGAGTGCACCCGAAGAAATGTTGTCTGTCCACACTACGTCATAAAGCTCCTCAAACGTCTTGCTGTGTCTCTTCTTCGTTTCATCTTCTTCCATCAACCCCTCACAGTGCAAACTCTTGGCACATTTCTTCAAAGAATAGCCAAGATTGAGGGCAAGGCTATGTGTTTTGTACTCTCGTGAAGTAGCATCATACCCTGCGACCTGCTTGACAGCTTCAAGTGTGTCAACGAAGTTCTGCAATCTTGAATGTTGTGGATCTTTGCATTTGGCAGCTGGCGTACGTTTACAATCAATCTTGCAAGTTACCGCATTTTGCCACTTACAATTTTTTTTCGTTTGCAATTTTTTGTGGCCCCACTTTGTTGTTCCACGTAGACCTAATGTGCGCCGCGTTTATTCGTATCGTATGTTATAATTACGCATGTTATATATGTCTAGTCATTCACGAATTTAGATGAAATGCATAGAAGAAACTATTTTGTGTGTACAAACTGCATAAAAAAGGAAGACAGGCCTACAGTAACTACACTGTTAACAGGGAGGAAACGTAAAATGCATGTGTTAAAAATACTAGCAAACATACCCGTCCTCTGACGAGATGACTTTGTATATCATAAGTGATAGCCGTGCGCGTTGTTTAATCCGGGAATCAGCTCTATTAAAATGGCCCGAACCTTGTTTTAATATATAAAGTAGTTTTCTTACTGCATTCCAACAGTATTTAACCTGCTGACCCAAAAGCGTGAGCGTCTTGTAAAATAAGTGTTTAAGTGTGCCGCTTTTAGAATATAGCCATTTTTACCGCAGAATAGGCTCAGTCCAAAAAACGAAATGACAATAGCTTTAATGGCAATACAGTTGTTTTGCCCCAGTTGCACATTGCTGCGAATTACAACTTTTATTCCGACACACCTCTGAATGTTACATCCGTGGGGTCGTAGATTAATCCTTGAAAATTTGGCGCCTGAGGTGCAAGCCGTCTGTGAGGAAAACGTTAACATACCCGCATACATACATACCTATGCTAGCCCGATTATACTTAGATAACATTTGAACACTAAACTACTACTGGCGACCTAACAACAAAACAATATTACGACTTTTTAAAGAAGGTTAATATTTTTGTGTTTGCGAATTAATATTTCCAAAATTACTTATTGTAATATCGAAACTCATTCATATATCACGGCAGTTCTCAAATAAGTTCTTGTTTTATGAGAAACACTGTGGTATTTCCTTTCACTTAGTTGTAATATGTGCGGACAAGCTGGACACTGCTAGGATAATGCACCCCACAGTTCCTGGGAACGCCCATGCATTTCGGGTCGCTGTGCGTAAGTTTCTGCAGCCGTCACTAATGCACAACACCGATGTTAAATCAATCAACTAGTTACCTGAAACTATCACATGCTACGGCAATGAATGGAGACAGTCACACGCTGGATACACCCAGAACCGAAGACGGTTGTAAACGGCACATGTTTGGCTTAGTGCGTTGATTCAAACAGTTGTAAAAGTGTCAGAGCTTTCCACACCTCGAGGGCTGTGAAATGCTTTAGGCGAACACGCAGTGACGACAGTCATTTTATCAGATTGTCGATGATTTTATAATAAAAAAGGGTGTTGCGCGCTTTCATAGCGGGCAAATAAATGCTTGTAAATACAACTAGTCACATCATTTGGCAATACCCCAGCTAAAATACCCTCTGATCACTTAGAAAGTTATATAATGAAATATAAACAACATTCCTAAAACGTTATAAATTCATGTAGATTTGTTGTCAAAACGCTATGTATTGGTATATTGGCCATTAGCCTTGGTTTATGAGAATTTATTCTTTGTGTTCAACGCACACTATATATGGCACATCAAATCAAACTTATTGCGCGTTATGAAAGGCATACACATTTTGACACCGTAATACGCACTTTTTACAATAAAGGGTGGAAACTGAGACGCGCACAACATTGCACATATTCGGGATGAATAAATAATTAGCCACTCGTTTTATGTTGCTTACTGCTGATCAGGTGTCGCTGTCGTTGTCCACTATAGCGTCAGCACCGATAACGACAACGTCAACAACATCAACATCATCAACAACAACAACTACTACAGCACTATCAACAACTACGCAGTCAACAACACAAACAACAACAACACTAACTACAGCACAATCAACAACAACAAAGTCACCAACAACAACACAGTCAACAACAACAGCAACACCATCATCAACAACAACATCAAGAACAACAACACAATCAACAACAACAACAACAACACAGTCAACGACAACAAAACCACCTACAGTAACACAATCAACCACAACACAATCAACAGTACCAACAGCACCGCCAACAACAACACCATTTATCAGCACAAAAACGGCCCACTCACTACCAACAACAACACCAACATCAACAAATGAAGCAACAAAAACACACCACCTTCATCTGATACGGGAACCACGACAACACCATCGTCACTGTCACCAAAACCACCGTCGTCCTCGCTAACAACAGCTAGAACATCGGACACCTCCATCCCAGCCATACAACCGTCTCCCCAAAACGATGCACCAACAAACGAACCAATTCCAATTCGTTACGACAACAGAACCTGGCAGAGAACAAATCGAAACGACAGGCTCCTCAGGGCTTGTCGTCGGGTGCGTCGTTGCTGCGATTGCTGTCGTCGTCGCGGTCGTCGTTGTTTCCATCTTCATCTTGCGACACAGACGACACAAGAGGAGTGAAAGTAGATTGCGTATCATCGAATCGAGCGACATCAACAATAGTACAGACGATGGCGGGTACGCTGTTATACCACCCATCGCCTCAGGAGTCAACAATCCAGTCTCTGCCACTTACAACGCGGCGATGGCCGAAGACACGTACGAACACCTCGGCGCTGTCGGCGGACAGAGGGACTCCCGGGTCTACGCCGAGCTGCAAGCCCCAAAGACGGCTGACTCGGAATACTTGTCGCCGGACAACATAGGCAAGTCCAGACGCACCGACGAACACGAGTACGGGCGACTCGACGTGGCAACGGCGAGCAAGGAGAGAGCTCCGTCCGTAGACAAGGAACGAATAAGGGGGAAACGTCGTGCGTCTAGCAAGGTCTCTGAGGACAGATCCGTGGACATGCCTGCGCGGAGAGCGACTGATACTATGGACACTGAACCGTCGTACGTACCTATAGCAAGCAAGGAGAGAACTCCATCCGAAGGCAAGGGACGAAGTAGGGGGAAACGTCGTGCGTCTAGCAAGGTCTCCGAGGACAGATAGGTGGATCGGCCTGAGGTCGTATTGGTGACAGCACGGAGGTCGTATTGGTGACAGCACGGAGGTCGTATTGGTGACAGCACGGAGGTCGTACATCATAATAACATCATCTCCAGGTTCAGACTAGTTTATCACGTATCAATTAATACAATGACTTAAGAATATACTAATTATTTTGAAGGTATACTGACCGCCAGATAGTGTTTAGTAAGCCCTAACAACGGGCGCAGTTTGAAGACACGACCAAGGAGCATGTAACAAGCTTTATTGGCACTACGGCCGATACGGGCTGAGTTATCTGCTATACCTTCTGATGTTCAACGATGCTCAATTGCCTTTAAAGTCGTACAGGTAGGGGTCGTATGGGCGGCAGCTGGGAGGTCGTACTGGTGCCGGCAGGGAGGTCGTACTGGTGCCAACAGGGCGACTGATACTATGGCCACTGAACAGTCGTACGAACTTATAGCAAGCGAGGAGAGAACTCCATCCGTAGGCAAGGGGCGAAGTAGGGGAAAACGTCGTGCGTCTAGCAAACTCTGTGAGGACAGATAGGTGGATCGGCCATCGCGGAGGGCGACTGATGCTCCGGACAGTGAAACGTCATACGAACTTCTTGGACACCTCTCATCTTCTGGGTCAGATCCGCTGTATACATGTCTGCGTTAAAAGGACGTAGTCTGTTGCTAGTTTATCACATGTCAATTAATATAATGTTCTTAAGAATATTATAATTATGTTGATAACGTAGGTATACCGGCCGCTAGATTGTGTTTAGTAAGCCCTAACAACGGTCGCAATTTGAAGGCACGAACCCAGAGCATGTAGTAGCAAATAGAAAACAAAACACCCAGTTTCATAAGAAGCTTTATTGGTAATACGGCCGAGTCGGGCAGACTTCCTGTTACAAATTACTAAGCCGGCTAATTCTAGGTAGACGAACATACTTGGTCCCTTTAAAAGCGTACTGGTGCCAGCAGGGAGGTCGTACTGGTGGCAGCTGTGAGGTCGTATTGGATAGGTGGCAGCTGAGAGGTCGTATTGGTGGCAGCAGGGAGGTCGAATTGGAGGCAGCAGGGAGGTCGTATTTGAGCAGCAGAGAGGTAGTATTGGAGGCAGCAGGTAGGTCGTACTGGTGGCAGCAGGAAGGTCGTGTATGTCGTATTGGTTGTAACGAGAGGGTCGTATTGGTGGCAGAGGGGAGGTTGTATTGGAGGCAGCAGGGAGTTCGTATTGGAGACAGCAGGGAGGTTGTATTGGAGGCAGCAGGGAGGTCGTATTGGAGACAGCAGGGAGGTTGTATTGGAGGCAGCAGGGAGGTCGTATTGGAGACAGCAGGGAGGTTGTATTGGAGGCAGCAGGGAGGTTGTATTGGAGACAGCAGGGAGGTCGTATTGGAGACAGCAGGGAGGTTGTATTGGAGACAGCAGGGAGGTTGTATTGGAGACAGCAGGGAGGTTGTATTGGAGGCAGCAGGGAGGTCGTATTGGAGACAGCAGGGAGGTTGTATTGAAGCAGCAGGGAGGTCGTATTGGAGATAGCAGGAAGATTGTATTGGAGGCAGAGGGAGTTCGCATTGGAGGTAACAGGTAGGTCGTACTGGTGGCAGCAGGGTGGTCATACCGGTGCCAGCAGGGAGGTCGTATAAGTCGTATTGGTGGCAGCAGGGAGATCGTAGACAGTATGTCGTATTGGTGGTAGTAGGAAGGTCATATTGGTGATCGCAGCCAGGTTGTACTGGTGGCAGAAGGGGAGTCGTATAGATGGCAGCAGTGAGGTCGTATTGGTGACAGCACGGAAGTCGTATTGGTGACAGCACGGAGGTCGTATTGGTGACAGCACGGAGGTCGTATTGGTGACAGCACGGAGGTCGTATTGGTGACAGCACGGAGGTCGTACATCATAATAACACTAATAATAATAATAATAACAAACTTCTATAGCGTCTAAATTCCCAGGAATCTGAGCTCAGAGGCGCAACATACAAAAATCGTTGGGCAACTTCTTCAGTACTCGATGCACTCTCTCTGAGACCCCCTCTACGTATGGGATGACTATTTGGCTCCGGTAGTTTCTGTCCTTAGTCTTTTTGTTGGTCTTTTTCTTCTTACTGCCATCTGTCACCTTGTTCAAGGCCCAGGACGGCATCACGTAATTGCATATATTATAGTATGATTAGTTTTGATTCGACTAAGGGATGTAGTATATAAGCTAAACAGAACATGGCCAAGGACAGATCTGTACCATTACATACCAGGCACTGTCCAGTAAGCAGCCATCTTATTTGCATTCATTGCTTACTCCTGTAAGAGAACCTATGCAGCTTCGATCATCTAGTTCTGACCTACTTTTTGTTCCTAGAGTCAACACTAACATTGGAACATTGGAACTAGGGCTTTTTCTGTTGCTGCACCAACTCTTTGGAATATGCTTCCTCTTAGTGTTAGATCAGTTAAAAACATTACAAAATTCCGTCATCATTTAAAAACTTATCTTTACAACCTTGCTTATCCAACGTAGCTCCCTAGCGTCCTGACCCATCTGTTGACAACTGGAATACTACTTATGGATTTTGAGATTGACCAATGATTTGAGCTTGGTTTCCAAGGACTTAGGCGCAATAGAAGTTATCTTATTATTATTATTATTATATATCTAGTAAGGTCAGAGCAGTTAATTTGCATACAATGTCATTGTGTATTTTAAGATGAGCCGTCTCAGTTAATGAAATCGCTTATATGCAGATTGTAGATCATTTGATAAGTGCTGTGAATAAATATGTTCATGGAGTCGATTTGCAACCTTCTCCAAAACCTAGGACGGTAATTGTTAAGGTCATTCTTGCACATACTTTGTTTTTTTAATAAGAGGATTGACAAGAGCTTGCTTGAATTCGTGTGGAACAACACCATCCGGCATTGACATATTTATAATATTTGTAATAGGATAAACTAGTTGATCAATGCAACCTTCAGCAGAAATGTTGGAAAAGGGTCACGACCCCACGGTTTGTTCAGGACACTCTTGTATGATATTGCGAACTTCACATGTAGTTGCAGGTGGAAAACATTGCAGTGTATTATCAACAATCGGCTGTTCAGTAAACTTGTAATCAACGTCAGTAATAACAAAACGTGATCGAATGTAAGCAATCATACCGTGAAGTATTTTGAAAACATGCTGCATAATGTATCCAATGAAGAGGTATCAGGCAATAATTTTGGTTTCTCCCGATGAGGCACACTATTGATGGATTTCCACATTTGGCGAGGGTTTTCAGACTTGTTGATATAAAATTCGTATAATAGGCTGATTTTGCTTTTGACACCATGTGTTTGCATAGATGTAATTGCTTGATATAGCGGAACCGATCTAGGGATGAACGGGTACGTCGCCAAATTCTTTCAAAATATCGACGGCGACGTTTTGCTTGTACTATGTCTAGTGACATCCATGGTGACGGCGAACGAACTTTTATAACTTTTTTGTTTGTTTGGGGGCATGTTTATCAAGAAGCCTACTTGATGTAACGTAATACCGGTTTACTAGCTCAGACAGTGTAGTTTATGGCTGAATCAAGAGATGGGAATTTGCAAGGTCCTCACGAAGAATATTAATGTCATGTATTGGTCGGAAAGTAATAAATTGTTGTGCTGGTCTTGACTCGACTTTGAGACATAGATCAATAATTACAGTATGATGATCTGATAATCCATCAGTAACAGATACCGCCTTGATGTTATTGCAGTTTGACCTAGTGATACACAAGTCGAGCCAATGCCCATGGATATGAGTAGGGAATGCGACATGCTGTTTTAAGTCAAATGTTTGAAGTGCATCCATGAATAACCTATTATTAAGGATAGGTAAATCAACATGGATGTTGAAATCACCTAGAATATATCATTCTTCAATCAGGTGGCGCACACTAGCGTTTACCTTGAATACTACATTAGTTATAGCGTATTCTTTTCGGTTATGCAATCATATTACTATTCATATGCTGTGTTAATACTTATATATATGTGACGTGCAGCGCTCCGGGGGTCCACAAACCATTCGAATTACATTAAGGCAAACACCCGTTTGATTGTTCTGCAAGTGCGTGAAAAGTATGACATATTTAACAGGTAAATTCAATATGTCTAATTAATTACTATTGTAATGCTGCCTAGTATTGCTATTGGGAGCTTTACAAAATGGGTGACACGCAGGCACGCAGGCACGCAGGCACGCAGGCACGCACGCACACGCACACACGCACACACGCACACACACGCACACACACGCACACACATACACACACACGCACACACACACACACGCACACGCACACACACGCACACACACACGCACACACACACGCACGCACACACACACGCACACACACACACACGCACACACATACGCACACACACACGCACGCACACACACACGCACACGCACACACACACACAGGGTATCTGCTATCAAACGGACAACTAGAGTGCCGACATGCCCTAACTATAGCACGTATACTGTTTCACTTTATATCATAAAAAGCAAGACGTAATAACTTACCTATTTCATGATGCAACAAAATAACGGCAGCAAGAAGCCAAGCATTTCGTGCCTTTCGAAACCGGATATAGACGAGGCCCTCTGTGTGTGATCAGGGCAATTGATAAGCTAATAATCACTTTCGTTGTCGATAGATTGCTGCAAGCGTTTTAAGCACGCAGAAGTGTTCCAAAACAAAAAACCCGATGTTTATGTTTAAACGCTTGGCAGTTAGTCTAGCTTTCTAATATGTTGTAATTATGTTTTTCCTAAAGCAACGTAGGACGTATAATTGTATTGGCCTACAACTTAATATAAGTGGCATTAGACTTTTAAATAATATGGATCTATCTGCTAGTCTTATAATTCAGTTTGTTGTGTAGGTCTTATAAGCCCAATAAGCTACTTTCCATAATGTGTTTAAAATAAAACACCATTGATAAATGGATGTTATCAAACACATTTTCATGCACATGTTTACAAATAAACATTATTTTTCAAATATAAACGCAAGTGTTAAAAACATTTGTTTTTACAATGTTCAAAGTAAAAACAAGGGGTGACAGCAATGCAAAACTAACGTGTAATGCGTGTATTCATGAAAATCATTGGTGTGATTTGTGTTGCTAATAGTATGTTAGGTGGTCCAGCGCGGGCAATGGCGCGCCCTGGTGGAAATTCCACCAGGGCGCGCCATTGCCCGCGCTGGAACACCTAACATACTACTATTGCTGTTTTTCTATTCAACTGCATTATATCATTTTCTTTTTGTTAAATTATTCTACGTGCACCATTGAATTATTGTATTGAGAGGGACCATCGACCACTTGTGGCTTAATACACTGATTATAGAAACTATAACAGTGTATGTATAATACGTTCCATTGAATGAATTGTATCATAGTTTTCTATAATAAAACCATAATCATCCTGTACATTTATATGGTCCCGTCATATCTGTGGAGTACAATTAGTTTCCAGATGTCAGTAGTACTCAGTACTGCGAGTTTCCAGATGTCAGTAGTTCCCAGTATTGCGAGTTTCCACATGTCAGCAGTACTCGGTACTGCGAGTTTCCACATGTCAGTAGTACTCGGTACTGCGAGTTTTCACATGTCAGTACTGCGCCCGTCATGGTGAATGCACCAATTGCAAACAGGTGGAGTGACGTATCGACTGTCAGCCAACATTATACATAGTATGGTCTTGTCGACGACCGTGCCAATAATGTAAGCAGGTCATTTTCATAAAAATCCGACGAAACATTTGCGAAAGATATCCACGTTGCAAGTCTCTACAACTTACTTGTGTCATGTTATGCAAATAAAAAGTCAGAAAAGTTTATTTTAGTGAAATGCTTACATTGTCCGCACGAAAAAAACAGCGCCCCGAAATATTTGCTAACAGCGTTAAGCGTGCTAGCGGTTATAACCAATGAAAAACACATGTTGACGCACGTGATGTAACTGCTTCAAGTCACGTTCAATTCTCGTAAGTCATACACAGGGCTTAGCGGCTAGATCTCGCGAGATTCAAAGCGACGTATTTTGAAGTGGTTCGGGTAACGACCCGGTAACTATACTTAGTTCTACCCCTGTGTTATTCAGCGGCCGGATGTTGCCGCCTTGTTTCAACTTAGTAATCAATTTGTCCCAGAAGAGCGCCTGTCCCTGGCGGTCCTGTGTCCACTCAAGGTACGACTTGCTCAAGATGCCTTCAAGAGTCCGCGTCACCTGTGACGCGGGGAACTCACGAAGGATGATGGGAACGATGACGTCACGACCCTCGCTGTTGATGCGGCTGTGCGCGAGATGCATCTCGAGGAGGCACCAGTTGCTGGCGAGGAAGTCAGGAGACAAGATGAGCACGGTGTAGCGAGACATGTCGATGCTTTCCCGGATCGTCTCTTCGAGTACACTGCCGGGCAGGAAGTCGCGTTGGTGGAGAATGGTGGAGACGTCGTTGTCCTCCATTTGGCGCAGCAGGTCGCCGCACACCCACGCGCGGTCGTTCGAGTTGTAGCAGATGAACGCGTCGCGTTTGTACTTCCGGTCACGTGAGGTCGCGACGATTGGTGCTCCCCCCTTCATCCGGTGACAACACAGCGCCACTTTCCAGCGACATCGGTACAATACATAGACGACGACAGGGATCGCCAGTACAATTACGGACAACGATACAGCAATGAGCACCGTACGACCGTTACTGTCCACGCGTACCACCAGACGATCACCCAGTGTAGTCGCGGCATCAAATTCAACCTGCCGCGTCCCGTTCTCATCTTCACACAGCGTCTCCTCCGTGCGCAAGAAATGTACTTTAGTAGTCTTCGCCCACGTTACAAAGTCCGAGACACAGAGCAGATTGTTCGCGCTAATGTCGACGTGTATTGTTCTCTCCAAAGCCATGTTGTCAAGTTCCTTCAACGTCGTCGTCGGCAGCGTTGTCAGATGGTTGTGGCTGATGTTTAGAAACCGAAGTGACGCCAACTTGCTCAGCTTCACTGTGAAGTTGGTTATCTCGTTCATCGACAGATTGAGGACCTGCAGGTGGGGGAGATCCAAGAATTCGTCGGGCGGGATGTTGGTGATGCGGCAGCCCGCGAGGTCAAGCAGACGTAGCATGGTGTTGCGGGCGAACAGAGCGTGTCGTGTGTCGTTGGCGATACTCGCGCCGATGTTGTTCCTCCCGAGAAGTAACATCGATAATCTGGGCATATCGCTGAAGAATGATCCCGTCAGACGCTGCATGTTGAGGTTCTGTACGTTCAGATAACGGAGAGAGCGGAGTTGGACCAATGAGAAGGACATGGCAACAGTGGCGCGGGTGTTCGACAGGTCTACGTAACGCATACTGTTGTTGCGGTTGCGAAAACACATCGGGTAATGCCGGGTGTGAGAGTTGGCGATGTAGGTCGTGTGACTGACCGACACCGACTCCATCCTCGGTCCGAGGTTGAGCGGCACGGCGTGGTCGCACATCTCGTCCACTGTCAGACTGAAGACGGCGTCGGCGCTACTTAGCGCGCGCTCGTTGTTTCGGCTCAGGTCGACCGTCTTGAGCCGCGGGTGCGTGTAGAAACGCACCCAGAACGACGTGATGAATACGGCGCCGAGGAACGAGTTTCCGGCGAACGACACGTACTCGATGACTGGCCAACACCGCACCGGATTGCCCTCGACGTTAAAAATGTTGTTGCTGCCCATATCGAGGTGTACCAATCCCTGACTGGACAATCCTTTGTTGAACAGAACATCGATGTCCAGCTTTGTCTCTGGGTGTTTCTCCGAGTGCACGGCATACAGTGTGAGCGTGCGCAGTCTACCCGGTGGCAGACGACGCAGTATGGCGGTGTAGTCCCCGTACATCAGCCGGTCGGTGTTGGCACCGACGTGGCGGAATGACAGCGTGTCTAGCGCCGTGAGAGGAAGGAGTAAGTTGGGGTGTATGTATTCCAGGTCGTCTATGCCTTCCACGAACAGAGAGCGCAGATTGTTTAGTCCATTAAACGTCCTATTCTCCATGCGACGCCAATACAGATTACGCAGCGTCAACAACGAGATTCTCGTCACGCCTCGGAACATCTCTCGAGATGCTGACGTCACGCTAAATGTGTCCAGAGTCAGTTCGCGGACATTCGCTAGGTCCGAGAACTGGAGTCGCACGACGATACGTCGAGAGAAACATTTGACTTTGACCCGTGTCGCGTTCACTGGGAGGTCCATGATGGTGGCGTTCACTGTCGCCACCTGGGGGTCGGGTGAGGGGACGGGTTTGCAGTGTAACACGTAGACACCCGTCTCCCACCTACACACGTACCCGGCAGGACAGTCGGCACTTGTCGTCACCAACAAGGAACCACACAGAGTGAGCAGGACCGCGATACGGTTAGACATGATTAACAACAAACCAGTGCACCGACTCATTGTACGAGCAGCGCCAGGAGGGACACGCACATGAACTGATTGATATTGTCACCGTCCTTAGTCAACTAATGTATTATTTAGAAATTGCTAAACGCTCAGCATTTACTGCCCAGACGATGACGTCACAGTTATTTATCCAGCCAAGACATTGTACTGTGTCTTCCGTTTTGTCTGGAACGGAAGATTACACCACGATGAATATGTGTACGTGAATGTAAGTAAGTAACTTTTATTTTACAATGTAACAACGCAACATACAGTTAACACATACATGTATTTCAAATGGAAATGTATTGCATTGCATGGATGTCACTTGGGTAAAAGCCGTCTTCCAGTGACACCATTTAAAGCAAATTATCATTACTCTATGGCCGTGTTCACATACAACTTTAATTCGCATTAGGATGTGGATCCCGATTCGGGTATCGCAATATGAACACCGTTGATTCACAGTATGCTACCCGAATCCTAATACGTGAAAATCAGTTAATTAGAATTCGGCTAACCAAATTGGGATGCGGATCAAGCTAATGTGAATACTCCCTTTGCTTTGATTCAGCGATGGCGGCGCTGGCAGAGGGCTGTAGTCTCGCGCAGAGTATGACTTATGACCCGCGCACCATGCCCCCAGGTGCACTAATTCGGTTGGCGCTTTAATCCGGCCTAACCTTTTGTATGCGAACACAGCCGAATTAGTTGACCCACATCGTAATTCGGTTGAAAATTATATGTGAACACGGCCTATGATTACTAAATCACAATCACAACAATCATCAAAATCATGTTAAACGAGTCACATCACAAGCCCACCTCTATACTATGTAATATTAAACCAGAGTATTATTTAACATGTAGTATGTGTTGTTGCTTGTGATATATAACAAGGAACTGAGAAGTTTGATCCATTGAAATATATGCGAGTGAATAGAGACGGATCCAAACAGTTTTACTTGTAGTAGCAACTTCGAATGATCCGAAAATGTTTCAAAATAACGTCCTTAGCCGTTCAGTATATATTTAAGTATGTTGGTCCAAATAATGCCGTTACACAAAGTTCCGTCTTATATATGTCCAGGTCCTTTGCAGAAAGGATTTCTTTTACTATTCCCACGTTTGTTTTAACAAGAACCCTCCCTGTATGTGTCAAGCAGTCATTGATTTGATTTTCATTCTTGAGGAATCTTGTTTTGGAAGCAAGTGCTGCTATCTTTGACGTCAGATCTTCGTTTATGTTTATCTCTTCGTCCCTATGGTGCTGTTTATGGTTCTTCAGTTTGATGCGTTGGTGGTAGACTTCGTCTCTCACCGCCTCACTACGAAAACACCCAATTATTGTACGTTTTCGGGGGCGTCCACGTTCGTCGGTCTTTTTTTGCCTAGGCGGTGACTTCTTTCCAGGTCACTGATACCAATGTCTTCTAACCAGTAGCGTAGCCAGAGGGCGGGGCAAGGGTGCCCCCCATCCCGGAAAATTAGGAGTGTAGGGGACTGAAGACCTACAACTGGTTGCCTGATTCATAGAGTGACAAATACAGAGGTTATATGAATGCCTGTGTAGGACTCCCCAGTCATTGACCAAAAAAATTCAAATGGGATTGAGTTACCCAAAGTGGAGGAATCCGCCGCTTCTCCTGCAGGCGATAAGCATCCAGCAGGCTACAGTCCAAGAGGTGACATGACAACGAAAATGTCCTCATTCACAATGTGCTTGATGGCTAATGCCTATTAATATATCAACACAAGGATGCAAAATGATAGTTGCCCGGTAAGATGATTAGTCACTGGACTAAGATCAAGTTGCACGTTGCTGCCAAAGCAATTTATCTAGTCGATTTTCCACTGGGTAGTCGGAACTTCCTATTGTGAATTTATTAATTTTAAGCGACAATGTTACATATGACACGGACATTTTTGTGAAGCTCGATCACTCGACGCCACCGCCGCAGTACGGATTTGTTGTGAAGTTATTGGTTGAACGCCTGCGCCTCATCACACACACACACACACACACACACACACACACACACACACACACACACACACACACACACACACACACACACACACACACACACGCACGCACGCACGCACGCACGCGCGCGCGCACGCACGCACGCACACACATACACACGCACGCACACACGCACACACACACGCACACACACACGCACACACGCACACACGCACGCACGCACGCACGCACACACGCACACACGCACACACGCACACACGCACACACGCACACACGCACACACGCACACACACACGCACACACACACGCACACACACACATATATAGTATATATATACATACATACATGTATGTGTGTGTGTGTGCGTGCGCGTGCGTGCGTGCGTGTGTCACTGTGTGTGCGTGCGTGTGTGTGCGTGCGTGCGTGCGTGCGCGCGTGTGTCATATCCCGCTACTCATTGGCATCGCTTGCTTGAATGCCGGATGGCCCCCTCCAATACAAAATCCTGCCTACTCAACTGCTTCTAACCTCAGTTTCTTTATTGTGTCGATGACTAAGTTGTTTGTGACTTCGTCTGATGTCTCTGGAATACCGGAGATGCGGAGGTTCGGACGACGCATGTGTTGTTCACGTTTGTTCGCCTCCGTCTCCAACAGTTCTACCTTCTCCTCCAGCGTGTGCACCTTTATGGTGAGTACAGAAACATCTTTCTCGCGCGCCAAGTTTCAGAGCGACAATGTCTACGATTTGTTCGAGGACGTTCGCAATGAAATGTGCGGTTTTAGGTCGGGTACTCCAAACAGCCCAATCTTGGGGTAACCCACTTATTTGTGGTCTTCGTGCACATGCGCTGTGGGTTGCTTAAATTAATAAATTATTTAAAGACAGTTAAAGTGACTGGTTGTATTGAATGGCAGGTTGGTGATGACTGTTTGAATAGCAATAGAGCTTTCTTTTTCAATGATTTGTGTTGTTCAAATATTCACCTGTCAAAATGTCCATTAGATTAGCCGTAATAGGGTCGTCGCTAGCTGAGCTGTCATCACATCACAATGTAGCACGCGGTGCAACTGGTCTGCTTATTTAGCATTTGTTTGACCCGGCGGTACTGCGCACGCATCAATCCGGTGAAGCACGGATTGCTCGTCCAGTTTGGGAGGGTGTCAGGCGGTTCAAGATGGCGACGTTAGTAGATTATAGAATAGAACACAAGTTTGCATTTATTCTAGTGAATTTATTTTCGTGATCAAAACAAGTTTACATAATAAAAGTATAAAAATATAATGCTTTATCGCAGCCTTTTTGTTTTTGTACATCACTCCTTTTAAAACACTTGCACATTTAGGGTTTGCAAGATGATAAGTTTTAGGTTACCATATAACTAGCCACAGTAATCTATTTTCAGTTGCTTTTAGGAAGCCAATCATCAAAACATTAAAGCAACAACGGTTATTTACATCAAAGTGTTGGGGAAAATATACTCTGCTACTTGGATTTTTATACATCAATGACATGTGCAATGTGTCTAAACTGATCAAGTGTGTCTTATTTGCTGATGACACGAAACTGTTATGTTCAGCCAATGATTAAAAACAGCTTGAAAATATTGTTTGCAGCGAACTGGTTAAACTGCAATTGTGGTTCTCAATCAACAAAATGTCTGTTAATATAGACAATACCAATTACATGTTATTTTCCGTTCGTGCTCAATTGCCTGATGTAAATATCAAGATTAAAAAATACACAGATTTTAAGAGTAGGAGTTACGAAATTTCTAGGCGTGCTCATCGGTGAAGCATTAAACTGGAAAGATCACATCAGACGAGTAAAGTCTAAACTATCAATTAGTGTTGCTATTATGTACAGATGCAGTAAAGTAATCGACAGCCACTGTATGTACATGTTATATTCTACTCTGTGTTTGCCGTATTTATTGTATTGTGTAGAGATGTGGAGAATTGTGGAGAAATACCTATCCCAACTTATACTGTATACAATTTTACAAAAGTGGGTAATATGGATTATGCACAATGCACAATGCACAGCGATGCGATCACACAACTCGACTTTTTTTTACAAAGCTCGCATTTTAAAATTTACTGACTTGGTACAATTTAGGATACTACTATTTATGTATAAAGCCCATAGAAAATGAATTACAGTCGAATATTCAAAGGTTATTTATTAAACATGTTAAGAAGCACTCCACACAAAGTCAAAATAAATGTGTACGTGCCCGTGCTTCAACCACTAGACGATGTATGTCATTAATTGTACATGGATCCAAAATGTGGAATCCGTTGAATATCAATTTTAGCAATATAAGTTCGTTTCACCTTTTTAAATCACACTACAGCAAATATATAATTGAGAGTTATTGTATGAGTATATAATATGACTTCTTTTTTCTTTCAGTCTTCGTAGCAAGCACCCAAAACATTTGTAATTATTGCCATGTTGTATATAACTAATTAATCTAACATCCTGTAAAACAAAAGCTGCTAGAAACTGTCAACAAAGGAGAAGCATGTCTTTTTAAGTAAAGCTACTTCTATGCTTCTCCTTTCAAACGTGTTACCCTTTTGTTATGTATGTCTCATTCACTTGTATTGCATTCACTTGAATTGTTTGATTTGTTTGAATAAACGCTTTTGACTTGACTTGACTTTTAGCGCTTGTACACCTGGGCAATGTAGAGGACGTGACCAGTAGTAATGATAACGCTTAAACCTCTGATTACAGATTGTTTGTGATGTTAATCCTCTAGATTCTTCCATCAAGCCCACGATTGTTTGGGATCACAACATTTCCTACAGGCTGCCTCACAACCTGATTGACATTGTCATTCTCAACATCATCATGGTCATAGTCCACAAAGTCTTTCTTTTTCTGTCCATCTACCAAACACACCCGTACCGCGACCCGATCTTTCCTCGATTGATAAGTAGACCGATCATGTGGTAGGGTGAAGTCGGGATATCTCGCAGGCCCAATTCAGGCCTGACCAATCGAGTGTAGCCTTTGTTATGCGTGTGTGGCTGTGTGCGCCGAGCTGGACTTTGGCTATGCGACTTTGACAATGGGGGAGAGCCGTCAGGCATCAGTTGTCTGGGCAATAATTCACTAAGTACACTTTTGAATAAATGTCTCTTCGGGACTTCGTGCAACGTCCGACTGGTTTCATGCTAATAAGCTCTCATTAAATGTATATAAATCAAAATATATATTGTTTTCTAGGTCACGACAGCTACTTAGTGAACAAATAACATTAAAGATGTCAGATCAGATAATTCAGCCTACCCATTGTGTAAACTTCCTAGGCCTTCTTAGTGGTGATAAACTTGACTGGCATAAACACATAAATGTATGCAGAAAAAACTTTCAAGTGCTCTATATGTTATAAATAAAGTGAATCGCTTTCTTCCTGTAGAATCCCTAAAGACGATTTACTATGCATTAGTACATCCATATTTGACATATGGAATAATCCTTTGGGGATATATACATAAAAGCTACACAAAGACATTATTCATTATGCAAAAAACACTGTTTGTAGTATTCTTCGAACTGCTTTCCATGAGCATACTCATCCCCAGTTCACACGGTTAAATGTACTAAAAAATAAGGATATTTATGAAAAAGAAATGGTGAAATTTATGTGTAATTATTGTCATAATAATCCGCCAGTGTCGTTATCTAATATGTTTACTCTAACCTGTGATATTCACAATCATGACACAAGGCAACTTAGGCAGCGACCAGTGATTCAAATCATATTGTTTCCTCTTATAACATTGCATGGTTACTGGTAGCAGCCTTGGCTCTGCTGCCAACCAGGAATTGTAAAGTTTGTATACGCTTTGTGTTTCATTTATCTTCTGTATTATACAATTCCGAAATAAACCTACCTACCTACCTGCCTATCTTCACGGCGTTTTAATCACATTACACAAATGCACTACATTCTTACCTAAATGCTTCTGCCAATTTTGAGAGCGAGTCATTTCAACTGCCGTAACATTCCTCAACCCAAAACAATCCACGTTACCAGCTGGTGACCATTACACATACTAAGCGGTGGACACCCAACACACCGATACCCATCGCCCACGCACACGCATACCCTGATTGTCATTCTTACCCGAATGTCCGTCAAACTTCCATGTAGTAATCGTCTTAACGTTTTTCCAAACTCTCTACATCTGCGACAAAGGTGCTGGTCGATATGTTCCTTGTGTCATAGTTTTAGTGACGCTACACACAAAGACGTACACAGTTGCAACCTTGAAATGATTTATCACCTGTCGGCTCATTGGTTACGGCGTGTTACGACTCTGTCAAAGAGCACTCATGCTGCTAATACAATAAATAGTAAATGTTAATGGTTGAGCCTGAGCGAGAGGTGACAACGCGAGGTGTGATAGTATGAGACAGAGCTCTCAGCCGCTCCTCCTGAATGTCTCCAGCTACACAAAAAACATTGGCATGATTCATAAATATTGCCCTCTAAAAGAAACACATTGAGAGGAGACACCGGCGGTTTTCTGAGGTGTTATTGCGTCGAACTGTTAATGTACGCATGTTATGGTGTATAAAAATTATATTTCTTAAAGATTAAGAAGCTATATAATGTGTATTAAAAAGAAATACGCACGTATACTTCACTCATTTGGACATTACAATAATTATTCTTGATAATTCATATTTGCATTGAGTAGCTTTGGGTTTTTTCGAGTTGGTGTTACTGCATGTATGCCTAGGGAGGTTTCTTACGTTAAGGAGTGAATCTTAAATAAACAAACTTATAACTTACTTACTTATGCGATTAATGTTACAACTTACAAATTATCGATGCTAAACTTGCTAGGCTGAAATGTCCGTCCGTCCGTCCGCCCGCCCGCCCGCCCGCCCGCCCGCCCGCCCGCCCGTTATTGAGTTATTGTTCAATATTCCGATATAATAGAAACACTAGTCGTCATAGAGGAACAAGCAGTTATCTTACGGTTCCACGTGAATCCAATTTTATTCAAAACGGTGAATGCGAATGGGCCTACAAACCGGCGAGGTTTCGCTGACCTTCGGCTCGTTTTCAGAATACTTAACAAGATTTAACAAGATTGCCATCCAGAAAAATAAATCTAGATAGCAGATGGACAAGGAAGCCTTTTGGCTTATCGAGAGTCCAATAATATTTTTATCTACGTGTATCCCGCCCTTTTAAGGTATGTGTCGATTTTATTTTTAAACATATTCACGCAACTAGCACCAACACAATCAGGAGATAATCTGTTTCATTCATTTACAGTCCTTTATGAGAATGAGAACTTTCTTATAGCTAATCTACACTGCTCCTTTACTAATGAAACTTCATGTCCTCTGGTCCTTCTATCTTTTTAACTGAAAACAAATATTTGTATCAATATTTTCATAACCATTCAATATTTTAAACACTTCTATCTGATCTTCTCTCAATCTCCTGATCTCTAGTGTTGTTAAACCACATACTTTTAGGCGTATTTCGTAACTAGGATCCCTAAGTTTTGGTATCGTTTTAGATGCTCTCCTCTGTACTCTTTCAAGCATATCTATGTATTTCCTGCGATATGGCCTCCACGCTTGAATACATATTTTAATGAGGCCTAACTATTGTTTTGTACAGCGGTATTATTAGCTCTTTTTCCCTATATGTTATATTTCGCCAAGTTAATCCAAGAATTTGATTTCCCTTTGAAGCGGCAATACCGCACTGCTCTGAAACCTTCATAACAGCACTAATGGTTAACCCTAAGTAATTTTCTTGTACAGTAGAACTCAGTACAGTTCCCCCCATTGTATATGCTACATCTTCGTTCCCATGTCATGTGTGGAGGCATTTACATTTCTCAAAATTGAACAACATTT
The DNA here is from genome assembly GCA_963995525.1 of Escarpia spicata. NCBI lineage: Eukaryota > Metazoa > Annelida > Polychaeta > Sabellida > Siboglinidae > Escarpia > Escarpia spicata. The sequence continues at coordinate 48,896,325 of OZ023215.1, read as the reverse complement.
GCCATTTTTCTGACCATTTTATCAACCTGTCAAGATCATCTCTATCATGTTTAATCCTTGTAAACAATGTTGTATCATCTGCAAATTTTAACACCTCGCTTGTTATATCATCGTCCAAATCGTTGATATATATTAAGACTAATATTGGTCCCAATACTGATCCCTGTGGTACCCCATTCAAAACTGATTTGCAGTTTGAAGCCTCCCCATCAACTACTACCCGTTGTCTTCTGTCAATTAGCCTATCTAGTTAATTAAACCATGTCCTATGCCATGGGCCTTTAGTATAAGCAGTCATCTTTGAAGTGGCACTTTATCGAAAGCTTTCTGAAAATCTAAGTAGATGATATCTACTGGTGATCCCTCGTCTATCCCTTTAGTGATATCTTCCAAAAAACATAACATATTTGTTAGAAACCCATGTTGAGATGGGTTTAACAAGTTATGTTTAACAAGAAAATCCACCATGTGATCTTTAATTAGTCTTTCTAATAATTTGCAAATCACTGATGTTAAACTCACTGGTCTGTAGTTCTCTGACTTGTTTCTCGAACCTAAATAACGGTATAATGTTTACTTCTTTCCACTCTAAAGGAACCACTCCCTCTTCTAATGACAAGTTGAAAACTGTTGCATGTGGTATGCTAATTTGTTCTACAATTTCCAATACAATTTTGGGCGGAATCCCATCCATTCTAGGTGATTTATTATCCTTCATAGCCCTTATTTTCTTAGCTACCATTTCCGTGGTTACAAATAATTGTCCTAAATAATCTTATTTCGCCCCCTTGAACTTAGCCTCTGGTACTGGCAGTGAACTAATATCTTCCCTGGTAAACACCGAACTAAAATACTCATTCAGGTCTTCCGCCATTAGGAATCTCTTTGATATTATACTTCCAGTATTATCTTCTAGAGGACCGACCTTATCCTGAACGTTCTGTTTGCTCCGAACATATGCATAACAACTCTTGCTGTCTTGTTTGATATTACAAGCAAATTTTTTGTTCGTAGCTTCTGTTCAAATTTCGAATTTCAGTTGTATCTTGATTTAGTGCTTCTTTATAAATGTTGTAGTCTTAGGTTTTACCAGTCTATATGACTTCCACACAATTTATTTGTACTTAATTTTTCTAATGACATCTTTCGATAAATATTTCTTTCTGGACCATTTCCTTGTTTTTTCAAGGGGACACATTTATCGACGATGCACTCAATTTTCACTTTTTAAGATTTTCCAGCATGTTGTTGCTGTCTTATTCTTCAATATGTTGTTCCAATCTATATTGGCTCAATATTTCCTCATGGTCTTATATCTTCTTTTGTGGAAATTTCTCCTGAACTGCTTTTTATTATTTCTTTCTGATTTTATTTTGATGGTAAAATGCATCCGGCTGTGATCACTACTTCCCAGTGGCTCACATAATCATAATTTGACATTGTCAACTAATTCATTATGTGAGGACAAAACTATGTCTAACACATTCTCGCCCCTGGTTGGCTCTAGCACACGCTGAGAAAGGAAACTGTCTTGTACTAAAACTAAAAAATTGTGGTCCTCACTCCCCATACTCTGTAGAGATTTCCATTGTATATGGCCATCGTTCAAATCTCCCATAATAATACAGTCCCGTTTGCTAACTTCCCTTATAGTGTCTTGTACTTCCTCATTCTCCGTTATGCTTATGTTTGGACTTCGATCGCAAGCTGCTTCTCTTTCTAATCTTATTTCATGAGCCTGGATAGATTCTTTAACATATAAAATAACTCCCCTTCTTCCTATTCTATCTTTCCTTAACATTACATAGCCTGTTAGTCTCAATTCGGCATCTAATATATCAGTGGTGGCCCATGATTCGGTTATACCTATTATGTTAGGGTCAATATCTTCTACCATAATGTTTAGTTCACTTCTTTTGTTTACTATGCTCCTTGCATTTAAACAAACGCATTTATATCCTGATTCAGAAGAGTTTTCCAGGCTGTTCTTTGCTGATTTATTTCTGTTGTCTTTCTGTATGCCTCCAGTTTCAGGCTTCTCTGTGAATCCCCCTGCGAACCAAGTTTAAATAGATGCAGCCTGTCCCATTGTCAAAAGATTGCAGCAATTTCTCTAAGAAAACTGCTGCCCCTTTTCACTTAGATGGAGGTCATCTCTCATGTACATATCATCCCTCCCAAAAAAGTATCCCCATAAATCTACGAATCCCACCCCCTCTTCTTTACACATCTGATCGCCATCCTCTTGCAGTTTCTATACGTTGGCCCCCTTCCTCACTTTATTTGAAAAATTCCTGAGAGAATAATCTGTTCGACTCTTTATCTTCTTTAACTTTCTCGCTAACTGTCTGTACTTCTGTACTATCCCAGTTGTTCCCTCCCTGTCTGCATTATTTGTCCCAACGTGTACTAGTATTGACCCTCCCTTGGAATGCCCCAATACCTTCTCTACCCTTTCAGTCACATGTTCTATCCTAGCCCCCGGCAAATAAACAACGACGTCCTCCCCTTCGCTTAGTGTCTTATATGTCTTTTTGTGAATTGTTAATTGAAGATGATGTTTAGTTAAACCCATGTATTAGTAACACAAGCACTATGGTAACAAGTTTATAGATGAGTTGTGAATATTATTTTGTAATTTATTTATAATTCGTGTTATATTTATTCAGGTTTTTTTAGTTTGAGAAGGGCATTGCAACACATAAGTTTATTACTTCAGCTATGTCCTTTCAGCAGCAGCAGCAGCAGCAGCAAACCATACAGTGCATGTATTATGTTGTTGTTGGTGTTGAATAAACTTTCATTCATTCATTTCTTAGAATAGAGTCGCCCATGAACACCCTCTCTTTTCTCAATGCCCCCTCAATCACTGTAGCTCCTTCTCCGGTTTGCATCTGTCTAGTTGTAGTCTTGTTCCCTTGTCTTCTGCTCTCCTGTCACAATCTCGTCCATTCCATTCTTTCCTGACGCTGTTTCTCTTGTCACCTTTCCTCCTGTCATCGTCCCTCCCAACTTCTCTTCTGTCACATTTACTCTCACTTCCTTTCTTTCCGTCATCTTTCCTCCCATTGCATTTCCTTCCCTCCTCTCCCGTCTCGTTTTCCCTCCGACCTCTTTCTCTACGGTAACTTTCTCTCCTGTCACCTTCACGTCTGTCACATTTTCTGCCGTCAATCTTCCAATTTCTTCCCCTCCGATCACCTTCCCTCCTCTCAATTTCCTTTCCTCGGTCTTCTTGCCACTACTCTGCTCCTTCAGTTTCACAGTATTCCCAACACTCTCCCTGTCGTCTCTCTCCATTCCACCTGTCTCCTTGCTGATTCTCATCTCCACCCCCTTCACAATATCTACCAACCTAGCTACCTCCTTCTCCAGGCATTCCACCTTCCAACACCCCACGCACTGAAAGGTGAATCCCTCTTCCTTGGTCTCTGCCCATGACTTCACACAGCCGGATAGGGCAAAATCTACCCAACTGTGGCAGTCGTCGCACACCAAGTGTCTCTTTGCCTTGACTTGCCGCTTACAAGGCGCCATATCTGAATTTATTTAATAATAATCTAATTAGCAATTTAAAATAATTTAGTCGACTATGTCTATACTATTCACTATGTATGTGTATTCTTTGAGAAGACTGTTTACTGTGCACAAATGTCACACTTTACGTAAGATTGCCTTGTTTATTTTGGTTACAGTTTTTGGTTATAGTCACAGTTGACTATCTATCTACCTATCATAAATGCTAACGTTACCTAATTTAAATACAATCAATTACTTTACGCTAGACTGCCTTATTTATTTAGGTTATACCCGCCCTAGCGAATGGAGGGAGGGAGGGAGGGAGGGAGGGAGGGAGGGAGGGAGGGAGGGAGGGAGGGAGGGAGGGAGGGAGGGAGGGAGGGAGGGAGGGAGGGAGGGAGGGAGGGAGGGAGAGAGTGTGGCAGCAAACGTAATAACAAAGGGGTGGCAGCAAACGTAAAAACAAAGGGATGGCAGCAAACGTAATAACAAAGGGGTGGTAGCAAACGTAATAACAAAGGGGTGGTAGCAAACGTAATAACAAAGGGGTGGCAGCAAACGTAATAACAAAGAGGTGGCAGCAATACAAAACTAACGTATAATGCGTGTATTCATGAAAATATTATTGCTCTGATTTTTGTTGCTGTTTTTATCTTCAACTACACAATATTTTTTTATTTTTTTTAAATTATTATATTTGCAACATTGAATTATTGTATTGAGAGGGAACATCGGCCACTTGTGGCTTAATACACTGATTATAGAAACTATAACAATGTATGTATAATACGTTCCATCGAATGAATTGTATCATAGCTTTCTATAATAAAACCATCATCATCCTGTACATTTATATGGTCCCATCATCTCTGTGGAGTACAATTAGTATCCAGATGTCAGTAGTACCCAGTACTGCGAGTTTCCAGTTGTCAGTAGTACTCGGTACTGCGAGTTTCCAGATGTCAGTACTGCGCCCGTCATGGCGGATGCACCAATAACAAACACGTGGAGTGATGTATCGACTGTCATCCAACATTATATATAGTATGGTCTTTTCGACGACCGTGCCAATAATATAAGCGTGCCATTTTCATAAAAATCCGAAGAAACATGTATACACCCTGCAACTTTCTACCACTTATTTGTGTCATGTTATACAAATAATTGTCAGAAAAGTTTATTTTAGCGAACTACAGTTTCCGCACGAAAACTGTGGGCCCCGCGAAATATTTGCTAACAGCGTTAAGCGTACTGGCGTGTATAACCAATGAAAAACACATGTTGATGCAAGTCATACACAGAGTTTAGCGGCGAGATTCAAAGCGACGCATTTTGAAGTGGGTCGGACAACGACCCGGTAACTATACTTAGTTCTATCCCTGTGTTATCCAGCGGCCGGATGTTGCCGCCTTGTTTCAACTTAGTAATCAATTTGTCCCAGAAGAGCGCCTGTCCCTGGCGGTCCTGAGTCCACTCTAGGTACGACTTGCTCAAGATGCCTTCAAGAGTCCGCGTCACCTGTGACGCGGGGAACTCGCGAAGGATGATGGGAACGATGACGTCACGATCCTCGGTGTTGATGCGACTGCGCGCGAGATGCATCTCGAGGAGGCACCAGTTGCTGGCGAGGAAGTCAGGAGACAAGACGAGCACGGTGTAACGAGACATGTCGATGCTTTCCTGGATCATGTCTTCGAGTACACTGCCGGGCAGGAAGTCGCGGTGGTGAAGGATGGTGGAGACGTCGTTATCCTCCATTTGGCGCAGCAGGTCGCCGCACACCCACGCGCGGTCGTTCGAGTTGTAGCAGATGAACGCGTCGCGTTTGTACTTCCGGTCACGTGAGGTGGCGTCGGTTGGTGCTCCCCCTTTCATCCGGTGACAACACAGCGCCACTTTCCAGCGACATCGGTACAATACATAGACGACGACAGGGATCGCCAGTACAACTACGGACAACGATACAGCAATGGGCACCGTACGACCGTTACTGTCCACGCGCACCACCAGACGATCACCCAGTGTAGTCGCGGCATCAAATTCAACCTGCCGCGTCCCGTTCTCATCTTCACACAGCGTCTCCTCCGTGCGCAGGAAATGTACTTTAGTAGTCTTCGCCCACGTTACAAAGTCCGAGACACAAAGCAGATTGTTCGCGCTAATGTCGACGTGTATTGTTCTCTCCAAAGCCATGTTGTCAAGTTCCTTCAACGTCGTCGTCGGCAGCGTTGTTAGATGGTTGTGGCTGATGTTTAGAAACCGAAGTGACGCCAACTTGCTCAGCTTCACTGTGAAGTTGGTTATCTCGTTCATCGACAGATTGAGGACCTGCAGGTGGGGGAGATCCAAGAATTCGTCGGGCGGGATGTTGGTGATGCGGCAGCCCGCGAGGTCAAGCAGACGTAGCTTGGTGTTGCGAGCGAACAGAGCGTGTCGTGTGTCGTTGGCGATACTCGCGCCGATGTTGTTCCTCCCGAGAAGTAACATCAATAATCTGGGCATATCGCTGAAGAGTGATGCCGTCAGACGCTTCATGTTGAGGTTCTGTACGTTCAGATAACGGAGAGAGCGGAGCTGGACCAATGAGAAGGACAAGGCTACAGTGGCGCGGGTGTTCGACAGGTCTACGTAACGCATACTGTTGTTGCGGTTGCGAAAACACATCGGGTAGTGCCGGGTGTGAGAGTTGGCGATGTAGGTCGTGTGACTGACCGACACCGACTCCATCCTCGGTCCGAGGTTGAACGGCACGGCGTGGTGGCATGTCTCGTCCACCGTCAGACTGAAAACGGCCTTGCCGCTGCTCAGCGCGCGCTCGTTGTTGCGGCTCAGGTCGATCGTCTTGAGCCGCGGGTGCGTGTAGAACCGCACCCAGAACGACGTGATGAATACGGCGCCGAGGAACGAGTTTCCGGCGAACGACACGTACTCGATGACGGGCCAACACCGCACCGGATTGCCCTCGACGTTATAAATGTTGTTGCTGCCCATATTGAGGTGTACCAATCCCTGACTGGACAACCCATTGTTGAACAGAACATCGATGTCCAGCTTTGTCTCTGGGTGTTTCTCCGAGTGCACGGCATACAGTGTGAGCGTGCGCAGTCTACCCGGTGGCAGACGACGCAATATGGCGGTGTAGTCTCCGTACATCAGCCGGTCGGTGTAGGCACCGACGTGGCGGAATGACAGCGTGTCTAGCGCCGTGAGAGGAAGGAGTAAGTCGGGGTGTATGTACTCCAGGTCGTCTATGCCTTCCACGAGCAGAGAGCGCAGATTGTTTAGTCCATTAAACGTCCTCTTCTCCATGCGACGCCAATACAGATTACGCAGCGTCAACAACGAGATTCTCGTCAAGCCTCGGAACATCTCGCGAGATGTTGACGTCACATTAAATGTGTCCAGAGTCAGTTCGTGGACATTCGCTAAGTCCGAGAACTCGAGTCGCACGATGATACGTCGCGAGAAACATTTGACCTTGACCCGTGTCGCGTTCACTGGGAGGTCAATGATGGTGGCGTTCACTGTCTCCACCTGGTGGTCGGGTGAGGGGACGGGATTGCAGTGTAACACGTAGACACCCGTCTCCCACTTACACAAGTACCCGGCAGGACAATCGGCACTTGTCGTCACCAACAAGGAGCCACACAGAGTGAACAGGACAGCGATACGGTTAGTCATGCTAAACAGCAAACCAGTGCAACGACTCATTGTACGAGCAGCGCCAGGAGGGACACGTACATGAACTGGTGGCGCTATTGATATTGTCGCCGTCCTTAGTCAACTAGAAATTGCTAAACGCTCAGCATTTACTGCCCAGACGATGACGTCACAGTTATTTATCCATCCGAGACATTGTACTGTGTCTTCCGTTTTGTCTGGAACAAAAAATTACTCCATGATGAATATGTGTACGTGAATGTAAGTAAGTAACTTTTATTTTACAATGTAACAACGCAACATACAGTTAACACATACATGTCTTACAAATGGAAATGTGTTGCATTGTACGGATGTCACCTGGGTAAAAGCCGTCTTCCAGTGACACCATTGAAAGCTAATCATCATTACTCTATGGCCGTGTTCACATGGGATGCGGATTCCAATAAGTGCAACGTGAATACCTTTCACCCAGGTTCACTTTCACATTAAGGTACCCGGGTTCTAATGCGGGATAATCGATGAATTAGAATTCGACTAACCTTCATTCGAGGCTATATTTGGCGGAGATAGATCGTAGAAATTGGTGGTGCAGAAAAGTTGATAAACAAGTGGAATTACTGATTGATAAGTATTATTCTTGCCTTAATATCATTCATAAAGTTGCAATAAACATATATTGAGTAGCAGTTGTGCTTAAAGTTAGTTAGTTAAAGTATTTTAGAACACCTTAGTATAGTGAGTGATAATAGGGTAACTCACTTAGCCTTCGTCGATAAGTTGTAAATAAGATTTAACAAACCTGATTATGTGGTAGAATATATAGGAGACAAAGTAACAACCATCAAACTACTTACATAAGATAATATCTGTGTAAGCCAGTACTTGCTAGATATTTTGATTAGGTAGCATTGTTATTAAAATTAAGCAAGGGCGATAGTCGGGCGGCGCTAGTTCGTAACCTAAATAAATAAAGCAGCCTAACGTAACGTAATTGATTGTATTTAAATTAGGTCACTACCGGTAATGTTAGCGTTCGTGTCAGGATAAATAGTCGGCTGTGTAATTGAAATTTGTAACCTAAAGTGTGCTGTAGTACATTCTGACCGGGATATGGCGCCTTGCAAACGGCAAGTCAAGGCAAAGCGACACTTGGTGTGCGATCACTGCCACAGCTGGGTAGATTTTGCATTGTCCGACTGTGGGAAGTCATGGGCAGAAACCATGGAGGAAGGATTCACCTTTCAATGCATTGGGTGTTGGAAGGTAGAGTGTCTGCAGAAGGAGATAGTTAGGTTGACAGATATTGTGAAGGGAATGGAGATGGGAATTAGCAAGGAGGCAGGTCGAATGGAGAGAGACGACAGGGAGAGAGGTGAGAATACTGCAAGACTGAAGGAGAATAGCAGTGGCAAGAAAACTGAGGAAAGGAGATTGAGAGGAGGGAAGGTGATTGGAGGGGAAGAAATTGGAAAATCGACAACAGAAAACGTGACAAGCGTGAAGGTGACATGGAAGAAAGTGACCGTAGAGAAGGAGGGAGGGAAGATGGGACGGGAGAGGAGAGAGGAAAATTAGAAGAAGAAGAAGGGACGAAAGGAAGTGAGAGCAAATGTGATAGAAGAGAAGTCGATAAAAGGGACGCTGACAGTAGGAAAGGTGACAAGAGAAAAAGCGACAGGAAAGAATGGATCGGAAGAGAATGTGACAGGAGAGAAGACGACAGGGGGAAAAGACAACAACAGGACATATGCAAACCGAAGAAGGAGCTATTCTAAGGCAGTGATTGAGGGGGCAATGAGGAAAGAGAGGGTGTTTATGGGCGACTCCATTATGATAAAGACGGACAAAACACTGAGCGAGGGGAAGGACGTCGTTGTTTGTTTACCGGGGGCTAGTGTTGAACATGTAACTGACAGGGTAGAGAACGTATTGGGACATGGCAAGTGGGGGTCTATACTGGTAAATGTAGGAACAAATAATGCAGACAGGGAGGGAACAACTGCGATAGTACAGAGGTATAGACAGTTAGTGAGGAAGCTAAAGAAAAGAGTTGAACAGGTTATTCTGTCAGGAATTTTTGCCAGTATGGGAGGAAGGGGGGCAACGTATAGAAACTGCAAGAGGATGGCGATCAATGCACTAGTTGAGCAGATGTGTGAAGAAGAGGGGGTGGGATTCACAGATTTATGGGGATACGTTGTTGGGAAGGAAGATATGTATATGAGAGATGGCCTCCATCTTAGTGGAAAGGGGGCAGCAGTTTTCTCAGAGAACCTGCTGCGATCTGTTGACAGTGGGACAGGTTGCATCTATTTAAACTAGATTCGCAGGGGGGACTCACAGAAAAGCCTGAAAATGGATGCATAGATAAAGACAGCACAAATAAAACAGCAAATAACAGTCTGGAATACCCTTCTGAAGCTGGATATAAATGTGTTTGTTTAAATGCAAGGAGTATAGTAAACAAAAGAAATGAACTAAACATTATGGTAGACGATATTGACCCTCATATAATAGGTATAACCGAATCCTGGACCACTCCTGATATATCAGATGCTGAATTGGGACTAACAAAATATGTAATGTTTAGAAAAGAATAAAATAATGATAGAATAGGAAGAAAGGGAGGTGGAGTTATTTTATATATTAAAGAATCTATCCAGGCTTATGAAATAAAATTAGAAAGAGAAGCAGATTGCGAAAAAGCTGTTTGGTGTAACATAATTACAGGAAACTCAACGTTAACAGTTGGGTTAGTTTATCGAAGTCCAAACATAAGCATAGAAGAGAATGAAAAAATACAAAACGCTATAAGGGAAGTAAGCAAACGGGACTGTATTATTATGGGGGATTTTAACCACGGGCATATACAATGTAAATCTCTACAGAGTATGGGGAGTGAGGACCACAAGTTTTTAGTTTTAGTTCAAGATACTTTCCTTTCTCAACATGTGCTAGAACCAACCAGGGGTGAGAATGTGTTAGACATAGTTTTGTCCTCACAGAATGAATTAGTTGACAATATCAAGATATGTGAGCCACTGGGGAGTAGCGATCACAACCATATACATTTTACCATCAAAGTAAAATCAGAAAGGAATAGTAAAAAGCAGTATAAGAGAAATTTCCACAAAGGAAGGTATAAGGACATGAGGAAATATTTAGCAAAGATAGACTGGAATAACACACTGAAAAATAAGACAGCAACATAATGCTGGAATATATTAAAGAGTGAAATTAAGTGCATAGTCGATAAATTTGTACCCTTCAAAAAACAAGGAAAACGGTCCAAAAAGAAACACTTATCGAAAGACGCCATTAGAAAAATTAAGTATAAACAAATGATGTGGAAGTCGTATAGATGTACTGGAAATGATGAAGACTACAACAGTTATAAAGAAGCATTTAACCAAGCTACAGCTGAAATTAGAAATTCAAAGAGAAGCTATGAACAACAATTAGCTAGTAATATAAAACATGACAGCAAGAGTTTTTATGCGTATGTTCGAAGCAAACAGAAAGTTCAAGATAAGGTCGGTCCTCTAGAAGATAGTGCTGGAAATATAATATCAGAGGGATTCTTAATGGCAGAAGACCTGAATGAGTACTTTCGTTCAGTGTTTACCAGGGAAGATATTAGTTCACTGCCAGTACCAAAGGCTAAGTTCAAGCGGGCAAATTCAGAGTATTTAGGACAATTAATTGTAACCCCGGAATTGGTAGCTAAGAAAATAAGGGCTATGAAGGATAATTAATCACCTGGAGTGGATGGTATTCCACCCAAACTACTATTGGAAATAGTAGAACAAATTAGCATACCGCTTGCAACAGTTTTCAACTTGTCATTAGAAGAGGGAGTGGTTCATTTAGAATGGAAAGAAGCAAACACTATACCGTTATTCAAAAAAGGTTCGAGAAACAAGTAAGAGAACTATAGACCAGTGAGTTTAACATCAGTGATTCGTAAATTATTAGAAAGACTAATTAAAGATCACATTGTGGATTTTCTTGTTAAATAAAACTTGATAAACCCATCTCATGTTTTTTTTAAAGCGAGGTCATGCTTAACAAATATGTTATGTTTTTTGGAAGACATCACTAAGTGGGTAGATGAGGGATCACCAGTAGATATCGTCTACTTAGATTTTCAAAAAGCTTTCGACAAAGTACCACATCAAAGATTACTAAAGGCCCATGGCATAGGAAATTGTATAATAAACTGGATAGAACAATGGCTGATTGACAGAAGACAACGTGTAGTAGTTGATGGGGAGGCTTCAAACTAGAAATCGGTATTGAGTGGGGTAAATGTTGTTCAATTTTGGGAAATGTAAATGCCTCCACCCAGGACATGGGAACGAAGAGGTAGAATATACAATGGGGGGTACTGTACTAAGTACTACTGTCAAAGAAAAGGACTTAGGGTTAACCATTAGTGCTAATATGAAGGTTTCGGAGCAGTGCGGAATTGCAGCTTCAAAGGGATATCAAATCCTTGGATTAATTAGGCGAAACATAACGTATAAGGAAAAAGAGCTAATAATACCGCTGTACAAAACAATAGTTAGGCCTCATTTAGAATATTGTATTCAAGCGTGGAGGCCATATCGCAGGAAGGACATAGATATGCTAGAAAGAGTGCAGAGGAGAGCAACTAAAACGATACCAAAACTGAGGGATCTTAGTTACGAAATACGCGTTAAAAGTGCGGTTTAACAACACTAGAGACCAGGAGATTGAGAGGAGATCAGATAGAAGTGTTTAAAATATTGAAGGGTTTTAAAAATATTGATATAATTTTTTTTTTATCAGCTAAGAAAGATAGAAGGACTAGATGACATGAACTTACATTAGCAAAGGAGCAGAGTAGATTGGATATAAGAAAGTTTTCATTTTCACAAAGGATTGTAAATGAATGGAACAGATTACCTGCTGATTGTGTCGATGCTAGTAGCGTGAATATGTTTAAAAATAAAATCGACACATACCTCCGACGGGCGGTAAAAGATAACATGTCTTCTAACCACAGTTTCTTTATTTTCTCGATGACTAAGTTGTTTGTGACTTCATCTGATGTCTCTGGAATGCCGGAGATGTGGAGGTTCGGACGACGCGTGTATTGTCACGTTTGTCCGCCTAACGTGAAACATAGATAAAAGGGTCGGACTCTCGATAAGCCAAAGGGCTTCCTTGTCCACCTGCCACCTAGAGTTAATTCTCTGGGTGGCAATCTTGTTAAATCTTGTTAAATCATTAGGATGCGGATCAAGCCAATACGAACGCTCCGTTTGCGTTGATTCGGCGATGGCGGCGCTACTGCATGGCAGAGGGCTGTTACAGTAGTCTCGCGCAGAGTATGACTTATGACCCGCACACCATGCCCTCCCCCCGGTGCACTAATTCGTTTGGCGCTTTAATCCGGCCTAACCTTTTGTATGCGAACACAGCCGAATTAGTTTACCCACATCGTAATTTGGTTGAAAATGTTATGTGAACACGGCCTATGATTCACAAAAATTCATCAAATAATCCGAAAATGTTTCAAAATAACGTCCGGAGCCGTTCAGTATATATTTAAGTATGTTGGTCCAAATAATGCCGTTACACAAAGATCCCTCTTATATATGTTCAGGTCCTTTGCAGAAAGGATTTCTTTTACTGTTCCCACGTTTGTTTTAACAAGAACCCTCCCTGTATGTATCCAGCAGTTATAGATTTTCGTTTCCTTCTTGAGGAATCTTGTTTTGGAAGCAAGTGCTGCTATCTTCGACGTCAGATCTTCGTTTATGTTTATCTCTTCGTCCCTAAGGTGCTGGTTATGGTTCTTCAGTTTGATGCGTTGGTGGTAGACTTCGTCTCTCACCGCCTCACTAGGAAAATGCACAATTATTGTACGTTTTCGGGGGCGTCCACGTTCGTCGGTCTTTTTTTGCCTAGGCGGTGACTTCTTTCCAGGTCACTGATACCAATGTCTTCTAACCACAGTTTCTTTATTTTCTCGATGACTAAGCTGTTTGTGACTTCATCTGATGTCTCTGGAATGCCGGAGATGTGGAGGTTCGGACGACGCGTGTATTGTCACGTTTGTCCGCCTCCGTCTCCAACATTTCCACCTTCTCCTTCCGCGTATGCACCTTTTTGGTGAGTATAGCAGCCTCTTTCTCCAGCTTTTCAAGGCGCGCGATATCGATAACCCGATGTAATACAAACACTAGTCATCATAGACGAACACGCAGTTATCTTACGGTTCCACATGAATCCAATGAAAATATGGTAATTATATATAACGGTGTTTCTCAATTTTATTTATCCAGACAGATCACAATTTGTTTTCATATATATAATTACAATATATTACCATACAATATATATACAATTAATACATCATATATCCATTACATTATATTTGTTTGGATAAATAACATTTAGAAGCATCGTTATATATAATTACCATATTTTCTTTTTTTGTGGCGAATAAATAGTTACTACAAAAACATTTATAAACAGTGCATCATAGTATACAAAATGATTTGTTTTATATTAGTTTGTGAAAACATAAACAAAAAAGTGTAAAGAAAAGCAATGATATGGTGTCAGGATTGAACCGGCGTCGCCCGATTGCAAAAAGAACCCAACGCAAAAAGAACCCAACGCGTTTACCAACTAAGCTAGCGGCACCGACAGAAATTCACTGACTGATTTAAGTTGTTATGATAAATTGTACAACTCCTCCTTCATACATCGATATTCTAGTCATATTATGAGATTATGCATGTTACTTTCTGTAGGCGGATACAATATATGCTTGATATATATGTTTATTGGTGTAGAGTATCTCCCGTTGGTTGCTTTGGATATAATTATTCTGAAAACGAGCCCAACCTTGGCGAAACCTAGTCGACTTGTATGCTCATTCGCATTCATTGTTTTGAATAAAATTGGATTCATGTGGAACCGTAAGATAACTGCTTGTACCTCTATGATGACTAGTGTTTGTATTACATCGGAATATTGCACAATAACTCATTCTGAGGCTCGTTTCGACCCAAAAGCTATCCTTGTAAACATGCTCCGAATGCATGGAAAGGATCGGCCTGATGCGAGTGCGAGTCATATGTGACGTCACGATACCACGTGATCGCCTAGCTCATTACATTTTTATTTTCCGCGGGAATCGCTACACAGACGGGTTTAAAATCGAATTGATGCTACAAATGTATTTTTCAGTATTTTTTAAATATTCTTGAATGTTACATACAATGTTAAACTTTGTGTACACATGGAAAACGGATTTTAACTAATGCCTTGTTTTCCTTTAAATCTGGTACTCCAAACAGCCTAATCTTTGGCTAAGGCAGGAGTTTGTGGTGTTTGTGCACATGCGCTGTGGGTTGCTTAAGTTAATAAATTATTTAAAGGCCGTTAAAGTAACTGGGTGTGCTGAATGGAAGGTTCGTGATGGCTGTGAAAAGCAACTGGGCGTTCTATTTCAGTGATTTGTGTTTATCAAATGTTCACTGTTAAAATGTACATTAGCTTAGCCGTAATGGGGTCGTCGCTAGCTGAGCTGTCTTTGTGCGACCTCGCCCCGCGCGCGTCTTCGGCGACTTCGGCCCCATCAGTGATTGATTGTTGTCTGTGGCTGTGTACGCGGAGCTGGACTTTGGTTATGCTGCTTTGATGATAGGGGCTAGCCGTCATGCATCAGTTGTTTGGATGATAATTCACTACGTACGAACAATTTTGAATTAATGTCTCTTCGGAACTTCGTGCAAAGTTTTCACGGAGTTTTAATCATATTACATAGATGCACTACACTCTTACCTAAATGCTTCTGCCCATTTTGAAAGCGAGTCAGTTCAACTGCCGTAACTTTCATCAACCCAAAACAATCCACGTTACCAGCTAGTGACCATTACACATACTAAGAGGTGGACACCCAACACACCAATACCCATCGTCCACGCACACGCACACGCACACGCACACGCACACGCACACGCACACGCACACGCACACGCGCATACCCTGATTGTCATTCTTACCCGAATGTCCGTCAAACGTCCGTGTAGTAATCGTCTTAACGTTTTTGCAAAAGTCTCTGCATCGGCGACAAATGTGCTGGTCGCTGTTTTCCTTGGGTCAGAGTTTTAATGACGCTACGTACAAACAGGTACGTAGTTGCAAACTTCAAAGGGTATATCACCTGCCGGCTCATTGGTTACGGCGGGTTGTCTGTCACGTGACGACTCTATCAAAGAACGCTCATGCTGACACTACAATAAACGTTTGTTTGTGACATGGAATGGCGCAAACAATATTTTATGCGGCAGTAACAACGCAGCGAATTGTGACCGCGGGCATAATTTAATGTGGTAGCTGCATCCCCTGGTGGATTAGGCCAGCACTAGCATGTGAGTATGATTATTTGGAGGGGTAGCACGAAGCGCGCTCCATGAATAACCGTGTTACTGCCATGCGCGGAGTGATACCTCATGATTTGATAAGCAGTTGTTCAAGTGTGTTTTACCCATGATCGATGGGATATTTGGAAGATCGTTTACGGTAAAATGTTGCCGTTCGTATTCGGTCGGAAGAATCAGCCATTTTGTTTTTTAAAAGTACGAAAATCCAAATATTCTATAATCGGTTTTGCCGCGGGAGTGGTCATATGGACACATGAATAATGTTTGCGTTGCACTATTCGATATGCCCATGTTTTAGGCTGCAGTTGATACTGGTCGCTAAAAAAGCCCACCAGATTGGTAGTTGGGTTTTGCGTGGGCGATAATACAGGATATACAATGCAGGCCAGCCTAGGCTTGGATCAGGGGTGGAAACAGTGAGTGTGGAATCTTGGGGGAATTAGGGTATGGCGGGTATTGTTTGGTGTTTTTAAGGATTGCTGGTGTTTCTTTAACTTAAGTAGTGTTGACATGATCAGGTTTGTCCCCATTTTGACCAGTAAGAGTGTAATTAGTACTGGTGTGAAGTGAAGGCTGGTAGGGCTGGGTGTTCTCTTACCATAATAAATTTGGTAACGACCAGTTCGTCCTTGTTAGAAACAGTAAGTGTGAGGGGTAATTGTTAAAAATCAGTCACGGTTGGTCGTCCTTACTGGAGACAGTAAGTGTGTAATTATTTGTGGGGATATGTGAAACCTGGTTGTATTGGGTGTTCCCTTACCACAATAAGTTGGTAACTACTAGTTCGTCCTTGCTGGAAACAGTAAGTGTGAGGGGTAGTGGGTAAAAGTCAGTAACGACTGGTCGTCCTTACTATGGTAATAGTAACAGTGTAATTATTAAGGGGCTATGCGAAGCCCAGTGGAATAGGTATGTGCGATAAGGTTCGTCCTTGCGGGAAACTGTAAGTGTGAAAAGGTAGATGCGAATGGTCGGCCTTACTGATACCAGTAAGTGTGAAAAGGTAGATGCGAATGGTCGGCCTTACTGATACCAGTAAGTGTGAAAAGGTAGATGCGAATGGTCGGCCTTACTGATACCAGTAAGTGTGAAAAAGTAGATGCGAATGGTCGGCCTTACTGATACCAGTAAGTGTGAAAAGGTAGATGCGAATGGTCGCCCTTACTGATACCAGTAAGTGGGGACTTATTAGTGCTGTTATACGATGGCCGGGTGTGTAGGATGTGTTGTTACCATTATAACGGGTGTTGCGACCAGGTTCCTCCCTAATGGTAACACTAAATGGGTACTTTTGTTGATGTTAGGCGATGACGGGGTTCGTTAACCATTGCTGAAACAGTTAGTGTGCGATTAATACTCATGTTAACTGACAGCTGTCAGAACGGATAGTACTGGTTGTTGTTCGCTCGAATATCGTCATACCGGGAGCCAACAGAAAGTAAACGGGCAGCAAAAATGAGTTTAAGATTAAAACATTGTAATGGTCATAACTGCTGCTTTGTTGGTTGTTGCTGCACGGGTGTGGTGTCAGCTAGTGCTGGGTAATGTGATGGGTATACTGTAGTGTTGGGGAGTCTGCAGTAAACGCGAAATAGAAGTGTGTGTGATGTCGGGTTTATATGCCAGTTTGTCGCTGAAGTATGGACCTAAATCCTGAGCAGGGCCGTGTCAAAGCGATCGTGTGCATATTGCTTCAGGGATAGTAGCTTCAAAGCGCACTCACTCTTATTGTAAGTTGCAAATACAATAATATTCCCCAGAACGATAAGTTGTGCGGCCATGGAAATGTATTCCAAGGTAACAAAATATATAACCAAGAATGGATTGTCGTGTGGAAACAAGCCGGTCACATCGGGTTTCTTGTCTCTCGGAGTTAAGGGGGGTGTTGTTGAAGTCCGTTAGAGTGGTTAACAATAATTTAGTTGACGGGGTAATTAGAAATGTTGGAACAGGCAGTGATCGGGATTAAAGGAGTTGAACGACGCTGATCGGTCTTGTGGTTAGAGAAACCGACAGGGTTCAATAGGTGATTGTGGAAACCAACGTGTTTCGGTAGGTGGTTGTGGAAACCGACATGGTTCAGTAGGTGGTTGTGGAAACCGACGTGGTTTGGTATTGGTTGTTGAAACTGACATGGTTCAGTAGATTGTGGTGACAACCGTCGTGGTTCGGTAGTGGTTGTTGGAACTGACATCCGTCGTGGTTCGGTAGTGGTTGTTGGAACTGACATGGTTCAGTTAGTGGTTGTGGAAACCGACGTGGTTCGATAGTGGTTGTTGAAACTGACGTGGTTCAGTAGGTGGTTGTTTGAACTGACATGGTTCAGTAGGTGGTTGTGGCAACCGACGTGGTTCGGTAGTGGTTGGAACTGACGTGGTTCAGTAGGTGGTTGAGAAAACCGACATGGTTCGGTAGGGGTTGTGGAAACCGACGTGGTTCGGGATAGTGTTGGTTTGATGACCATCATGGTTATTGGTAATGAGTAGATAGGTGTAGTAATGGCCGATACTGATCGGTGTAGTAATGGGTCGATAGCCGACACTGATCGGTGTAGTAATGGGTGGATAGCCGACACTGATCGGTGTAGTAATGGGTGGATGGCCGATACTGATCGGTGTAGTAATGGGTGGATAGCTGACACTGATCGGTGTAGTAATGGGTGGATGGTCGGTGGTGATCGGGATCAGTTATTGGAGCCGGCGGTGATAGGGAGCGTAATGAAGAACGGCTTAGGGTCGATTGAAGATGTTAAAATGACTGGAGGTTGACTGGGTAACAGGGAATGTTCGTGTATTATAATGGTGACCTGCGTTTGGTTGACGGGTTTATGTGAACCGGTCGGATTGACTGTGGTCTGTAACAATACTATGCGAAGGGAATTCCAGGGTCAATGGAATCAGTTTTAACCGATGGTATGGAATAATGCGAGTCAGTCTGGGTTTTAATTAATTATATTTAACCACCTGGGAGCGATACAATATATTTATTACCGACAGTGGTCTGTAGGTCAGTAAGTAATACAGGTTTCCCTAAAAAGGTGAGTTTATGACACGGCAGGTAGTGTCTAAGTGAAAATGGTACACAGTTGCTATTGCAGGATGTCTCCAATCAATGTTTATAGAAGCAGTAGAGGGTTCTCAGATGGATGTACGTGTCATCATCATCCAGGGTGCAGTATGCACGGACATGTCGAAACCGTATATTTTGTTTTAGTCCTTTGGGACGAAGGTCCAACAAACTATTGCCATCACTCTGCATCCGACGTCCGCCGTTAGCTGCCGCATCTCAGAAACCGTTCAGTAACATTTTCTCTAATTTTGCATAGGCGTATCTTAGAGTACTGCCACTATGCACAATAAATCTGTATTTGATTGAATCGTTTTAAGGGCCCCAGGGCCAAACAAACTGGTAATTTTGTACATTTTGACTATTTTTTCAAGAAATTCTTCAGTAACTTTTTCTCAAATTTTGCACATACATTTCATGTGGTAGTGTTACTGTATACACGAAATCTGTATTTGATTGAATCATTCTAAGGGCACCTAAAAAAGACTCGAAAACTTTTAATTTTCACATTTTGCCTATTTTTTCAAAAAACTCCTTAGTAACTTTTTCTCTAATTTTGCATAGACATTTCATGTAGTAATGCCACTATACACAAGAAATCTGTATTTGATTGAATCATTCTAAGGGCACCAAAGATCCCCTAAAATGCTAAATTTGCTAACTAAATTGTCTACTGTATGAGAACAGTCCTGCAGCTCCAATTATAACTGGCTGGCTACACCCCGTCACATGCGGAGTCTGTGTCTTGCATGAATCAAAAGTTGTCTTTTATGGTTTATTTCAAAAACTGTTCAGTAACTTTTTCTCTAATTTTGCATAGACATCTCTTTGTATAGTGTCACTGTACACAATAAATTTGTATTTGATTGAATCATTCCAAGGGCACATCAGGGCCTCCCAAAAAGCTAAATGTTCACATTTTGTCTGTTTCTGCCTGGACTAGGTTAGCAGAGTGCCAATTGAGTGTGTATTACACACATTCCCCCGTGGAGCTAACATTATCTGCCTGCTATTGTTTGATGGAAAATGTGACTAATCTGTAATTGGTCACTGGCAGAGGCTTGTGTCAACAGACAACATTAACCTAGTAGACCTCTGTTAAATTGACAGTTGCATATAGGTTTTAAGCTGTGTCAAACAGTGAGCTGTAACTAATGTGTAATGGGAATCTCTATTGCACTGGTAGAACCTGAAGAACATTAAAATAGCAGTACACATGATAATCAATGCAATATAAAGATATGACCTAGGATTAAAATAAAATAACTTAGGTATAAAATAATATATAAAGTAAAATAACATAGGTATACTCGAAAACGTTAAAGCATACTTCGCCAAAAATTTTAAGAAATATTATTAAGATGTTTTACTATTTATATGTTGCAGCTATTCCGTCACTCCAATTATATTACAAGTATGTCGTTACTACTGTTTTAAACTGTCATTGCTACTATTTTAAAGTCAAAATGCATGCTATGTATATGTACCTTGTTAACAACTAACGTTTTATCACAGTTCATATCTTTCTTCTTCCCATTCTGGGGAGAGTGGTAGGGAAAAAATGAGAACAGATAATGCGTGTGCATTTTCTTAAACAACGCTTTACTGTGCTACATGCGAGATTGCAGCTCACCAACTCTCCTACAACCACTGGAAATCGACCTAAATAGCAGAGTAGCGGGATAAAATCCGACAGTATTTTTTAATAACACATTAACTAATATATACAATATTCACGAAATGGTCTACTCGAATATTTTATTTCCAGGTATATCTTCACTGGCATGCGTATAGTCAAGAGAGCTACTAAACATGTCAACACTTTACTTTCATCATAACTCTTAATGATCTGCAATTATGATTCACCAAAACACATTTCATTAATAATTACAAATTCACAATATAGTCCAAAGGACTTCAGGGCCTCTTGGCCCATTTTTTCTATAATAATGTATGTACTGTGTGTATGTATGTGTATGTATGTATGTATATATATTATATGTATATACCTGGTATATATTTCATGTTTTTTTACCTTCTTAACAAAATGTCAATATTTCGGATATAAGGAGCCTGATAAATACACATTATTAATGTCGCGAAAAATTTGATTTGACCCCAAGACATTGGCTAGAATTTTGGACTTGGGTTGTAACGAGTTTAACGCGATTCTTTGATAATTTTAATCTCTTTGTAATGTACGCAATTATTAAATAATCCTGTTAATATGATTCTTTTATGTAATACTATTCCTTTATTTCATTACAATTATGTTTTATTAATCACTAATGACCCTGACAATATATTGAAAAAAATAACGTTGTCCCCACCTTCACAATCCGTATAAGGCATGCTCATGAATATTCGGGACTGTCCGTCAGACTTCGATTAGCTACGCCGAGTTAATAGATGCAAGAAAAACGTCATCAACATGTGTGTATTTGGATTAGCAACCGATATGCGAATGAGTCGTGACCGATAACATTATCAAAACGATACATTTTTGGTGTTTTTGCACTAAATTTGTAAGGATTTTCTGCTTATCTCACTGGTAACATGTACTCAGGGTTGACACCTCTGACATAGCGACAGCTCATGACAGACGGATTGATTTAAAAGAAAAACACCACCTTTCCATGCACGAAGCCGCCGATGGGGATGACATATTGAATTGCTTTTGTTAGAATATAAAATCTATGGTATTATCATGTTCCTTGTTCACTAGGTACATCTAGCTATACATTTTACATGTGTGTATTTGGATTAGCAACCGATATGCGAATGAGTCGTGACCGTTAACATTATCAAAACGATACATGGACCAGCTGCCTTTTATGTTACAGATTCAGCAGAGGATAGAAGGAAAATATATGGAATAAACGGAGAATTAACATAGCGCAGAGGTGTCAAGTCTCACGGTTTATGCGTGAGTCTCACGGATTTTTTAGATTTACACAGACTCACGGCCGTGAGAGACGATGCTCACGGATTTCTGTAATTTTGTTATTTTCATTTGTTTTCAATCCTCGTTATAACGCGCGTCGTTAACTTACAACGCATATTCGGATATAGCTCGGTCGGCCGAGGACCCCGAATTTCTGCGAAGTTGTTGCTTGATTTTTGATTTAAAAGAAAAACACCACCTTTCCATGCACGAAGCCGCCGATGGTGACGCCGATGGGGATGACATATTGAATTGCTTTTGTTAGAATATAAAAACTATGGTATTATCATGTTCCTTGTTCACTAGGTACATCTAGCTATACATTTTACATGTGTGTATTTGGATTAGCAACCGATATGCGAATGAGTCGTGACCGATAACATTATCAAAACGATACATGGACCAGCTGCCTTTTATGTTACAGATTCAGCAGAGGATAAAAGGAAAATATATGGAATAAACGGAGAATTAACATAGCGCAGAGGTGTCAAGTCTCACGGTTTATGCGTGAGTCTCACGGATTTTTAAGATTTACACAGACTCACGGCCGTGAGAGACGATGCTCACGGATTTCTGTAATTTTGTTATTTTCATTTGTTTTCAATCCTCGTTATAACGCGCGTCGTTAACTTACAACGCATATTCGGATATAGCTCGGTCGGCCGAGGATCCCGAATTTCTGCGAAGTTGTTGCTACGCTATCCATCACCAACATTTCTATTACGCTAAATGCAACTCAGATCGCACCGTACTTCACATGTCATTCCCTGCAGCGTTCTTGGCGCCGCGGTGCGGGCTTGACGATTACTAGTTTTGGTGGCGGCGCCCCTGGTGGCATATTTTGAAACACCGTAAGGCGCCTCGCTTACGTCTCATTTCTTGGAACCTGACCACATACATTCCACTGCGCTAGAAAATTATGGATGCTCCACAAGCAAAGAAGTGGAAAAATTATGCGGCTGTATTCCTGTCAGAATGGGTCCATATTCAACGGCATAATAACCAAGTCGAAGGCGAAGCCTGTCAAGCATCACGCCTAGTGCGCAGGCGTACATGATGTTCGCGAGCATATCAAGTAAAATTGCATGACAGGCAACTAAGGTCAGCTCGACAAGACGCACCGATGACTTCTTTGTTCAAGGCGAGGGCGGTCACTCCTGATTCGACCACAAAATCTGTGGTGATGTTCGCATATTTTGTGGCGAAGCACAACCTCCCAGCAGCCGTCGCCGACCATTTCACCGAACTGTTGCCCGGACAATGCGATCGCGAAGTCCTTTATTCTTTAAGAGCAAACGGACGAAGACCACGCACGTTATCAAGCGACGTTTGGCAACTGTGATGAAGCGGCTCGTCATCCTGGTCCGATTCTTCAGCGACGGGGCGGCACGCACACACCTGCTGGACATGCCAGGAAATCTTTGGTGTTTTGGATGGAGTTTTTAGGTAATTGTTTACATTTATTATATATGCTGTTTCATTGACTGCTCAAAAACCATTTTAAAATTGACAAAAATCATATCGACGGAGAGACCCTTTAAGACAAATTCGAAGACCTCCAGCTGATGTAGGACGTCCTCAGCACGGAGGTCGGAGGTCGGGAGTCAGGCACGTCGTCTCGACTCCATCTGGGCTGATGTGATGGCGTTGAAGACGGCTCTACAGCAACAGTTCTTTCCCTGCCTGGCTCGCCTTTTGCAGGCCCTGCTCAGTCTGCCACACAGCAACGCAGACTCAGAGAGAGAGCGTTCTCGGTGGTTCGCAAGATCCACACTGAGGCACGCAAGAGCTTGCACGCTGACACGATTACTGCTTTCATGCAATGCAAGATGAACTGTGACAGTACTTGCTTTGCGAGGCCAAGTGGGCATCCCACCAGTACAACCTGGAGCACCCCACACTGCCCAGTAAATTGGCCAATGTAGTGCACACTCACTTTACTGGTTTTGTACTGTTTTAGGTGTTTTTGCACTAAATTTGTAAGGATTTTCTGCTTATCTCACTGGTAACATGTACTCAGGGTTGACACCTCTGACATAGCGACAGCTCATGACAGACGGATTGATTTAAAAGAAAAACACCACCTTTCCATGCACGAAGCCGCCGATGGTGACGCCGATGGGGATGACATATTGAATTGCTTTTGTTAGAATATAAAAACTATGGTATTATCATGTTCCTTGTTCACTAGGTACATCTAGCTATACATTTTAAAGTTTAGTTTTAATGAAACGTTTAGATAACAGAAACTTACTGAAGCCGAGAAACATCCAATAATGAAACCATTTTGTTTAATTACCTTCTTTTCATGGTAACGAATAATAACTATTTTATGTCAGTGGCACAAACTATTGCAAGTGGTACGTTAATTTGTTTGGTTCTCTCGGCGAGATATGATTGACGTACACACGTCACTGGCATCGTGGGTAATTCATTCCCGTAGAAGTATAATTCACCTTGGCATAGCGCCCAGCCCAAAATACATTATATCAGTAAATACAGCGACCAGTGTGGCCGCTGAGTCAGACGTATGGCGTGTCGAGTTCCGCAAACGTTCTTAGATTCGATCAAGTTGTGTTAAGTCCCCCCCCCCTCTCTCTCTCTCTCTCTCTCTCTCTCTCTCCCTCTCTCTCCCTCTCCCTCTCCCTCTCCCTCTCTCTCTCTCTCTCTCTCTCTCTCTCTCTCTCGCTCTCTCTCTCACTCTCTCTCTACGGGCCAATGTTTTTAATTAAGTAAGACAAAATAGGTGCTAGTAAAGTGTACGATTTATGTTACCCTGAGTCACGTATAAACAACAAACAAATCGCACTGTTTAAAAGCAATGTAAAAAACAACATCTAAACAAAACCGTGACGCAGCATATTCTTTTAAAAACTCCCTACTTCTGCATGGAGAGAGAGCAGAGAGATCGCAGGCCGCAAAACAACCTTCATATGATATTGAAGGCGGTGTGGTTCGGCAATTGGAATTCCGATATCGCTCATTCAAATGCTGCCAAAATATGTCAACCATATCTACTTTCTTTACGAAAGTAGACTTGATATCCCACCAGTAGTGTAATGAGGTTTGTGCAACGTCTGACTTCAGCACATGTCTTTACCAGATGTGTGGCTAGACGGGGATATATGGCGAAGATGCACCGCCTTTGAACGGGGCTAGTCAAGCAAAACACATTAAAGCGGAGAAATCGCGAAACTATAAACCACTGTAGTTTGTTAGTGTGTGGCGTGATGGGGTAGTGTTCTCGACCTTTGGGAAAGTTCGTTCATTCTACGTTGCTCTAGTTCACTCAGTTGTATGAATTAGTATCTGACAATAAACATTTATGGGTATTTGTTTATGTGTCTGTGTGTCTTGGTGTGTGTGTGACTGTGTGACTGTGTGCCTGTGTGCCTGTGTGACTGTGTGACTGTGTGACTGTGTGACTGTGTGCCTGTGTGACTGTGTGACTGTGTGACTGTGTGACTGTGTGACTGTGTGCCTGTGTGACTGTGTGACTGTGTGACTGTGTGACTGTGTGACTGTGTGACTGTGTGCCTGTGTGACTGTGTGACTGTGTGACTGTGTGACTGTGTGCCTGTGTGACTGTGTGACTGTGTGCCTGTGTGACTGTGTGACTGTGTGACTGTGTGACTGTGTGACTGTGTGACTGTGTGACTGTGTGCCTGTGTGACTGTGTGACTGGGTACCTGTGTGACTGTGTGACTGTGTGACTGTGTGACTGTGTGACTGTGTGACTGTGTGACTGTGTGACTGTGTGACTGTGTGACTGTGTGACTGTGTGACTGTGTGACTGGGTGCCTGTGTGACTGTGTGACTGTGTGACTGTGTGACTGGGTGCCTGTGTGACTGTGTGACTGTGTGACTGTGTGACTGCGTGACTGTGTGACTGTGCGACTGTGTCCCTTCACGAGATGTTCTGTTTAATCGGGACGCCAAGTGTGGCTGCGTCATGCTGTGTTAACAAATGTAAGGCTAATTTATTGTGGCGTGCCTTATACTGGTGGTAACGCTTTCGCGTTTGTGTGTGTTATATTCTACTTGTAAGTGGTGACCGCCTCGCGAGTTAGGGGCATCCACACAGGCACAATATAATCACAGCTGTTAAAAATGTCGAGTTCAACGGCAGACCTGGCGGATTAGGACAGCAGTTCCTAACCTTTTTTGTCGTGACCCAAATTTTGGTCAGGGAACTTGCTTGGCGACCCATGCCTCCAACTTGTGATAAATTATACCACACGTTGCTGAACACGTAGGCTTCACCAAGTGAGCACAGCTCATTGGCTAAGCGATGGGAAGAGAACACCTTCACTAAATAGAAAGCAAACATGGAGTCGGGAAGACCGTTCGATTTCGAAAAAGTTTGAAGGAAATTAGCCCTTCGCTAATTTACTTTATATTATTGTTGTTAAGCAGATAGACAAACTAATATCACTACTGATTAATGCAACATGTGCCTGTAATAAGCTTACTTTGAAGGTTTCGATGTGGACTGAATAAAAACGGGAACCTTTTTATCCTGCTTGACGCAATTTTCAGCGGTATCAAACAGAATTTGAATTGCCCATACAAAATCCACCTTGAAGAATATATCAGACGCGAATTGAAAATCCAAACGGCATTAAATCACACGACGTTTCAAAATTCATACAACATTAGGAATAAATCATCGTTTATTATATATGCGGTTCTGGCAGGCTTCCTGCATAAAGAAAACTTCGGAGTTCCTGGAAACTCTTGGCGACCTACTCCAAATGGCTTGGCGACCCAATTTTGGGTTGCGACCCAGGGGTTAAGAATCGATGGATTAGGAAAAACGCATAACATATATGATATATGTTATGATACTCATGCAGTTGTGATTTGGCCACCAGTCAGACGTCGAACTGCCAGCCTGGGTCAGACATGCCGCGACGTTACATCACCCATAGCCCTTTTTGCGCAGGATGAACTACGAGACTCCTGGTGTTTCTAGGAAGAAATTATGACGTTGTTTAACAGCTGCAACAGCAGCAGACTTGCAGCGGCAGCAGCGGCAGCACCGTGTGCCGACGCGTCATCGCCACAAACGAAATCTATCCATGTAGTTAGCGGCATGTCCGACAGGTGGCGTTTGGTACTGTTTGTTGTGGTGTTATTTTAAGCCATCAGCTGTGCGTCATTTTCGCAATATGCGCAATGAATAAACAGTGAATTGCTGGAGTGTTCTGGTCAGTTTGACGGACGGCAACAACGGAGAGGCTGAGAGAATAAAAAGTATTATTTGCAGCAACAAGGTAAGTGGTCTACACTAAGCTTGGGTCATCATATAAGCGGACGAAACTCGAAGTGCCATCATGAATCAGGCCTAGGGCTTCACGTTGCGTAACCTACACATGGTCTCCTATTTATTACACGTCGCCGTGTCATACTTCTATACCAGCCAACTCTCCCGGAATTTCCGGGAGACTTTGATTTTTGGGTATATCTCCCGGTCTCCCGGAATACACGCAAATCTCTCGGAGGTTCGCTTGAAATCTCCTCCCTCCCTCCCTCCCTCCCTCCCTCCCTCCCTCCCTCCCTCCCTCCCTCCCTCCCTCCCTCCCTCCCTCCCTCCCTCCCTCCCTCCCTCCCTCCCTCCCTCCCTCCCTCCCTCCCTCCCTCCCTCCCTCCCTCCCACCCTCCCTCCCTCCCTCCCTCCCTCCCTCCCTCCCACCCCCCCTCCCTCCCACCCTCTCTCCCACCCTCTCTCCCTCCCATCCTCCCTCCCACCCTCCCTCCCTCCCTCCCTCCCTCCCTCCCTCCCTCCCTCCCTCCCTCCCTCCCTCCCTCCCTCCCTCCCTCCCTCTCTATGCACATACGTACAACACGTGCACACACAACACACGCACGCGTGCGCGCACACATACAGACGAACGCAGTTTCGGTGGCCACGTTATCCCCTGTGCCCGAGGAGTTGCCATGGCAGAAACTGGTGGTGTTTTGGACGCGGTCCAGAAAGCACAGGATGGTCCGTTCGTGAGTCGCTCGTTTACTCCGCGCCGGTCGCTCGGTTACACCGCTCCGTTGATATGGCGCGTCGTGAATGGTGAACTGTAATACATACTGTCAGGCGAAAACCTTCGTGGCACTGATTCGTTCAACGTGCTAGCGTTCTGCAGCAACACGCGCGGAAATCGTCACCGGGGTCAACCAACGTACGACTACACAAAAAATTCGAAAACAGCAATAACGGTCAAATATCAAATATATATATATATAAATATATATATATACATATATGTATATATACGTATATATATATACATATACATATATGTATATATAGTGTATATCTCAGCTTTGATGTCCCCTTGCATATTATGATGAACCCCATACACCAAAGAACATCTTAAAATAAAAAAATTGGAAATACAGTTTTAATCCATTTCACAGCTCTATATTAAAAGAGTACTGTTACTGCCTTCCCGACGCGGCTCGCGTTCAACTGTAGCGCCGTCTATTGAGACTACTCTTAAACACGCCGCTCCATTACATATTCATATGATGCAGTGATGCAATTATAATTATACAGTTTGTTGCGTTGTTATATAAAACACTCAAGTAGTAAAGCAATACGTAGATTCACAAATAAATCAAACGAATGAAGCTGTCTGTCATGTGCTTGTTATAAGCAACTTGACACTGAACGTATGTATAGAGTATCTTGGTAACATTATGTGTGCATGTGCGTAGCATTTAATTAATTATTTTATCGGAATGTTACTGACAAAATAGAATACGAACGTATTAATTAACGGATAATGACATTACAGAACTGTTGTACATCTTATGTTGATCTTATGCTTTCTTCCATTTGTCTAGGATACATAAAAGTGGTTCAGCATTGCTGGCGCCAACGACGTCTAGCTGAACACGAGAAAGGCTGGTGTAAAACGACATAAACACCCGGGCGACTTCGACTGGAAGACAAGTCTACCTCCAGAGCCAACGAGACCGTCTTTACATTCGCCTCCTCGCGCGGCCACTGTCTCCGTGACGACATCGACAAAGATTTCAGTTCTCCATGGTTTGCTGTACAAAACCTTCGTTTTAACAAAACATATCACATTAACTACAATCATCCTCTGTAAATGTCTTGCGAGCAAATTCAATCATTCGTTGATTTCGACGCTGTTACCGCGAGAATCACGTGCTAACTTGGGGACTGTGATCACATGACAGACGATATGTTGTACGAGGATCCGGATGCCCGCAGTCTCTCCACGTCCCCCGCCACCGCCGCCCTTGAGTGTTTACCAGGTAAGACGAGGCACTCCGAATATATCTCGTCTGTCTAGAGTAGTGATTTAGTTCTGATATTTAAACATCGGACGAACTATCAAATCAGTCTTGGTTACTCTTGTGACCAAATTGCGAAGGGGTCCCGTATATAGCAGGTCTCTTTGCAAGTTACCCCAACAAACGCGAAAATCGTTCGCGATGATTCTAATAAAAGTTCACAATAGTTTTATTAAATCGACCGACCGACCGACCGACCGACCGACCGACCGACCGACCGACCGACCGACCGACCGACCGATCGATCGATCGATCGATTGACTGATTGATACGTGTTTTATTGATCACGTCGCAGGCCTGTTTCACTTCGAGGAGGATGAGAGCGCGCAGAAGCTCTACTTCTCGGAGCGCTCGCACGCGCTGCACGTGCTGGACGCGCTCAATGAACAGCGTCGTCAGCGCGTGCTGTGTGACGTCACCATCTGCGTGGAAGACCACGAGTTCCCGTGTCACCGCAGCGTGCTGGCCGCCTGCAGTCCCTACTTCTTCGCCATGTTCTCTGGTGAGTTGGCATGTTCTCAGCATAGTTGTCATGTTCTCTGATGAATCGTTTTGTTCTCGGGTGTGTCGCCTAACACTGAAAACTATGAGTCGACACGCCGAAGTCTATACTGCGCAACAGACAGCACTGTGTACACCAGAGAAATTTTATTGGATAACTGTGACCATGGTCTTAATCTAAGAATCTGACTCCTGTCAATATACTCGTAATGTTTAAATATATGTAAATAATGAATAAGCATTTTGGCCATTACACATTATTGTCTGGTTGCCATGTTTGAACTGCTGTGAATTACTGCCAGAAGATGGTCGAACACTCATCAACTTACTTACTTACTTATTTATTTACTTACTTACTTGTTAGGGGGATTATACTGCATGTGGGGTTGTCGGGTTGCAGCAGTGCTGGCTCGTACGGCTTTACATGTTTCCGTCTCCTGTACAACTACGTTAGGATAGATATATTTCATGCACAATGTAATAGCTTATTTTGTTTTTACAGGTTTACCTTCCGAAATCATTACTGAATACCCATGTATTAATTATTAATAAAAGGACACGTGTTTGTGGAGGTGTGTGGTGGTCAGCAGTAGCGGCTCTGTGGACGGCACCACAACTTCGCAATCCCGTGTTTACTTTAATTTCAGCAATACCTTCGTACGGCACACCGTCTGTTTTTTTAAATAGAGCATCGTCCCCGTCTGATTCAGTTGAACACCATCGTGTCGCAAATACTTTTTCTATCTTGTAGCGAATCCTCTGTGATTGTATATGTATGTATGTATGTATGTATGTATGTATGCATGTATGTATGTATGTGTATGTATGTGTATGTATGTGTATGTATGTGTATGTATGTGTATGTATGTATATATATATATATATATATGTGTGTGTGTGTGTGTGTGTGTGTGTGTGTGTGTGTGTGTGTGTGTGTGTGTGTGTGTGTGTGTGTGTGTGTGTGTGTGTGTGTGTGTGTGTGTGTGTGTGTGTGTGTGTGTGTGTGTGTGTGTGTGTGTGTGTGTGTGTGTCTATATATATATGTATATATATATGTATGTGTGTATATGTGTATATGTATGTGTGTATATATATATATATATAAATGTTATCGAAACTGATCGCCAACCGAACAATGTCTTCATTCTATAATATATGTTATGAACACCATTCACCACATATCTAGTTCACTGGACGCCGAACATCCCGTTAAAAAAATGTATTCATCTATGTTATTTAACAGGACAGAAGGTGGAGGGTAACCACCGGTTACTATCCTCAGCCTTGTCCAATTGGTCATTGTTTAATGTCTATTGAATACATCCCTGTACCATGACTGGATAATCACGCATTCTCATCTCCGTTGCAGACCGATAGACGTTATTTAGATATATCATTAATCATACATGTTTTTCTTTTTTAGGTTTAATTTACAAAAAATGTTTTGCAGAAAAGACCATCTACCCGAAAGGACTAAACTGATGTTATCAGATGTCTGGGTTTAGGGTTCACATTCGCCAACTATGCTCCGTTGCCAGTGCATTAGGGTTTTCATTCATGTTTCAAATCCTTAACAGAGGATACTTGAACCCAGTACACCCATTTTCCTAAAATACTTACTTACTTAAATCTCTTCATGCCCACTAGCACGTAGGGCGGAAACGAGGGCCATCCGCCTATTCATGTCTGCAGCTATCTTTGCCGCTTGGCCCCAGCTTAGATGTAATTTTTTGAGTTCCTTTTCTACAATCTTCCTCCAGGTTTGTTTTGTTTTTCCTTCAGGTGTCTATCTAAGTGTGGTCGTCTTTATTTTTCAGGATATGGCAGATCCATCTCCATCTTCTTGTGGCGAGTATGTTTTTCATGTTGTTTTGTCTGGTAATTCTGAGCAGTTGCTTGTTGGAGATTTTTTGTGGCCAGAATATTCTCATTATATTTCGAAGGCATTTTGTGTGGAAGGTAGAAAGGTGTTTGAGGTCAAGTTCTGTCATACGCCAGCATTCTGAGCCTTATAGAAGAGTGGAGAGGACACAGCTTTGGTATAATCTGAGCTTTGTTCTTTTAGAATATATCGTTGATTTCCAAACAAGTTTCAGTCTGAAGAAATGACGTCTGGCCTTGTTCATGCGATTCTTGATATCAACATCGGCCCCTCCGTCTTTGCGTAGTGAGCTTCCCAGGTAGGTGAAGGTGTCTGTGGTTTGCAGTTCTTCATGATCGAGATAGATGGATATCGGATTTCTCTTATTTATTCCCATCACCTTGGATTTCTTTTTGTTTATCTTTAGTCCTAATTTTTGGCTGGTGTCCTTGAGTGTGTTTGTCTTTTCCTGCGTGTCGTGTCACGTATGGGATAGGAGTTCTACATCATCAGCGAAGTCAACGTCCTCGAGAAATGAGATCATTGTCCACCGTATCCCTCTTGTTGGTCCTTCTGTTGTTTTCTTCATAGTCAGGTCTATGACCAGGTTGAATAAGACTGCTGACATCACACATCATTGCCTGTCCCCTGACTTTACCTTGAATGCAATATCTGACTGCCCTACGGTGCATGTATAGTTCTCGTAGAAACGTTTGATGAGGTCCACAATACGTAACGGAATTCCATATGCACGTAATATCCTTGTAGTAGGCTTGTTCTTGTCAATGCTATCAAAAACTTTTTCAAAATATACAACGTTTATACACAGTTCTCTCTTCCATTCTGTGCACTGCTCGATGATGTTTCTAAGAGTGAAAATGTGGTCTGTACATCCTCTTCCTTTTCAGAATCTATCTTGCTCCTTTCTTAGCACCTTGTCTACTGCCGATGACATTCGCTTGATAATAATCTTACAGAAGATCTTGTTGGGAACTGACAGCAAGGTAATGCCTCGCTGGTTGTTACAGTTTGCCAGGTCATCGTCGGGTCACCTTTCTTAGGGATTTGAACGATTGTACCTTTGCACCAGTCCTTGGGAATGTTCGTCTCCTTCCATATCGTCACAAATGATGGTAACAGATGTCTGGCTGCTTGTTCTGCGTCTGCTTTGAATAACTATGCATGCATTTAACTGGTGGTGCCTTTCCATTCTTGAATTCCTTGATAGCAGCAACAATTTCTTCCTTGGTGGGTGGCTCAATGTTGATGTCCAGTTCTTTGGGGCTTCTTGGATGTGTGGCAGATCTAGTGGATCGTCTCTGTTTAGCACTTCTTCAAAACGTTCTGCCCATTTTTGTCTTGGTCTTTGTCTGACGGCAACATATTTCCTTGTTTGTCTCTTATAAGTGTGTTGGTACTGTATGGCCTTCCACAAATCTGCTCGGTGATCCTGAAGATGGTGCCTTGTTCTTGGTGTTATGCAGATCTTTCTGCCTCATCTGCTGCTAGGTTGTCCATGTAGAGTCTGTTGTCTCTTCTTGCAGACTTCTTGACCAGCTTGTTTGCTTCGCCATAGAGGTTGCCATACCTTTCTTTTAATCTCTGGGACTTGGCTTTCACCCACTGGGCTTTTGCATGCTTTCTATCCTTGATTGCTTCCCATGTGTCTTCACTGAGCCACTCCTGGTGCTTCTTCTGTTTCTGTCCTAGTACCACACTGGATTCAATGTACGACCTCTTCCCAGCTCTGCTCCACTTTGTTGTTGTTTCCTTCCTCTGTGTTTATTTCATCATCTATGTCCTCTAGTGCAGCAAAGCGGTTACGCACCTGCAGGATAAACTGTTTCTTGACTTCAGTGTCTTTCAATCTTGAAACATTGAAGCGTTTCAACATCCAAATCGCTGCTCTGGTTCATTTGAGCTTCAGTTTGATGTGTGCCGCAACAAGATGATCGCTGCCAACATCTACTCCTCTTCAGACGCGTACATCTTGTAAAGATCGCCTACATTTGCCACTTATGAGCAAGTGGTCAATTTGGTTCTTGTCTCTTTGGGTAGGTGAAATCCAAGTCAGTTCTTGTATTTTAATAATAATAATAAGATAACTTCTATTGCGCCTAAATCCTTGGAAACAAAGCTCAGAAGCGCATCAAAACAAAAGGATTGGTCAATCTTAAAATCCATAAGTAGTATTCCGGTTGTCAACAGATGAGTCAAGGCGCTAGAGAGCTACGGTGGATAAGCAAGGTTGTAAAGATAAGTTTTTAAATGAAGACGGAAATTTGTAATATTTTCAACTGATCTAACACAAGAGGGAGCATATTCCAAAGAGTTGGCGCTGCAACAGAAAAAGCCCTAGTTTCAATGTTAGTGTTGACTCTAGGAACAAAAAGTAGGTCAGAACTAGATGATCGAAGCTGGATAGGTTTTCTTACAGGAGTAAGCAATGAATGAAAATAAGGTGTGTGGAAATAAAGTGCCTCCTACAACAAGGTTGTTCAGGCCACATAAGTCAATCAGTCGTTCACCGTTGTGATTTACAGTCCCACATCCATGATGACCCATGCTTCTTTCATGTCTGGCATTTTCTTATCCTACTTTTTTCCTTGCTCTAAAAACGACTCTTGCTTGTTAACGATTTTGCCAAATGATTTTTGTATGTTGCGCCTCTGAGCTCAAATTCCTGGGGATTTAGACGCTATAGAAGTTTGTCATTATTATTATTATTCAGATGCCAATGATCAGCAGGTCATGACGTGATATTTTCTCAACTTCTGCTTGTAGGTTTGAATAGATGTATTTCTTTTCCTCATCTTCTGCATTGTTCGTTGGAGCATAACACTGCACGATGCTCATGTTCACCTGCTTCTCATTAAATACAAGAGTCTTACACTAACAGGCTTCCATTCCATAAGAGAATTCCGTAGCCCTTTCTTCAGAATCAAGGCTACACCTTCATGGTGTTGGCCATCATTTCTGCCAGAATATAGAATTGTCTCCTGTCTGTGTTTTGTGGTCACCTGTGCCTGTCCATCTACACTCCTGACTCCTGACTCGATTCTGTTTCCTCTTATTTCACGTGCTACTCGCGCGGTCTTGCCTGTATCGTACATAGTCCTAACATTCCAGAATCCTATCTTTCGTTTGGTTTTGGCGTCTACAGCTGATGGTCTCGCAGCGACAAATTCCCGAATGCTTTCACTGTCAGTGGTCAAACTAGCAGTCACCTGCTCCACCTCTGCAGGACACCCAGAAATAGAGTTTCTTGTTTCCATTTCCGTAACATCGGATTTTTTACGAGCTGAAGTCGTTGGCCTCATGCTCAACCCCCAAACCTGGAGGGCTGGGAGAGTGACTTTTGTCTGGACTCTATCCTTCGACCTGTCCGGCATGGTTAGACCTGCCAGGAGCCGAGACTCCCGCCAGCGCAGCTCTCCGGATCATCGAGACACACAAGCCACCCCACACCACCACGGCAAGGCATCAGTCTCAATGGGGTTGGACTCATCAACTTAGTATGAAATAATTCGGCCACCGTATGTTGGTCAACTGAATCTGTCCAAATAATAGTAGCGGGTCTTAGTCGTTACAGGGATCCAAAAGGTCATTGTGTAGGCATGTACATCTTGAAGAGTTCATACAATATAAACATTTGCAACTACAATCAACAATATCACGCCTGCGGTGTACTCATGATTTTATTTCAAAATGGAAGGTTCTAGTGAAATCTTACAGTTCCCGACGGCTGACATATTGAGACACACCTCCGATGCTTGACCAATGAGGTTCTTTGAATGGTGACGCGTCGAATATTCTTGACTGTAGTTGTTAATGGTTCGTTTTTATTAACTTTTTAAGATGCATAGGCGCAAAAAGATGCGTATGTTTCCCTTTAAGACATATGCAAGTGGTGCACATTGTTTCATGCGGCTGGTTCCTCGTGCAGGCGACATGCGGGAGAGCGTCGAGCAGAGGGTGTCCGTCTCCGGCATGGCTCCGTCCGTCATGGAGCAGCTGATTGACTACGCCTACACCGCCAACATCATCATCTCCCAGCAAGACGCACAGGTAACTACGGAAGTACATACTCCAGTGGCGAGTCCAGAGAGGGTAGTCTGGGGGGGGGGGCGAATCTCCAATTGCACCCCTTTGATGATCGCAAAAAAACTGGCGGTCAAATCAAAATCATACTGGGTAGGCTGAGCAGGAGCTTCAGCACGATTCCGCTGTCGGATCTTGACATCGGTAGACGGTGAGGGTGCTTTGGAAACAATTTTGTCGTTGCTTCAGCATCACTCCGCCATCGCCCTGTCGGATCCTGACTTCAGAAGATAGGGAGAGGTCATAATTTCAGAACGTCTGGAGAGGCCACATTCAAAAGGTCTATGAAGCATGTTAATCTAGCATAGTCATAGCTCGGCCAAATTCCAACGGTCTAGAGGGGCACGGATCTGGATATGCCTATACACTTATGATACCCCAAAATTGGCGTACTGCTGTACAGATAGATGTCAGAAAAGCAGTAGCTAAAGTTGTTATACTTTACGGACAAAGTCAAAGGCGCATCGATGGGAAAAGCGCTGGGTCGTGTAGAGTTAAATTAAAATGCCAATTAAAATAGTCTATGATTGCACATGTTGCACACTAACGTTTGTCGTGGGAACCTCTCACAGTTGGCTAAGCTTGACCCTATGTTGTACCTTTTCCACAATCACAGATACGCCACTAGTCAGTGTATATCGCCAGAGTCACCCTATGTAGAAATAGACTATTGTCATGCTTGAACGAATATTAGAATGCCTGTTTGCCGTTGGTGGCAGCACCTGTTGTCAGCCGCCAACATGGTTCAGATGACGTCAATCCGCGAGGCTTGTTGCGCCTTCCTGGAACGGGAGATGAACGAGACCAACTGCATCGGCATCTACTGTTTCGCTGAAGCCCACGTGTGTGGCGCCCTCTCGGCCAAGGCTAAGGCGTACGCCCTGGACAATTTCAGGTAAAGACGACTCCTTCCAGTCTAGGTAATTGTATCCTACGACGTTATGGAGAAAAGAATTCACACAATGTTATTGTATTTTCGATGCTAAAAGAATGTAAGGCCACTTCTGGTGGTGTGTGGAATCTAAATATGCCATTTTAGCGTAAATGGGCCAATGCCCCCAAAAGTGTACAAATGGTGTTTTGCAGGTCCAAAAAGAAATGTTTGATTCTAAGCAATTAAGTTATAGTTTCTTAGTGTACATAATATTATAAAGACGCATATTTTTCATAAATAGTTCAATGTAACATCAGTTACTTTTGTTATGACAACTACTTGAAGTCAACCTTGATTTTCATCGCGTGTCCAGCATCATAGATGAAAAATTACTCTACTACATACAATTTGAGCATTTTTAATTACATGTAAACGGAAAAAAATTGTTGAATCATCTAGTATATGTGCCATTTAATAAAAATGAAGAGGTATAAGATAGCATTTGACTTAGAAACATTTTTTTTCCGTCCTGGATACTTTGGTGATAAGTTTAATAATGTGTGGTTTCATGGAAAGGCCTATTTTCAATTATTGCAGCTCTTTCAGAAACGTGTTTAGAAGTATAACTGAAACACAATCAGTAACATTGATCAGTTATTTTTGGCAATGCTACCTGTCATATGTGTCCGCCGATTGGAACCAGGCAGTGCGAGCTAAGAAATTAACATACCTTGGTGACTCTGGACACGCAATATAGCTATTGTTAGATAATACCATTATTCTTCATCAAAAACAAGTAAAATGTTTAGGAAAACGTATTAAAACATGATGTGGAATGAAAATGTATCTAGATATGGAGTTTGTATTGTTTTTTGTTTTAACTTTTTTTTTTCTTCATTTCATAATCATTTACTTATGTTTAATAATCTGATCCACAACATGTTTCATATGATGTTTGACGGTTAGTCAATGTACACCAATCTATTGTATCGATGCTGGTTTTTATAAAACTTTGACCAATCGTGATATCAACGACACAAAATCAACAAATAACAATCCAAAATAGGCCATATTTGACCGCTAACAACTGATGACGCTGGACACTTTGCGATGACGCTGGACACGGGTTGGGCAGAACTGACTCAAAAACACTGGTTGTCCTTACAAGTGAATGAACATAATTTATGTGGATGCATTTTTGAAGAGAGTTAGGCACGTTCATGCGACTTTTAGGATTTTACCTGGAGCTAGGCATATTACATATCACCGGTAGAGATGTATTTATATATTTATATGAATGTGAATCTAGAGTTTGTGGATCCGTTGACATTAAGTTGTCACACGTGTCACGTGCTCACGTAATATAACCATATACTCAGTGAAGGGTTTGTAGGTAGAACTACTTTGTCAGAAACTCCCCAAGCACTTGCTGTGTCCGCTTTCTGTACTTGCCATCTGGCACGAAAATTTCCTTTTGTCGCTACTCGGCAACATTACAGCGGTTGTTTCCAAACTGTTCAAGTGATTATCTATAAACTTTTCTTGATACGCATGTTTACACAACACATCCGGATTTGTCAGCAAATCAGCCAGTCTGTTAGATTTTAATTTCAAAGGAATATGTTGTTGTATGTTACATTACAACAAAATGTACAGTGACACCAGGATTCGATATTCGCTGACAAAACAAGCAGGATATCATTTTTGTATTTGGATTTCCCTCACACAACAAGCTTGCAGGTATTGAAGATCAAATATATTTTCCTTCTTCAGTTGCTTCTTCTTATCATTATCACCGCAAACTACTTCCTGACAGGAAATGTATCCGGCCTGTTTCTTCAACTCCATCCATTCTAACTGCAGACGACCGTCCCACGCGTTGTGTCTTGTCCTGCGAGATGCTCTTTGTGGCAGTCCAGTTGCAACGTCTTAACGATCATGCTCCCTTTCCTCCAACTTTTTTTAAAGTGACATCCAAAGAACAGTGTCCGCTTTGTCTTGACGGGACTGGTTTACAATGCTAACAAACGTGCTATATGCAAGGGCAGGGTGGGCCTTTCTCATTAAGCTCCCCAAAAAACCTCCAATTGCACCCGCTTGAGGCTTACCAAAACCTCAAATTGCACTCCCTTTGAGGCTCTCGAAATTTCCGGTTGCACCCCCTTGAGATTCTCCTAAAACATCCAACTGTACCCCTAGGCTCTCCAAAAACCTCCAATTTCACCCTGCCCTTGAATTGAAGAACACATGTTGAAATACCAAGCAATAACAAAAGATTTTACAAATTAAACAATTACGTTTTACAAGGTGAGCAAACTATATCCTGAAAGCTCTTACTGAGACCAATCTTTGATGACATATTCGTAAGCCTGAGTTTATAATGTACGGTGTGATGCATAAAAGACACGATTTTCACCAAAAGTACACTGTTTGGGACATTGGCCCAACTGTGTAATAAAGTTTCTTGGACTCGTTACCACAATCTTTGCCACGCCGTTGTTCTACTGGCACTGTGTTTTATGTAGCTAATATACTATAGCAAACTTGTTATAGCACGTCCTGCTTTTGTTACCAGAGTCTTTGCCATACCGCTCTTCTGTTGTTACTGCACTTTAATGTAGCCGGTATACTATAGTCAGTACGTGTGATTAAAGCGGACCCAGGCTCTTTTATAGGGTAATAAATGATACCTTTGAAATGGTCATCGTTAACGTTTAGCTAGTGACATATCTTGTTGACTGTCCATGCGTAAAAACCAAAGCCATAAAGTAGCCCACATGCGCCTGTAATTTGTTGTAACGCGAAACACATGCAAACACGCGAGATGCGCCACCCGACTACTGTCAACCATATGTGCGCGTGTGTCTATAACAACATGGTAATCCAATGTCTCCAGTTGTTCGTGACAGCGATGTAACCCAACATTCGTGTATGTAACACCCCGGTAACCTAAGGTGTTCACGTGTCCGTGACAGGGAGGTACCGTAATGTGCCCATGTATTCATGACAGCAAAATGTGCCAATGTGTGCGTGTATCCTTGACGGCGAGGTAACCCGATGTGTGCGTGTGTTCGTAACAGTGACGTGGCACAATGTTCGTATGTTCATGACAGTGAAGTTACCTAATGTGTTCGTGTGCTCGTAACAGTGAGTAGCCTAACGTGATCGTGTGTCCGTGACATCGAGATAACCTAATGTGTGTCCATGACAACGAGGTATGTAACATGTTCGTGTGTTCGTGACAGCGAGGTATGTAATATGTTCGTGTATCCATGACAACGAGGTATGTAATATGTTCATGGGTCCGAGACAGCGAGGTATGTAACATGTTCGTGTGTTCGTGACAGCGAGGTATGTAATATGTTCGTGTATCCGTGACAGCGAGGTATGTAATATGTTCGTGTGTCCGTGACAGCGATGTATGTAATATGTTCGTGTGTCCGTGACTGCGAGGTATGGAATATGTTTGTGTGTCCGTGACAGCGAGATATGTAATATGTTAGCGTGTTCGTGACAGCGAGGTAGCCCTACACGACGAGATCCTCTGTCTGCCTTGCTCTACCCTCGTCGACCTGATCGCGTCTGACGAGTTGAATGTGACGTCAGAGGAGATAGTCTTCCAGGCTGTCATCAACTGGGTGAAGTACGACGCCGACAAACGATTGTCCTCGCTGGCCGAGGTTCTGCGACATGTCCGCCTCGCCTACGTCAGTCCTTACTTCCTCTTTGACAAAGTCGACACCGAGTCGCTGCTGTCACAGACGACGGAATGTCGACGGTACCTCGACGACGCGAAGAAATATCACGTCCTCAAGGTACTGGTAGCAACAATGGGTCATGGTCATGTATCATCCTGGTCTAGCAATCGCTTCACTGCTACGTTATGTACCGTTTATACAGGGAATTGTCGGAACAGTGTCAATGGATTCTTTAGTTCGTTGTCGATCTCGTCCTAATGTGAATGTTTTAACTTTCCATTTTTCGTTTTCGTTTGTATGCGTGGATGAGTGTGTGTGTGTGTGTGTGTGTGTGTGTGTGTGTGTGTGTGTGTGTGTGTGTGTGTGTGTGTGTGTGTGTGTGTGTGTGTGTGTGTGTGTGTGTGTGTGTGTGTGTGTGTGT
The DNA here is from genome assembly GCA_963995525.1 of Escarpia spicata. NCBI lineage: Eukaryota > Metazoa > Annelida > Polychaeta > Sabellida > Siboglinidae > Escarpia > Escarpia spicata. The sequence continues at coordinate 48,855,931 of OZ023215.1, read as the reverse complement.
GTGTGTGTGTGTGTGTGTGTGTGTGTGTGTGTGTGTGTGTGTGTGTGTGTGTGTGTGTGTGTGTGTGTGTGTGTGTGTGTGTGTGTGTGTGTGTGTGTGTGTGTGTGCGTAGATGAGTGTGTGTGTATGTGTGTGTGTGTGTGTGTGTGTGTGTGTGTGTGTGTGTGTGTGTGTGTGTGTGTGTGTGTGTGTGTGTGTGTGTGTGTGTGTGTGTGTGTGTGTGTGTGTGTGTGTGTGTGTGTGTGTGTGTGTGTGTGTGTGTGTGTGTGTGTTTGTGTGAGTGTGTGTGTGTGTGTATGGGCATGTGTGCGTGCGAGCGTGTGTGCGTGTATACTTGCGTGTGAGAAAGTATGAAAACAGCTCTGTTAGCTGCATCTAACGAAGACTCAAGGACAAGTATAAAATCGCCTAATATAATATGCAAATGAAAATAGTGTAACAGAAATCGGTTATTAAAGCAATCGGAAAAGTGACAGGTGACTTAAGCAATTGCTGGAAAAACAATAATTCGTGGAGAGTGTGTGAATTAGCAGTCTCCCTTTGAATTGATCTCGTCCGTTGATTTCGTCTAGGACCGCCATGCCGAGCTGCAGTCGGCTCTGTCGAGGCCGAGGCGTTGCCAGGCAACCGACCGACGCATCATGATGGTGGGCGGAGAGATTCACAGCAAGAACTATCTCAACAGCGTCGACGGCTACAGGTGCGCTGCGCGTCTAATTGTCCCTCTCGCTGCATCGATCACTAGCTGACACTAACACTAACTAAATTTGATAATGAATTAATAATATTACATTCTTACTTCTGAGTAAAGAATCGTTTTAAGTGGACATATGATAACGCTGATCAGACACCAGTGTCAATAGGTAGTATGTACCTGTTAAAATGTAAGCCTACATTATAAAACGCATCTTTATTGGTTACTAGCAGGTTCGTGTTACATAAGAAGTTTAATTTCTATGGTGCTCTTCAATTTTAAGGTACATTTAACCGTGTATTATGCTATGTTGTAAGCCTATTAGTAGCTTAGTTTTGTCTAAAAATAGACGGGGTCTAGTGGGGGCCTTTACATTGTTAAGCGTACGCATTAATTTCTTCATTGTGTTGACCATATTTGTCTTGGCAGCAGTCAATGTGGCTGTATGATATGACTGGCTGGTTTTTCAAATGTTAACTTTTTGGTCGCAGGTTTGATTCCCGTAAGAAGGAAATGTTCTGTTGTTTTTCATTTTAGGTTTTTTGAATTTTTTTATTATGTAATATAATTATCCCAAAACACAGTTATATGATAATAACCATATACGCGTGAATATAACGGCAACGTGTATCAATCCGATCATTGATGCCATCTGACGGTTACAGTTAAAACTTGGATTCCCTGCCAGACAGTTCCCTCGGAGAGAGAAATTTAGTTAAGCGAGACGACGTTGAACACAAATTAACGGTGTATACTTAGTACAACACGATGTTTGGCAATTATTGTATGTATGTCAGTAACGTATTGTTCATTTATGCATTTTCTAGTTTGGATGAAGGAAAGTGGCTGCGATTGAAGGATCTACCATTTCCCAGATGCCATCACGGCTGTGTAGTTTCCGGCGGCACACATATCTACGTTACAGGCATGTTGAGTCTCATTTCCACTATGGATTAATATCGAAGAGTGATGCTGTGTTGGCAAAGAGACGCCAATCTCATGTAGATTAATGTGGTCGAAATAGCACGGCCATCTTTGGGGTCTCCTATTACACATATACGCACACAAATCACACATACGCACGCACAAATACACACGTTCGCGCACACACACACGAGTTCACAAGCACGCATGCACGCACACACACACACGCACACACACACACGCACACACACGCACACACACGCACGCACACGCACGCACACGCACGCACACACACGCACACACACGCACACACACGCACACACACACGCACACACGCGCACACACGCGCACACACGCGCACACACGCGCACACACGCGCACACACGCGCACACACACGCACACACACGCACACACACGCACACACACGCGCACACACGCACGCGCACACGCACGCACACGCACGCACACGCACGCACACGCACGCACACACACGCACACACACGCACACACACGCACACACACGCACACACACGCACACACACGCACACACACGCACACACACGCACACACACGCACACACACGCACACACACGCACACACACGCACACACACGCACACACACGCGCACACACGCGCACACACGCGCACACACGCGCACACACGCGCACACACGCGCACACACACGCACACACACGCACACACACGCACACACACGCACACACACGCACACACACGCACACACACGCACACACACGCACACACACGCACACACACGCACACACACGCACACACACGCACACACACGCACACACACGCACGTTGGACGAGGATGGCGATAGACGGAGCCGACTCGACGATGTGGGATTTGGGCGAAGAAGAGAACGAGCACGCGTGTGATGTACGCGCAAACAGTTAAATACACATTATAATATTCCGTATCTAGGATGTCGGAAAACGGGGGTGGGGCAAGAATTGTATGTCTAAAAAACTCTAACTGTACCCCCGTGAGGCTCTTCAAAAACATATAATTGTATCCCCCCTCACCCGAGGTTCTCCAAAAAATAAACTGCACCTTTCCTTGAAGGTCTCCAAAAACCTCCAACTGCACCCCGCTTGAGGCTATCCAGAACATCCCTAAATGCACCCCGTTGATGCTATCCAAGCCACTTCCTGGTTCAGACGCCTTAGCAATGGGTTATTAAAAACATTATTTCAAAAGCCAAAGGGGGCATGACCCAATGCCCCGTCCTCCCTAAAATGCACCATTTATTAATTTCGATAAGTTGTTACAAAAGTTTGGTGAGCTAGTACTAATGCTTCCCGGTTGTTCGACAGGAGGTCTCAACAGGGACAACGTCGTCTTGAACAACGTCCTGAGGTACGAACCGACCCTCGACAAGTGGATCAAGGTGGCAAACATGAACAAGTCCCGCGCGAGACACGGTGAGTTTGAACAAGTCGTGCGCGAGACACGGTGAATTTGAACAAGTCCCGCGCAAGACACGGTGAGTTTGAACAAGTCCCGCGCGAGACACGGTGAGTTTGAACAAGTCCCGCGCGAGACACGGTGAGTTTGAACGAGCCATGCGCGAGACACGGTGAGTTTGAACAAGTCCCGCGCAAGACACGGTGAGTTTGAACAAGTCCCGCGCGAGACACGGTGACGACGACGACGACGACGACGACGACAACCAAGACGGTGGCAACGTATTTCATGTACGTGTTCTTGACAAACGGTTAATACAAAACTATAAAAATAGCAATGCACAATACAAGATCGTTCGTGTTGTGCCAGCGACGGCGTCTCTAGACGGCTGTGTGTACGTCCTGGGCGGCTCGGACGGAGAGAGTCTCATGAGCAGTGTGGAGCGCTACACGCCGGCCGTCAATACCTGGCAGTCCACCGCCTCACTCCCTGTCGCTCTGAGTCGCTGTCAGGCCACCGGCACCAATGGACTGCTCTACGTCGCCGGTACGTGCTCGCATCACTGGCTCCAGTCACAGTTTAGCTCATGTTGTCACACAGTAATGAGCTTCAGTTAGTAATATACAGTGGAACCTCCCTATTAAGGACACCCCCGTGACTGTGAAAAGGTTACCTAAATGGCGAGGTGACCGCATTTGCGAGATTATTTTCCTAATATTTATTGTTACGAACATAATTTGGGAGTATCACAGGGTGACCTTAATTGCGAGGTGGCTATATCACCGAGCGATGTTCCACTCTACCTACTTATTATTTTGTAGTTTTCTTTGTCCACAGAATCCACGAGTATCATACAAATATACTTCTTCTTCCTCTTCATCTTTGTGCCACTTTTATGTGGGGTCGATGTATGATGACATTCGCCTCCATGTCGCTCGGTCGTACACTTCCTCCCCCGACAGTCCCTTCTCCCTGAGATCTGCCCTCACACTGTCCAACCATCTCCTCTTCGGCCTTCCTCTCCTCCTCTTCCCTTGCACTTTCATTCCCATCGCTCTCCTTCCTACATAATCCTCCTCTCTTCTCATCACGTGTCCATACCATCTCAACCTACTTTCTTGGACTTTCTTTGATATTCCCCCCACTTTCGTTTTCCCTCTGATTCTTTCGTTTCTTATCTTGTCAATCTTTGTGGCTCCGCACATCCATCGTAGCATTCGCATTTCTGCGACATCCAACTTCTTTTCCTGTGTCTTCTTTGCCGCCCATGTCTCCGCCCCATACATCAGTGCTGGCCGTACCACTGTCCTGTACACTTTTCCCTTGATCTTCACGTTCATTCTTCTGTCACACAGCACTCCAGATACTCTCTTCCAGTTCTTCCACCCGCTCTGCACTCTATGAGTGACTTCCGCATCCAATTCTCCATCATCCGCCAATGTCGATCCTAGATATTTGAATGTCTTCACTCTCTTCACTGTCTCGCCCTGTAACCGGATCTCTAGGTCATTGTTTTCGTTGCACCTCAGGTATTCCGTCTTCTTTCTACTAATCTTTAGTCCTCGTTCTTCCATTGCACTTCTCCATTCCTCGAGCTTCCTTTCCACCTCTTCTCTTCTGGTACTGCACAGCACGATGTCGTCTGCAAACAGCATACACCAGGGGGGCTCTTCTTTGATGCCCCGGCCCAACACATCCATAATCAAGTCAAACAAGTAAGGACTCAGTGAGGACCCCTGGTGCAGCCCCACTCTAACGGTGGTCTTGCCTGTCGTCCTACACTGCTCTTGACTTGCGTCCTTGCGTCTTCATATGTGTCTTTTACAAGACGTACATACTTTTCAGGCACACCCTGCTCCCGCATACACCTCCAAACCTCCTGTCGTGGCACTCTATCGTATGCCTTCTCTAAATCAATGAAGACCACGTGCAGTTCCTTCTGCATCTCCCGGTGTTTCTCCATCAACTGCCTTGCTGCAAATATGGGGTCCGTTGTTCCTCTGCCCGGCATAAAACCGAACTGCTCCTCACATATGCTTGTCTCTTCCCTCAGCCTTCTGTCAATTACCCTTTCCCAAACCTTCATGGTGTGCGACATCAACTTGATGCCTCTGTAATTGCCACATTCCTGGATGTCTCCCTTCTCCTTGAAAATGGGCACGATGACACTGTCTCTCCATTCCTCTGGCATTTTCTCTTGTACGTATATCTTCTGCATCAGATCCCACAGCATATCGACCCCCTCTTCTCCCAAACTCTTCCAGACCTCCACTGGAATTCCGTCTGGTCCCATCGCCTTCCCAGTTTTCATTTTGTTCAGTGCCACCTCTACTTCTTCCCTGATAATTCCTGGTGTTAAGCCTTCATTTGGCACTCCATCGTCAAAGACTGCCCTCGGGTTCTCTACGTTTAGCAGATTATCGAAATATCCTTTCCACCGATCCTTGATCTTATCCTGTTCCCATAGAACCACTCCTTGTCCATCTTTTATCTGCCTTATCTGTGTGAAATCTATGGTCGATTTGTCGCGAGCCTTTGCTATTCTATATATCTTTCTTTCTCCCTCCGGTGTTCCCAGCTCCCCGTACACCTCGTCCATTGCCTGTGTCTTTGATCTTGCTACTTCTTTCTTTGCCTCTTTGTTTGCCTGCCGATAGCTGTCTCTGTCTTCATGTTTTCCTGATGTTTCCCACTTCTTCTTAGCCTCTTTCTTAGCTCTTATCGCATCCTTCACCTCATCATTCCACCACCATGTTTCCTTGTCGCCAGGGGGTCTCTTTCCTGTTGCCATGCCCAGCACCTCCTTTCCCGCTCTCAATATCACCTTGCTGTTCTCCTCCCACCATTCCTGTACGTTTTCCAACAACTGATATCAGGCACTATGTTTGTCCGCTAGGTGGCACCGCTGGGCCGAACAACGAGTTCGTTGACACGCTGTATGAGTTAAGTCCTCACGAGGACGTCTGGACTGTGGTAAGTCCTCATGAGGACATCTGGACTGTGGTAAGTCCTCACGAGATCGTATGGTCTATGGTAAGTCCTCGCGAGGACGTCAGGAGTGTGGTAAGTCCTCACGAAGACGAGGATATCGGGACCATGCTAAGGTCGTATGGTCTGTGGTAAGTCCTCACGAGGCGTCTGAAGTGTGGTATGTCCTCACGAAGACGTCTGGAATGTGGTAAGTCATCACGAGGTCGTATGGACTGTGGTATGTCCTCACGAGGTCGTCTGGACTATGGTAAGTCCTCACGAGGACGTCTGGACTGTGACAAGTAGTCACGAGGACGTCTGGACTGTGGTAAGTCCTCACAGTCCACTTCGGACCCTTTTCATAAGAGCCTGACATCGAGGGTCATGAACTTGACGGGATTTACCATCTTGACAACACCATCAAGAAATGCTCTTAACTCGGGCGATAGTTTGTTAGATACGATAGGACATGGGTGGACTATGCAATGAAGCATCCATTAAATAGGATTCACCTCCATCACACGAGCTTGAAAACCTGAACGATTGCCAAGCTTATCTGGAGTACCGATAGGTGTGTGGGCACACGGACGACAGTCGCTAGTTACCTCCTGGAAGACGCCTTCTCCCTTAGCAACGAATTTGATGCGATGAAAGAGCAAGAACACTTCCTTCAAATCCCCGTCTTTGGTGTAACGCGTAAACACAAGAAATACACAAAATGGCGAAATCCTGTCTCAGCCAACCCGTCAACCGTAACAACTACGTCACTTCCGTCATGTAACTTCTGAACTCTGAAATGTATCCAATTATTATAAACAGCACCAATAAGATGTAATGGTTAAGCCGGGTTTCTTTGTAACAACACTGACTGTGTCTAACTGAATGTTTTTCCTATTCACATCTGTTGCCAGATCTCCCCCATGCTTGTGCCTCGCTGCCTCCTGGCCCTCGTCGCCGTCGGACACTCGTTGTACGCCGTAGGTGGCGCTGAGGAGACGTCACGTGCCAGCAACCGACTCTCGTGCTATGACGTCAAGTCAGACCGTTGGAGAGACTTAGCTGCCATGTTGGAACCCAAGTTTGACGCAGGTTAGCGCAATGTTATGCCAATCAGTGGAAGCCTAAGAATTTAAAACCGTTAAAATTGTAATGTTTGATATCAGCAGTGCTTTAGAACACTGAATGAATGAATGAATGAATATCGTGTTCGTAACAGTGTTCATTATAATCACTCACGACACATTAACTCCACTCGAATGGTTGCCGCTGTTTATTGTCAACGTTGTGTTTATATATGTTAATCTGCACATTACCAATTCAATCGTTCCCACAACTTTCCTTTATGTAGTCTACGCCCACCGTGGCATGCAGTTATATGCCTATCGTTACTGTTAAAACATTAAGCAAACAGCCAAAAATAGGAAGTGGAAAACAATAATATTGTATGTGGATTATTAATCTCCTCAATAAGCTGTGTCGTATTCTTGATCAACATCAACAGTTTCTGCAAATTTGTAAACGTTTAACTGAATATGATGATACAATTAAACTTGTTTATTTATAGCACAATCACCATTGTAATTAGTTTATAAATAAATTGGGAATGTTATACAGTACTTTATGTTTCCATTTTTATTGAGTGTTTTCGTTTTTTTTTGTACAAAAAGAGCATAACCCTTTATAAGTCGCGTGACTTCAGCTATGTCCCTTCAGCAAGCACCTGTATTATGTTGTTGTTGTTATTAAATAAACTTTCATTCATTCACTCAACACCAACAGCTGCATTACAATACAACCGTGTTTCTTGCTGCCAGCGTCTTTTCCAATGTCCTGCGCCACGTGATACATCTCTCTCCCACCAGGTGTCACGTCGATCGACAACAAAATCTACGTGCTGAGCGGCCATGACGGCGAGAACTCCTTTCACCACAACATCGAGGAGTACGACCTCGAGAAGGACTCGTGGACGGAGATAACCACCACGAACGTCCCCTACGGCCGGTGTCGCTTTGGTTGCGTCGCGTTGCGCGTGTCGCCCAAGTGAGGGCGGTCTCACCGAAGTGTGAGCAAGTCTCGCGGATCAACTCACTTTGAACAGAAGCTTCAACATTCGGTCGTTTCGTTGATAACGAGGAAGAACTGTTGCAGTTATGTAGCCGCCAACTTTGGTAATCTGTAGGTTACGATGTTGCACTGGCACTGGTGTAGATCAGACTGGCATATGGTCACGTGATGCAGACGTCACTGATGACGACGTTGCTGTATCGGGTTGGTCGTAAAGTTACCGAGGGAGACGCAGGCGACCCGAAATTGCAATAGAAAATATCATATTTATATGCATGATATATATATGTCGTTACGTAACACATATCTATGTATTTACAAGAAGGGTCTGTCTTTTGTTAACGATGAGCATCATAACATTGGAAATTTTATGGAGTAAAAGACATGTATATAGTTAGACCCACACCGCGTCATCACTAGATTCTAACTAGTGGAGCGCAGTGGCATGGGACTCTCAAACCAGGGAATCCGGTTTCGAATCCTATACTGCCGTGTAGAACTTTGGGCAAGTTCGTTCACTCTACGTTGCTCCAGTTCACTCAGCTGTATGAATGAGTACCTAACTATAGACATTGGTGGATATTTGTATTTAGTATCTGCATATTAATTGCAGCGTGGCTGAATGCTTCCCAGAGAAGTCGAGATGGTGCTCGATTGAACAGGTGTGCCAGGGAGTAAAGTGTAAAGCGCTTTGAGCTGTCCAAACGACTGGATGCCTTTACTTTTTAAACTGACATAGCGTTATATACGAGAGATTCGCGTTTGTAAAAGCAAAAGGCAGTAGATTTTATCATGTGAGGATACAATTTCGAAACTTGGAGAGTACAGAAATGGTGCAAACATTGTGAAAAAACAAACTAATTTAGACCTCTAGTTCTACTTCAGTGTGGTAAATGTCGAGTATTTCGCGTACTGCAAAATATCAATGCAATGTTTCACGAATACATATTTGTGAATAATTGTGTATACTTTTCTACAGTATACGTCTTCACGCCACATTAATAGGGAAGTATGCATAGTGTATATATTGTATCACATTATAATATTTATATAAAATATTGCTAATTGCTATGCTATGTTACATGAAAACAGCTACACCCTACTCCTAATATATCACGTTACTTTGTTATTTTAATAAAAATACTTAAATTCGTTACTGACCTTACGTCACCTTCGTTCTACCTTTGAGTCACATTTGCTTTAGGTAGGGGAGCCCAGGGCAAAGTGGAACGTGAACATGTATTGTGACGTGCGTCAACCAATCAATCGACATCTAAACAACACACAGTGTCAGTCTCATAATTTAAATGCCATATAAAAAACGCCTAACAAAACTGTGACGCTGCCTATTCTTCAATAAATAGGCCCACTTCTGCCTGGAGAGAGAACAGAGAGGTCGCAACTGGAGAGAGAACAGAGAGGTCGCAACTGGAGAGAGAACAGAGAGGTCGCAACTGGAGAGAGAACAGAGAGGTCGCAACTGGAGAGAGAACAGAGAGGTCGCAACTGGAGAGAGAACAGAGAGGTCGCAACTGGAGAGAGAACAGAGAGGTCGCAAGTCACAAAACAACCTTAAACAATATCGAAGGTGTTCTTAGTGTGATTCGTCGTTGGGAATTCCGATATCAAATGCTGCCGAAACATTTCAGCCACGTCTGCATTGTCGCAAGCAATGCTGAAAATCGGCAGTTTTATAGGCACATCGTCTTCGCCACAAAATTTTCTTGCAAAGTAGAAAGTTGTTGCAGAGACATGAATTTTTTAAGGGCGATAACATTGTATTGAAATGTTCACGGTTTCGTATATGTTGTTATACAGCATTTGTTTGCCAAGCTGCACTCGAAACTCAATATCTTGCAACTAAGCGACCGACCCACCAATTCCATGGAGAAAACTCTCAACAGATGTATCGTACATATAAAGAACACTAATGAATGATGGAATATGACAATTTGTTGATGTTATTCACCATTTCCAATTCGTAGCGTGGATCTCGCAGGCCAGCTGAAAACCGTCCGCTGGCGAAATTTGGCCTGCCAGCCAAGGTGTTTCGGAATGCTGTTCCAATTTTCCCCGGTGGTTCATTTTACTTCAGTTTCCCCTCCTACAGGCTATACTGGGGTTTCAGTGAATCTAAACGGCTGACTTGAGACATAAGTCACTGGGCGGGTTTGACTGACTTGGGACATCAGTCTGTGGGCCGGTTTGGCCGACTTGATACATCAATCCGTGGGCGGTTTTGGCCGACTTGAGACATCAGTCCGTGGGCCGGTTTGGCCGACTTGAGACATCAGTCCGTGTAGGTTTGGTTGACTTGAGACATCAGTCCATGGGCGGGTTTGACTGATTTGAGACATCAGTCCGTGGACGAGTTTAGTTGACTTGAGACATCAGTCCGTGGACGGGTTTGGCTGACTTGAGCTATCAGTCCGTGGGCGGGATTGGCCGACTTGAGACATAAGTCGGTGGGCGGGTTTGGCCGACTTGAAACATCACTTCGTGGGCGGTTTGGCTGACTTGAGGCATCGGTCCGTGGGCGGGTTTGACTAACTTGAGACATCAGTCCGTGGGAGGGTTTGAATGACGTCAGACATCAGTCCGTGGGCGGGTTTAGCTGACATGAGACATCAGTCCTTGGATGGGTTTAGTTGACATGGGGCATTAGTCCGTGGGCGCATTTCTGACTTGAGACATCTGTCCGTGGGCGGTATTGGCTGATTTTAGTTGTGTTGGAAGCTAAGCAGTTTCCCAATTTAATGTGCCCCTTTCAGCCATTACCATTTTCAGTAATTAAACAAACGTTTCATAGAAAATGTTGCCGTCATATTCAACTTGCCAATTGTAAGTTTATTAAAATAACCTGGCACGATACATTTTATTGTTAAGGTAGGCATATAAAGGGTTGATGACTGACAACGGAAGATGGCGGGGGTCTTCCGTGACTGGTGGGGGATGTCAATTGAAAGATCAAGTGGAAGATATGCCTCCAGTTTGTAACAAATTACCTTCTCAAACATGGAACGTAATATAATAAGGCTAAACATAGTTGAGTGTTAATTATATTTCTGACACGTGGTAACCTTAAACAATTGCACTAAATTAACTCACATGTTCCTGCTGCGTCACAGCTGACGCCATTGTTCAAACTGCGATCGATGTATCCTTCTATATAATAATCTATATCCACGTTTGCTCGTGCGAGGGCGCCACCATCGAGACAATGACCGACGGTACTGGGTCTAAAGACAGTTTGACACATTACAAATATCTGTGTCAAGTATTATGGGTAGTCAGGCAACACCGAATCGTATGTATTGTGGGTGCAATTAGACGAGACGGGTGTCTATACATGGCAACCTGTTTACTGACGCGTGCTCTTTAAGTTTCGGCTAAAAGTCTTATAATGAAGAACATAAAATAAATGTAAAGACTTCGATGGATAGTCATCGCCAGTGTCGGTCGTTGGTCACTGCTTCAACATCGCCGCCGTCTGTTGATAAAATTGGACATGCCGAAATTCCACCGGCACAATCGTAGTAAACAAATAATTATTGTCCTCGCTTCTCGGTCTCGCTTCTCGGACCGATTCTGGGCGACACTGCAGCTGTCCGAGTGGATTTTATATAATATCCACAAGTTGACTATGACATCTTAAAAATTAGATACACGTTGTGCGCCCTGTGTTATGACTGTCAGTAAACAAGAGACAGAGGGCGCCTGTCACGTTGTGATTATGTTATGTTATGTTATGTTATCACTGTCAGCAGGCATGAGACAGGACGCCTATCGTGTTGTGACTGTCATCGTTTATGTTATCGCTGTCAGCGGGCATGAGACAGGGTGTCTACCGTGTTGTGACTGTCATATGAGACAGGGTGCCCACTGTCTTGCAGACACACGATATGGACCACAGTGTCAAGTACTCAGCTGCGCCACGCTGGCAACAGAGCACGTGATTGTGTGACCAACCTTCGACTCTTCACTCGAAGCTACGCAGCTGTGTTGATAGACGTATCGAGTGTAGTTGAAATGGTAATTCATAATTTAGTCGAGGGGCTAACCTGTCTGGCTTTTCGCCAACCGACGGAGCACCAACGTCAACGTGATACGTCACCAACGTCAACGTGATACGTCACTGACGTCATTTATGCAGACGAACGTAACTGAAGTGAAGCGGCAATAACTCATGCGCCACCGAGCTGCCTTTGATAATAACAGAATTTCCGTTTTATTTCGAAGAAAATGCCCTTGAGTTTGACAAGTGCCAAATTTCACGTGTAGTTTAACTGATGACACGATCCGAGGTTGGCGGTTCACGGAGTACTGGGAGAAGTAGAAGTTGCCCATAAAACATCACTATTTCTCATGTTCACTGGCTGTGTACGCATATCTATGGGAAACAACAATTTGGTGGATAACGCCTTTTTATATACTTAGCTGAATCCAACATTCTTATGAGGATATGTACTATACAATGTTGTGGCAAACGACTCAAAAATGAAAAGTATATTTTCGATACGTAATTTCATATGAAAGTTGACCCATTTAAGTAGTAGAGTAATACATCAATATTGACGATTTCGTTTCTTCGCTGTCATGGAATCGTTTGTAATATGTCAGTTATCGACATTGTTGCATCACGCCTTTAGGCTGGGGGTGTGGTAGGTACGTACGTAACCCACTCCAGCTGAGGAAAGAACTCCGTTCGAGGGAAGATATTCAACGCTGGGAGTTTCAAGGGGGGGTACAGTTGCGAGGTTTTGGGGAACTTCAGTGGGGTGC
>OZ023215.1:48684095-48842870 GCA_963995525.1 Escarpia spicata | reverse complement strand
ACGTGAAATGACTGCCAGTCAAGCACAATTACAACCTGAAACAGCTCATGCAGTTTATGTGGTTATTAGCACGTGCCAACCAGACCTTCTGGATCCGTCTATGAGACTGACTGGACATTTCTGGATACGGCCTGAATGAGACCTGACTGGATCTCTCCTAGTTTCCTAATTGTTTCCAGCACTCGGCAACGGTCTATTAACTGACTAGTCTATATATATTGTGGTTACAATGTTATGATCTTATGAGGTCTCATTCAACTAGCCAGCCTTTTTCAGAACATTATCGCCAAGCCGACCTTTATATGCTGGCACTGAGGGTGGTCACTGCCAGGGTGTTTGTCGTCCTCAGTGGTTCTTTTACGTCCCAAATTGAGACGGGACCGACATTAACGTGATCTTCGAGTCACGAGGGATACACAGTCCCCAATGTTGAGAGCCAGATTTTTACACCAAATATACCATATACCCGGTCCGGGTATTGAACTCGGGGCGCCGGCATGTCAGGCGGATGTGCTAACCACTACACACTACAACCACTAAAACTGTATTTTTATAGGTGGCCTTTATAATATTTATTTTACTCGTTGGCAGTGCGTTGCTCCAACGACTCCCTCTAAAACAAATAGAATGGCAGAACCGGGAGGGCCGCCTTGTCGACGTCGCCACGAAATTCAGCCACTTCACACCGCCGGTAATGAAGCTGGGAATATTGTGCTTGTTGGGCGCATGATATGGTAAAGCCAGGTTGATAATTGTGAATCATGTCGAAATTGTTTTGGCGCATGATATGGTTAGACCTGGCCAATGAATGTTTTTGAAACATTAGAAAACATGGTCATGATATTTGAGGGGAAATGTGTGTGTGATGTTTAAACGGTTAGCTTTGATACATTGCAATAAGGCGTTGATTGGTCTAATGATATTTCCAAACAACCAATGTAAAATGTTATATTAGAACTACCTAAAACATCTTCATGGTGTGATTAGCACATGTTGTGTACATATAAATAAAAAATATTACTGAAACGTTTTTGATATGATATTTATTTAACCTTTCATAAATGTTAAAAACTGTAATGTGCTTGCTGGGTAATAATGGTGTTTGGTTAAATGTTTTTTAAATTAACAAATAAGTGATTTAAACTCATAGGTAGAAATAAAATATCAATGCAATTAAGTGGCGTTATAAAACGCGTCTGAAGTTGTTGAATGGAATCAGTGTATGTGCACAACCTGTAGTGTTTGGATACAGAACACCGGCAGGATTTGAACCTGCTACACACGATACTGGGACATCTTTACCATAAACTGCACAATTCAACAAAGTGGTTAGACAAATATATGATACAAAAAAAAATTATTCCAACACAGACTCTAACAACAATCAGTCACAAATGTATTTTATATTGTTAGGAATAAATGTGTTTATATTATTTGACAGAAATGTGTTAAGTAATGCGTAGTTGTTAGGAAACAATTTGAAAAAAAAATAGAAACCCACTTTTCTCTAGACTAGGCTGCCAACTGTTGTTTCAATATTTCGTTCGTGGAATCACGCCCAGTCAAAATGGCTGCCCAACATTCTCGTTGTATGAATGTTTCGTTCTGAAAATTGGACACTAAAAGACGTGTACACATGCATCCTAGTAATAACAGCCAGTAAAGTAATAATTATTACACTAGCACATGTTGTAGTATTTACCGATATCCTACATTATTTATAGTTCTATATTTCATATATTTTCCGTATGTCAAAAAACATTATGCTAATATTTTTATATTGTGTGATTTTCCTACACACTGTAGAATTTACATACTACAACTATGTTTTTGTATCATATCTGGTCACATGATGTCAGCGAAATACTTGCATAATTATGAGGTGATATATAATAATTTACTTATTATTATTATTATTAATATATTTAGGTTTTATTTTCATATGAAAAAGATAAACAGTTATCTACATAGGGAGTAAGTAGCCACAAAGTTAGTTATAATTGATTAAGTATATATGATGTGTAGCAAGTCCACAACTATCACATAGATTAATTATATCAATCCAGCTTTCGGACTTGGCATCATTCCATGAAAAACTTAACGAAAAACAAATCTAACCATGTGGTACATTAATTCCATGTCATTCAATTTACTTTTCAGGTCTTGAAAATAGCCCAGCAACAGTGAAGTTCATTTTGCAAAACAAAAGAGAGAATCAGGAAGTGGGAGATACTGGAGCCATACTGTCTATAATACAAAGCTAACTATACCAATGGTCGGCTGGGGACATAAATCTCGGTTGCTCCTAACAACACTTCTCTGGAACATAAATGTCACAGTTTTATCTTTCACAGTTGACCCAACGTGGTAATACTCGCAGGTGAGAGTTATATCCCAACCCAAGTTATACGGCGGGTCGTCTATGCCACGTGATATAACCCTATATGTTGAGCACGTCAAACTACAACCAATATAAAAAAATTACCTGCTTTTATACCTTGGAAGACAAAGATAGGCGAAATGGTGGTGCGAACTTCAACTTTAATTAATCTTACATATCTACATCTAGCGAAGTTATATATTTGGTAGAATGGTATTACAACTTTCGTTGTATGTTATGCTACGTAATATGAAGAAATAAACGTGTCAACACGCGTAAATGTATAGCTAGCAAGGTGTTGAAATTTGCAGATGATACAAAAGTGTTTAGACGGATTAAAAGGGATGGAGATAGACAGCATTTACAAGATGATCTTGACATGTTGATCAAATTGTCTGAAAAGTGGCAAATGTTGTTCAATTTTGGGAAATGTAAATGCCTTCAAACAGGACATGGGAACGCATATGCAGAATATACAATTGAGGAACTGTACTAAGTACTACTGTAAAAGAAAAAGACTTAGGGCTGACAATTAGTGCTGACATGAAGGTTTCAGAGCAGTGTGGAATTGCAGCTTCAAAAGGAAATAAAATCCTTGGATTGATTAGGGGAAATATAGCATATAAAGAAAAAGAACTAATAATACCGCGGTACAAAACAATAGTTAGGCCTCATTTAGAATATTGTATACAAGCGTGGAGGCCATACCGCAAGAAGGACATATATATGCTAGAAAGAGTACAGAGGAGAGCGACTAAAATGATACCAAAACTGAGGGATCTTAGTTATGAAAAACGCCTAAAAGAATGTGGTTTAACAACACTAGAGAACAGGAGATTGAGAGGAGATCAGATAGAAGTGTTTAAAATATTGAATGGTTATGAAAATATTGATAGAAATATGTTTTTTTTAGTTAAGAAAGACTAGAGGACATGAAGTTACATTAGTAAAGGAACAGTGTAGATTAGACGTAAGAAAGTTCTCATTTTCACAAAAGACTGTGAATTAATGGAACAGATTATTTTATGATTGTGTGGGTGCTAGTAGTGTGAATATGTTTTAAAATAAAATCGACACATACCTCAGAAGGGCTGGATATATGTAGATAAAAGGGTTGGACTCTCGATAAACCAAAAGGCTTCCTTGTCCACCTGCCATCTAGAGTTAATTATCTGGATGGCAATCTTGTTAAATCTTATTAAATGTTATTACTAATCTATAATGTGTATTCTGACCTATGGTATGCAAATTCACGGATATATATGCTCTATGACGGAAGGGGGCCACTCCAAGATGGCGGACACATTCCGGCACCGATTGATCGATTGTTTATTTTAGATCAACAATGTTAAGAAATTGTTATCATGCGTGCAACACATACGTGTATCTAATCGCAATAACATGACAATAGTATTACTAATCTATTACATGTATTCTGATATGTGCAGCTTCGTGACAGTCATGTTATTCGACGGAATGGGCGACGCACAAGATGGCGCACACAATGCCGGCGCCGATTAATTGTTTATGTGAGATCAACACTGTTAAGAAATTGGTATCATGTGTGCAACACATACGTGCATATATACGCAATAACCTGACAAGCAATACAATAAATAATGTTTGTCATATACACATTATATATTAAGCATAATGTTGATAAAAAAAATTAAGTGGCATGATAAAATGCATTACATGCAACAACGATCAAGTAGCTCCGTATCATACGTATCATAACAACGGTTCAAGTACAGAACAGAATAGCATAGTACGGTATTGATGGTGAATTGGAAACGGGGAGAGTTGAAGTTAGAACATACGTGTGCTATCCCGTAGTGCGTTAATGAATATAACAACTATTACATTTAATTGTGTTGTAAGTAACGATACAATAAGATTTGTTTCTAGTACTTTGATAATTGCATAATAACCTCACTAATCGAACAAGCGTATGTTTACCTGTATTGAGACTGGCAAGAGGTCCGATTGCCACATCACACCAGAGCGTATGTGTAAATCTGTATGTCTGTCCGTATGTGCCTGTGTTTCTGTCTGACTGTCTGTCTATGCGTCTGAATAGCTGTGTGTTGGTGTGTCCCTGAGTTCGCTCGTGCTGATCTAAACATCACGACGTCTACCAACCAACCTTCCACTTCTTCGCCAACCATCTGGGAAATGCAAACCCTGCCCGACGTATTTTTCTGCGTCTATTATGTCCGACTGTCTGGCGATGTTACAATACGCAATAATCCTAGTTTACCTGCTACTGATACACATGAAGGACGTTGTTGTTTTGCACAAACGTGGCAACTGCGCTCCTTCCACATAAGTCTACTGGCGGTCGTTGCACGCTGGCTGGTCACTTTACAATTGTCACGATTTTTTACAAATTGCCAGGTGCTTTGACAGAAGCGCCCGCTCGGCAGGGCTTGTTACGTAATAGAAGCTAAATTGGATAACTCGGTGCTAGCATGCGACCAGATCAGGAATAATTATAGGCCGAACCATTGTTGGACGCATCCACGTGATGCTTAGAATGTTAACCGGCAATTGAAGCAATGTGCTGATCTGATGCAACGAACCATGACAAGTCCGTGAACGGTCGTTGACGTGTTGCTGTACAACTGGCTTTATCTCTCCTGTCAAATGTTGCAGTCATCTAATAGAAGCATCAAAACTGAGCGCGGACGTTGGCGTAGATATACACGACTTTTTTTGGCGCATGATAATTTCAATCACGGAAAAAACACATAGTTGCTATTTATATAATGTCGCCATTAACGTGCTGATCAGGATTGGCTACATTTTTTTTATGTTAATAATTGATGCCATGTGGCCTGTGTGTATGTATGTGCGTGTTCGTGTGTGTAAATGCTTTCAATAAAAAAATTGCGTTATTAATATAATGCAATGGTTGGCTCCATCCTTTTAGTGTGTTACACTAATTTTTCATTTCGCAATGCTGACCGGTAAACCCCCTAAAAGGACATTCGTTTTGAAAAATACCCCAGGGTTAACTATTATGGTACATGAGAACTAGAATAAAGAATAAATTATCAGAATAAAGATACACGTGTAACTAACAATAAACAATAATATATAAACTGTTCATGCTGAGGCCTACTTGTTTCAGGCGTGATCGCGACTGCACCAGTATCTAAGGTGTGTAAAAGTGGGTGATGGACATTTCAGAAGCGTAGCTTATTACCTTTTTGGAACCTGGCTGCCATTTTCAAGCGGAGGTCAGTCTATTCACAAGTGATGTCCTACAGCCAAATCTAGTGATTGGATCTTCAAATTGTATTAAAAAAAGATGTTCATATTAAAATTCCGCGTAGGCAATACTAATATAATATTTTATTATCATTGTTGGCAAAATATAGGGGGAAATGTCAAGGAAAATGCAAAATAATTCCATTTTTTCCACAATATATTTTACTTCAGTTTTTGTAATGTTCTAAAGAAATAAATGATCCACTTTTAGTTTCTTGAGAAACTTTATGCAATTGGCTATATTTCGGTCATTTTAGATATCTTCTATACTGCTTCTTTATGTTGTCGGCACATCAAAATATAAGCGTACACCCATCCGGTATATGTAAACAGGAACACTACGATACACATTTCATTTACCTCTTACAACAAAATGGCTTGGCAGATTGTCATGACATTTTGTGTTAATACGTAAACCTATATGTACTACGCATCTATGATGTCAGAAACAGAACAAAACATTATACATACGATTTGTTAACCTAATAACTACTTCAGAAGCTGTGCAAACCATTAGCCTATAAATGTTATATATAAACGTCAGCCTTCGAATATATAAGTTCAATAAATATGTAAATTACGTTGTATGATCGGCAATTACGTATTGCTATGCATATGATTTGTTTTCAAATGTTTAGCTCTAAAACATGGCCCAATAATACCCTTAAGGGTGATGCCGTAGTAATCTACTTATAATCTAGCTTGCGTATGCGGGTAGGTTAACGTTTCTTCGTATAGACGGCTTGAAAAAATATATTTAAATATCAAGTTTTTCACATTTTATTGGATTAATCAGTTGTGTGGAACCTAAAACGTAATGTGCGCGTAATACTTAATAATTGCCCGATTTATGCGTACGCGGAAAATATTTTGGGAAAATAGTTCCTGCATAATGTACTTGGCATCATGAAGTAGACGCTGGCACAACATGCTTATGTCTGCCCTTATGCCAGTAGCATAGCAGTACTATTTGACAATTCTACACTGTCACGACTAGGGTCTATCGATGGACGTGAACTTCACATTATCTCCATCCTTCTTCATATTAAACAGACAAGCTGCGTTATGGCTTTTGTGTAACGATGCATTGTGTCTTCTAACATTTGGTAACTATTACTACGAGAGTAAATATTACTACGACTGTAATCTACCAACGCATCCCGGATTTTTGCTAGTAAATGTTAACAGCATTTAATGCATTTTACATTTCTTCGGGTCTTCCTCGATGCAAGTGAGGTCGGTTCTGCTTGCGTTAACAGGTTGGCATGGCCAGTACCCCAGGATGTTATTACCGCTGCAAGTGTTGGTGCTATGATAACATCTAAACGCAGTGTGCAATATCTCAAGTATGCGTCGATCGATAAACGATCCTTCACTAATGCCATCCGTGAAGCTTTCGCTACAAATCTTCCTATCACTGACGACCTGGTTGACATTTATAACACCGTGATCGCCAGAATCGACAACAAACACTCGCCAGCCATCAACCGCGTCATCACGGTTCGCCCCAAAACTCTGTGGCACACTGAAGAATTGGCTGAAGCAAAACGCAATCTCCGTCGCGCTGAACGCCGATGGCGAAAGAAAAACTCACTGTACACAGACAAATCTTCACGACACTGCGAGATGACTACCGACGACGCCACTAAGTCGAGTCACTACTGTATGCTGATAAAATATGCCGGCTATAACATGAAACGGTTGTTATGTGTAACGAATGCCCTCCTTGGGCGATCTGCATCCACTCAGCTACCCAACTCACTTGATGATTCTGCTCTCGCTGAACGATTTTACAAGTTTTTCATCAATAAAGTTGCTGAAATACATCGTACTATCGATTCACACACTGAGCAAAACGCCTTCGAACAACGACAGTCGAGTGCTGAAGTACATGCGCAATTCACGAAATTCACGCCTGCTACGAGGGAGGACATCATACATATCGTTCGCCTATCTACCACTAAGACGTGCGATTTAGATCCAGTGCCGACAGGCATGTTGAAAGACAACATCGACTTGCTCGCACCAATATTTACTGACTTCGTCAATGCATCCCGGAAATCGGTTTCGTATCGAAGATTCTGGAACTCTACGTTGCAAATGAATTGCGCCATTACATGGATGCGAATGATTTCAGTGACCCGTTTCAAAGTACTAACCGCCCGAGCCACAGTACCGAGACTGCGCTCGTGCGTATCCATGAAGACATAACTCAAGCAATTGATGCCCGGCGCGTAGTACAGCTCGTGCTGTTAGATCTCAGTGCTGCGGTCGACACGCTGGATCATGCCGTTTTGCTGCAGCTATTGGTCTGAGTCAAACAGTACTCACATGGTTTACGTCATACCTGGCGGGTCGAACAAACGCCACAAAGATAAGACAACATACATCTACTCGAAGAACAACACAGCAGGTGTTCCGCAGGGGTCCGTTCTTGGTCCCATGTTGTTCAATCTGTACTGTCTACCAATAGCCGATATCTTCAAACGCCACAGCCTTCAATACCTCTTATACGCTGACGACACTCAACTTTACACCGAGGGTCCACTATTCCAACACAGAGATGCACTTCAACGCATTGACGAATGTGCGCGAGTTGAGACAGTGCTTAACCAACAACAAACTATTGATCAACGAGGATAAGACTGATGTGATCACATTTCGGTCGACGAGTGTACTGTCGCCAATAGTCAACTTTGTCATTAGTGTTTGCGGCGCGACAATCCCATTAAAGACTGTTGTTCGCAATATTGGCGTGTGCCTTGACAGCTACCTAGGCATGTCGGCCCAAGTGTCAAATGCTTGCCGTAGCGCGTACTTCCACCTGTTTCGCATCGCCAGAATACGCGCAAGCTTGACAACTCGCTCGTGACGTCATGACTGGATTATGACAATGCGGTGCTCTATGGCATTACTAACTGCCTGATGCATCGCCTAGCGATGGTCTAGTCCGCCACGGTCAAAGTTGTCCTAAAGATCAAGCGGAGCGACCGGCAAGAGAGCGTCACCGAAGGACTTAAATTTCTTCACTGGTTACCGGTGAAATGGCGCATAGAGTACAATTAGTCCGGCAGCCAAAGGGCATTTTATACCTAACCCCCTTTTTGCCTGATATAGTTTTTTCTTTGTTGATTATTCATCTCTGGCATGTATATAATGAAATCCAGGTGGGTGTGGAGTCCTCAGCCTTGGACATTTTGAAAAAAATACAAAATGGCAGCTTTTTTATTACATGTTTGCAACCAGACAAGATACATACACGATTAAAATGTTGTTTTTATCATGACGAATTCGATTCCACCATCATTTATATGAGAAAATGTAAAGAAAACAAAATGGCGGCCATAAGTATGCTATAAATGGTTGCCGACGATGCGAAAAAGACTATATTTCATGTTCCGCGAACAAAAAAACATAAGAACATGACAAAATTAATGTTCCATGTGTCATCATATGAGGAGAATTACATAAGATGATCATTTCGTGAAATTCTTACCTTTCTAAGCATCAGTCCTCTTCGTCTCTGCCAGTAACGACTAGTTTATGCTTTTGAAAGTCAGCCTTGTGCGAAAGCAAATCCTCGACGATGAGAGCAATCGATTGATCTTTGTTCAAGGTGACGATTAGGACGACTTTTTGTGGTGGCAGGCGAGCTGTGCAAAGTAATGTGTAGACCCTGCTTGCTCCTTTGTCCCTGCCGCGTCGGGTTGCCTCCTTAGTACTGCCCTCAATGTATCTGTCAAACACCAGATAGATGTCACATTTTGCTAAGTGACTGTATAGGTAACTGCAGAACCGGACAAGATAGTCGTGTACAGTGCCATATGTTGGCAAGGCACTACCATGAGGACAGCGCACCCATCGAAGAACGTTGCCTGCACATCTTGTTCAGCCAGCCGCCTTGACACTTCCACCTTGAGCGCATTCTTGAGATTGTATTTTGTTTTGTCATCCCTCATATTACCATTTTATCTAACATAGATGTAGGGATGGGTGCTAGTTCATGGCCCATTAGCATGGTTGTGTCAAGATCGCGTGCGCTAGACTGCAAGCCTATGGCTCGTGCATAGCTGGTTTCCGTGTCAAACACTTTAGCATCTCCGACTTTAATGTGTTTACTGGATAAAGCCATGGTGGTCACAGTTTCTGGTATTGAATCATGAAATCCATCAGGTCAACTGCGTTCAAAAGACTCCATCTGTGTTTTTCCCAGCAATTCCGCCTTGTCGACATTGACCGAGGAGTGATTCACAACTTGCCCAGTGACAGTGTTCATCAGCCCGTCTGGATGTTGCCCTGGCTCAAGTGGAATTATGCAAAGCTCAATTTTTTTGCGTAGAGCTTTCCTGTCTTGATAGTCTCCTTTTGATTTGTGCGGCCGTTTCTTCTTTGTGCGAAGTTTGGGCAGATTGTCGTTCGGTATCTCTCATCTCGTTCAAGTCGTCGATGATACTATGGCAGGTATGCAAGCAATAAGCCCAGGTTTTGAGAGTTTCCGGTTTCAGAGTTATTCCAATGATCCCACTCTGTCCATGACCATACCTCATGAAGGTACTTTCAATGGCCATGGCACTCCAAATGCCATTGAACAGACCAGCGTTGTGGTGCATCGTGTGCTGTCCGTTGATGAAAAATTCGCCGCCGTAAATTTAAACTCTTCGCTGTCTTTCGGCTCCATTGATAGCATCGGAAGACGACGGGGGGTACTGTTGAAATTGTTTCGCCGCTGTAACTTCAGCTTCTTCTAACCTAAAAGGGGACACATTCCAAATGTCTAGGGGGCACGTGCCCCTCAGGGCCCCACAGAGCAGCCTATGACGTATAGGTACTGTATCTTAAGTCGCCGATACGGGCGCTGTTCTCGCCAAGTAGAATCCGTTCTATATGTTCGATACCAGTTGCAAATTTGCATGAATAAAACATGACACAACAATTTTCCCAATTTCTGCAGTCGCCATTTACGCCATGCTAAATATTTAGCATGGCGTAAATGGCGACTGCAGAAATTGGAACGCACCCTCCCGCCCTGATCGATGAGGTAAAAGTGCTGCGGTTGAGAGAAAACCTGTTCCATTTTGAAGCGTTAAAGGGGTGCAATTGAAATGTTTCGGTAGCCTCATGGGGTTGGAGATCTCAAAGGGTGGATTTGGATGTTTTAGGAAGCATTCAGTCGCTTCAGTCGCAGGTCGAAAAACGTACCCCTTCTCAAAACCAACAACGATGCGGGCCTACATCATGGGACTACATTACAGAGTCTTTGCCCCATACGCACGTCTATGTCTATATATTAATTGGTAAAACCTCGAAGGTAATTGGGCCAATTTGGGGAAAGGGTGTGTGCAATAGCTCTACAGCAAATATAGATGTATCTGCCCAGTTTATATGTATTCGCACCTTGTACTCGACAGAGAGATGGGTATATCTTCAGTAGTTGTCGTGTTCCCTCGTTAATATAACTCAGCGTGGTTCTGTCAACGTCGTTGACCGTAGGTGTTCAAATTTCAAAACTCCACAGATCGAGACGTCTATAAATATGTCTGGTTTCCTTTAAATCGTGTTGCACGATAAGAGGTTTGATGTGCTGTAAAAGCTGCAAAATACCATTATCAAGGTGTTCGTGTTTCATGCTCTATACAACATATTCCCACAGTTCGTAAACTTCTTCCATCTAAGTGCGTAATCCCACTCGGGAGCAACGTTACATTCTTTTGTAATAGGTTATAACGTGTGCCCGGGTATAAAACAACATAGGCGCCGGCACCGAGGAGTGCTTGGGGTTGAGTCCCCAATATTTTGGTGTGGGTGCTGGAGACAGATTACGCCCCCCTCCAAATATTTAGGGAAGTGGTGTGCATTTTAGGGTGGAAATGTTTAGGTGGCGGCTGGAGATAGGATTAGCCCCCAATATCAAGAGAAGGGGGCTGTATTTTGTCTGAAGGGGGGTTTTGGCGAGCCTCAAGGAGGGATGCAAATCGTGGTTTTTGGAAAACCTCAATGTGTGTTTTTGACGAGCGTGAAGAGGGGGTGCAATTTGATGTTTCTGGTGAGCTACATAACTGGTGAACGTCGCCGGAACAAGTATTCAACAACTCACTTCACCACCCCGTCTTCTGATGTCATGACCCGACAGTGGAGTGGTGCTGAAGCTGCGGCTCAGCCCACCGAATAAAAATTTTGTTCCGAATCATGTCATTATTATCAGTAGCCGCGGTAGGTGACGTTTATACCCAGACTCGAAAACCATGCATTGGTAGTGTTATTAGCTTAATCCCCCAAGTTATGGGCTGTGGTTTTGAGAACAAAATCTCCACGTGCTAAAATAAGGCGTTGTCCAACAATATGATAATAAAGCTCCTTAGATATTGTATTTAGAAGCGTTTATGTTATATGTTTTCTGAACGGCACCTGGTTAAAAAATGCAAAGATTCCACATACCGATATTTATTAATCACATAGACTAACATGCAAATAAATATGGGCGGCATGCCAAGACACCATGTTTGCTTACACCAAAAAGGACGAGCTTTTTTGAATTCCTCAAATGGTCAGAGGTTTGCGATGGTTCATTCTCATATTTCATTCGCTTGACGTCATGCAGACTAGATTGAGGAAACTCGAAACACACACAACTGCTAAAGTGGAAAAAAACCAACAAAAAGGTCCGTTGTCGGGAGGGGGGCTGGAACCACCTAATTGTTGTTGGAGTTTGTAAACAACTTTATACAGGTTAATTAATACACGTCCGCCTTTTTGTATATGAACATCTTTAGAAAATCTGAAATCGGGAAAAGCCTCAAGTAGGCCTACACATAGAATGTTAGTGGATCCTAACAGTCATCTTGGTTCTTAGGACTTAGGGCCTAACTGCGAGCAAACAAGGAGACTATCTTCTCCCACAAACCAGCCGGGAGTGGTATTTTTGCCACTGCAAATTAATACGTGACCATCTATCTGTGAAAGCATTTAGCACAACAAATAACCACTTGTCGCAACCATTTATTTACAATCGCAATGGTTATGCAATTCACATGCGACCGACATTTATTTATGTAATTAGTACGCGCGGGCCTTAACCCACACACACGCACGCACGCACTCGATCACGCACACGTACACACACACGCGCGCGCACGCATGAACACACACACATTCACACACATGCATACACACAATCACACACATACATGTATGTATGTATGTATCTATGTATGTATGTATGTGTATTGTATACACACGCGCGCGCGTGCTTGTGTGCGTGCGTGCATCTTCGCGCCAGTGTGTCTAACACCATGGAACGATATTTAAACAATCATAATGACATAAGCCCTGGAAATGTTTTTGTAGAATAACTTACATTATACAACACATCATTTCGCACGAGGAAGAAGTGCACCCCCACCCTCGACGGGCAGGTAACGTTATCTAGGACAACCGTGGACATTGCATCAGCTATATACACCGATTGAAGCCGTGGTCGCTCTAGAGTCTAGACAACTAAATACAGCGCTGCACATGTGTCATAGACTTGTATAATAGGCCTTAACCTGAATTATGACACCGTTTTTTGGCATACCAGACGTCATAGAAACTGTGAGATACGTTCTTGTCAGTAGGCCTCCTACGCGAAACCAGACGCAGTAGTCCGCCCTAGATAAATCACATACCCAGACGCCGCACACGAAGAGTTATGAAAGCGCCTCTGTCCGGTTCAGTCCGCTTATAATTTGTTATGAACACGTGTTCATATTACACCAGTTATACAATATGCGTGACATTTCCAATCTTGAGCATGGTATTGAAGGGAAAAGCGCTTGTCTCGCACCAAATGCATGCATAAAATGTATATGTCTATATAATAATTGACAAAAACCATAAGGTCATTACGCCAGGGGGCGGGGGGCATGTGCCAAAGCACTACAGGGAATTTAGAGTCGTCTGCCCAGCCTAGATTTAAAAGTGTCCACCGTGGCTGCAGACACAATTATATTGTTTCGGTTAGACCGTTCCAGTTCTTTACTGTTCTATTAAAAAGCTGTTCCGTTAGCATAAACCTGAGTCCTGGCCGGCACCTGAATAAACCGTTCACTGTAGCCGCGAGTGAACAAGGTAACTCGGCATCGGAAGGGCTGTTTGGCGAAGGAAGGGCTGTTTGACGTACTGTAAGACCTACAGATAGAGCACCGAAGTGTGACGTCACGCTGCAGCGCTGGTTCCAACAAATGTCTCCCGTCGTATCTGTTAGCATGACCAGTGTTATGTTTTGTTCCAAACTGTAATCATCATTATTCTGAAAGTCATACTTGTAGTTCTTTATGGTTGCCATAAGTTGAAAGTGAGAAGCATATATAGGTAAACAAATGAGGTATTCTATGTATTCTGGAACGTAAAAGCGACATTTTAACGCAAGCTACTTGATCGCAGTGACAAAATCGATCGTGATACAACATGTTCTGTTGTGAATCACGCTACTTTCATCACAAAATGCGAAAGATAACCTGTCAACATCGTACAATTATTGTACGAAATTGTTAAAATCGAAGGATTTAGACTATCTTGAAATATGGAACAAAATATACCTATTTCAGGCCGAGAAGTCATTAAGTTCGCGTATTTGGTGAGCCTCAAGCGGATGTGCAATTGGTTAGTTTATAAAAATGGTTTTGAATTGTTTTGTCCACGATTGTAATCATAATTTTGTGATCCCCACGTACAGGTTTATCGATTTATAAAAGCTGCAAGAATAATGCAACTATATAGATATTAATCAGATATCCTAAACAAATATTTTGTTGAGAAAACTATTAATTCATACTCCCCGGGGACCACTTCCTGAAAATCTGTGGGTATCCATGTTATTCACAATTAATAAAAACCCATGTAGGGGATTTACCCATTGCAATTTGTGCATGAATTAAATAGTATTGACAGGTTTGCGGTGAAAATAGCGTGCTACACAACAACAAAACTGTGTTGCACCGCGACCGATATTGTCAATGCAATTAAATAACGTGCTTGACAAAATTATTTTCTTGTTCCAGAATAAAAAAAAAAAAAAATATGTTTCATCCATGTTGTTTCTCACTTTCAACTTATGATAATCATAAAGAACTTCACGTATGACTTTCAGAATACTGATTACAGTGTAGAACAAAACGTAACAATAAATTTATGTAAATTTCGTTGTGGAAATCACAAATGATCTATTTCTGTTGGTTGTTATCTCCCTAAAATGCTCAGAGGGTGTGTAACGTATACATCAATGGAGACCAAGGTGATGAATATCATATGTACTTGTATGTCCCTTACGAGTAGAAGGAAGATCAAAATACATAAAGAAATACTTTAGAATGAGAACTAATACTTTGAAAATGAACCAGATGTTTAATGTACATAATGTG
Organism: Escarpia spicata; assembly: GCA_963995525.1. NCBI lineage: Eukaryota > Metazoa > Annelida > Polychaeta > Sabellida > Siboglinidae > Escarpia > Escarpia spicata. Next base: position 48,827,819 of record OZ023215.1, on the reverse strand, counting down.
AAACAGTTGACACATCTTTCCAGATTTATTAATGTAATTATGTCAAAGTTTGTCCAACTAAAACATTTCATGTCAAAACTGAATTGCGTAGACGAAACATTGTAGCTTATAGTAAATATACTAATCATATACTTACATGTAATTGAGTTAACATTGTGCAATACGTGTATAAATACTCTAATACGTGGTTAATTTTATTTTACACTATTTTAGATTATTTAGTTTGCAATGCTTATTATAAAATTATTGAACATGCTTAATACAGTAAGATCACTGTACGTATGATGCATTGTGTGCTGTTTATGTTCTACATACTGTAAATGTGATTTATACAATATATCTAGATATTCTTAAGAATACAATACGTTCTATTAAAATGTACTGTAGAAAGAACCAGTATCTCATACTACGCAAGGGGTCGTAGGGAAATATAACTCATTGTCATTGTCATGTTAAAGCGATTCTTTGTAAGCTAATATACATTTGAGATGTACTGTATCAAAACGTGATAATTTCCCATAACTACTTTCTCTGTTACATATGTATTGCATGTTTATGCATAATTTGGGTGTTATCTGCGCAAAAAGCCGATAAATAATTGTGTTTACGCGAATCATTTTGAGCTTGCTGCCACATGGATGATTAAATATGCAGCCCGAGTATAATTAATATTCATTCATGCGTCACAGTCAACATGTCAGATTTCGAGGTGAGTTGTTGCAAACAATAGCTTTTTAAATCAGCAATTCGTAGACATAATGTATACTGACAGCTACTTTTAACAATGCAGGAAGCTAATGCTTTGTCATTTATCCTGCTTCTAATGGCGTCCATTGGGTAACTTTTCGACATCCACCCGACTGCCCGCGCGGGGGCGACGGCGACGGCAGCAGTCAGTGCGGGTTGGGTCTGTGTGTCTACGGGTCTTGCTTTTCCAGTCAGCCGTTTTTGAAAAGTCGCTGCTTCTGCACTTATTTGAACCGAAACATGAAAATGTGAGATTTATACGCCCACAGATGGTTTCTAATGCTACAACTACGATTGTTAGTAAACCTGGCTGGCATGTCATCATTCAAAGTAAACGTTTTAGGTTTGTTAAAAAGTACACAACATCGTGTTACTACGGAATTTTGCGATGTATACACGAACTTTGGACACTAGCAGATCTGCACTCTAGTATACATAAGTTTTTTATCCATGAAAATATTAACAAAAATACAATAATAGATCAGATAAAACTGTGCTGCTTCATGTGAATAGTACACTTTGTCACGCAATGTGTAATGTTGCATTTATACTGCTTATGGCAATAGCAGCTGAATTTATGGTGCAAACAAAATTCATTATTGAATGTTTCTTGGCTTCAGTAAGTTTCTATTACCTAAACGTTTCATTAAAGCTAAATTTTAAAATGTATAGCCAGATGTACCTAGTGAAAAAGGAACATGATAGCACCATAGGTGAGATTTCGTATGTTTTATATTCCAACAAAAGCAATGCAAATCATTCAATATTTGAATATGTCATCGGCGGCTTCGACCTTCGTCCGTGGAGAGCTGGTGTTTTTTCTTTTGAATCAATCCGTCTGTCATGAACTGTCGCTATGTTCATTCTCCGTTTATTCCATATATTTTCTTTGATGAATCTGTGACATAAACAGCAGCTGGTCCACGTTTCCTTTTGATAATTTATTGGTCACGACTCATTCGGTGGCTAATCCAAATACACACATGTTGATGACGTATTTCTTGCATCTATTAACTCGGCGTAGCTAATCGAAGTCTCGAATATTCATGAGCACACCTTATACGGATCGTGAAGATGGGGCCAAAGTGGAAACTTATTTTTTTGATATGTTGTCAGGGTCTTTAGTGATTACATAATTCTAATGAAATAAAGGCATAGAATTACATGAAATAATCATATTAACAGGATTATTTAGTAATCGCGTACATTACAAAGAGATTAAAATTCTCAAAGAATCGCTTTAACAGATACGGCTAAACACATTTGTTGGAACCAGCTGGGCCGGTTGCTAAGCGGCGTGACGTCATCATTTCGGTTCTCCGCAGACCAATAACCTTTAACCCCGCTGTGTTCCATTCATGCTACGCCGCTGTTCACGCGACGTTCACGCGGAGAGTAATGATCTAGGTCAAAAGGTCAGACAGTGAGAGGTCATGTGACTGAGTTGGCTCGTTGCCAGCTGCCGTGGCGGGTCAAACTCATGTTTGTATACAAGAGGCAGACGTTAGCTAGAACGGCAAGGTACAAGTCGTGTTTTGTGCGATTTCTCGAGTTCTCCGAAAAATAGGTAATTTAAATTTGCACTGAACTGCTGTCTTTGCTACGTTCTACATAATACAGCCAGTTAGCGCATCCGACGAAATGTGTGCATTAGTGAATTTCGCGTTGAATCCCGTCGCAACGAAACTGTCAAATGTGTCTCGATTACTAGTAGTGTTGACGCACGGTTTGTTATGTGCACTGGGGGATGCGGCTCCAGTTAGCGCTGCACCAGTCGACCTGCATCTATACAGCGCCGTCGTCAATTTTTCCTACGTTGACCCGGCGACGAGGACATTGCAACAGGCGGGAGGCAACATCGGACGCTTCGGGTTCGCAAGTCGCCTGGAACCCGAGCAAGGAGTCGTCATACATGTGCGGTCGGAGGACGGGCTCAACCACGGCTGTCAGACCCCTATTAATGTGCCCCACGGAGACCGCAAGTGGATCGCTCTAATCCGGCGGGGCGACTGCAAGTTCAACGAGAAAATCTACAACGCAGCGGTGCTGGCGAATGCGTCTGCGGTCGTCGTTTATAATCAAAAAGACGAACAGACGCTAATCACTATGCAGCATTTCGGTGAGTAACTTGCCGAGTTGGCAGCGCGCCAACACAGCGTCTGGGGCTTAGACTTAGTACGGCGCCAGAGCATTGTTGGTAAATACTAAATAGAAGACGAGTAAATCAGCATCTCGCTGACTAGTTGCGTCGTCAGTTAGACTTTAAGTTTATGATACACCGACGCCACATCACATGGGTCATTTCGCAGTAACCGGGCAAATTGGTGTCCCGGCACTTTCATATGAAATATTTTGGTAAAGAAAAATCTATTAAACAAAAATTGGCTAAGGTTTGGTGCAATTAATGTGCTTGTCCACCACAACCATTTCCCCATTCCCTTACGTAGCATGCACTGCAGTCTTGCATCATGCACCTGGTATGTCTGCCCCTCCCCGCGGCCCGCCTGGTGTAGTCTATAATCTCCCATCAGTTGCCGTTGGTGTGCGTGCCCCCCCGCACACGCGGCAGTCTTGCATCAGCACGGGCCGATATGATGAAATGTCTACAGATATAATTGGAAACTGGACTAGATGGGTGGTATGGTGGGTGAGGTGGGGATGCGAATAACATCAGTTGTGAGGGTGACAGAGATGGAGGTGTTATATATGAGGGTGACAGAGATGTGAGGGTAACAGAGATGTAGATGTTGTGAAGGTGACAGAGATGGACGGGTTGTGAGGATGACAGAGATTGAGATGTGAGATGTAGGTGTTGTGGTGGTGACAGAAATGTAGGTGTTGTGGTTGTGACAAATAGAGGTGGTGTGAAGGTGACATATATGGAGGTGATGTGAAGGTGACATATATGGAGGTGATGTGAGGGTGACAGGTATGGAGGTATTATCTTGTTTCTCTCCAACTTACAAATTCATAAACAGCCTTCAGCCAACAAACAATTTGCTGCGTCAGTCAGCAGTCTACTTGATGCTGTCAACTGGTGATAAAATATTGCAGAACAACTCAAGTGTGTTCTGTTAGTACCATGTGACTGTTCAAGAACTTGTGGAAATGTGAAGGAAATGTACAGCAGAGATGAACTAAATGCCAGGGAATGTTAAGAGCATAAAATAATCATAATTTATCATGCAGTGAACATATTGCTGCAATCTGAAACCATGCCATAACTTTCACGTAAATATTATTTAATTTTTTGTTTATATATTAAGTTAAATATTTAGACCAAGAGAAGCTGTTGCAGTGTCAAAGGTGCCAATCAAGAAAAGTATTATATATAATAGAACATGGATTTGAATGAATATTTGATATACTTTGGTAGAATGGAGGTAAAGTTAATGGAACACCAAAGAAAAAGGTCAAGTACGTTGTGATTGTCACATGGTGTTGAAGTTCATTCATACTCGGTCTATTGCCGAGTGATTAGTTGCATAATATTATTATTTGGCAGGTTTCATTAACTTCTCACATGTAGCTGTATCCGTGTACTTGACAACTGAGACAGGAAACACTTGTAATCCTAACTCCACCCACTACACGTGGAGAGTTCCACTCCAACATGTCAGATTCATTGATGAGCTGGCATTTGGTTGATACCTGGTACTCAAGATCTAGGCGAAGGCACATGCTACCTATCTGTAGGATAGTTTTATCTTCTCCTGTCGATACGTCCTTGCATAACATTGTAAAATAGTTGACTTAAAGTTCTACTACCACAGAACAATTTGAATGTTGGTCATGAACTCATAATAACAAAACAGAGCGCAGAGTAAACATTTCTGGAGATGTAGCAACTGCTGCCAACATGCACGCATGCATGCACGCACACCCGCATTTATACCAATTATGTTACTGTAGTTAATTAGTCATTAGAACTTAACATTTTTAAAGTGATGTTTAATTACAAAATTTAATAGTGGGCCAAAATGTATGCGTAACAAAAATGGGAAATGGTTGAACTTAGTTGGATAGTTTAGGGACGAGATTAGTCCGGGGTCAGAATGCTTCACTAGATCATTGACCTTAGGTCAGGATTACATGGAATCGAATTAGTGTCCTCCACTTTGACAATTAAAGTGTAATGTATGCGTAACACTGCATATAGTTAAAGTTGTATCACATGTGGCGTGGTAAGTAGCTAATGAGTAAGTAGGATGTTTAGTAAGTCAAGCAGTAGGATAGTTAAAGGGTATTTGTTCCATAAGGGAACATGTTTACCCACAAGACACTTCCGGATGTTACCAGGGTGTTTGTAGAGTGAAACGTTGATGGTTGAGTTTCCACAATGGATTATCATTTATTTCATCCTCGATCAGTATACATTATTGTAGTATTTGTATTTACAATTTCCAGAAATGTGTAAACATAACTAGCAGGTTAACCAACACATGCTTTCAAAAGCAAAAATGATTATTACAACAAATATGTTTGCTTTTACCCTTTATGCCTCAAGAATGACATTTAGTGAAATGCTCTCCGATTTCCCACAGCACTCATGTACATTCCGCAAAATATATTTTCAAAAAGTGCCAACTCAGAAACTTCTAATTTAAACTTTAAAGCCACTCAACAAATACCCACAGTGATAGTAGATGCTAAGCCTTAAAATGACATATAACACACAATTATTCAACAGATGGCACCATATCTATGAGTTGTTAAAATTCAAATTATCTACAGGCAGTTTCGAGCAACTGGGGACCCCGAGAGATCGGTCACTTGTGGGCCGTTGGGATCTAAAGGGTTAAAACCAAAAGGCCAGATTATATCTCCATGTGTTACAGTAATATGTCTTTGTTTCAGTGAACGGCGTCGTGTCGGTGTTCATCCACAAAGCCCATGGAGAGAAGATCGCCGGTCTAGTAGACAGCGGTGTCACTGTCACCATGGACATCTCTGTAGGGCGCCAACTGAGCGTGTACAACGCCGCACTGAACGAGACATCCTCCCCCGGTCGGAGCGTGCGACTAAGCGCCCTGGGGTTTGCCTCCCTCAGTATTGTCATGCTTCTGGTGTGTGCCCTTGGCGTGCTCCTGGTCTATGCGATACGACGGGCGCGCTACGTTAGGACCAAGCCAGGCATGAACGTGGTAAGTCTGCTTTATAGCGAGGGACCAAGCCAGGCATGAACGTGATAAGTCTAGTTTATAGCGAGGGACCAAGCCAGGCATGAACGTGGTAAGTCTACTCTATAGCGAGGGACCAAGCCAAGCATGAACGTGGTAAGTCTGCTTTATAGCGAGGGACCAAGCCAGACATGAACATGGTCAGTCTGCTTTATAGCGAGGGACCAAGCCAGGCATGAACGTGGTAAGTCTGCTTTATAACGAGGGACCAAGCCAGGCATGAATGTGGTAAGTCTGCTTTATAGCGAGGGACCAAGCCAGGCATGAACGTGGTAAGTCTACTTTATAACGAGGGACCAAGCCAAGCATGAATGTGGTAAGTCTACTTTATAGCGAGGGACCAATGTGTTTTTGGGGAAATTGTTTTATTATAAGTTTTGAAGTTATTTGGTATTAATTGTTTACTCTTGTAAAATCTGACTTGTATTTGTAACTGGTGAATAAGAATGACAGTTTGATGATGTCTGACCACATTCTGGACTGTGATGATAATACATTAGTTTTGGAGAATTCTAAGTGCATCTCCTCCCAGGTGATGATAATATAATACATTAATGTCGGACAATTGTAAGTGCATCTCCTCCCAGGTGATGATAATACATTAGTTTTGGAGAATTGTAAGTGCATCTCCTCCCAGGTGATGATAATATAATACATTAATGTCGGACAATTGTAAGTGCATCTCCTCCCAGGTAATGATAATACATTAATGTCGGACAATTGTAAGTGCATCTCGTCCCAGGTGATGATAATATAATACATTAATGTCGGACAATTGTAAGTGCATCTCCTCCCAGGTGATGATAATACATTAGTTTTGGAGAATTGTAAGTGCATCTCCTCCCAGGTGATGATAATATAATACATTAATGTCGGACAATTGTAAGTGCATCTCCTCCCAGGTGATGATAATACATTATTGTCGGACAATTGTAAGTGCATCTCCTCTCAAGTGATGATAATACGTTAATGTCGGACAATTGTAAGTGCATCTCCTACCAGGTATTGATAATACATTAATGTCGGACAACTGTAAGTGCATCTCCTCCCAGGTGATGATAATACATTAATGTCGGACAATTGTAAGTGCATCTCCTCCCAGGTGATGATAATACATTAATGTCGGACAATTGTAGGTGCATCTCCTCCCAGGTGATGATAATACATTAATGTCGGACAATTGTAAGTGCATCTCCTCCCAGGTGATGATAATACATTAATGTCGGACAATTGTAAGTGCATCTCCTCCCAGGTGATGATAATACATTAATGTCGGACAATTGTAAGTGCATCTCCTCCCAGGTGATGATAAAACATTAATGTCGGACAACGTATGAATGTGATAACACTCACGTTATTTTTGTTATTGTCAGTCATTCACAACCTTTAAACGACTCATCACGTCATGCTTCTTGAAAGCAAAATTGCAAATTAAAGAGTAAGTTTTGGAAACTCTAGTTTAGTGACTAACTCATCACATTTACTTGCAGGTGTTCACATTACCAGACAGACAGCAACAACAACAACAACAAGGTCTACTCTCGTCCGACTGTCACGACAGCGGCTACTGCCACTAGGGGACACCACTGCAGCAATGTGTCGGAGCATGTCGAACATGCAGTCATGCCTGGTGTCAACGTTCAAGCGGTCACTAGGTGGCAGCACCACACCTAACCGAATTGATATTGTTTTTAAAGTTGTGCTCAGCAGAAGTTGTGGGGGTGGGTGGGTGGGTGGGTGGGTGGGTGGGAGGGAGGGAGCATCTGTCTCAGGCAGAAAACAACTACTATGTCATCATATACATCACACTGCCAGCGATGTCGTCAGCGACTACCACAAACTGTGATAACATGACTGCGCAGTGTGACTCATGGCACGGAGTGCAGCCATATCAGATCATGTGACATGTCATATGACACGTAACCCCGAGTCATCGACCCAAGGCAGCCGTTGGTCTACAGTTGACCACTGTGTGCATCAGTTATGTGTGATTTCTCTCAATTAGTGTATATATGTCAGTTGTCTCGTTTTTAGCGTAAATCCCAGGGCTGGGCACTGTCCCCATTTATGGGACAATGTCCCGTAGATGGTATGTTGTCCCCCTGGGTATCATGTGACTTCTATTTGTCATTAGCCAATCATATCTCATGGCGTGTGTGTTGTCTTAAGAGCAGAATTACAATTATTGATAATCCCGATGATTAAAAACTTTGTAAGACCAATACTTCCAAAATGTGAACACTGTTCATAATAACTTCTTTTGCGCCTAAATCTTTGGAAACCAGGCTATGATGCGCATCAAGACAAAAGTGTTGGCCAGTCTCAAAATTTATTTAAGCAATGTTAAAGATGAACAGACTAATTCAATATAAAATATTAACACTTATTTAAACACCCCAGAAGCCATTTATTATATTTCATTCAAACTATCATTTGATTAAAGAATCATGTCACTCGGCAAGATAAAATCATTCCACCCTTGTCAAATTATACATTGGGCACATGCTTGTTTCCAAAAATCTAATTTAAGCCATTTTGTTTTAAAATTTTAAAGACCTTTTCACGGCATCAAAATGGAAGACATAGCATACACCATGTATTTGGACTGTTCTTCCATGAAGACCTGTGCATACTACAGTGGAGAGATACTAACAATGAATGTCCTAACACCCTTTGGATAAAGCACACGTCGATAGTCGTGCTTCCAATCTTTGACCTGTTTTGGAATAAAATACATTGTTGATGATTGGTATCTGGCGTATGAGGCTCAATGGTGTTGTCAGCTACGTGGGTGGGACAAGACTTTGTCCTGTGTAGGGTAGGGTAAGGGTGGGGGTGGGCAGCAGACATACACAAACAGACATGCAACGTTTATTTGGTTGACGTCTGTATTTGAGACTTGGAAGCAAATCCATATTAAAATTGCATACGGACATATTATTCCCAAAAATCGGTACAGTACACAGGAAGTCCAACATGGCAGCTTGTCAGCACAAACAAAAATAATATACTGGAGTACGAGAAATTATGATTTTACTCTCTCTAGTAGTATGGAAATGGTGTACTGTCCTTGGCTACACAGGCTGATGATTACAAGCTTCCACAGGGCAAAGCATCAACCACAAACATCTACGACGGAGTTCCACAAATATCAACCACAAACATTATCCACAACGTTCCACAAACATCAACCTGAATCAACAACAATTATGTATGGAATCTGAAGCCCCAAGACAAAACGAATTATGGAAAGTATTGAGATGCACTAAAACAGAAACAAGATTAACTTGCATTTGAAAGAGTTACATTTATTTGGATAACACAAACTGATACAATGCACTTAATTGTTGTAACAATTTCTTTTGTCAAAAAATAATCTAAAACATTTACAAATCAAAAAGTCAAGGATACTTTTAGTAATCAAAACAAGTCACATATGAAGCTAAGCTTACTGTGCAAAGACCAGTTGATGATCACATGACTAGGCGGCCATTTGCAAAGTTAAAGTTGCTACAATGTACACAAATATATGGAAAAGGTAACTGATTGTTAAAAGCAAAACTGCTTCATTTTATATGCTTTTTAGTGATTAAATTTCAAATGTGCATTTATTTGCATGCATACCTAAAAACTTTGATGATAAAATATGACAATGTTTTATTGAAACAAAATAGAGTCTGTGGTGTATGTAGTAATTTTTAGCAAGCAGAACTGATATGAACTTTTAAAAATAGAACAAGAATTTTGTTTAGTAAATTGATTTGAATATGTAGTAGTTTGTAGGAAAGAAGAGAAAGTGAAACTGGTAAGTGAAGGTGCCTAGCCACATCATTTCTGCACAAAACTACAATATATTTAACAGACTGATTTCTTGTCAGTTTTCCATAGGTTACACAACTTCTGTCGTTTTAAGGCATAAAAACATCCCTAGAGATTTTGCAACCATAATTAATAGATACTACCACGTAACACATAAGACTAGAAACAACTACACAAAATAACTGATATTGCACTGATAACACATGTAATAAAACAAAAATCAATACCATCATTCGGTAACAACAATAAAGTAAATGAAAGTAAAACTAAAATATGGTTCCTAAACATAAAACAAATGCCAAATGCAACAGAATACAACACGTGTTTTGCAGTGTCTAAAACCAGCTCTGGGTTTTAAGAAAACACCCGGTTGCATGTTGTGTTTCTTAATATAATCCTGGTTGCATGTTGTGTTTCTTAATATTTCACTAGGAACAAACCATTTTTAATAAACATTTATTATCTATGTATGAATGCTAACATGTGCAGAAATGAACTAGTTGAAATGTTTTTTTACTTACTTTAGTATGTAAAATTTTATTATTTAAAATACAATGAATAGAGATGATCCCTTATGTATAAACACTGACTGTTAGGGGAATGGAGATGACCCCCTTACATATATACCCTGACTGTTGTGATAAATGGAGAGGACCCGTTATGTAAACCATGTTTATTAAACAGTTATAATTAATGAAGATGACCCCTTATATATGTAACCCTTATTTATTATGACTGTTAAGATGAATGGAGATGACCCCTTACAAAACATGACTCTTGTGATGAATGGAGACAACCCCTTATATGCCCTGACTGTTGTGATCATTGGAGACAGCCCGTTACATAACCGACTGTTGTGATGAATGGATACGGCCCCTTATTTGCCCTGACTGTTGTGATGAATGGAGATGACCCCTTATGTACCCTGATTGTTGTTATAAATGGTGGCGGCCCCTTATATAATCTGACTGTTTTGATGAATGGAGATAGCCCCTTATATAATCTGACTTGTGATGAATGGAGACGACCCCTTACATACCCTGACTGTTGTGCCCTCTCCACTGTGGGGTCAACCCACAATTACACCTACCACTGCCCGTTTCCAGCAAGGAGGGTGGCCATAGTTGTCTTACATTTTAAACTGTAATAAATCAACCAGAATTAATAATGTGGTATGTTACAAGATTGATGACTATACAACTAATGTAGTCAAAAAATAATATAATAGTCAATGAATAACACAAGTATTGGAACATTTAGTAGGATCAGAAACAACAACATACTGCGGTATGTACTAACTACATCAGCATTCCGCAATCTGTTTTAGGTGCGGGCCAAATTTTGTCCAGTGACCTCTCTGCCCAAGCTTTTAATTAAGTAACACATACCTTGCCATATGTGCTCGCAAAGAGCACATGTTTTGTACTGACCTGAACCACGTCTAAGCAATGCATATATCATACTATTTAAAGCGGCCCTGTATAGATTATGCTATTCCATGGCAGAAGTATTTTGTCATGCCACGCTTGGCATCTGCAGATATTTATAGAACAGTCTGGGGCAGGCGATACGGTTGCCGTTGTTAGTTCTCGGGAACACAAGACAAGTGTGCACTGAATCTAGTGATTGTGTTGTTGATAAGGATTTATTTATGACATATACTGCTGCAAACTAATAACACTAAATAAACAAATCCTTATCAACAACAAAATCACTAGATGCAGCGCACACTTGTCTTTTGTTCCCGAGAACTAACGACGGCAAACATCGCCTGCACCTGACTGTTCTATAAATAGCCAGCGACGCTAAGTGTCGGCCGACAAAATATTTCTCCCGTGGAATAGCGCAATCTATACAGTGCCCCCCTATTCTTCTACAAACTTGACCCAATACTGCCTGGAGAGGAGGAACAGGGAGAGGGGTAACGAGAGGAGAGAAAGAGAGAGATAAAGAGCGAGAGAGAGAGAGGGAGAGATAAAGAGTGAGAGAGAGAGAGCGAGAGAGAGAGAGCGAGAGCAAGAGAGAGAGAGAGAGAGAGAGAGAGAGAGAGCGAGAGAGAGAGAGAGAGAGAGAGAGAGAGCACACAAATCGTAGGTCATCAAACAACCTTCAAACAGTATCAAAAGTGTTCTTGGTGTGATTCATCGTTGGGAATTCTGATATCGCTCAATCAAATGCCTATATCTCGCCCTGCCTGCCAATATCTCGCCAGAACCGCTGCACAGCTTAGCCAACGAACACTATTGTATGACAGAACATGATAGAACAAGTTCTTGACAATTTCCATATCTTAGCGCGAGTCTTGCTGGCCAGCTGGAAACCATCCATGGGACAAATTTGGCCCGCAGGGCCAGGGTTTGCAGAACATTGTATTGCGTACATGCCATCCACGAAATATTTCAACAACTCTGCCAGAACATTCACTAATCTATAGTAAACAACTGATCCAACTGTCAACATATGTACCTGGGTAATATATCTACTGTCACAAGACCTGTATCTGACAGCTACACGTGATAAACGACTAGAACTGTATGACTACTGAAATGGTTTTCCAAGTGCTAAACCATTCAAAGGAAAACCCCAAATGCGACCCCAAAATGTAGCTGCACTTAGAGTCTGTCTCAGTTGTAACTTGTAACCATGTTATATAGCAATGGTAACCATGGTCGTAACCATGGTTACATAGCAGTTGTTAGGAACAATAAGGTTTTGCCAGCTTTCTGGACAAGCAAAAAGTAAAGTTAAAAATACCCTGAAATAAATTAAAAACTCTTCGATATAAGCAATATGAAATGAGCCACGACGTATGATACATGAAACAGAACATGCACTCAATACGCGAACAGCTCCTTACAGAGTGCGAAACTGGTGCCAAGGCATACATGTTGCCCTCTGGTGACTGCTCAGTGAACCAGTCTGAGGTTAGACCACTAAGTAGCCTAACAGCTAGAATGATAAACAAATCATAACAAACTGTAAAACATCAACAAAATATTCTTTCCAAGTTTAGTGATTTCACATTAACTCATCAGATGCTCCACTTCATGTACAAACTACACAGCAGTTTGTTTTATAACAATAAACAGTCAAGATGCCATCCTATTAGAATATCTAGTAGGATCAACTGGCTTCCCACCAATGGGAAAATGATCTTGCATTAACAATGCATTAGCATTTCTGAAGAAAGTTGTTTGGTTTCCTTGTCAATCAATGTAGATTACTGATTAGTACCCACATTAAGACACGGCTGGTAGCCATTCCCCTTGTACCTGGCAATCTTGACCCGTGACCTTGTCATTGTCAGCCATCATTTCCCTGTCATCAACCACGTTTGTCGGAACCAGATTACTCTGTTCTTTAGGAATGTTGCCGAACACTTGATTCTGAGGCATGTCTCGCATGAGTGGCTCAGATGTGGTCAAGTGATCCGTCGCAACAACAGTGCCCTCTGGGAGGAGCATCTGCAACTGCTCAACCATTCTCAACAGTGCTGCCCTCTCGTGTTGAAGACCATCAACATTTGCCTGGAGCGCGTCGTGACTCTCGCGGAGCACACAGAGTTCTTGCTCCAGGCTGTTGGAGCGACGCTTGTTGCTCGTGGCATGACTCTCGCTCCTCTGGAGCAGCTCCATGAGCTTGGCGTTCTGACTGCGGAGTGAGTCGTTGGTGGCCTGGAGCTGCAGGTCCTCCACGGAGTAATGGCGGGGGGAGGACATCTCCTCCTGCAGCACGTGGTACTCCACCTCGTACGCCTGCAGGGCGTTCGAGATGTCCAGTACAAACACCTGCCACAGACATACACAGTACAGACAGGACCATCACCTGCCACAGACATACACAGTACAGACAGGACCATCACCTGCCACAGACATACACAGTACAGACAGGACCATCACCTGCCACAGACATACACAGTACAGACAGGACCATCACCTGCCATAGACATACACAGTACAGACAGGACCATTACCTGCCACAGACATACGGTAAAGTAAAAGTAAAGGTAAGTTCCTACATAGCGCAGTATCCGGTCCTCAGAACTGCTCAAAGCGCCTTACACTTTACTGCCTGGCAGACCTGTTCAATCAAACACCATCTCGACTTCTCTGGGAAACATTCAGCCACACTGCAATTAATGCACGAAGACTATTCGTACACAAATATCCACCACTGTCTATAGCCAGACACTCATTCATACAACTGAGTGAACTGGAGCAACGTAGAGTGAACGAACTTGCCCAAGATTCGACACGGCAGCACAGGATTTGAAGAGTCGAGAGTCAGAAGCTCTAACCATTGTGCCACCGTGCTCCACAGTAGAGACAGGACAAACACCTGTCACAGACACACACAGTACAGACAGGATAAACACCTGTCACAGACACACACAATAGACAGGACCAACACCTGTCACAGACACACACACAGTACAGACAGGATCATCACCTGTCACAGACACACACAGTAGAGACAGGACCAACACCTGTCACAGACACACACAGTACAGACAGGACCATCACATGTAACAGACACACACAGTACAGACAGGACCATCACCTGTCACAGACACACACAGTACAGACAGGACCATCACCTGTCACAGACACACACAGTACAGACAGGACCATCACATGTAACAGACACACACAGTACAGACAGGACCATCACCTGTCACAGACACACACAGTACAGACAGGACCATCACCTGTCACAGACACACACAGTACAGACAGGATCATCACCTGTCACAGACACACACAGTACAGACAGGACCAACACCTGTCACAGACACACACAGTACACACAGGACCATCACCTGTCACAGACACACACAGTACAGACAGGACCATCACCTGTCACAGACACACACAGGACCATCACCTGTCACAGACACACACAGTACAGACAGGACCATCACCTGTCACAGACACACACAGTACAGACAGGACCAACACCTTTCAGATGGAAACTGATCTTGGATTCATTTGACAAGGTTGTTAAGTTATCTGTCTGTCGCCTTGTTTGGCTCACCTGAGCTAAGTTAGGGTTAAGCATCATTGTGTGCCGCTCTTGGTATAATCATGTGCAGCAAATGCCATTTTAGGAAAAAACAATGTTTCAATTGGCAAATTCTCCTTTTAAAATGCATTCAAAACAACTTTGTTTGTTCCTCATGTATCAATGTTTATTAATATAATGTTCTTAATACTAAAATAAACATGTTGAACCTAAAGTGGCCATCAAATAATGTTTAAACCAAAAAAGTTCCCAATTTGAATGGTGCACCCTAGAAATTTTAAAATAAAAAAAACATTAAAATAGTATACACCTGCTGCTAATTGGCACTTATTGTGGAGCTGCAGTGGGCAGATTTTAGCATTTCAAATTGACTTAAATCACCACTCACCCCTGCCAATATGCTATTTTGAGTTCAACATGGCTTCCAAAACCACAACCACATGACACGTTTGCCAGGACATTAACCATCATTGGATTCAACTGACATGACGCGGTTGTCAGGACATTAACCACCATCAGATTCAACTGACATGACAGTTGCCAGGACATTAACCACCATCAGATTCAACTGACATGACACGGTAGCCAGGACATTAACCACCGTGGGATTCAACTGACGTGACACGGTTGCCAGGACATTAACCACCATCAGATTCAACTGACGTGACACGGTTGCCAGGACATTAACCACCATCGGAATCAACTGACGTGACACGGTTGCCAGGACATTAACCACCATCGGATTCAACTGACGTGACACGGTTGCCAGGACATTAACCACCATCGGATTCAACTGACGTGACACGGTTGCCAGGACATTAACCACCATCGGAATCAACTGACGTGACACGGTTGCCAGGACATTAACCACCATCGGATTCAACTGACGTGACACGGTTGCCAGGACATTAACCACCATCGGATTCAACTGACGTGACACGGTTGCCAGGACATTAACCACCATCGGATTCAACTGACGTGACACGGTTGCCAGGACATTAACCAACATCGGATTCAACTGACGTGACACGGTTGTCAGGACATTAACCACCATCAGATTCAACTGACGTGACACGGTTGCCAGGACATTAACCACCAATGGATTCAACTGACGTGACACGGTTGTCAGGACATTAACCACCATCGGATTCAACTGACGTGACACGTTTGCCAGGACATTAACCACCATTGGATTCAACTGACGTGACACGGTTGCCAGGACATTAACCACCATCGGAATCAACTGACGTGACACGGTTGCGAGGACATTAACCACCATCGGATTCAACTGATGTGACACGGTTGCCAGGACATTAATCACCATCGGATTCAACTGACGTGACACGGTTGCCAGGACATTAACCACCATCGGAATCAACTGACGTGACACGGTTGCCAGGACATTAATCACCATCGGATTCAACTGACGTGACACGGTTGCCAGGACATTAATCACCATCGGATTCAACTGACGTGACACGGTTGCCAGGACATTAACCACCATCGGAATCAACTGACGTGACACGGTTGCCATGACATTAACCACCATCGGATTCAACTGACGTGACACAGTTACCAGGACATTAAATACCATTGGATGCAACTGACGTGACACAGTTACCAGGACATTAAATACCATTGGATTCAACTGACGTGACACAGTTGCCAGGACATTAACGACCATTGGATTCAACTGACGTGACACAGTTACCAGGACGTTAAATACCATTGGATTCAACTGACGTGACACAGTTGCCAGGACATTAACGACCATTGAATTCATTTTCCCATGAGTGGTGACCACCATTCCACCATTCCACCATTCCACCATTCCACCATTCAGCCACACATAATGCCTTACATTTTTGGGGCCTTTGCAAACATATGCGACTGACCCCGTAACTAGGTATACGATATATAAAATTAAAATTAGTCAAATAAGATACCTGGTTGAATACTTGTTCCATGCATACAACTCCCATGTTTGGTAGAGTCGTCTTCAGAAAGGTCATGATGGACTCGATACTGTCGCACTGAAGGATCAAGTCTTTGTGGTTGTCTAACAACACCAGGGCCACCTTGAAGATGACTTCGATACCTTGCAGGAAGATGAGATCTGAGAAAAATAGAACATCTCTCAAACTCAACTGTTTTGAACAGAAACTACCTTATCCATTAGGGTGGAAAGTATACATATTGCAAGAATTTCTTGAAATCATGCGGACACAGAAGATATGCAAACATGAATATCTATATATAAATACGTTAACTTGGGATCATTGTAAGTGAATCTCTTCCCAGGTGCTGAGATTCACCCACCTCTTTCTATCTTCATTCATGTCCTTGGATCATTGGCCTGTCATCTGCCAATCGGCGATGTATTTCAAAAAACTTAACAACAGCTAGTTAGAGTTCTTTTCTGTAATGTTTTTGCTATGCTATCCCAAAATAGAGCCAATGCTATCTCCACGTCGTCACAACACATCGCTTGCAATGTTCATCGCAACAATGTTCCATTTACAAGATCCGCCTGTAATCAGGCTACATGTGAGGGCTTTACGCATAACACATGGTATTAACAATTAAATAAGCTGCTTACCAAATACTCTAGACACAAATGCAAGTGGGAATTCTGACGCAAACATCGTGAGAAACCAGGCTGCGGAGTAGTGGACGGGTGCGATCTCGTGTGCCTCCAGGTGGCGATACAGGTCAGGGTGGTGATCGTGGAGGAGGCGAGATAGCTGGTACAACTGGATCTGAAGCGACCACAATGAAAAGGAGCGGTTGAAAAGATACCCTGAATGCTGGAATATATTAATATTTAAGTTGTTCTTAAATTTTCATTTTTAGTAAACATCATTGAGGTAACGCCAGCTAAGCAGTTGATAAAGTCAAACTTTAAACAATACAATTTTTTATATAAAATGAGACTCACCCCAATGATCAGAGATAGGGCACTATCCAGTTATAATTAGAGATCAGTGCAGGAGGGTTACAGCAGTAGGAAAATAGTAGGAACATTTAGCATTTTGAGCGGCCTTGAGGTGCCCTTAGAATGGTTCAATCCAATACAGATTTATCGTGCATAGTGGCAGTACCCTAAGATATGTCTATGCAAAATTTGAGAAAAAGTTGCTGAACGGTTTCTGAGATATGGCAGCTAACGGCAGACGGTGCACGTGGACTGATGATATAAGTCCGTTGGACCAAAGGACTAACAATATATGACTTCAAGCAGTACTAACTGCATGAAATATATGTTTGGTTAATGTATTACTATAAATAAAGGTATCTTGCAAGCCATTTAGCAACAACCAATGATATATAGTTTCAGTAAAATACTGTCCATTTGTTCCATATAAAATTAAGCAATCCTGTATAAATATGCAGATTAATCAAATTGTGCTGACAATGGCAGCAGGTGGTGCCACATGTTACCTGCATGGAGACCATGTCCGACTCATACTGCTGTCGGAATCCGAGGCCAAAGAGAATGTAACGAAGGGCCTCAAAAGATTGTTCTTCTGGCATCTGAAACAACCAACGATGGAAACTAGCACACAAACTCATCACAAGGCGGCAACGTCATCTGAAACAACCAACGATGGAAACTAGCACACAAACTCATCACAAGGCGGCAATGTCATTTTGCCGTTTTTTTATATTTAATTTCAGAAGCCACAGAGCACACGTGAAGCCACACACTGGTCGTGCACTGAAACCTGGCATGATGTGTTGACATCCTAGGCTTGATGGCATTGTGATTGTCGTGCCATGCAAGTCAACCAATCATGTGTCTATGTGAAAACATGCTCGACTGTATCCAACCGTTTCGGACTGTTGGTTGAGTGCTTGGTGCATTCTGCTCCGCACGTCCTATTTCTAGTTACTTTCAGAAAACTCTCATTTTAATGACATAACAATTTTAAATTTGTTATGGACTGTATACAGCTCCAGATGTTGCAGTCTACTGGTGCTAGAGGATCACTCTGTGATAGATGTGTTCAATCTGTGCTAAATTCTACCTGAATTTATTTCCAAGTGAAAAATGTAAACAAAGCAAACTGCATACATAATATGCAATAACAGAACATTTACAAATGGAAATGCGGGAAATTTTAAGTACAGCACGCAGTCACAAATTGTGCAAGTATATTAAACATTGATAGCAACATGACATTAGTATTTTTCTCAGTTACCTTTATACATAAATTAACTGTTATCATATTTACGTGTGTGTGTGTGTGTGTGTGTGTGTGTGTGTGTGTGTGTGTGTGTGTGTGTGTGTGTGTGTGTGTGTGTGTGTGTGTGTGTGTGTGTGTGTGTGTGTGTGTGTGTGTGTGTGTGTGTGTGTGTGTGTGTGTGTGTGTGTGTGTGTGTGCATGCGTGTGTGATAATCTTGAGTATTTGAACAGTAGCGGAAGTTGATATATTTTTTCATATGAATCCGACAAATGTCACTCCATATACAGAAATACACATAGATTTTACTGTTCCTATTTACAGGGACATACGAGTGACTGACTAGAGTGCTAACTTTGAGACATGACAATCAGTAAATGTGTAAACTGGGTACATGCATGAAGATTCCCGCTACAAAGCTGAGGCCCTGACAGTAATTTCCCTCATCTCTATTGCTTGGTATTCTTGTCTTTCTGATCCATATGGATATTTTTAGGTGTCTGACTTTTTTGATTGGGTTCCTTGTCCAGTTTTTTGCTCCCTCCCAGTCTATGATATGGTTTTCTGTTTTCATGTGGTCCGTGATGGTGAATTCATTGACGCTAGACACAGATGTAGTACGACGACGTCATTCGGCGTCATAGGTACTGAAGAAGTTGATGTAGAAGATCCTCTACCAGGAAAAAATTAGTTTGGATCTGTCAAAATATAATTTTTGAAATTAAAAAGAAATTTCCTGAAGAATATTCAGTAAAATGTGTACACTACTTACATGCATGAGGAGTACTCCCGCAACAAAGCTGAGGCCCTGACAGTAGCCAACTTGTTGGTCCAGGAGGGAGTAGGCCTTGAGCAGGTTGAAGAGAGAGAGTTGGCCTGCCCCAAGTTGTCTCGCAAAGTATGGGTGACTTGGAAACGTTCGACCTAAAAGAACATTAATTCGACATTGACTGTATAGAAATTCCACTTTCATAGTATTCTTACATACAGCAAAGCTGATCCAATCATATGCAGGTCCACAGGGAGGCCTGGGGAGGCACATGCCCCCCAGACCTCTGGAATTTGGCCGCACTATGCCTGCGCTAGAGTGGCATGCCCACTACACCTTTTGATTTGAATGTGCCCCCATTATGTGGCCCCCCAGACATTCTAAAATTATGAAATGGAGTATGGGGATGAAGCTCCGGTGGTTCAACAGCATCCACCCGTCTGATGTCAGATTCCAACAGTGCGATGGCAGAGAAGCTGAAGCCACGGCTCACAGCCCATCAATCCTATATGAATTTGGTTCAGCTGCCAGTGGTTTTTTGGGTAAATAAACTAAATAAATTAGGTAAATAATGTTTAATGAGACATTCGTTCAATAAATAGGAAACAGAACTCTTGTGCACTGGAGATAGGATTTGAAGTATTCTCGGATAAGGTCATCTCAGAGGTGCTTTCATACCTGGTAAATGGTAATTTGGCTAATTTCACCGACAAAATTGGCGCTGTTTATATTATTGTTCACAGCCAAACCAGTATGCACTTAAGACTGGACTTCCATCAATGAATCAACTCACATTGAAATTACACTGTGTGTGTCATACTAGAAGTGTTTTACCAAGATTTATAAGTATGTCGTATTGGTATGTACCAAGGTCTACAAGTATGATGTGTTGGTATACGTACCAAGGTCTATAAGTACAGCGTGTTGACATGCAGAAAGGTTTATAAGTATGGCGTGTTGACACGTACCAAGATCTATGAGTATGGCGCATTGGTACGTACCAAGGTCTATAAGTATGGCATGTCGGTACGTAGCAAGGTCTATAAGTATGACGTGTTGGTATGTACCAAGGTCTATAAGTATGGCGTGTTGGTATGTACCAAGATCTATAAGTATGGCATGTTGGTAAGTACCAATGTCTATAAGTACGGCGTGTCGGTACATACCAAGGTCTATAAGTATGGCGTGTTGGTACGTACCAAGGTCTACAAGTATGGTGTGTTGGTATGTACCAAGGTCTATAAGTATGGTGTGTTGGTACATACCAAGGTCTATAAGTATGGTGTGTCGGTACCTACTTATAAGTATGGTGTGTCGGTACATACCAAGGTCTATAAGTACAGCGTGTTGATACACACAAAGGCTTATAAGTATGGCGTGTTGGTACGTACCAAGGTCTATAAGTATGGCATGTTGGTACGTACCAAGGTCTATAAGTATGGCATGTTGGTACGTACCAAGGTCTATAAGTATGGCGTGTTGGTACATACCAAGGTCTATAAGTATGGCGTGTTGGTATGTACTAAGGTCTATAACTATAGCGTGTTGGTACGTACCAAGGTCTATAAGTATGGCGTGTTGGTACGTACCAAGGTCTATAACTATGGCGTGTTGGTACGTACCAAGGTCTATAAGTATGGCGTGTTGGTAAGAGGTCAGTTGTTTGAGCAGGTCTTTGTACTGAATGGTCAACTCTTCCATTGGCTGTTGACCCTTTCGTCTATGGAGCTTGTGTTGTTCCATCAGTAGCCACCAGATGTCACCACGTTTGTTGCGAGGAACACCTGCAAGTCATGACAGACAGCTGTAGTAGCACAATTGAGTACACTCGACAGGTCAATGTCATATTTGTAGTAAAGATGACATTTCAGTTTTGTTATGTGTTCTCATAAACTTCCATTATAATAAAACATGTATACAAGAAAGCTGTTTAATATATAAATATATTAAGCTAAGAATTTGAATTTGTTGTCATGAATGGCCACTTGCTATACGAAATACTGATTATAATGAGGTAAACACAAATTTGACCAAACAAAATGTATGTGGAACCAGTGAGATAATAAACTAATTAGTAGTAAATAGTAACTCATAATTATGTGACATTACAAACCTTTCAAGAGAAACTGGTGGATATTGTAGGTAGATGACAAACATTAGTTGAACTCTGCAAGATTCTACCCACCATCTCTGACGGCTTCGAGAATGATGTCCATGTCGATCTTGGCGCCCTCTGGTGTGCGTAACATCTCATCCCATGCATCAGCCACATGCTTGGGACATGGTGTGATCTCCTCATAGTCCAACTTTAACCTCTTCAATTGAGCCTCCGTCTGGCGAACTACGGGGATGGACGTATCACGTGAATGTGACGGTAACAAGCTGTTGTACACACTAATAAAACTACGCATCCTCTCGTGTCGAAGTTTGTAAGTGGCTTGATTTAGGTACATGTTAGGGATCATCTCAGAACATCAATGTCCAATATCTAACAAAATTACTTTCATTTAGCCTCTGCCCCCTCCCACCAGAGATGAAAGTTTGTCAAGATTAACATGATGATATCAATATAATAACTGTATTAGTCTAGAGTGTAAAATATTGATGTCTGATACCAAACAAAACTGCTTCTAACTCCTCAAACAAAAGTAATTTTTATCTGATATCGGACATCAACGTTCTGAGATGATCCCTTAGAATGGGAAATTAATATGCCTTGGTTCAATAGACGTAGCATTGTCCCCTCAAGTTGCGTTAAATGTATATTATTAGTCCTTTGTTTACGGAAGAAATACTCATACCACTGCTAATAAATGCATATGCTAACTACGTATTAAACTTTGCACTTATTATGCACAATTGTTTGCCAGATTACACCTTCCTAAGTGGTTCACAGAAACATAATCTTCATTAAGCATCCAGAATTGGTAAATTCCCAATGTAAAGTTGTAGCCTACTGGATGTCTAATAAAGATGATATTTTTGCTTCCTTTTATTGTGGATGAATACATAAATATACATTTGATCTTCCTAAGGGTTGTGAGTTTTAAACATAAATGTACAGGTAAAATGATGTTAAACTACTAATCAAATTAACTCTGTAAAAGAGCGTATTGTATAATGCAGTAGCAATATATTAAAAGAAATTAAACAGATGACATTTACAAAATTTGAACTGCCTAAAGAATATTGGTAAAATATATAGCCTCAATAAATAAACTATAAAAAGCGCTGTTAAAGTGTTCATTGTGTTTCGAGTCGAAGGCATTGCCCATATATGGGGCTTTACAAGCACTTACAGAATTACAGTTTCATATTTCTGAATTGAGACTGTTCCACACCCAAGATGCAATTCACCTAGCAGACATTCCCCTATGAACATTCCTTAGAAATAACCAAATTGTGGTCACCTCGACTCTGATCTTGAGCCTTGACCTCTCACCTCTGAGACTCTTGTTTTCCCTCTCCATCTTGATGAGGAGCAAGACTTCAAGGATGGCCTTCCTCCACAAGTCTCGCAGTTCCCGGGGGGACAACTTGGGGGGTGTCACATCTGCCTCAGGCACCGACGTCATGGTGGAGCCAGGGGTCTCACAGTCTGAGGGTGAACACACATGAATACTTGACTCATAGTCTGAGGGTGAACACACATGAACAATTGACTCACAGTGTGGGCATGAACAACATGAACAGTTGATTCACAGTCTGAGAGTGAAAACACATGAACATTTGATTCAGTCTGATAGTGAATACACATGGACAATTGACTCAGTGTGACGAATTTGAGTGAACACACTTAAATGGACACTTGACTAACAGTTAGCACTTACATGAATGAACACCTGACTCATGGTTTGAGAGTGAACACACACGAACACTTGACTCACAATCTGAGAGTGAACACACATTAACACTTGACTCAGTCTGACAGTTAACACACTTATATGAACACTTGACTCACAGTGTGTGAGTGAACATACATGAACACTCATACAAACATGATTTTGCCAATAATGCATTATGTAGATATGAACAGGCAGACGTCCTGTCACCTTTGTATTCACTCACCAATGAGAGAGTTATTCCTAGACACGGGGGTAACAACCCTGTTGAGTATCTCCAGTCTCCATGACTTATGTCTGTGTGTGAAAGCTGCCTTCCTTCCACCTCCTGCCTCACCACCAGGGGGTGTCTGTCCCTGGGGTGGGGGCTCGGGGGGCTCTAGGTCTTCCTCCATGCTACGTCTCCCACCAGCCATCACACTGCCAGGGAAAGATTGAACAAGATTGAACAAGATTGAACAAGATTGGTGTCCAAAGCCACTAGCTCCACCTAGCATGCGGACAAGGAATCATTTGTCTTTGTCAACCCACCCTGCCCAGATAGCTGTCAATTTTTTATTTGAACATATTCACACTACTAGCATTAATACAATCTTCAGATCATTTGTTCCAGTCATTTATTGTTGTCTGAGAGAGTGAGTATTTTTTCACATCTAACCTACACTGGTCCTTGTCTAATGCTGCATTGTGCCCTCTGGTTCTACCGACTTTTGAAGAAAATATTTCAATCAATATCTTCATAACCATTCCATATTTTAAAGGACACAGTGTACTTGCATAGTTCAGTCAGTACACTGTACTTGCATAGTTCAGTCAGTACACTGTACTTGCATAGTTCAGTCAGTACACTGTACTTGCATAGTTCAGTCAGTACACTGTACTTGCATAGCTCAGTCAGTACACTGTACTTGCATAGTTCAGTCAGTACACTGTACTTGCATAGCTCAGTCAGTACACTGTACTTGCATAGTTCAGTCAGTACACTGTACTTGCATAGTTCAGTCAGTACACTGTACTTGCATAGTTCAGTCAGTACACTGTACTTGCATAGTTCAATCAGTACACTGTACTTGCATAGTTCAGTCAGTACACTGTACTTGCATAGTTCAGTCAGTACACTGTACTTGCATAGTTCAGTCAGTACACTGTACTTGCATAGTTCAGTCAGTACACTGTACTTGCATAGCTCAGTCAGTACACAGTACTTGCATAGTTCAGTCAGTACACTGTACTTGCATAGCTCAGTCAGTACACTGTACTTGCATAGTTCAGTCAGTACACTGTACTTGCATAGTTCAGTCAGTACACTGTACTTGCATAGTTCAGTCAGTACACTGTACTTGCATAGTTCAGTCAGTACACTGTACTTGCATAGTTCAGTCAGTACACTGTACTTGCACAGTTAAATCCGGCACTGCAGGTTACACGTAAATAATTAACTTTTATTCTGTATACAAGTCGAGCATTACTAAAAAATTCATTAATCTATTTATTTATATTAAATTTTAACATAATATATGAATGGTCAAAACTGATATTATTGGCATTACTCCCAATTCCCATTTCAACAGAGAAATATGTACAAAAAACACTGATGTAGTCACTTATAATAATTCCACTCTACAATCAACAATTGGTAATTTACATTGATTTAAGGTAACTAGATGGTGACCTAGTTTGACCTGGAGTAACTAAATGGTGACCTACTTTGACCTGAGGTAACTAGATGGTGACCTACTTTGACTGAAGTAACTAGATGGTGACCTACTTTGACCTGAAGTAACTAGATGGTGACAACAATGACCCGAGGTAATATATGGTAACCTATTTTGAACTGAGGTAACTAGATGTTGACCTACTTTGACCTGAGGTAACCAGATGGTGACCTGAGGTAACTAACTGGTGACCTATTTTGACCTAAGGTAACTGGATGGGGACCTGTTTTGATCTGAGCTAGCAAAATGATAACCTACTTTGTTCAGAGGTAATAAAATGGTGACCTACTTTGACCTGAGATAACTCTCTATGCGGAAGAACCCAGGCATCACTGACTTGCTCGGCTTCTGTGACTTGTGTTGATTCGGCAACAACTGCGGTTCCTTGTCACAGCCACCAGGGGGAGCTGTGAAACTGCGGGGCCGTCCAATCTGATTGGCTACTTCTGAAGCGTTCTCTTCAGGCGGTTTTGATGTCTGAGCGTCAGTTATATCAGGCAGCTCAACAGACTTGTCAGAGTCCTCCTCCTGAAGGGTGAATTAGGTCAAAGTTCATACATGTCAAGGTCACTCACTGGCTGACTTTGGCTGAGACATATAAGGACCAATAAAATGTAACATGTTATGCAACACAGGAAATATAACTATAAAATACACCTGTATATGATAAACTGGCATTTGTTTAGGAACTGAAACAATAGCAAAGAGAAATGTTACAAATAATGTTCGTTCACAAATTAGGTACAGGTAGTCAGTAAATGCAATAGTTATAGAGAAATTAGTTCATTATTTTAGTATAAAATATATACAATATGTACATCAATATAGGGTGAGAGCATTACAGACAGGTGAATGAAGATAGACATGTTAGAGTTACTGCCATATCCCTGATGCTCTTCAGAACAGTCTGTTAAATAATATGGTATTTATAATATACTACTATACATTAAAAATATACTTATACAGTACTATTGTGACTTTAATAAAATAAAATCTTTCTCTCATCCCAAGACGCAGCCTACATTTGGAGCGCTGGTATCTGACGTGATTGTCCAGCGTCGACCTCGTGTCAATTCCTCTCGCTTGTCCTCAATCTGGAACATGACACAACATGACACAGTCTGCAGGAAACATGACATCACATGAAACAGTCTACAAGAAAAGTGACGTTTCATGATGTATAAACTACAGGAAATATGACACATGATGTAGATGGCAGACGACATGAAACGTGACTGTTTCGTCTGTACTGTAACACACTTCTCCTTTCTTCTTCTTCTTCTGGATAATGTCGTAGCCCCGACTTCCGGGTAATGTCCCACAGGTTTATTATATAAACTGTATTCATTCTTTTTAGTGTACAGTACGCTTATGAAATATTCTTAAGGTTACAAAAAATCTGTTTCTCAAACCAGTGTGAAAATAATAAAATGGTGGCGCCACATGGTGGCAATTATACGTTTTTACTGTTTCTACTGTACTCCACCGTGTGGCACCACTAGGTCATTCATTTCTGTTTTTAAAACAAACAGGGTGCCATTGACAAACGTGTCACTCTGATTTACAAAACACATATTTTTGTCAATTATTTATGGTTACCACGTATTTAAAACTACTTCTCATTGGAGAGATATGTTAGCAGTGGACAGCAGAAGGCAAACGATCTGCTTGACATCGGTGCAAAGACGCCGGCATGACACACGTCAACGTAACTGATGCTAACTGGAAGTGATTTATACATTCACACGGTGGTGATTTTATGGTCAAAGGGATACTTGAACCTTACAAAGGCTGCATATGTGGATCTTTCCCATGTATAGTGAATGGTTGACACTGACAGTGAATTACAATAAATGAGAGATCAGTTTTTGTTATAGATCAATGTCAGACGGTACTGAAAAAAGGAGGTGTACGCTAATTAGGGCATGCACGCTAAATAGAATGAATACGGTATGCTATTTTGAAATGCTCATATTAGAAACAACATTGACTGTTGTTTTAAGACAGGAAGTATTTATTGTTAAATAATCAATCACCAGACAGACCATTTGGTTTGTTGCATTTTTGCACAACTGTTTGGTGTAAACATAAATTATTATGAAAAAAAAAAGTGAAGTGTAACGTACAACAGCGACTCCATTTTGATTTGTCAGTGTCCATCTTCTTCCGTAATACTTCAGTTCTCCCTTCTTGTTGCGACCCTGTAAACACACACAAGTAAACACATACACCAACCATGCCACAAACACAAGTAAACACATACACGAACCATGCCACAAACACAAGTAAACACATACACGAACCATGCCACAAACACAAGTAAACACATACACCAACCATGCCACAAACACAAGTGAACACATACACCAACCATGCCACAAACACAATAAACACAAGTGAACACATACACCAACCATGCCACAAACACAAGTGAACACATACACCAACCATGCCACAAACACAAGTAAACACATACATCAACAATGCCACAAACACAAGTAAACACAAGTGAACACATACATCAACAATGCCACAAACACAAATAAACACATACACCAACCATGCCACAAACACAAGTAAACATACAAGTAAACACACACACCAACCATGCCACAAACACAAGTAAACACATACACCAACCATGCCACAAACACAAGTAAACACACACACCAACCATGCCACAAACACAAGTAAACACATACACCAACCATGCCACAAACACAAGTAAACACACACACACCAACCATGCCACAAACACAAGTAAACACAAGTGAACACATACACCAACCATGCCACAAACACAAGTAAACACATACACCAACCATGCCACAAACACATGTAAACACAAGTGAACACATACACCAACCATACCACATACACAAGTAAAAACAAGTAAACATACTAACCAACCATGCCACAAACACAAATAAACACAAGTAAACACACACACACCAACCATGCCACAAACACAAGTAAACATACACACCAACCATGCCACAAACACAAGTAAACACACATACCAACCATGCCACAAACACAAATAAACACAAGTGAACACACACACCAACCATGCCACAAACACAAGTAAACACATACACCAACCATGCTACAAACACAATAAACACAAATAAACACATACACCAACCATGCCACAAACACAAGTAAACACACACACCAACCATGCCACAAACACAAGTAAACACATACACCAACCATGCAACAAACACAAGTAAACACACACACCAACCATGCCACAAGCACAAGTAAACACATACACCAACCATGCCACAAACACAAGTAAACACACACACCAACCATGTCACAAACACAAGTGAACACATACACCAACCATGCCACAAACACAAGTAAACACAAGTGAACACATACATCAACAATGCCACAAACACAAGTAAACACATACACCAACCATGCCACAAACACAAGTAAACACACACACCAACCATGCCACAAACACAAGTAAACATAAACACCAACCATGCCACAAACACAAGTAAACACACACACCAACCATGCCACAAACACAAATAAACACAAGTGAACACACACACCAACCATGCCACAAACACAAGTAAACACATACACCAACCATGCTAAACACAATAAACACAAATAAACACATACACCAACCATGCCACAAACACAAGTAAACACACACACCAACCATGCCACAAACACAAGTAAACACATACACCAACCATGCAACAAACACAAGTAAACACACACACCAACCATGCCACAAACACAAGTGAACACACACACCAACCATGCCACAAACACAAGTAAACACATACACCAACAATGCCACAAACACAATAAACACAAGTGAACACATACACCAACCATGCCACAAACACAAGTAAACACAAGTGAACACATACACCAACCATGTCACAAATACAAGTAAACACAAGTGAACACATACACCGACTATGCCACAAACACAAGTAAACACAAGTGAACACATACACCAACCATGCCACAAATACAAGTAAACACAAGTGAACACATACACCAACCATGCCACAAACACAAGTAAACACAAGTGAACACATACACCAACCATGCCACAAACACAAGTAAACACACACACCAACCATGCCACAAACACAAGTAAACACACACACCAACCATGTCACAAACACAAGTAAACACACACACCAACCATGCCACAAACACAAGTAAACACACACACCAACCATGCCACAAACACAAGTAAACATACACAGCAACTATGCCACAAACACAAGTAAACATACACACCAACCATGTCACAAACACAAGTAAACATACACACCAACCATGCCACAAACACAAGTAAACACACACACCAACCATGCCACAAACACAAGTAAACATACACACCAACCATGCCACAAACACAAGTAAACACACACACCAACCATGCCACAAACACAAGTAAACACACACACCAACCATGCCACAAACACAAGTAAACACACACACCAACCATGCCACAAACACAAGTAAATATACACACCAACCATGTCACAAACACAAGTAAACATACACACCAACCATGCCACAAACACAAGTAAACACATGTGAACACATACACCAACCATGCCACATACACAAGTAAACATACACACCAACCATGCCACAAACACAAGTAAACACATGTGAACACAGGTAAACACACATCTCAACACTGCCACAAAAAAAAAAAAAGTAAACACATATTGCCACTGCCACAAACACATGTAAACACCCTTCACACAAGTAAACATATATCAACACATCAACACAACATACACGTACATTTGTTTACATCCAACTGAATTAATGTGTCACCGATGACAAATATCAACAACTAGAGTAAATGTTTTACCAATTCAACATTGCATGTTGTCTTGGCATAGCTAACAAAGACCAACCTGTGCAAATTAACTAGTTAACATAATGAAATCAAATAAGAACATACCCGAATTAAGCTTTCGAATGAATTAGTCAAAGACTTCTTCGCTCTATTCCTCAAAGCATCAAACTTGGAAGATTTGCTCTTGCCACAATCCATCAGATTGAACTGGAAAATACGCAACAAACTGATTACTACACAAATATAAAGTCTACCATCCAAGACAAGATTTGGTGGCGGGCATGTGGTCTCCATCTGGTGGGGGGCATGGAGTTAACAGGGTTTTAAACATACATGCAGAATTACAGGTGCTGGGAATAGTCTAATCTCTGGGCAACTTCTAAAAACCTGTCAATGTACATTTTGAGTTGTGCTGCAAGGTGGCGCAAACTGCTTGCGTCATAAACCGAATGTCTACTAGTTAGTTTTATTTACGATCAAATAGGAAATATAATGTTGGACCATCTTGTATATCAGGCAAGTGGCAATTATATTAACTACTGACTTACAAAAGTTAATTTTCAAACTACATGTTAAATTAATTGACTAAAATCTAATGTTAAGTTAGGTAATAGTAGATTAATTGTCTCGATCAGCCCCATGCCTGGTGAGCATGGAAATCTGACAGCATTGCAAGAACTTAACTTTAGAAACAGATTCAAGTTAACTTTCATTATAGACTTACTGGTAACTGAACAAAATCAAAGATCAACTTAACAACTAGTTAACCTGATAGATTAACTGTAAATTAATCACCCCGAGCATTATCGGAAGACAAGATTTTTTTTAATGTCAACAATTTGCCAAAATTGCAACACAATGGTTTATCCTGGTACGTCACGAGGAGGTGACAATCAAAAAGGGTTAGTCTGACAAATCATAAAAGTAAACATAATGAAAAAGAACCAAACAAACTACTTGCATTTGCTGGGACCAGCTGAAAGACAATTCAACCATTCAGTCTTTTTACCGGCTTCCTGCAAGATCTATCAATTTCCTAAGTTCACCATAATGCTAGCAAAACACAAATGTTTCTTAGAAGTTCATAATAGAAATATGCATCTGTTAACACAGAAGAAGTTGATAAAACAGTGTTGGTGTGTTGTTTGTTCCTGACATAGTCCGAACTGACAAATCCGCAGAAGCCCAAATATGTCCAATTTCTCATAAGATTGATGTCTGCAAACATGTAGAATTATGCCAGACTGTTTGCCTACCTCGTTCCTGTGGGTCTTGCCCTCTCCCATGTGGACATGTTCCATCTGTCTCACCTCACAAAGCTCCCTCAACACTCCCATCAACACCTCGTTCGTCTCAGTAACACTCACAGGGTTCTCTGTCTGTAACAGAACACTCAGTAACACTCACAGAGTTCTCTGTCTGTAACAGAACGCTCAGTAACACTCAGAGTTCTCTGTCTGTAACAGAACACTCAGTAACACTCACAGAGTTCTCTGTCTGTAACAGAACACTCGGTAACACTTGCAGGGTTCTCTGTCTGTAACAAGACACTCAGTAACACTCACAGGGTTCTCTATCTGTAACAAAACACTCAGTAAGACTCGCAGGGTTCTCTGCCTGTAACAGTACACTCAGTAAGACTCGCAGAGTTCTCTGTCTGTAACAGAACACTCAGTCACATTAACAGGGTTCTCAGTCTGTAACAGAACACTTAGTACAGTAGTCCCTCCATTCAGTGGACCCTCCGACGAGGGGACACCCACTATGTCGGGACAGTTTGTCAATGTACGGACTGTTTTGCCACATTAATGTCCCTCTGATGAGGGGACACCTCGTGGATGTGGACAGCGGACAGGATATTTTAGTTATATGTCCCTGCTAAGGCGGACAGTATTAATTAATTCAATGATTTTTTGCCGAATTTGTTTAGAAAATGGCTGACAAACACTGAAACAGCGCAGTGTGTAGCAATGAAAACACCAAGTTACACATGCACCCGTAACAACGATCTTGTCTTCCTCACTGTACTCCTTGTGTTTGTCCAAACTACCTAGAATTCCTTTGATGATACTCAATAAACTGTAGGCAGAGTGAATGTGGAGCAAGGTATTGTATATTTTGTGCTGGCACTGATCACTTTCACTGATGTCAACATGGCTTTGGGCAGCCTTGGTGTTGCCTTTTGCGGAGTGTAAATTGCAATTAAGATTCACATATACATGCCTGTACATTGTATACAGGATTCAGATAAATTGTTTTCAATGCGGTCCAACATTAATCCTAATCTGCAGTGAAATAGTATGAAAGTATCATAAAATTATGCTCCGCTATGACAAATGGCATAATTGTAAAGATGTTACCTGTGCGTGGAAAAGATAAACTGGGTGCTAGCATATGAAACGGATCGTATTATCAAGTGACACACAACACGTGCATTCATGATTCTTTTGAGACTGGATGAAAGACGAAATTAGATAATTATCGATTGTACCTGTTCTAATTTTTTATGTTTAATAAACATTTGTACTAAGTGTATCAGCTGACTTAAATATTCAGTTGTTCATCTCCAGGTTACTATTTTCCATCTTGTAGGCGGCAGCCAAACTTGTAAACTTACAAATTAGTTACAAAGTATTTTAGCGAATCAAAATCTTTCAAGTTATTTTTGGTTAGCCGTGTTTGCGTGTATGCTGGCATACGCTATCGCGCAACAACTTCTTTGAGAATACAACGCCGATTCAATACAATCGCGTCGACTAGTGGCTGTGTGCGATTCCAGAAAATCACGGATCGCAAGCAGCAAGTGAGATATCAATAATGCACAGATGTATTTCTACCGTGTCCATGTACCCCATGTACCCCATGTACCCCATGTACCCCATG
Source organism: Escarpia spicata (assembly GCA_963995525.1). Lineage (NCBI taxonomy): Eukaryota > Metazoa > Annelida > Polychaeta > Sabellida > Siboglinidae > Escarpia > Escarpia spicata. Next base: position 48,794,799 of record OZ023215.1, on the reverse strand, counting down.
TACCCCATGTACCCCATGTACCCCATGTACCCCATGTACCCCATGTACCCCATGTACCCCATGTACCGGATGTACAGGATGTACTGAAATCTGAACTCCCGCATTGAAATGCCTGTCCTTCCGATGAGTGGACACCTGCAATGTCGGAACATTTCTGCGTGGATACAGATGTGTCCACTGAAGGGAGGGGCTACTGTAACACTCGTAGGGTTCTCTGTCTGTAACAGAACACTCAGTAACACTTGCAGGGTTCTCTGTCTGTAACAGAACACTCAGTAACACTTGCAGGGTTCTCTGTCTGTAACACAACACTCAGTAACATTTGCAGGGTTCTCTGTGTGTAACACAACACTCAGTAACACTCGCAGGGTTCTCTGTATGTAACACAACACTCACTCGCAGGATTCTCTGTCTGTAATAGAAAACTCAGTAACACTCACAGGATTCTCTGTCTGTAACTGAACACTCAGTCAAACTTGCAGTGTTCTATATATGTAACAGAACACTGTAACACTGGCATGGATCTGTCTGTAACAGAACACTCAGTTCATAACTCAGTAGATGTGATGGCGACACCAAGGTAAAAATATGTAGTATATGATAACACTAGAATATGGAATTAGATAATTTCATGTTTTCTCATCAGGAGTTTTACACCACAACTGGGTCGTTGCGTAAGGCATTATACACAGATTAAGCAAGATTTAAAACAAGAGAAACATTGATATTCTTCTTCTGCCATCTTACCTGGAGTCTCTGGATGATCTCGCCCCGGTCTTTCTCCTTCAGATGGCAGACTCTCTTCAGCAGCAGCTCATTGACTTGGTCAGCCGGCAGTTCTGGGTCACAATCACAGCTCAGTGAAGACAGCTACATATACTCAGCAGTCCTGGGTCACAATCACAGCTCAGTGAAGACAGCTACATATACTCAGCAGTCCTGGGTCACAATCACAGCTCAGTGAAGACAGCTACATATACTCAGCAGTCCTGGGTCACAATCACAGCTCGGTGAAGACAGCTACATATACTCAGCAGTCCTGGGTCACAATCACAGCTCGGTGAAGACAGCTACATATACTCAGCAGTCCTGGGTCACAATCACAGCTCAGTGAAGACAGCTACATATACTCAGCAGTCCTGGGTCACAATCACAGCTCAGTGAAGACAGCTACATATACTCAGCAGTCCTGGGTCACAATCAGAGCTCGGTGAAGACAGCTACATATACTCAGCAGTCCTGGGTCACAATCACAGCTCAGTGAAGACAGCTACATATACTCAGCAGTCCTGGGTCACAATCACAGCTCAGTGAAGACAGCTACATATACTCAGCAGTCCTGGGTCACAATCACAGCTCGGTGAAGACAGCTACATATACTCAGCAGTCCTGGGTCACAATCACAGCTCGGTGAAGACAGCTACATATACTCAGCAGTCCTGGGTCACAATCACAGCTCGGTGAAGACAGCTACATATACTCAGCAGTCCTGGGTCACAATCACAGCTCAGTGAAGACAGCTACATATACTCAGCAGTCCTGGGTCACAATCAGAGCTCGGTGAAGACAGCTACATATACTCAGCAGTCCTGGGTCACAATCACAGCTCAGTGAAGACAGCTACATATACTCAGCAGTCCTGGGTCACAATCACAGCTCAGTGAAGACAGCTACATATACTCAGCAGTCCTGGGTCACAATCACAGCTCGGTGAAGACAGCTACATATACTCAGCAGTCCTGGGTCACAATCACAGCTCGGTGAAGACAGCTACATATACTCAGCAGTCCTGGGTCACAATCACAGCTCGGTGAAGACAGCTACATATACTCAGCAGCACCAAACGTACTTGCAACAACTCAACAAACTAGTCTGACTGTAGTCCAGGTGTAACAGTATATCTTACCCTCCTAGGTACCCACCCCAGTTACTAAGCTGAAGTATTGAAAGATTAAGCAGTGCAGAGTCTTGTGAACAGCGCTGTGTGGTTCTGGTGTTGAGGCAGCTGATCTTTGTTAAATACTCATTCTAAATGGAGTTATTTCAGTTTCAACATTAGAATATTTACAGCATGTTTGTTAACATGTACATTTAAAAAACTTCATCTAGCTATGTATTTCTTCTAGACTATCTCTACCCAGGGTAAAATATAGACATTCTAGGGCCTTATAGGCTATGAGGGGAAGATACCAATAATTCTATATACTGCCACGCCTGTTACTCAGTTAAAGTTTGAGCCTCAGTATATTTAGACATTGTATTGGTCACTGTAAAACATGCATCTAACTATAACGGAGCTAGCATATGTATGTCAATGTTTTCCACCTAGATGGTTTACATCTTGGGCCCTAAACTTTGAGGGATTAATCTATAACCTTTCATAAAAAAAAGCAATGCCTTTATTTTTTTCGAAATTCACGATTGGTTACGGTTCTTAATTACCATTTCAGGGTTTTTACCATATATTAGATGACACCGTTCATAATGAGACACATATTTTCTGGGATTGTTCGTAGGTCGTGAGGAGCACCAATCAGCTGGTGACATTTTACATAAGTTGCATTAACGCGAGGCTGTTCATATTGTTGACAGCGCAACAAATGTCACTTAGGAATACTATAAGAAAAGATCTTCTGCGTCTGTGTTTGTGGCACCATCCAATGAAAGGTCATTTTTGTTAGTTAAATATAGCACAAACACACACACAAACATCTAGGCATGCTTACATGAGATACTATGCTTGGTTCCACATTTCACGCTGTCTGTAGGTATGTTGAAAGTTACTATTGACAAACACATGTTTCTGGCTGTTGTATGTGCATTGACACTTACTGTTGACAAACACATTTGTGGTTGTTGTATGTGCGTTGACACTTACTGTTGACAAACACATTTGTGGCTGTTGTATGTGCATTGACACTTACTGTTGACAAACACATTTGTGGCTGTTGTATGTGCATTGACACTTACTGTTGACAAACACATTTGTGGCTGTTGTATGTGCATTGACACTTACTGTTGACAAACACATTTGTGGCTGTTGTATGTGCATTGACACTTACTGTTGACAAACACATTTGTGGCTGTTGTATGTGCATTGACACTTATTGTTGACAAACACATTTGTGGTTGTTGTATGTGCGTTGACACTTACTGTTGACAAACACATTTGTGGCTGTTGTATGTGCATTGACACTTACTGTTGACAAACACATTTGTGGCTGTTGTATGTGCATTGACACTTACTGTTGACAAACACATTTGTGGCTGTTGTATGTGCATTGACACTTACTGTTGACAAACACATTTGTGGCTGTTGTATGTGCATTGACACTTACTGTTGACAAACACATTTGTGGCTGTTGTATGTGCATTGACACTTACTGTTGACAAACACATTTGTGGCTGTTGTATGTGCATTGACACTTACTGTTGACAAACACATTTGTGGCTGTTGTATGTGCATTGACACTTACTGTTGACAAACACATTTGTGGCTGTTGTATGTGCATTGACACTTACTGTTGACAAACACATTTGTGGCTGTTGTATGTGCATTGACACTTATTGTTGACAAACACATTTGTGGTTGTTGTATGTGCGTTGACACTTACTGTTGACAAACACATTTGTGGCTGTTGTATGTGCATTGACACTTACTGTTGACAAACACATTTGTGGCTGTTGTATGTGCATTGACACTTACTGTTGACAAACACATTTGTGGCTGTTGTATGTGCATTGACACTTATTGTTGACAAACACATTTGTGGTTGTTGTATGTGCGTTGACACTTACTGTTGACAAACACATTTGTGGCTGTTGTATGTGCATTGACACTTACTGTTGACAAACACATTTGTGGCTGTTGTATGTGCATTGACACTTACTGTTGACAAACACATTTGTGGCTGTTGTATGTGCATTGACACTTACTGTTGACAAACACATTTGTGGTTGTTGTATGTGTGTTGACACTTACTGTTGACAAACACATTTGTGGTTGTTGTATGTGTGTTGACACTTACTGTTGACAAACACATTTGTGGCTGTTGTATGTGCATTGACACTTACTGTTGACAAACACATTTGTGGCTGTTGTATGTGTGTTGACACTTACTGTTGGCGGCGACACACAGTTGATGAAGTTGGCGCATGGGACACAGTTGACAGACAATGTGGTTGCGAGAGTTCTGTTGGAACGCTTGCTGGAAAGCTTGCTTCAAAGTCTTCATTATCTCCTCCACCTAACACACAAACAGAATGTCTACTTCAGAGTCTTCATTATCTCCTCCACCTAACACACAAACAGAATGTCTACTTCAAAGTCTTCATTATCTCCTCCACCTAACACACAAACAGAATGTCTACTTCAAAGTCTTCATTATCTCCTCCACCTAACACACAAACAGAATGTCTACTTCAGAGTCTTCATTATCTCCTCCACCTAACACACAAACAGAATGTCTACTTCAGAGTCTTCATTATCTCCTCCACCTAACACACAAACAGAATGTCTACTTCAGAGTCTTCATTACCTCCTCCACCTAACACACAAACAGAATGTCTACTTCAGAGTCTTCATTATCTCCTCCACCTAACACACAAACAGAATGTCTACTTCAGAGTCTTCATTATCTTCTCCACCTAACACACAAACAGTATGTCTACTTCAGAGTCTTCATTATCTCCTCCACCTAACACACAAACAGAATGTATACTTCAGAGTCTTCATTATCTCCTCCACCTAACACACAAACAGAATGTCTACTTCAGAGTCTTCATTATCTCCTCCACCTAACACACAAACATAATGTCTACTTCAAAGTATTCATTATCTCCTCCACCTAACACACAAACAGAATGTCTACTTCAGAGTCTTCATTATCTCCTCCACCTAACACACAAACAGAATGTATACTTCAGAGTCTTCATTATCTCCTCCTCCTAACACACAAACAGAATATCTACTTCAGAGTCTTCATTATCTCCTCCACCTAACACACAAACAGAATGTCTACTTCAGTTTTCATTATCTCTTATTTACACTTACCAAGCACCACAAAAACTTATTCCAAGTACATTTCGTCAAACAAAATAAATCTACACAACTTATTCCAAGTACACTGATCATGTGAGGTCTGTAAGTTCTCACAACTGTCATTAGACATCACACCAAAAGTCTAAAACATATTCAAAGTATCAAAGTACACATGAGCTTTACTTCCAGGGAGCGCGACTGGTGTAGTGGTTAGCACATCCACCTGGCATGCCAGCACTCTGAGTTAAAAACCCAGACCGGGCAGGCATGATATTTGGTATAAAAAACAGGCTCTCAACAGTGGGGACTGTGTATCCCTCGTGTCTTGGAGATAATGTCGGACCTGTCTCTATTTGGAACATGAAAGAACCACTGAGGATGACAAGCACCTTGGCAGTGGCCACCTTCAGTGCCAGGATATAAAAAGGTCGCTGAAAAAAGGCTCACTAGTTGAATGTGATCTCACAAGACCAGTCATTGTAACCACATTAAATATTAATACAGACTACTGGGTAGTCAGTTAATAGAACGTTGCCGAATGCTGGAAAGAACTAGAAATCTTCATTAAATGGTCAAAGTTTGACAATGTCGTGCACAATTTAAATTTTTTTAATGCTGCAGTTTGTAATGAATAAAGTAGAATGACAAAGCAATAGAAACAGCAAACACACCGTGTCACTGATATTACCCTTGTTAACTCACTCGAATGATTCCCAACAACATATAAACAGCATTTGCCATTAACCCAACATGTGCGTTGCTTCCAGACAGACTGTCTATGACCAGACCTATGCAGGCGAAACGCGTAGATCGCTGGGGGTTAGACTGAGAGAGCATAAGAACAGGAAGACACTGGGTAAATTAGGGCCACAACATCATGACCAAAGACGCCACAGTGCTCGCCAGAGAAAACCAACTTACGTATCATGGACTCATCAGATATAACAATGCCACTAACTGTTCCTTTGTGAGATGTGGCTGTGAAACAGTTATTACATGGGCGTAGGACCTAGACTTAAAAATAGTTTTTATCCACAGGCTGTGAGTCACTTGAACTGCGAGATGCCATGATACTATTTTCAGTCGGTTTAGATTTTATGTCGCCATGCTAAATTATCTATTTATTATTTTTTTAGTTATTTATTTATTTTTATTATTTATTTATTATTTATTAACTTGACTACATGTATGTACATACTTTGTAACTGTCAGCTTAGTTTTTATATCGTCAGATAATTTATTTATACATTTATTTATTATTTATTTAACTACATGTATACTTTTTAAGTAATGTTCAGATGGTATTAATGTTGTTATCAAATCAAGTTCACTTTATGTCAATAGATAATAAAAAAAATGTATATATGATAGAAAATATATTGGCAGTTGGCTTGGGTTTAAATTTACACTAGTTTTAGCAGTTTCATAATGTTTCTGACTGTATATTTTGCGTGTGCATGATTGGAGGCAGGGAAGACAAGCGTGCATGTTAAAGCCCTGCGCGGGGCGGGTTTTGGCCCGCGGGCTGGATTTTTGTTGTTGTTGCGGTGCGGGTTATGTTTCAATTTGTGCGGGGCGGTCTGCGGGTCAGGTCACTGCGGGGCGGGGCAGTCTGCGGCCTAGTAATTTCTACATGTGGGCTACTGGGGGCTGATTTTTGTAACTCATTAATGGTCACCAGTTACTCAAAGGTGGGACATTCTTTGAGCTAGTTAATTGGGGATTACCGGATTGCCCTTTTGTTTGTGTTTAAACAGTGTTATGATAACTAAACTAAATTACTCGCAACTAGAGCCTTATTTCTACCGCATTTAGTATTCTTAAGTCTCGCTGAGCGTGTATTTCCTGCCTCAACTGTACACTTCGTGTAAACAAAGGCTATAGTACGTATAGCTCCATCCATATAGAAACGCGCAGGTCAGGCTGCTAACTAATTGATTGCCAAATCTAATAGGAGCACCAATATACCTTTATACTAACAGGCTTTTCGCACAGGACGTCTTTTAAAACCCGGAGTCGCCTTGGGTAAAAATCCCTTGTTAGCTGCACTATATAATAAAGACGTCTTGTCTGCACTTGAAATTTAAATAGATCATTTAACCTGATACCTGTGCGAAATCTTTCAATTGCATTGATCATAATATAACGTAGGTTAATTAATAAAAGAGAGAGGGAGAGACTTGGCTTGCAACTGGTTTCTTTTGTGAAATCCTATAACAGCATTGAACATTTTATTGTAAGTACATTTTATTTTTCAATATTTTAAAATCTACACCATATTGTTTTTATTTTTTGTATTGTTTTTAAGCCTTCACTATTTATGTCGGAGTATCTGGACAGTCGTACAGCGGCATAATTTATTTATTTAATTAATTTTTTAACACAAAACTACCTGAAAATTGGCAGGAAACTTGTCACCATAAGATGGACCTACGGGTAACAACAGCTTTCATACTGATGGTCGCATTCATGGCGGGTCTTCGACATGGTAATGGTTTTACATCAGCATCACTTCCTGATAATATAAATGCTGGATTCCAGTTTGTGGGTGAGAGGAGGATCCAGACAGCTTTGCTGTTTGGAGCTGATATGTACATCAAGCGTGTCGTGAACAGACAGTCACGATATCCATCTGCGAACCAGCGAACAATGTCCACTTATCTGTTACTTGCACTACTGATCTCGGGTGATATACAGTTGAACCCCGGACCAGTTAAGTATCCATGTGGAGTATGTAAAAAGGCTGTTGCCAGAAATCATCGTGCTATGTGTTGTGACGAATGCGACACATGGATCCACATTGGTTGTTGCGGGGTATCACCCAAAGAGTATCGCCATTTACAACATTCTAATGTCAGCTGGTACTGCACTCACTGTTCATTACCAAATTTCTCAAACTCCTTTTTTAACGACAGCTCCATATTAAGTGACCCTAACCCATATGACTTGTTGTCAGACTCAGTGTCTGAAAATGGTGACAACATTGCAGACTCTGAGTCCGAACCTACAAACCGGAACAAACCAACCAACACGCCTAAATCAAAACCAATTAAGATTATGGTCATTAACTGCAACAGATACTAAGCACAGATAAACGCACCCAGTTTATGAGTACTGTGGAGGCCGAGGGTCCCGATGTAGTGATTGGCACAGAGTCGCACGTAGATGCATCGGTGTCTGATGGACAAATCTTCCATCCAGGATACGATGTCTACCGAAAAGACCGAGACAGGAATGGTGGAGGAGTATTCGTTGCCATAAAGAATTGTTTTATTTTGTCGGGGATGCCCGAGTTTGACTCTGACTGTGAAACTGTATGGGCAAGAATACAGGTGTTCGGGTGCCGGACCCTGATAGTGGGATCATATTATAGACCACCTAACTCCACTATCGATGCACTATCTGGTCTGGAGAATTCGCTAGGCCGTATTAGCTCGAAATATCCAGCGGCAAACATTGTTTTGGGGGGTGATTTTAATATGCCAGGCATCGACTGGGAAACCAAGTCGGTGATCAGAAACCCCCAGTATGGCAATGGTATGAGTCAGAAGCTGATTGATATCTGCAATGACTTTTCATTGGACCAAGTGGTCAGAATACCAACACGCCTCAACAATATACTGGACCTGATTCTTACCACAAACCCTAACCTGTTCAGAAATATCTCTACTATCAACGGAATTAGCGACCATGACATTGTCACCACCGATCTCGACATGAAAGTACCAATGAACAAGAAGAAAGCCAGAACCGTTTATATATATAAACGAGCAAACATTGGTGCCATTAAAAAAGAGTTAGATGAATTTAATATAAACTTGTTTGGAGAGGATTTCAATTTGCGATCTGTTAATGAGAATTGGAATATGTTTAAATTAATTGTACTGGATAGCATGAACAGATTCATTCCCACAAAGAAACTATCAACTAGGAATAATCTTCCATGGATGACAAGACATATTCACAGACTAATCCGCAAAAAACAGAGACTATATAACAAAGCAAAAAAGACACAAAACAATCAGGATTGGGCTGTCTTCAGGAAGCTCCAGACACATGTAAAAACAGAGCTAACCGCTGCGTATCATAACTATATTGATAGCATGCTTGACGTCGAGTGTAATGAAGAAAGGTCAATCCCTAAGAAATTTTGGTCATACGTCAAAAATATAAGAAAGGACTTTGTTGGTATACCATCACTGAAAGACCACAATAATCACCTGGTTTCCCTGTATCCCTCACATCAGTATGCTGCAAGCTATTTGAACACATTATCTACAGCAACATAATGGACCATCTGGACTCTAATAACATCATCGTAGAGTACCAGCATGGGTTCAGGAATAAACATTCATGTGAGACACAATTAATTGGTGCCACAGAAGACATTGCAAAGAATATAGATAACGGCCACCAAACTGATCTCCTAATACTGGACTTTTCTAAGGCCTTTGACACCGTGCCTCATGCACGCCTTATGAGAAAACTCCAGTATTACGGGGTCAGTGATGGAGTCACCAACTGGATTTCAAATTGGCTAACTGACAGAAAGCAGAATGTAGTAGTAGATGGCGAGTTGTCAGAAGAAGTGACAGTCGAGTCTGGGGTACCACAGGGCACTGTACTGGGCCCACTTCTTTTTTTATTATATGTCAATGATATAGGAGAGGGGATCACCTCTAATATCCGGCTTTTTGCCGACGATTGTATTTTATACAGGCGTATCAATAACAGTAATGACGCAGAAGCCCTCCAGTCCGACCTGCATAGGCTGGTGGACTGGTCTGCAACCTGGCAGATGCATTTTAATATCAATAAATGCTCAGTTATGCATATCACCAAGAAGAGAACTGTCCACCGATCTCAGTATACCATCAATGGAGACAGCCTGGGAATTGTACACCATCACCCGTACCTAGGTGTGGAGTTCTCTGATGACCTCAGATGGAACACTCACATATCCCACCTATCTGCCAAATCTAACCGTATATTAGGTTTTATCAAGAGAAATCTGTATAAATGCTCAGAGAAAACTAAACAATCGGCTTACTTTGCACTAGTCCGCCCTAATCTCGAATACGCGAGCGCTGCTTGGGATCCATACACCAAAAAAAATATTAACGAACTTGAGAAAATACAGCGACGAGCAGCGAGATTTGTAATGGGTAACAACAGTCGGGAAAGCAGCGTAACATTAATGATGAAAACACTCAAGTGGGAGTCACTAGAGCGCCGCAGAAAGGTCAGCCACCTAGCAATGTTCTATAAATCTGTACATGGAGAAATAGCCCTTCCTTTGCCGAGCCACCTCGTTCACTCAATCAACAACACTCGTGGCCACAGTGAACGATTTATTCAGGTGCCGGCAAGGACTCAGGTTTATGCTAACAGCTTTTTTAATAGAACAGTAAGGAACTGGAACGGACTAACCGAAACAGTTGTGTCTGCAGCCACGGTGGATACTTTTAAATCTAGGCTGGGCAGACGACTTTAAAATTCCCTGTAGTGCTATGCCATATGCCCCCCGTCCCCTATATTGGCGTAATGACCGTATGGTTTTTGCCAATTATTATATAGACATAGACATAACATGTGCTGGCCAGCCTTGGTAGCTTCAGTCAGGTGTGATTAGTGGCTTCTTCCAGGAGGAAGTATCAGTTCAGGCCATCAATCTGTTTGTGTAGTTAAGCCACCAGGATGTCCATAAAGAGCAGTTACCCCACCAATTAGACAGGTAATGCCTTTGTTGTGTGGAGACTGGAGATCATGCCACTTGGCACTGGCTGACAGTGCTAACTGCTAAGAACAAGAACTGCCAGTCTTCCTCTGTAGAAGTAAGATGGCTCAAGTCAAACTGCCTTCTACACTAGTATAATCCGGTGCCAAGTAGCCTGGTCCAGAGGGGATTTTGAGCCTGTTATGTAGACATGTGAAAACCCTCTCAACAATCAGTAGTCTACGATCAGAAAATATAAATTGCAAACTTCTAATATCTGCACCAGACTCAACCTCTGAACAACTCGTGTTCATGCAGTACGATGGCAAATAGATTATAAGATCATAGGATGCCACTGAAATTAATGCCAACAGTGTGAATTTCATTGTTCTTCATAAAAAAATGATCAACTGCCATTGCATATTCACTTGTGCTGAGTTATATCAGTTAGATTAATTAATAATTTTAAAATACGAAAAAAATGTGTACTCGTACCTTTGCTTTGCCCCAGGTCTGCTTATCACCATCAGGCATTTACATTATAATGACAAGGGTTCTATTTTTCTTAAAGATGGAATTCCAAGTACGACATGGTTGTCACCCAGCGCCATGCATTTGTTAATATTGTAAACAATAACGATTAATAAAGATGATTTATTTTTAATGATTCCATGTCACCTGTTGTGGGCTGCGGGGCGGGTGCGGGTTGACTTTTGACTAATTACTGCGGGGCGGGTTGCGGGCCAAGTTACTGCGGGGTGGGGCGGGCTGCGGGCTAGGATGTGGCAAAATCTGCGGGGTGGGACGGGCTGCGGGCTGAGTTGTAATATGCGGGGCGGGCTGCGGGTCAAATGACATAGTTGCGGGGCGGGTGCGGGCTCAGATTTCCAGCCCTCGCAGGGCTTTAGTGCATGTATGTTGATGCCACAATGCCAAGAATTCCTCGTACATTTTTTAAATGCTACTTGGTAATAAACAGTCTGAATCTGAATGTATGGTAGGAATAACGCATTTTAAATACGGTAATACTTTCTACACACCAATGCGATAAATCCTGTTGTTACAGTTTTACGGACTACTTTGAGCTGTTATTGCACTGGTCGCAAGTGCTCGTGACGTGGATTTTTTATGTCACAGGAAGAGTTTCTATTATTCACCATGTCTTCTTAATTTTGAGGCACCGCTGGGTCCACATGACTAGAAATGACATCAGTGATATCATGTGGGTCACTGGTAACAAAAAGCGACTATAAGTTGCAACAAAGTTAACGTTTGGAAAGGGAACAGGTACAAACTGTAACAGTGTATCGAGCCACATTGGAGATGACTCACGTAAACAGGATATTTCAGTTTATTAGACGAAAATGTTAGCAACTAGGCCTATGTATTTGTATACATCACCACAAGGAAAGTATCAGGGCTCAAATGTCCCCGTGATGTTTATAAATTTAATGCATTTTGTCTTGCCTTATAGTGTCTGTGAGGCAGGGTTGGGGGGATTCCATACTCGTTTTTATCTTTCGAAAATCATAATATTTCACTGAAAACAATATTTTTCTAACAACTCGTTTGCAATCCATCGGTAAAATACCTGGTACTGACTTAGAATATTAATCCCATGTTCAAAAGTGTCTAGATTTTTGTGAAAACAGCATATTCGATTAATGTTCACCAGAAACTGTTCCGATATAATATTTATGAATGAACGTGGTGTGATTAGTGTTCACGCACACCAACAGCAACACAGGAATTTTATTGCGTTAAATGTTCAAAAATGTCAGTTGTGAGCCCATGTTTGACTCATACCGTTCAGTTCCAAGCCTTCTCTACAAACAGTTAATGGATTTTGTGGTAAAAATAAATGGCATTCCAAGATGTATCCGTATTTTTATAAAATGTACAGAGCACCAAAGTCTAAAACATATTCGTAAACTATTGTATAACAACTGGCGAAATGTGCCTTTGCCATAGACACAAACAGTTCCCAATATCCTAATTGTTTTATGTCTTGACATGGTTTTCTATTTGTGTTAACAGTTTAATTTAGTGTCAGGAACAGCTCATTGAATAAAATATAGTTATACTGGACAAGATCTAATAGTATTACTAAATGATGTCCTAATAACTCTTGCAAAGCCGGTTCACATGACCCAGATTAACTGTGTATTAGTACGGTGAAATTGGCTTGGACGGAAATGGGTGGTAAAATACTATTTTGTTACATTACAGGCATTCAAACGTTAGTCATGAACCCATGTAATAAATACCTTATTGGACGATATCGGGTGGTAAACACTCGTTGTTTCAGAATGTTGTATTGTGGCTCGCAAGCTTGCCCAATAGAACATTCTGAAACAACGCGTGCATACCATCCGATATCGTTCAAAAAGTGTATAAAATATACCACGGATCAATCACATAACAATGTCATTATACTCATTAACCACTCCTTAGAGACAAATGACTGAGATACAATGTGTACATACAATGTGTACATACAATGTGTACATACAACGTGTACATACAACGTGTACATACAACGTGTACATACAACGTGTACATACAACGTGTACATACGTGTACATACAACGTGTACATACAACGTGTACATACGTGTACATACAACGTGTACATACCACGGATTCATCTGAACACTTGAAGACATAACACAGGAAGTTGTTGGATGTCTGTTCTCGTGAGATGAAGCCAAAGTGGTCACGGTGCTTGATCCCCTGAACAGACGACAAGAGTATTATTGAGGTCTGGCACCAGTATAGAGAATGCTCTTCTTTGCAAACATTTATTGTCTTCAAACCCTACTATTAGTACTAGCAAGGAAAACACTGAACATTCTAAATTAGCTTGACAACTCGTTATAAAGTATGATGTTATAAAATGTCTTCGTGTTGTGCATGCGCATGAGTTGTGTGTGTGCGTGCGTGTGTGCATGTTGGTGTGTGTGCGTGTGTTGGTGTGTGTGCGTGTGTGTTGGTGTGTGTGTGTGCGTGCGTGTTGGTGTGTGTGTGTGTGCGTGTGTGTGCATGTGTGTGTGTGCGTGTGTGCATTGTATGTGCGTGCATGTGTTTATTCATTTTATATTAAATTAGCTGGGCTTTTAATTACTTCAACAGTCTTTTTAAATTTATTGAACATACTTTTTGGTATGCAGTTTAATATTTAAATTCTAATGGATTTTAATATTTTAGTTAAACTATACTGAAATGCTCAACACATCACAAATGTTATAATGGGCAAGTTAATCCAATGTATGTTAATCTACCATTCCCACATCAAGCTGTGCAGGAAACAGCTAAAATAGAACACTTAACACGGAACATTCACGAACTTACCTGTGAACAGAACTCACCTGTGAACAGAACTCACCTGTGAACAGAACTCACCTGTGAACAGAACTAACCTGTGAACAGAACTCACCTGTGAACAGAACTCACTTGTGAACAGAACTCACTTGTGAACAGAACTAACCTGTGAACAGAACTCACCCGTGAACAGAACTCACCTGTGAACAGAACGAGATGTCCTTGAACTTCCGCTGAAGTATGACACTCTTGCGATCCGGACTGATCAGACAAAGTTCCGTATCTCCGACCTGGATCAGTCGTATCCGATTCTCCGGATCATACGTCGGCTGCAAATTCTCGCAGCTGTCATTAGACATGACTCCCTGCGACTCACTATGTCCCGCCGTATCCAAACACCCGGAACTGTCCCCCAACCCAGGGGCATCACCCCCTGACCCATCCGTGCCCACCGTGTCGTTACTATCAACACTTCCATTATGCAAACATGTCTTGCAATTCGACAACTCGTTCTCGCACACTCCCACGGTCACCTCAAGGTCAGTTGGGAGGCTGCGCACGCTCGTGCCGCTGACGTTTCTCCTCCGCTCAAACTCCGCTACTTTCTGTTGTTCATGGAATTTGTCAATGACCTCGTCAATGAAGGTGGGCGGGGTTTTCTTGCTGGAGACGAGGACACGCCCGACAAAGAGGACCTCGTACAGGTGTGTCATCATGACCTGCATGCTGAGGCCAAGTGCATCAAGAGCACCCCCTGGGGGGACGAGGTCATGCAGACATGGATCATCCCTCGCTGTCTCCTTCGTCGCATCACGGATCGCAGCAAACACATCGTGTACCTGAACACAACAATCACATGAACACATCAACGAGATTTTCACAACATTATAAACATACAACTAATTACACTGACTTTGCCCACTTTCAACAGGGACACAACGAATGAACATTGAACTGAACATTACCAAGCCTAGTACATTCTAGGTAAATTAGTTTGAAGAAGCAAAAACCTATGTATAGCCTTTCAATATAATTAGCCTTTTGCCACTGACATAATTTCCTGTCATCTGGTGCACAGCGGTCATCTTTGTTTTGTCATATATACAGATTGTATAGTGTGTGCATTCATGGATGTGCTTTCCTGGATTGGAAGACATATCGTAGAAGTGTCTATAGATCATGAATCAAGATCATCTTGGTAGTCTCAGGTAGGGCTAATTTTCTATACAAACCAAGATTCTTATTACCAAACCTCCACCCATAGGAAGAAGAGTATGGCATGACATTGGGCAGGTATTTGTTAGCAACATGAAATGGAACAGGCGTTGCAGACAGAATTAGTGAAATGTTCAAGTGAGCAGGCTGACACCATGGGCAAAGTGGAGCATGTCACATAGAGTAACTACAATGGCGGCCTTGTTGATGTGACAGTATTATGAGAGTATACAGGAGTAACTTATGTCAAATGTTTCCCTAATATACTATCCAAGAGAAAGAATTTTGGAACACACTATAACAAAGCATTAGTGGTAGCCACTACTTGCCAGTTACACTAAATGTTCAGACTAAAATCAAAGGGAACAAGCAACTGAGTTAGTTGCCGAAACCTCAGATTCACAGTCCTGGGTTAAGGAAAATGTGAATTTGGCTTATCTATTTGGCTACCATTACTTCCAAAATTCAGGGCACACCCACAGAAGTGCATCAAGAAATCAACGTCAGTGTAGGTGACTGGGTCGTCAAGTATGGAAGGGCAGATTACTGTGGTGACGTCTAACGTTTTGAAAACACAACATTTTAGAAAACAAATGAATGTTTTGCAGAGGTTGTGATACTACTTGAAATAGCCTCAGAAGATGACACCTACAACAATAGTGATGTCATTGAAGACTGATTCACCAACAATTACTGTTAAGTGGAGAGTTGATGTTTTGATACATTTTAAAGGTCTGTTTGGTCTTATACAGTGTCTGGACAGTGGAACATCCTTTTTTGCATTTTGAGTGTCAGAATCCATGTGATCAACCAAGCTTAGGTCCAGTAGTGTCTGTCACTGTTACTATCTTACTTAGAAAATATAATGATAACTGTATCTAGATCTAAGTACTGTTTTGTTGTATTTCACATGCATATGTCCAATACCAAAAAAACAAATGCACGTCCAACACAGTGACACCAATGAAATTTGAGGTCCATGTGAATATGTCCATTATCATGCATGTTTTCATTGTATGACCAGAATACCTACAGGAGGGAACAAAGTCTGTAGGTGTGACAACATTGTCATAGTTGGTTCTTAAATAATATATGACAATAAAAAGTTGTGGCTCTTTCTATCCCAGGATACAGGGCATGACTAAAGTGTCCATAATGTACGTCCGACACCAAAGAACTGCCCTCTCACACAGTGTCTGGACAGTGAAACGTCAATGTTTTGTCTTTTATGTGCCAGAATTTGTGTGAATGAATGAATCTTAGCTCTAAATAGTATTTTTGTCATTGTTAGAACCTTATTTGGTAGATACAATTACAATTTTATACATTTATTATGTTGTATTTTACACATATACATCCGACACCAAACAAATGCACGTCCGACACCAAACATATGGGCATTTCCATGAAAACAGGGAAAAAGGTCTTAAAATATTCTTATTGAATTTCCAAAGAATAGTATTTTTTATGGTGGGACATAACTTAAAGTTGTTGGAGAAAAACAATGTTCAATGTTTGCACACTGCATTATGTGAAAATGTACCATTAAAACGTTATGTACCGAATTCGCAAAATTCACTCAACCAACACATCAATAATTAGATGCCTTTTGCAGCCCTATTGTCTAATTCAATCTGGGTTTGACTAATTGATACTATTTGTCTTGGCCTTATTCTCAAGCATTTTTTAAATAAAAATTGCAAGTCTATTCTGGGTTTTTTTTTAAAAGCTTCTAGCCTTGAGTGGTGAAATTTATGTAATAATAATAATAATATATTTTATTTGGTATAGCGCCACATCCAGTATTGTTCGTGGTGCTTCACAACATATTAAAATACATAAAAATGGTAGAATTGCAATAAATATGTATATTAATTTAAAATAAATATTAGTGGTAAAGAATAAAATAAATAAATACATACATATTGAATAATGTCGAATTTCTAAATAAAGAAGTAAATAAATAGCAGTTATTCATCTAAATTAAATAATATTAATAATAATCAATCTAGCACAATAACTATATAAAATAACACTAATAAATAAATATATATCTGTATGATTAATAATAATAAATAATTTAGTAAAACATTTGATATAAAATAGTTTAGGTGAGGAATATTGAATAATCATTATACGAATATGATAACTAATTAAAATTGGTTTTAGTAGAGGGCAGTGTTCATGTAGAGTGGCACTAATATGAAACACAAAAGAAATGTGTCTTCAGACGACATTTGAAGCTGGCGAGAGTGTCACAGGTTTTAACAACACTCGGTAAAGTGTTCCATAGGGACGCAGCAGCTACAGCGAACGAGCCGTCCCCAGCCTTGATACGAGTTCGCTTCACTTCCAACATGTTACTGCTCGCAGAGCGCAGTGCTCTTGCCGGTTGATATGGGTGCACGAGTTCACACAGGTACACGGGCGCGTCATTGTGCATGGCTTTGTACGTGAGTACCAGTATCTTGTAATCCACTCTGTGCGCAACAGGCAGCCTATGAAGTTCGCGTAACAGGGGCGTGGCGCTGTCACTACGTGGACGACGCAGGATCAGTCTGGCAGCCGAGTTGTGTATTCGTTGCAGATGCGCGATGTTAACTGCAGACGTGCCATACAAGAGTGCATTGCAGTAGTCAATCCGCGATGTGATGATGGCATTGACTACGCATTCCTTTGTTGGTTTGGGTAAAAAACGGCTCTGATTGATGTGGCGGTTGTAGAATGAGCATGCGCTGACAGTTTGCGACACTTGCTTTTTCATATCTAGGTGCCTGTCAATGAAGACACCGAGACTTTGAACACATCTTGAAGCTGTAATTATAGAACCACCAACGCGAATCACAGCGCCATCAACGATTGCATCCGCAGACTTGGGTACAATCGGAAGATACTGTGTCTTGCCGTCGTTAATGTAACACGAGTCACAAAATTTGAGATTTTTCATTTTACACAGAAACCCCTGGTAGCTTGAGATTGCCAACTATAAATCTCTTCTTATAGGATGTAGCTAATAAATAATATTAACAACATCCATATCTAGTCTACACGGATTATGATATTGGACACTGAATATGTGTAACGCGAGTCACATATAACGCGAGTCACGCAAAATTGGGTAGTGTAACGCAAATCACAAAGCTTTTACAGCAGTGACTTGTCATTTCTTTTAATTTTTCTATTAAAACTGTGGATACGTTAGTTGCAAAGACTTCACACAGAGGCATTAGTAGTTTTATTATATCCCATAATCATTATTATTTCCTGTTGGTTGATGAAAAACATGTTCACTCAAAAACATTTTTGACCCGACATCATCCATCATCAATTCATGTATATATATACAACCAAATCTCTTGAAACATAGTACAGGTGTACTCTAATACATAACAAGAAACTGAAGTATTTAAGACAACACATATATTCAATAAAAAAGAATATTTATTGAAAAAGGATGCAACAGTTGTGTATTAATTAATAATAATGTACTTAGTGGAATGTCAGGCTGGTGCGACAGGTTTTTCCTGCTATTCATGTGTTTATATTTAAATCAATTCTTTTACAGAATAAAATACTGAATTATAGGTTGCCAGGTAGTAATTACAGAGATAGATTAATGTGATGAACCATATATCTGTACCCAGATTAATCATCATTATCACGAACATGTTTTAGTGGTGAAAAGGGGAACTCCTTAACAAAATTACTGGTACTTTTTGTGTAACAATTAATATGTTATTTTTAAGAATACCAATAGTAAATTGTTAATAAACTGAGTGAAGCCACCCATCACTGTAAATTACACTAAGTACTGTTTTTCTATTCTTGTTAATTACACATTTCTTGTTTTAAACCACTATGTTCAAGTTTGCATTACTTTGTATGGGTAACATGAAAAGGTTAATGTATATTTTAAACTAATATCGTCTCCTTTCTCCATTACATTGTCGTCACAACATAATACAAACAGAAAAATAAATTTCCCTCAAGCTAAAGTGTGCCTGATCAGTTAATAAATGATACCTGACTTCATGTAATGCGAGTCATGGTAATGCGAGTCACACTGATTATGTAATATTTGTGTGTTGTTGGTAAAATTTCAATTTACTAATTTTGTGTTTTTTTAAACCCTATTTATTTGTGATTCATTCACAGGTATTCGTTGGTTTCAGTCTTTTATACTTTGAGGAGAAATTTGACATGAACCAAGGTAGGTTTTTGTGTTTTCCTTTTTCCGTAACGCGAGTCATGCTATAATTAGATGCAATTAAAACCATATTATGTAATCAAATTATTATTTGTCGATATCATTTAATACACTTTGCCAACATGTTCCTATTCACAGAAGATGGAATTTTGAAATGCATTATTATTGCACATATGCCAAAATATAGTTTCTAAAAATGGACAAAACTGTCACGCAAGTCACAGTGGAAATGATCATATTCTTGTCTATTTTTTCTAAATATCACAAATACAACATTTTATTGGGTCTAGTCAACAGATTAACATGTGCCCCACAGATACATGACAAAATATTTGTAATATACCCTCATACATCACAGAGATTTGAAGTTGAACATAACCTTACGTGGGGTACAAATTTAGGTCCATGTGAATACGTCCGACACCATGCATGTTTTACATTGGATGCCCAAAATTACTACAGGAGAGAACAAAGTTTATATATGTGATAATAATGTCATAGTTGGTTCTTACAATATATGACAGTAAAAAGTTGTGGCTCTTTTTATCCCAAGATGCAATGCACAAAATGTACGTCCGACACCATGAAACTGCCCATCTGGGAACACATCAACCAAATTAACGCATCACGTACCTGAACATATCAACCAAGTGAACACATCTGGCAAATGTACGATCTAAATAAATACATACGGCTGTAAATAACATAACACTCATACAACTAATGTTCTAGTCTGGTCCAGATGCAGATATCAATCAAACACATTACCATAACAAACCTTATTTCAAGTTTGACTTTCCCTCAGTACACCATTCTGTTTCTGGTAATTCCAGTTATAGCAGGTACATTTTTTATAAAATGTTGTAATCATCTAGAATTATCAATAATGCAAAGTTAAAGTCAGCATGAGTTGCAAGCAGGCTTACTGTCTAACGTCTGATGCATCCAGATTGACAGCAGTTACATAAAGGCCTCATCGACATCCACTCATGTTAGCAAACACTCAACTGAGCACATCCACCAGGCTTATCGGTTAAGTCAAATTGGAGGCACTGGGTGAGGGGGGAAGTAGGGATGATATCCCCATTTCCCCCCTCACCCAGTGCCTCCAAATTCTGCCAACATACATCACTACAGACTCCAACAACTCAACTTTCTGAACGACGCATGCACAAACTGCCCACAGGTGATACTTGGAAATATACCTCCTGCACAAATGTAATAACTGACGTTTCGATTACCAACTGGTGTTACGTTGAGACCAGCTGACCGAGAGTCAAGTGCCACTCGCTCAACCACAAACACAACACTTGTGGATTGGTCAAGAACGATGACGTTGTAGCCAGTGTACACCTACTTCATTGTAACATTTGGTTACCGAGATGACACACAATTAGCAGATGATTCAAGTTAGGTAATTTAAAAAAAATTAGTAGAGAAAACTTATTGCTCAGAAGGGGAGTTTTCATCTGAGTGGTAATGAAGTCCGTATTTACATCTACTTAATATAAGTGATGTAATAAACTACATGTCATGTACCGTCAATATTCAACACACACCCCATATATGTGCCAACATGAATAATGCATAGAGCTGGATGCAAAAGAACAGTGTACTACTAGGCCAAGCACAGCACAGACTACCTACTGAAAGATTAAGTGTTATAAGCTGGACAGAGTCCAACTGACTATATATATATATATATATATATATATATATATATATAAACAAAGTCAAATAGGGGGTCATTTGTCAATATAGCCATTAGTTTATATTTAGCATCATTGACCATTAAAATAATTTGTGTCTTTTTTTAAGGAAGTTTTGAACAATTCATATAGTGTAATGTATAATGTGTGGCTATGTGACCTGATTACAAGTAGGAAATGTAAAGGATCATATTATTAATGACTGCAAACATCCATGTTTACAAATATCTTACCATGGGTTCATCAGATGCCTGAAATACGTGACAGGTGTAAACTGACCCAGTGCGAGTTCGGGTCAGATACGCAAAACATTTAGGGTCTTGGTGGCTTCGGGCGAAACGAGAGAGTGATTGCAGTTTGTGCTCAAACATGAGGCGACTGGAGACAGTCGAGTCACACGTGATTGCTCTGAGAGTCCGAGACAACACTTGTAAGAGGATCAACTGGGTATGTTGTCGTCTGCGCACTTCTGCCATCACCCACGGCAACATCTGGTGGGTGTGGCGCTGGTCCAGCACCAGCTCGCCGAAGTACGTCACAAAGAAGTTGTCGCCGGATTCTAGCACGTTTTGATGGTGGGCACCCCCAACAGCGTCGTCGTCGGCGGGGCAATCGTCTCGCGCTTCTCCCGACCTAGCCGTAGGAACAGCGTCGACAGTGCTGAGGCGTTCAGCAGAGTCATGGTCTGCCTTGTGTGTACTTTCATTCGTACAAGTGTAGCTAGTCAAAGTGTCGGGTGTGTCTGTTTGTGTAGGATAAATACAGTCTACGTTCGTTTGGTTCTCAATCCCCGGCTGAGGCAGGTCGCCAGTTTCGAAGACATTATCAGATTCAATGGCAAGTTCGCTATTTTGATTAGGACGCTGGGTGTCACTGCTAGCCGACGTCATGTTGGAATAACACTTTATGCGTGAAGCTTTTAGTGAAACCGGATAGCTTACAAGTCATCCAAACGTTCGTTTTAAGCGAATTAATGAAGGCGTTTATATCAACAACGCCCCTCCCCTTCCTTCCAGCGCCATTTTTTCGGAAAATATTACGTCACTTCAGTGAGCCTATACGGGCAATGTGAACTGCACATTTCGACTAATGCACACCCCTTCAGTCTCATCAAAAACATTCAACTGCACACACCCTGAGGTTTACAAAATCATCAAGATGCAACTCCATTTGACGCCAAACCGGGAGGTATACCCCCATACACACTGCCAAATATTTATTTTATATTTTAAAAAATACCACGAAAAACCAGTCACCTCCTCTTATAAGAGCTAGTACGGTACCACACCGGAAATGATTTATGAAAGTTCATCCCATCCAAACACGACGAACAACATGGCTGGAATGAGATGGTTGCCGCTCGAATCGAACCCCGAAGTAAGTAACGTGTGTTTAAATACCACAGCATAGCAGTACTGTAACCTAGAATTTTGTTTGCAACACAATATATATGATGTATTCTCAACATACATATTTTATTTTATGTTGTAGGTGATGAACAAGGTGAGTTAGAGATCGAAGCCGGTATTCTGACAGCATGATCATGATGCTATGAATTCGTCCAGACTGTCACCTGACTCGCTAATACAACAGCGTCTGCATTTCTGATGCACTCGGAGGATTCAGTGATCGGGCTCGCTTCCTTCGTAGCGACTTATCTTTGTCGGTATTTTGCAAGTAGACTTAATAAATGGAATTGACAGATTGTCAAATAACAATCGTTTTGCTCTTACATGATCGTTCACTGACAGTGTCGGTGACAGTTTGTGCTACTCGTGTCGTGAGTGCCTCGATTTGATTTTGAGCCATGTCATGGCCTGGGGCTGGGCATGATCCATGGCTATGGCTTCGTGTCAGTTATATACAAGTTGAATATTGAAGCAGCATAGAACTCAATGCAAGTGACTAGTGTATGTAGTTGGTGGCCTTACTGTCCGCAGAATAATTCTGTAAAAAATTGTATTTGACATAATTTGTAGTGATATAATTCTATACCTTGTTTGTGCTTTCACTTCGTGTTTGTTAGGTATATTTGTATGTAGTTGTTGGACATTCTAGGTCTACAATCTTAAATAATGCTTATTATTATGGCAACTCTTATTTGTACTGAATATTGTCAATGGTTTACTTTATCGATCAATAATCAACATTTCCCGACTGGTGATTTAGGGAAAAGTTCTCTACATCACAATTTAATAATTCAGATGGATTAAATGAAGATACTATTCTTGTATACAAATTAATATTGATATTAATACACTAGCCACAAAAAAAAACTGCATGATACAAATTTAATTATATTGTTACAAAAGTGGTTTAAATTTATTTTCCACACAAAGTGTTATGTAAGTGTAACATGTATGCCATTATTTTCTCATGATAGAAACACGATGGCTTTAACATTTATGCCTAGTCTTTAGGGTCAAAGTTTCAGCGGTAAACTTGAACATCACAAGATTAATAACGGGTGTGTCCTCCATCTGCGTTGATCACTGCAGTGCATCAGCGCCTCATTGATGAAATTTGAGGAGAGTGGATATGGTGTTCCGATAACAAAGGAACCTTGCTGCAATGTTTTGCTTGCTCATGCCAGCCTCCAACATTCCGATAGCCTGATGGCGTTCGCCAAGACTCAATCTTGTCATGGTATCCGGTGTGCACTGTCAGCTTTACTTTGTGCTTCGTGTGTTTTCCATTTGGGTGTACCAGCAGCTATCCATGCTTGTTATGTAAGACCCTACAGGAGTATTTTCTTTGTTTTCACACAATGGCGTTGCCTGACCTTGCAATATGTAACTTTCCAATGAAAGTCATGTTATGGTATAGCCTACATGTCCCTGTTTCTTGTTAATCGACATTAAGCTAAGCAAAATCAATTCATTGCATTACATTTCGGTGTCTTTCTTCCTATGCACAGTTTCTTTTTGTGGCTAGTACAGAAATATGCCTAATAAAAATGCTATTTTAATGAAGCCCTACATATCCATATTTATTCAACTACATCCAAATGCAATATATAGCCTTCATCTTGAATGTATTGTTATTTCTCTGCCAGTACGTTCACACTTTGGGCGTTCCTAGCAACTTCCAGTTTGTTGACGTTTGGGGTCTCGACCCTGAGCTACTTGTGATGGTGCCAAAGCCAGTCCTGGCAGTGCTGCTTCTCTACCCCATTACCCCGCAGGTAAGACACCCTACCTGTCTACCCCATTACCCCGCAGGTAAGACACCCTACCTGTCTACCCCATTACCCCGCAGATAAGACACCCTACCCCATTACCCTGCAGGTAAGACACTCTACTTATCTACCCCATTACCCCGCAGGTAAGACACCCTACCTGTCTACCGCAATACCCTGCAGGTAAAACACTACTTACCTACCCCATTACCTCACAGGAAGGACACCCTACCTGTGTACCCCCCACAGTTAGGACACCCTACTTGTCTACCTCATTACAACACAGGTAGGATACCCTACTTGTCCCATTGAAAAAACAAGGGAAACGGTCCAGAAAGAAACACTTATCGAAAGAAGCCATTAGAAAAATTAAGTACAAACAAATGATGTGGAAGTCATATAGACGTACTGGAAATGATGAAGACTACACAACATTTATAAAGAAGCACTTAACCAAGATACAATTGAAATTAGAAATTCAAAGAAGCTATGACAAAAAATTAGCTTGTAATATAAAACATGACGGCAATAGTTTTATGCATATGTTCGGAGCAAGCAGAAAGTTCAAGTTAAGGTCGGTCCTCTGGAAGATAGTGCTGGAAATATAATATCAGAGGGATTGTTAATGGCAGAAGACCTGAATGAGTACTTTAGGTCGGTGTTTACCAGGGAAAATGTTAGTTCACTGTCAGTACCAGAGGCAAAGTTCAAGGGGGCGGAATCAGACTATTTAGGACAGTTAATTGTAACCCCGGAAATGGTAGCTAAGAAAATAAGGGCAATGAAGGTTAATAAATTCCACCCAAACTACATTTGGAAATTGTAGAAGAAATTAGCATACCTCTTGCAACAGTTTTCAACTTGTCATTAAACGAGGGAGTGGTTCCTTTAGAATGGAAAGAAGCAAACATACCGATATTTAAAAAGAGTTCGGGAAACAAGTAAGAGAACTACAGATATCGGTGATTTACAAATTATTAGAAAGATAATTAAAGTTCACATGGTGGATTTTCTTGTTAAACATAACTTGATAACCCATCTCAACATGGGTTTCTAAAAGCGAGGTCATGCTTAACAAATATGTTAGGTTTTTTGGAAGACATCACTAAGTGGGTAGACAAGGGATCACCAGTAGATACCATCTACTTAGATTTTCAGAAAGCTTTCGACCAAGTGCCACATCAAAGATTACTCCCTAAACTAAAGGCCCATGGCATAGGAAATGGTATAATTAACTGGATAGAAACATGGCTGATTGACAGAAGACAACGGGCAGTAGTTGATGAGGAGGCTTCAATTTGGAAATCGGTTTTGAGTGGGGTACCACGGGGATCAGTCCTGGGACCTATATTATTCTTAATAATTATATATACAAAATGATTTGGATGATGATATAACAAGCAAGGTGTTGAAATTTGCGGATGATACAAGAGTGTTTAGAAGGATTAAACATGATGGAGATAGACAGCATTTACAAGATGATCTTGACAGGTTGATCAAATGGTCTGAAAAATGGCAGATGTTCAATTTGGGGAAATGTAAATGCCTCCACACAGGACATGGGAATGAAGATGTAGAATATACAATGTGGGTTATTGTACTAAATACTACTAAAAGAAAAAGACTTAGGGTTAACAATTAGTGCTGGTATGATGGTTTCAGAGCATTGCGGACGAGCAGCTTCAAAGGGAAATCAAATCCTTGGATTAATTAGGTGAAATATAGTGTATAAGGAAAAAGAACTAATAATACTGCTGTACAAAACAATAGTTAGGCCTCATTTAGAATATTGTATACAAGCGTGGAGGCCATATCGCAAGAAGGACAGATATGCTAGAAAGAGTTCAGAGGAGAGCAATTATAAAATTATACCAAAACTGAGGGATCTTAGTTACAAAATACGCGTAAGAGTTTAAAATATTGAATGGTTATGAAAATATTGATAGGAATATTTTTTTCTCAGTTAAGAAAGATAGAAGGACTAGAGGACATGAAGTTACAATAGCAAAGGAGCAGTGTAGATTAGATATAAGAAAGTTATCATTTTCAAAAGGACAATAAATGACTGGAACATATTATCTTCTGATTGTGTGGGTGCTAGTACTAGTAGTGTGAATATGTTTAAAAATAAAATTGACACATCTCAGAAGGGCGGGATACACGCAGATAAAAAGGGTTGGACTCTCGATAAGCCAAAAGGCTTCCTTGTCCACCTGCCATCTAGAGTTAATTATCTGGGTGGCAATGTTGTTAAATCTTGTCTACCCCATTACACCACAGGTAGGACACCCTACTTATCTACCCCATTACCTTACAGGTAATACCAGGGACATGACAAGTTTCCTAGCTTAACAGCCGTAACAGGACATAATTAAACAGTTCACAGGTCCTGCCAATTTTTTACAAAACCTTAATTTCTCTCAACGTATTAAATGTAATTTCATCGAAATATCTTCATGTTGTATTGCTTTATCCTACTTACATGCACTTCAGTCCACTGTATTCACAAGTCACAACTACACTCTATTTTCCGATGTCTTAAGACAATATTTTCAAAGGCAGTGACCAAAAGAGCAACATTGTAATGTAAGTTTTCTATAATTATAATAATAGGAAACAGAATAGTTAATTTTGCTGATTTATTCATTGTCCAAACGTTGATAAGCTCGTCATTGAAAATATGTTGTGTGGTTCAGTGTCGGCATCTCGTGTAATAATCAGTGGCGCCTCGCTGCGGAACCTTCACATTAATCCAAAAAAATGTTTTGTATTTTGCTCGCATTATTTCTTGTGAATATTTCAGAATAATGGGTTTTTGCTCAATATTAGGCAAACTATCAGCTTGCATAACATAAAATTGGCATCTGTTATCAGCTCCACTGCCAGTCCAAGATAGCTACTGCACCGAACAAACATGACTTGCAAATATGTCACACATTCATGATTTATGGCTAAAATAAATGCAATATAGCCACAAGGTAACATTCTGCTCATCAACCATCACCTTAACTTTAGTGTAGCTTCTAAATTGTTGTACGAAACATACATGTCAAAGGAAATGTGCAATTTGATGTCTTGAGAAATAGCTTGATGACGACATGTTTGTGGTTTATACAGTCGGAGAAGGAGATATTTGGTGAGGAGGAGAATGTAGGAGACATGTACTTCATTAAACAGACCATTGGCAACGCGTGCGGCACAATGGGACTCATTCATGCCATCCTCGGCAACTCGGACAGGATCAAACTCGACGGTGAGAGTCAGTCTGATAGCAGTGCTCGCTGAGTGAATTTAGTGGAGTCATCTAACGGTAATCAACCTAGCGTATGTATAGATATGTCTGTGGAAATGTTAACGTTTCCCTTCTAGGCTGTTTGCATTTCGGGCACATTGGCCTGTGGGTGCCACACTTTTAGGGATTAATTTATGACATGAGAGAAGTAATCGCTTTTTTTGTTCTCTGTAAAGGGTTTGTAAAGGTTTTAGGGTTCACACTGGATGTTAGTTGGATGTAAATGACCTTACGCATGGTTCTGAGTCATTCAATTGGTATGCTGATCAGTTGAGCGTGTTACACATGTTATACATAACTGGCATCTCAAATTACGTCATAACAAGTATCATTTATTAATATTCTAGAAAACTATCTCCTGTCTGTTAACATAACACCATCCTGATGGTGGGCTTTTTTCTTATTAGTGCAGACATGGAAGTTTTCACCAGCGTTTTTTTAATTATATTGCACAAGAATACGGTAATAATCTTTTTCATTTTGTAGTTAGTATGTTAGACATGTCCCAGAGATTTCATCTCAGATTATGCAGAAAGCGCCCGCTGTCATTATTGTGTCTTGGTTTTCGTACAAGATGTTCACACTTTTCAAGTTTATTCTACATTGTCAACAAAGCCTGTTCAGTGTGTACTTTATTTGGTGCCACTTATATTAGTTTATTGCCTAACATTGTTACAGCATCAAAACACCTCAGTGCATTCCTTACAAAGACAAAGAGCATGACACCAGAAGACCGTGGGAAGTATCTGGAGACTGACACGGTAAGTCTCCTATTATCTAGAGACTGACACGGTAAGTCTCCTATTATCTAGAGACTGACACGGTAAGTCTCCTATTATCTAGAGACTGACACGGTAAGTCTCCTATTATCTAGAGACTGACACGGTAAGTCTCCTATTATCTAGAGACTGACACGGTAAGTCTCCTATTATCTAGAGACTGACACGGTAAGTCTCCTATTATCTAGAGACTGACACGGTATGTCTCTCATACTTGTGTTATCTAGAGACTGACACGGTATGTCTCACATTCTTTTGTTATCTAGAGACTGACACGGTATATCCCTCATCCTTGTATTATCTAAAGACTGGCAT
This sequence comes from Escarpia spicata, assembly GCA_963995525.1. NCBI lineage: Eukaryota > Metazoa > Annelida > Polychaeta > Sabellida > Siboglinidae > Escarpia > Escarpia spicata. The sequence goes on along the minus strand of OZ023215.1, from coordinate 48,766,027 downwards.
GGTACGTCGCTCATCCTTGTATTATCTAGAGACTGACACGGTATGTCTCTTGTACTTGTGTTATCTAGAGACTGACACGGTACGTCGCTCATCCTTGTGTTATCTAGAAATTGACACGGTATGTCTCTCATCCTTGTGTTATCTAGAAATTGACACGGTATGTCTCTCATCCTTGTGTTATCTAGAGACTGACAAGGTATGTCTCTCATCCTTGTGTTATCTATAGACTGACACGGTATGTCTCTCATCCTTGTGTTATCTAGAGACTGACACGGTATGTCTCTCATCCTTGTGTTATCTAGAGACTGACACGGTATGTCTCTCATCCTTGTGTTATCTATAGAATGACACGGTATGTCTCTCATCCTTGTGTTATCTAGAGACTGACACGGTATGTCTCTCATCCTTGTGTTATCTAGAGACTGACACGGTATGTCTCTCATCCTTGTGTTATCTAGAGACTGACACGGTATGTCTCTCATCCTTGTGTTATCTAGAGACTGACACGGTATGTCTCTCATCCTTGTGTTATCTATAGACTGACAAGGTATGTCTCTCATCCTTGTGTTATCTCTAGACTGACACGGTATGTCTCTCATCCTTGTGTTATCTATAGACTGACACGGTATGTCTCTCATCCTTGTGTTATCTAGAGACTGACACGGTATGTCTCTCATCCTTGTGTTATCTATAGACTGACACGGTATGTCTCTCATCCTTGTGTTATCTAGAGACTGACACGGTATGTCTCTCATCCTTGTGATATCTAGAGACTGACACGGTATGTCTCTCATCCTTGTGTTATCTATAGAATGACACGGTATGTCTCTCATCCTTGTGTTATCTAGAGACTGACACAGTATGTCTCTCATCCTTGTGTTATCTAGAGACTGACACGGTATGTCTCTCATCCTTGTGTTATCTAGAGACTGACACGGTATGTCTCTCATCCTTGTGTTATCTAGAGACTGACACGGTATGTCTCTCATCCTTGTGTTATCTAGAGACTGACACGGTATGTCTCTCATCCTTGTGTTATCTAGAGACTGACACGGTATGTCTCTCATCCTTGTGTTATCTAGAGACTGACACAGTATGTCTCTCATCCTTGTGTTATCTAGAGACTGACACAGTATGTCTCTCATCCTTATGTTATCTAGAGTCTGCCATGGTATTTCATAGTTTGTCTGTGTTTAGTATCCAAGTATCCAAGTGAGGGTTTGTGCTGGAAAGAGCAGACTCGGGAATTCGGCAGTCGGGTGGGAAAAGCTGACGTAGTAGCTAAAGGGTTAAGAATGATGCCAACACGCCTGCCCTGAGGTGAATGGGGTAGCAGTTCTGGGCTTAGTTTCAAGTAGTTTTAGTTAAATTATAATAAATTGCTCCTTACTTCAACTTTTGTTGCTGCTTAAAGAGAAACCAAAGTCAATAGTGCGGGCCTGTACACCTAAAAGAGCTAACACAGACTAACAATTTGCAACTATAATCAACAATACCACGCCTGTGTGTTACGCAGAATTTTGTATCAAAGTCCGAGATTCTGGTGAAATCTCACAGTTCCCGATGGCTAACATATTGATACATGCCCCCGATGCTTAATCAATAAGCACCTAGAGTTTCTCTGACCATGACGCTGTGGTGACGCGTGAAATGCCCATGTTTCCTTAACATGTATATGAATAAGCCAGCCAATGTTGGTTTCTTGTGTTCCCTTTGATTCAGAGTTACATTTATAACAATTGTTATAATGCCATACAATGCACCTTGCGCACGTCACATTGTTAGTAATTACAGCGCCAAAACAATTTCAGCGAAGCAAACTGGAGTAATATTCTGTCACAATGGCGCTGTCTCCGCAATTTAACCCTGCTTGTTGTAAACATCTCAGTGCACAAATCTCAGACAATAACAAGGACAGGATTCAAGTCCTGCTAGTGCATAGATCAACAAGCACTGTTTCTAAGTCCTGCTAGTGCATAGATCAACAAGCACTGTTTCTATTCAATTTAAAGGACAACAAAAGGCAACTATTTGGTATTATGCACCTAAAAGAATAAAAACTAACCATCAGCAACTACAATTAGGAACATTATGTCGGCAGTTTACTAAAATAACCTTGTTGAAGACAGATCATTTGGAAATCTTTGAATAGCATCAAATTCCATTAGTTAACAATTAAGACCTTGATAGCCTGGAATTTTCTAAATGGCATGGAAAGGCCTGGAAGTTTTCAGAAATAAATTGGGAACCGGTAATGTAATTCTCTGCCTATGGAAACTGTGAATGGCAAACCACTCACCAGAGGGTGTCACTGTAGGAATAAGTTTTAAGATATCAAAATACTGGAGTGGTAGTTTATAACTGCTTCCTTTGGTTTGTTCCATGTGTGTAATGTAGTATTAGTATGTCATAACTGAACTAAAGTGAATGTTTTGTGTAATTATCTTGCTCAATAGTAGTCGGGTTTAGCTTGGATTTTTTAAATGGAAGCATGGAAATGGCATGACATTTTACAGGTGCTTAAATATACTGTGAACAAGTAGACATGAAAAGATGCTAATCTGCAGTTGTGTCTTGTGTTGCCAGGCCTTCAGTGAAGCCCATGAGTCCAGTGCACAGGAGGGGCAGACTGAGGTTAGTACATACCCATTCGCCAGGTGGCACCACTGTACCTTTCTTTGTTGTAGCAGTGCTCGTTGTAATTGTTGCTGGAGCTGCTAGGTGGCGTAACTGCATTGTCATTCCATGGCAAATTATCATCAGGGGTAAGACCACATTTAAATTTTATATAGGCAGCCATTATAACGTTTCCTTCATTCCTTCACTGCAAAATTTTTCTTAGGATTTTCTTGAAAATTTCACAGCATATTTAACCTCCATTGACACAAGTGCTATGGAAAACTCGTGAAATTCTCATACCTCATTTTTCAGAAAAATCCACCCAAACCTGACACCCCTCAATTTCGCCCCAATCTGGTGACGGATTTTGAAATATTGATGCGTTCTGCAAAATAGCCACTGTGCGAATACGCGAGCGACTAGCGTATGTTTATTGCTACCTCGTGAAAGATCTAATGCAGTAGTACATTCAGTATTCACTGGACTAATGTGTGTCATGTCAAAGTGCTCGAAAAAATATCACATATCACACCAAAACGGTATTGTCAAGGGCACTCTTTCAGTGGGTAATGGTGGACGAATCCTTAATGTGGTCTTACCCCATCAAGGTAGTTCAGTGTAAATGGCGTAATACCACATAAATGCCCGTGAACATAGCATTTTGGTGTGATGCGTGAATTTTTTCGAGCACATACAACGGACGTGTTGGTCCCATGAATACTAAATGTACTACTGCATTAGATCTTTTACGAGGTAGCAGTGTATATTCGCCAGTCGCTCACATATTCGCACAGTTGCTAATTTGCAGAACACACCATTATTTAAAAATCCATCACCAGATTGGGGCAAAATTGAGGGGTATTAGTTTTGGATGGATTTTTCTGAAAAATGAGCCATGATAATTTCTCAAATTTTCCACAGCACTTGTATCAATAGAAACTTTTCAGGAAATGAAGGATGCGTTACAATGGCCGCCTATGTAAAATCTAATGTCATCTTACAATAAATAGGAAAATAGATGTGTGTTGTGTTGTCTGGTTTAAACCACACACATACTAGATGAAATGGTGTTTTTTGACAACAATTATTTCGAAATGGTTTTCTGCCAGATGATCATAGCTTTATATGGTTACAATTAATAGAGTTCACTTTTATAACAACACTTTTATAACCTCTAAATCACTTTTATTCATGGATCAAGCATATCGATATCAAGTAATCAAATCGATTATGCAATCTTTGATGGCCATTTTCTTAAAAACATTTTGCAAAATTGTCTGCGTTTTGAAAAATGATATCTCTGGGAGTAATTATGCTATCCAAATAAGGTTTTGAATGTTGCACTTGGCTTACTCTGCCCTGATTTCTTGTCATGTCACTGCATGAAAACTATACACAAAGCCCACCTCTGGTACTGATTCATACAGCTGATTGAACTGGAGCAATGTGAATTAAACAAAGGTTCCAATAAGCAGCCGGAGAATTACAACCCACAATCTCTTGATTGAGAGTGCGATGTTGTGAGACTCTAACCACTGTGCCACTGAGCACCACAAATAGCAGACAGTAGATTTGTTTAACGTGTTATTCTATAGATATAAGCAAATGCAGACATAACAAGATGAGTTTTAAAAGGAGGCAAATCTGTTCCTAGGTTTTCGTTTGTTAAGTAATATGATCTCCCTGAGGCTGTAACAACTATGTTGAAGGTATACAGCCTGGAAATTGTGTTTAGTAAGCCTATAACAACTTTCACTGTTTGGAAAATACGAGACCTCCGGACAATGTTCAAATGGTAAACAAAACATCCGGTTTCAAAACAAGCTTCATTGGCAATACGGCCAAGTCGGGCTGAGTCAGCCGCTATACCCTTTGTTGTTCAACAATTTCCTGCGTACATCACAACAGACTCCCTCTTATAAATTACTATGCTGGCTAAATCCAGATAGAGGAACAGAAAGCTTCTGTCAGGGATGAGAAATTTCCGGTTTTTGCCGGAATTCCGGTTTTTATACTGCTCCAAATATCACTTTTGTGAATTGTGTAAATCCGGGGAGAAAAAAATGAATGTTGGGGGTAGGGCATATCAAATCCTGGACAATTCACTGACGATCTATCTGCGGATTGAGTTAACCATCTATCCACCGGGTGTCGCCACGTGTTAATGACGCTGCCTGGCGATTAGAGACAGAACCGACCCAACCGAACCTGCGAATCTGCGAAGTAAAACCTTTAGTTCTGTCGGCTGCTTGCTTTAGTGCTTTCGAAGTGCGCGCACAAAAGCAGTGGTCCAATAGGAAACGACGATGTATTTTATGGAGATGTCGATCATTTTCGAACACAATGGCTAATCGACGATTTGTTGTACGGCAAGACAAATGTTGCGTGAAGGACATTGACAAAACTGTCAAGAATAAGTGGAATTGGGCATGGCTGGAGAGATCGGCTGGAGACACTATGTTGGATATATTCATCAGTAAATTATCAGCACCAGGGAAAGCCTACTGTTTGTGGTGCGAGGCCGATGTCAACTATGCGGATTGAATCCTACAGGCTACAGTCAGAGGGCTGCCCACGCTGGTCGTATCACATGGAAGTTTGCTGATTCCATGTAGACAACACACTTCCACAAGCACCCACAAGTTCCAGATTGGACTCGTGGTGGGCTACCATATTCTCTACTGGCAAGTTACCAGCCTTGTCAAAGCTGGTGGCTGCAATGAGGAGCTGCTTTCATGGTCCTCAAGTGGAAGGGTGTTTTAGTCATATGTCTAGCATCATGAATACTGCCACTGCTAGAAAGAATGTTAGTACATTCAACACTATCCAGACTGAAATACTCACTCATGGCAAGCAATGATACTGCTATACAGGACTTCCACAAACAGGATTGGTCGCCTCGTTCACAACACGAGGTGTGCATACAAAATGTACTCCATCCATCTTGCCGAGGAAGGAAAGATGAAGGAGGAGAAGAAAACTGAGCTGAACATGTCAAAGACGAAGGCAGCCACCAAGTACAAAGCTAAGGAAGCAGTTGAGCTGGCAACGAAGAAAGCTAGAATGGCTCATCAATGGGCTGTTTTGACAAAGCTGGCCAAGGAGAAAGCTGCACGTCAGCAAACTCGGGTTCAGCCCATAAAATATAATTAACAAGTGAGTTAGTACTATGACATGTGTGACATGTTAAGATTTTCTATTTAATATTGCTCAAAATACACCATATGTCGTCTACAATTAAAAAATATCTCTGAGGAGTGAGGAATCCTCCCCCCGATTAGATGAGACAGTCCTCTCGGGCTGAAATGGGGGCCACAGCAAAATTTCCGGTTTTTTCTCTGAATGTCACTCTCATCCATGTTCTGTTTACCATGGGAGACTGTCAGGTAGATCATTCAATGGGCTCATTCCAGTCACAGCAGCAGAGAACCAATCACTCTACTCCAAACCTGCGGCTGTGACGGTCACTGATCACGATAGATAATTAATTTAATGAGAATGCGATGCTGGCGGCCTGCATGGTAAAACACATTGCCGGTAAACACAGACACGACATTGCATTGCCTTTGTTAACTTTGTGAGCTCCTTCCAGGAAATGGTGCCGTGTTTACCTTCCACAACAAAGGCAGAAAGTTAGAAGCTGAACATTGCACATTGGTGCCGTGCATTATGACTGATTGTTTTGGCCGAAACCATTTTGAATTGGCAGCCACTGATTCAAAGTTTTTAGTTTTTAATAATAATTACCCACAATTCTGTTGGTAATTTAACAAGATTGCCATCCAGAAAATTAACCCAATGGCAGGTGGACATGGAAGCCTTTTGTTGTGTTGAGAGTCCAACACTTTTTATCTATGTGTATCCCGCTTTTTAGTCCTTTGGCCGAAGGTCCAAGGGACTATTGCCATCACTTTGCATCCGCCGTCCACCGTTAGCTGCCGTATCTCAGAAACCGTTCAGCAACTTTTTTTCTAATTTTGCATAGACATCTTAGAGCACTGCCACTATGCACGAGAAATCTGTATTTGATTGAATCATTTTAAGGGCTCCCTAGGGCCTTCAAGGACCCCAAAACTGGTAAAAATGTAACATTTTACCAATTTTTTCGAAAAACTTCAACTTTTTTTCTAATTTTGCATAGATGTATCTTAGGGTGCTGCCACTATATACAAGACATCTGTAGTTGATTGAATCATTCTAAGGGCACCTAAGGGGCCCCTGTTAGACTGAACAGTTGCCTAAAACTTTTAAACTGTATCTTCAAAACTATTGATTTTCTATAATTGCAAGTTGTGTTTATTTTGATGTTCATTTAATTATTATAAAATGATGTGGCTGTGGTGTGAATTATCCTTCACTTTATTGATATCAAATGCATTCTACTGTTCTGTTTACGCTTGCTATGGTACTGTATAAATAAATTGTATCAATATAGACTAATAATTACAGATTCATAATATAGTTGGTACCTGAAACACCAAATGTCAACCATTAGAAGAGTTGACATAGTTCCGCTATACACAAGCAAGAAATCTGTATTTGATTGAATCATTCTAGTGTCATCAGCATATAGTAGAACATACATTTTCTACATCATCATCACTAAGGTTGTTGTAAATGTCACCAGTTGCCATGTCAAGTCCGTTATAATTGTGACTAACAGTGTTCAAAATTATTCAGGTAAATAACAAAGGAGACAAGTTTTCTCCTTGCCGTACCTCTACATCACATGAGAAGAAGGCTGACACAGCCTGGCCCTGATTTATACATGATTTAGCATTTTTTTACATGTTGTATACAACTTTCAACACATTACCATTAATACTGCATGAAATTATCTTAGACCACAGTGAGGACCGGTCTACTAAATCAAATGCTTTCTTATAATCGATGAAGGCACAGTAAAGCACTGCCGTACAAACCACACAGGTGTATTGCCTCTCAAACAAAATAGAATCCTACACTCAAACCCTAAAGCCATCACCAGGAGGATGTGCAAACTCAATGGGATATCCTTACTTCTAAGCTTAGATATGCAGAAGGAAAATGCATACCAAAGAAAGTTATAACTGAGAGAGCCAGAAAATACCCAGTTCCACTGGAGTTCAAAATCCGAACCAAAATCAAAAGAAAAGACAGGTTGTGGAAAAAATATCTTCTCTCCAAAGATGCCCAAAGTTATCAGGAATTTTGTCGACTCCAAAATCAGGTCAGGAGACTGACAAGAAAGGCACAGAAACTATATGAAAAAGATATCATAAATCAAATAAAACAGAATCCCAAGAAGTTCTGGCAATATGCGCAGGCGAAAATGAACACAAGAATGGGAATACCGAACTTAATAAAAAGCAAAGACAAGGATGATCTGACAAAGACAGATTTGGAAAAAGCACAGGTATTGGCAAATCGTTTCTCTTCCGTATTTACGAGAACCAGAAGGAGACATTCTGGAGATAAGATGTCATAACAAAGTTGAATCTTGCACTATCACTCCATCGATAGTGGCTTTAAAGCTAAAGAAACTAAAAATATTCAAATCACCAGGACCTGACGGCCTCCATCCTCGTGTACTAAACGAATTGGCAGAGAGTATTAGCACTCCACTATCCACAATTTTTAACACGTCGCTGAAAACAGGCATACTACTCAAAGACTGTAAAATAGCAAACATATCTGCAATTCACAAGAAAGGAAACAAAAATCAAGCACATAACTACCGGCCAGTCAGCCTAACGAGCATAGTAGGGAAAATAATGGAAGGCATAGTCGGAGATACCATCACTAAACACTTTAAAGATTTGGTTTCATCAAAGGGCGGTCTACAGTTATCCAATTACTTAAAGTACTCGATTCATGGACTGAGACACTAGATAACGGTGGATGTATTGATGTAGTATATTGTGATTTTATGAAAGCATTTGACAAAGTCCCACATCTACGACTTATAGAGAAACTCCAGAGCTATGGAATTCAAGGAAATATTCTAAGCTGGGTTGCAGCTCTGTTGGCCCACAGAACACAACGTGTAAGGGTCAATAATTCTTTTTCAGATTGGCATGATGTCATCAGCGGCATACCACAAGGATCGGTGATTGGTCCCCTACTTTTTGTTATATTTATTAAAAATTTACCGGATGTTATAAAGAGCTCTGAAATATTCCTGTTTGCGGATGATATGAAACTCTTCCATCCAATTTACACCACTGAAGATTGCACAAAGCTTCAACAAGATCTTACCCATGCAGAACATTGGACATACGAATCTCTTTTAAAGTTCCACCCAGACAAATGCAGCCATATGAGAGTAGGATCATCAACCATAAGAAATGACAGCTACACACTGGGACCTAATCATATAGCGCTGGCAAGTACGGATAAGGTGAAGGATATTGGGATCACTTTTGACTCATCAGTAAACTTTGAGGCACATATGTCGGAAAAAATTAATAAAGCCAATTCAATGATGGGGATAATTCATCGCACTTTTGATTACATGGATGAACAGTGTTTTTATACTGTTTTTAAATCTCTCATCCGCCCACATATTGAATATGCAAATCAAGTATGGGCTCCGTTCTTAATGAAACACATTACAGCTCTTGAAAATGTTCAGCGTAGAGCAACCAAATTAATTCCAGGTTTTAAAGATCTTAAATACAATGAACGTCTGCAAAGACTAAAATTACCAACTCTGTCATATCGTCGCCTCAGAGGAGACATGATTGAAATGTATAGGATTTTAACAGACAAATATGATACAGCTGTGACATCGAACTTTATAACTTTGAGGGATACCGAATCATGTACGCGAGGACATCACCTAAAAATATTCAAAGGACGATGTCGGTTAAACATTTAAAAAAATTCATTTATACCCCGATGCACAGACGTATGGAACAGCCTCCCACAGTCTGTGGTAGAGGCTCCATCAGTCCAATCCTTTGAGGGAAAATTAGACCAATTATGGAAAAACCACCCAATTAAGCTCACTTACACAGCCCCACCCCTATTATGGAACAACTCGTCAGATGCATGCGTACCATATAGTTTGACGACAAACATCAGAGCTGGCGTAAGAAGCATCACAGCCTAGAAGCCAGAAGAGGACCTGTAAGAACCTGTAAGAATGAATCAGTGGTGGCTCTGGTTGTGTATTACACCCAGCTGTGGAGCTAAGATTCTCTGCCTGCTATTGTTTGATGGAAACTGTGACTAATCTGTAATTGGTCACTGGCAGTAGCTTGTGTCAACAGACAGCATTAAGCCACTAGACCCCTGTTAAACTGGACAGTTGCCTGTAGGTTTTAAACTGTGTCAAACAGTGAATCTACCTTTTGCTCTCAAATAATCTGTCCTCTTAGTTTTACACATGAAGACATAATCTGGCATAACTTGATAAGTCTTTGTAGCAGCACATTTGTACTTCCAGTGTATCATTGCAACATAACATACATATTACATACTGTGTGCCACATTTGAATGTTGTGCATGTAATATTTCCATGCAATCCATTTGCATATATAATGTAAAACTTCAACAGCCGTTTTCTTCATTTTCACTTTTTGACCCCTACCATGTTCAATGCTCCATAACTTCACCAATTTTTGTAGCAGTCATAATTTTTGAAACCGTGTAAAGCACCCTACCAAACCTTTACAAGGATGTAAGAAAACAATGTTACAATTTTTCCGACTTATCACTCATTTGGTCAGCCGGGGTCACATAGATTAGTCCAAAGGACTTCAGGGCCACTTGGCCCATTTTTCAGACCATTTTATCAACCTGTCAAGATCATCTTGTAAATACTGTCTATCTCCATCATGTTTAATTCTTCTAAACAATGTTGTATCATCTGCAAATTTCAACACCTTGCTTGTTATATCATCGTCCAATTCGTTGATATATATTAAGAATGCTATAGGTCTCTGTACTGATCCCTGTGGTACCCCACTCAAAACTGATTTCCAGTTTGAAGCCTCCCCATCAACTACTACCCATTGTTTTCTGTCATTTAGCCATTTCTATCCAGTTAATTAAACCATTTCCTATGCCATGGGCCTTTAGCTTAAGCAGTAATCTTTGATGTGGCACTTTGTCGAAAGCTTTCTGAAAATCTAAGAAGACAATATCTACTGGTGATCCCTCATCTACCCACTTAATGGGTAAAGTTTCCTGTTTGGCTGCTGGTCCACAGGTGTAAATACAGTTAATATTTGGTCTGTTTTCCGTTTTTGTTTGTTGGTTATGTCCACGACCTACCATTCAGCGTTCCCTTCGGAGTGCAGTAGTGTGAAGTGATGCATGGTTAATGTGGCCTGCCTAGTCATGAGCCCCCCATCGGGGTGGGGGGGCGCAAAGTCTGGCCTTGTGTTAATGTCAACAAGACAAGGTCGCAATGACATTTCTGTTATGTTGATGCCAGTTGAAGCGTGAATAAGTGTGTCACAGTATATACGTATCAGCAAAGTGTTGATATATGACTGAGGATTAAGTGCACATGTCATATGTACATAATTATTGTTGCGTGAACACAGAATGTTTGCCATGGGATTATGAACAGTACATTTATTGCTAATTCCATGATTGATAAACTAAAAAGAATGAACCTAAGTTCTTGTGATTAGTAGGGTAGACTGACATTAATGCAGCATCAGCAATTTGTTGACATACTTAAGCTGTGCCCACAGGGGAGCTGCCTCCTGAGATGTTGATGTATTTATTGCCCATTAATCAATATAATGTACTGAAAGCAGAAAGCATGGAAAAACCCAGAGTGACGTTGGTGACAGAGTCCACTGGAGTCAATCTTTTGTGAATCACAGCAGTAGGGTGACATTTACCAACATGTACATGCACGCGTGCACGCACACACACACACACACGCACACACACACACACACACACACACACACACACACACACACACACGTATATGACAGCACACACAGACACATGGCACTGAAAGGGTGCAGCATTTACGGATCAGTGGGGTGAACAGAAGGGAAAATATAATGGGATTGGATGTAACCCCTCATGGACAAAGCCCCTCACTGACAAAAGCCTTCACGGACATTTAGCCCTTCACGGACATTTAGCCCCTCACGGACATTTAGCCCCCTCACGGACATTTAGCCTCTCACGGACATTTAGCCCCTCACGGACCTTTAGCCCCTCACGGACAGTTAGTCCCTCACGGACATAACCCCTCACAGACATAATTCCTCATGGACAAAATTCCTCATGGACAAAACCCTTCATGAACAAAACCCCTCGTGGACAAAACCTCTCATGGACATAACCCCTCAGGGCAAAAACTCCTCACTGACAAAACCCCTCACGGACATAACCCCTCATGGACATTACCCCTTACGGACATAACCTCTCACGGACATAACTCATCACGGACATAATTCCTCATGGACATAACCCCTCATGGACAAAACCTCTCGCTAACAAAACCCCACATGAGCTGCATTCACACTTACTCTTTAAAACGGTTTAGTTAAGACGTTTTAACTATTCCAGTCAGAAAACACACGTCTGAACGCGATTTAGCGCTAAAACGTTTGAACTAAAACGGTTTAGCTAATCCACTTCAGTAGCTTTAGTTAAACTGTTTTAGCTCAAACGGTTCAAGTTGCAAGTGTGAACGCAAGCGGATTAGCTAAAATGTTTTAAGCATGTCACAGTCATGTGCATTCGATCTCGCGCCTCGTCACTTCCTGTCTATAACGTAAACATAAACAACATTTTGGCGCAATCATGTCTTTGACTTCAATCGACGCAAAATCTAACGAAACACAAATGCGACGCGACAATTGGGACGATGGGGAAGTTCGGCTGTTACTGGAGTTGTGGGGAGACGATCGGGAGTAGTCTGATTTAGAAGGAAATGTAATTATATATCGGTGCATTGCCAATCGTCTGAACTGCGACCTCGTTAACAATGACAACTGCATGGCAGTAACTGTATCGCCGGCCATTTTGTTATGCTAGCTTGCGCATGTGCGCATACTAACTTCCTCCTTAAAACGGTTTAGCTATTGCATGTGTGAACGCTCACAATTTTTAAACATGAACCGGTTTAACTAAAACGGTTTAGCTAAACCGTTTTAATTCTGTAGGTGTGAATGCAGCTATGGACATAACCCCTCATGGACATAACCCCTTATGGACATAACCCATCATGGACATAACCCATCATGGACATAACCCATCATGGCCATAACCCATCACGGACATAACCCCTCACGGACATAACACATCACGGACACAACCCCTCATGGACATAACCCATCACGGACACAACCCCTCATGGACATAACCCATCACTGACTTATGTCTGTGATGTTATATCCATGATAAGTTATGTCCATGAAGGGTTGGTTACGTCCATGAAGAGTTATGCAGGTTTTTTTGTCTGTGAGGTGTCACATCAATGAGGGGCTATATCCATGGAGGTCATGTTTTGGGGGTTCTATCCTACACTCAGATATAATATGCTATAAACAAATGTTTGCAGAATGTGTTGTATGTTTCAGGCTCCAGCCAGAGACAAGAAGGTTGACCTGCATTTTGTGGCCTTCATCCAACATGGGGGCAAACTCTACGAGATGGGTAAGTTAGTTACATAGATGTGTAACATGGCGACTGTGAACAGGTTTATAGTTGCATGGGCCTATTCTGCCCACGAGCCAAAAATACCTGTCCAGGTCATGTCCCATCAAATTTGTGATTTTAGCAGAAGGGCACACTTTATCTTATCACCATTTAATGTCCAGTTTATTTGCCTCGACTGGTAATCCAAAACTAATATAATACATGCATCAAAGATCCCACATATTAAAAACCGACAGACAATATGAATGAAAATGACCTCAAAACATACCTTTTTAACGGTTGCTTCAATTTTACCAATAAGTAAAACCTACTGAAGATATTTCAATAAATCAGGCAATATTTTAAAGCTTATGATTTGTAGAATACAAAAGATACAAAACTCCATTTCATAATTTGTTGACATAATACTCGTGTCACTGCGGCAGGTCACACATACAGATGATGTAAAATATGCAGATGCTGACATTGTGAAGACTGGTAGTATAAAATGTACGTCAGTGTTGGCTTGTAGCAATGACGTTCACAGTCTTCACAAAGCCAACACCTGCACATTTTACACATAGTCATTCTACTTTATAAAAGCTGACTTGACATCATTTGTACTACTGGCTGCCCATAGCTGCCACATTTTAATTCTTTAGTTTTGTATTGTAATCGTATCTGACTGAATGTTATATCAAGGCTGAATGTTATATCAAGGCTGAATGCTATATCAAGGCTGAATGAGTCAGTTTCTAAATACAGTGCATCGAAGGTTATTTTAAAATCTCTCCTTTTTGGTTGTATTATTGTATTGAACGGTGCTGTTCAGAATTGGACAGGTGTTTGTGCCACTGGTACTTAAGTAGCTTTGTTGAACATTAAGTTTCATAAACCTATACATTTAGGAGTGTTACATCCTCACTAGCCTGGGTGGTGACTGCGTGCACTATCCCTGGCAGATCTCCTATGCATTGTATGGAAATTAGCTGAATTAAAATTGTAATTGATTTCGCTGGTCGCAGCTATACCACCCTTGAGAACAGCGCAGGCACCTGTCCGACGCGCACTCCGGTCCAAGACTAAGCCCTCTGCTTCCATGAACCCCGACATAAACCCATTCGACCATTCTCGTGAGCCGCTGAGTGGTATTGTGTATTCAAATAACTACATGCACTTCCCAAACATTCCATAAACAGCGTGTGGCTGAATTTAAAACACCCGGAACCTGCCGGAAAGCAATATTATTGACTGAGCTTACCAAGCAGTATGCCAGGGGGCACTAGGACTGATGTAATCAGCAGCGCCCCCTTGTGGCGTGCGAGGATGGTGCGTTGTGATGATGCTGCTACTGGGTACTTGTCAATGATGAATGTCCAGCGTGTTTATGATGTTTGTCCACTTGATTGGTCCACCATGGACTAATCTTGGTCACTTCCGTTTATCATACCTGGGTATTTCACGTAAATATCCAATGTTCCAGGTATCTGCACTGATTGCAGTCCATTCCATCCTCACCTGATTATAATACTTAATGATATAATCAGGTCGTATTCGAGGGCTCTGTTTATTCACTCTGCCCAGGTGATGTTTCGATTAATTGCAAAGCAGGGGACATTTCCAAGGAAATACCAGAGAGGAACTTGTTTCTGTGGGAGATAATTAATTGGTTAATTCATTACTGGACATTAAACTCTTGGCCTTCCAGGATTGTTGACGATTCACTACCGGAGAAAGTGAGGTTGTTTATTACACTTTCGAAACATATTAAATAGTTCCTGGCTGATAAATATAACCACAACAAGGAAGATGTAACTTTATTCACCAATCACCTAACCAAGAAACAAACTAAGTGCAGTAATTATCACCATTAGTGTTGATTAATTTTTTTTATTTTTAAACCCCACTGGGCAATTCCATGTAATTTTGGACATGACACTGAAAAATAAATCTTCCCATATTGATGATGTATTACTTGTGATGTATCGTACACATGTTGGGTGGAATAAATATGAAAGTTACACACAAATTATGGATAGGAACATTTGGAATGGTCAGACTTTTATTTTTAAATTTTATTTCAGAAACTTACCACAAATACTCGCACACTGTCTCTAGACGTGTGGTGTCATACACCGTCTCTAGACATGTGGTGTCATACACCGTCTCAAGACGTGTGGTGTCATACACCGTCTCTAGACGTGTGGTGTCATACACCGTCTCAAGACGTGTGGTGTCGTACACCGTCTCTGGACGTGTGGTGTCGTACACCGTCTCTAGACGTGTGGTGTCGTACACCGTCTCTAGACGTGTGGTGTCGTACACCGTCTCTAGACGTGTGGTGTCGTACACCGTCTCTAGACGTGTGGTGTCGTACACCGTCTCTAGACGTGTGGTGTCGTACACCGTCTCTGGACGTGTGGTGTCGTACACCGTCTCTGGACGTGTGGTGTCGTACACCGTCTCTGGACGTGTGGTGTCGTACACCGTCTCTGGACGTGTGGTGTCGTACACCGTCTCTGGACGTGTGGTGTCGTACACCGTCTCTGGACGTGTGGTGTCGTACACCGTCTCTGGACGTGTGGTGTCGTACACCGTCTCTGGACGTGTGGTGTCGTACACCGTCTCTGGACGTGTGGTGTCGTACACCGTCTCTGGACGTGTGGTGTCGTACACCGTCTCTGGACGTGTGGTGTCGTACACCGTCTCTGGACGTGTGGTGTCGTACACCGTCTCTGGACGTGTGGTGTCGTACACCGTCTCTGGACGTGTGGTGTCGTACACCGTCTCTGGACGTGTGGTGTCGTACACCGTCTCTGGACGTGTGGTGTCGTACACCGTCTCTGGACGTGTGGTGTCGTACACCGTCTCTGGACGTGTGGTGTCGTACACCGTCTCTGGACGTGTGGTGTCGTACACCGTCTCTAGACGTGTGGTGTCGCACAGCTTCTCTGGACGTGTGGTGTCGCACACCGTCTCTGGACGTGTGGTGTCGTACACTGTCTCTAGACGTGTGGTGTCGTACACCGTCTCTAGACGTGTGGTGTCGTACACCGTCTCTAGACGTGTGGTGTCGTACACCGTCTCTAGACGTGTGGTGTCACACACCGTCTCTGGACGTGTGGTGTCTAAACATATGTGGCATACACTAGAGAGTGTCGCCAACGTATCGTCCATTTATGCCCTTTTCAGCTGGATATGTAATCCTAATCATAAGCTCAAATGGATAGACCTAAATAATTTTGGAATTATGTACAAAAGCACCTCACAGCAAAGATAGGATGCACAGATTTGGATTTGCTTGTCTATATTCGTAAGTACTTCACTCAAGACAACTTTTCTAACAGTTTATTTGCACAAATTTAACGAAATATATGTTAGAGATTTTGCACATAGATATCTTACGGAAGAATTTGATCATTTTTTTGTGAAAACAACAAAAACGATTACGTGCACGATTTGTGCCCCACCGTTATATATTACATGCTGAGACAGGTCTTAAAAATAATTTTGTTCAGATATATTAAACAAAACAGCAGTTAAAACGAGGCAGCTAATCAGTCAAAACAAACAGTTGTATGTGCAATGCTGTCATATAGTTTACTTCTACTATTTACCTATCCGATCAACACATAACTGATCGCATAAACACAACAAGCAATGACGTAGTTCGCACAGCGCGTTAGGGATAGGGAAGGGAATCGAGATCGGTATGCTTGCAGACACTCTCTGCTGTCTCTAAACATGTAGTATCGTACACTGTGTAAACTTGTGGTACCGTACACTATCTCTAAACGTGTGGTACCGTACACTGTCTTTAAATGTGTGGTACCGTACACTATCTCTAAACGTGTGGTACCGTACACTATCTCTAAACGTGTGGTACCGTACACTGTCTCTGAACGTGTGGTACCGTACACTGTCTCTGAACGTGTGGTACCGTACACTGTCTCTAAACGTGTGGTACCGTACACTGTCTCTAAACGTGTGGTACCGTACACTGTCTCTAAACGTGTGGTGCCGTACACTGTCTCTAAACGTGTGGTACCGTACACTGTCTCTGAACGTGTGGTACCGTACACTGTCTCTAAACGTGTGGTGCCGTACACTGTCTCTAAACGTGTGGTACCGTATACTGTCTCTAAATGTGTGGTACCGTACACTGTCTTTAAATGTGTGGTACCGTACACTGTCTCTAAACGTGTGGTACCGTACACTGTCTCTAAACATGTGGTACCGTACACTGTCTCTAAACGTGTGGTACCGTACACTGTCTTTAAATGTGTGGTACCGTACACTGTCTCTAAACATGTGGTACCGTACACTGTCTCTAAACGTGTGGTGCCGTACACTGTCTCTAAACGTGTGGTACCGTACACTGTCTCTAAATGTGTGGTACCGTACACTGTCTTTAAATGTGTGGTACCGTACACTGTCTCTAAATGTGTGGTACCGTACACTGTCTCTAAACATGTGGTACCGTACACTGTCTCTAAACGTGTGGTACCATACACTGTCTTTAAATGTGTGGTACCGTACACTGTCTCTAAACATGTGGTACCGTACACTGTCTCTAAACGTGTGGTGCCGTACACTGTCTCTAAATGTGTGGTACCGTACACTGTCTCTAAACGTGTGGTGCCGTACACCGTCTGTAAACATGTGTGCCGTACATTGTCTCTTAACGTATGGTGCCGTACACCGTCTGTAAACATGTGTGCCATACATTGTCTCTAAACGTACGGTGCTGCACACTGTCTATAAACTTGTGGTGCTGTACACTGTCTCTAAACTTGTGGTGCCGTACACCGTCTGTAAACATGTGTGCCATACATTGCCTCTAAACGTGTGGTGCCGTACACTGTCTGTAAACTAGTGTGCCGCACATTGTCTCTTAACGTGTGGTGCCGTACACTGTCTCTAAACGTGTGGTCCCATACACTGTCTCTAAACGTGTGGTCCCATACACTGTGTCTAAACGTGTGGTCCCATACACTGTCTCTAAACGTGTGGTCCCATACACTGTCTCTAAACGTGTGGTGCCATACACTGTCTCTAAACGTGTGGTCCCATACACTGTCTCTAAACGTGTGGTCCCATACACTGTCTCTAAACGTGTGGTGCCGTACACTGTCTCTAAACGTGTGGTCCCGTACACTGTCTCTAAACGTGTGGTCCCGTACACTGTCTCTAAACGTGTGGTCCCGTACACTGTCTCTAAACGTGTGGTCCCGTACACTGTCTCTAAACGTGTGGTCCCGTACACTGTCTCTAAACGTGTGGTGCCGTACACTGTCTCTAAACGTGTGGTGCCGTACACTGTCTCTAAACGTGTGGTGCCGTACACTGTCTCTAAACGTGTGGTGCCGTACACTGTCTCTAAACGTGTGGTGCCGTACACTGTCTCTAAACGTGTGGTCCCGTACACTGTCTCTAAACGTGTGGTCCCGTACACTGTCTCTAAACGTGTGGTCCCGTACACTGTCTCTAAACGTGTGGTGCCGTACACTGTCTCTAAACGTGTGGTGCCGTACACTGTCTCTAAACGTGTGGTCCCATACACTGTCTCTAAACGTGTGGTGCCATACACTGTCTCTAAACGTGTGGTGCCATACACTGTCTCTAAATGTGTGGTGCCATACACTGTCTCTAAACGTGTGGTGCCATACACTGTCTGTAAACATGTGTGCCATACACTGTCTCTAAACGTGTGGTGCCATACACTGTCTCTAAACGTGTGGTCCCATACACTGTCTCTAAACGTGTGGTCCCATACACTGTCTCTAAACGTGTGGTGCCGTACACTGTCTCTAAACGTGTGGTCCCATACACTGTCTCTAAACGTGTGGTCCCATACACTGTCTCTAAACGTGTGGTGCCGTACACTGTCTCTAAACGTGTGGTGCCATACACTGTCTCTAAACGTGTGGTCCCATACACTGTCTCTAAACGTGTGGTGCCATACACTGTCTGTAAACATGTTGTCTCAAACACTGCCTCTAAACATGTTGTCTCAAACACTGCCTCTAAACTTGTAGTCTGGTGGTCCAATTAGAACCACCTACATGTACTCACTGACAGTTGTCTGACTGCCGGTCAGCTGTACAGCACGGTTATAAATATGATTTTGCAAATAATTAAAAATCAACTAAAATCCATTTTGAGAAACGGTCATTTTGATTCATATTGTATATTGTTTTCTAATATATGGTTTCATAAATGCATGTATTTTATTAGTTTTGGATTGCTTGTTGAGGAAAATAAACTGGACATTCACAGATGAGATTGCAAGGTGAAGATTTCTGCCCAAATAAAACATTGATGGAACATGGCCTGGACAGCCATTTTTGCCTTGGCTGTTGCGAATCACAAATGGCAAATAGAGTTGTTTTTAATCTCAATGTGTTTTTTTTGCATTTCACGGGCAACAGTTTCAAGTAGTGAACAATGCATCTGGCTTATTCAACACAAATTGGCAAGCAGTATACCTTAAAATTAAATTTTCTCATACTATCTTTGGTTTCCTCATTGATCAGTTCTCGCTGCCTTCCGGCAACTATTTAGAAACGTGTTTCTGCCATGCATTGTTAACCATTTCTGCTTCTCAGTCAGTCAACAAGAGTCATTGGGAGGTCAGTAAGACTAATGAATGTTAATTAATTAAATACCAATGTAATTAATTAGCATGCACAAAACAAGTGTCTAGTTGGTCTTTGTGGAGGAATCTTCGCGCAGTGAGCCCAGCTGTAAACAGTGAAACATCTTTGCAGACATATGTCCATAATAAAAAATATTTGTAATGGACACTTTTGAAAGTCGTGAAAAACTAATTTGCATTGTCTGCTACCTGTCTGTGGCGGTATACCGCCCATTGTCTACTACCTGTCCGTGGCGGTATACCGCCCATTGTCCACTACCTGTCCTTGGTGGTATACCGCCCATTGTCCACTACCTGTCCTTGGCGGTATACCGCCCATTGTCCACTACCTGTCCTTGGTGGTATACCGCCCATTGTCCACTACCTGTCCTTGGTGGTATACCGCCCATTGTCCACTACCTGTCCGTGGCGGTATACCGCCCATTGTCCACTACCTGTCCTTGGTGGTATACCGCCCATTGTCTACTACCTGTCCGTGGCGGTATACCGCCCATTGTCCACTACCTGTCCTTGGTGGTATACCGCCCATTGTCCACTACCTGTCCTTGGTGGTATACCGCCCATTGTCCACTACCTGTCCGTGGCGGTATACCGCCCATTGTCCACTACCTGTCCTTGGTGGTATACCGCCCATTGTCCACTACCTGTCCTTGGTGGTATACCGCCCATTGTCCACTACCTGTCCTTGGTGGTATACCGCCCATTGTCCACTACCTGTCCGTGGCGGTATACCGCCCATTGTCCACTACCTGTCCTTGGTGGTATACCGCCCATTGTCCACTACCTGTCCGTGGCGGTATACCACCCATTGTCCACTACCTGTCCTTGGTGGTATACCGCCCATTGTCTACTACCTGTCCGTGGCGGTATACCGCCCATTGTCCACTACCTGTCCTTGGTGGTATACCGCCCATTGTCCACTACCTGTCCGTTGCAGTATACCGCCCATTGTCCACTACCTGTCCGTGGCAGTATACCACCCATTGTCCACTACCTGTCTGTGGCGGTATACCACCCATTGTCCACTACCTGTCCATGGCGGTATACCGCCCATTGTCCACTACCTGTCCGTAGCAGTATACCGCCCATTGTCCACTACCTGTCCGTGGCAGTATACCGCCCATTGTCCACTACCTGTCCGTTGCAGTATACCGCCCATTGTCCACTACCTGTCCGTAGCAGTATACCGCCCATTGTCCACTACCTGTCCGTGGCGTCATACCGCCCATTGTCCACTACCTGTCCGTGGCAGTATACCGCCCATTGTCCACTACCTGTCCGTTGCAGTATACCGCCCATTGTCCACTACCTGTCCGTAGCAGTATACCGCCCATTGTCCACTACCTGTCCGTGGCAGTATACCGCCCATTGTCCACTACCTGTCCGTTGCAGTATACCGCCCATTGTCCACTACCTGTTCGTGGCAGTATACCACCCATTGTCCACTACCTGTCCGTGGCGGTATACCACCCATTGTCCACTACCTGTCCGTGGCGGTATACCGCCCATTGTCCACTACCTGTCCGTGGCAGTATACCGCCCATTGTCCACTACCTGTCCGTGGCAGTATACCGCCCATTGTCCACTACCTGTCCGTGGCGGTATACCGCTCATTGTCCACTACCTGTCCGTGGCAGTATATCGCCCATTGTCCACTACCTGTCCGTGGCAGTATACCGCCCATTGTCCACCGCCCATTGTCTACTACCTGTCCGTGGCGGTATACCGCCCATTGTACACTACCTGTCCGTGGCAGTATATCGCCCATTGTCCACCGCCCATTGTCTACTACCTGTCCGTGGCGGTATACCGCCCATTGTCCACTACCTGTCCGTGGCAGTATATCGCCCATTGTCCACTACCTGTCCGTGGCAGTATACCGCCCATTGTCCACCGCCCATTGTCTACTACCTGTCCGTGGCGGTATACCGCCCATTGTACACTACCTGTCCGTGGCAGTATATCGCCCATTGTCCACTACCTGTCCATGGCAGTATACCGCCCATTGTCCACCGCCCATTGTCTACTACCTGTCCGTGGCGGTATACCGCCCATTGTACACTACCTGTCCGTGGCAGTATATCGCCCATTGTCCACTACCTGTCCGTGGCAGTATACCGCCCATTGTCCACCGCCCATTGTCTACTACCTGTCCGTGGCGGTATACCGCCCATTGTCCACTACCTGTCCGTGGCAGTATATCGCCCATTGTCCACTACCTGTCCGTGGCAGTATACCGCCCATTGTCCACCGCCCATTGTCTACTACCTGTCCGTGGCGGTATACCGCCCATTGTCCACTACCTGTCCGTGGCAGTATATCGCCCATTGTCCACTACCTGTCCGTGGCAGTATACCGCCCATTGTCCACCGCCCATTGTCTACTACCTGTCCGTGGCGGTATACCGCCCATTGTACACTACCTGTCCGTGGCGGTATACCGCCCATTGTCCACTACCTGTCCGTGGCAGTATACCGCCCATTGTCCACCGCCCATTGTCTACTACCTGTCCGTGGCGGTATACCGCCCATTGTACACTACCTGTCCGTGGCGGTATACCGCCCATTGTCTACTACCTGTCCGTGGCGGTATACCGCCCATTGTCTACTACCTGTCCGTGGCGGTATACCGCCCATTGTACACTACCTGTCCGTGGCGGTATACCGCCCATTGTCCACTACCTGTCCGTGGCGGTATACCGCCCATTGTCTACTACCTGTCCGTGGCGGTATACCGCCCATTGTACACTACCTGTCCGTGGCGGTATACCGCCCATTGTCCACTACCTGTCCATGGCGGTATACCGCCCATTGTCTACTACCTGTCCGTGGCGGTATACCGCCCATTGTCCACTACCTGTCCGTGGCAGTATACCGCCCATTGTCCACTACCTGTCCGTGGCAGTATACCGCCCATTGTCCACTACCTGTCCGTGGCAGTATACCGCCCATTGTCCACTACCTGTCCGTGGCGGTATACCGCTCATTGTCCACTACCTGTCCGTGGCAGTATATCGCCCATTGTCCACTACCTGTCCGTGGCAGTATATCGCCCATTGTCCACTACCTGTCCGTGGCGGTATATCGCCCATTGTCCACTACCTGTCCGTGGCGGTATACCGCTCATTGTCCACTACCTGTCCGTGGCAGTATATTGCCCATTGTCCGCTACCTGTCCGTGGCGGTATACCGCTCATTGTCCACTACCTGTCCGTGGCAGTATATCGCCCATTGTCCACTACCTGTCCGTGGCAGTATATCGCCCATTGTCCACTACCTGTCCGTGGCAGTATATCGCCCATTGTCCACTACCTGTCCGTGGCGGTATACCGCTCATTGTCCACTACCTGTCCGTGGCAGTATATCGCCCATTGTCCACTACCTGTCCGTGGCAGTATATCGCCCATTGTCCACTACCTGTCCGTGGCGGTATACCGCTCATTGTCCACTACCTGTCCGTGGCAGTATATCGCCCATTGTCCACTACCTGTCCGTGGCAGTATATCGCCCATTGTCCACTACCTGTCCGTGGCAGTATATCGCCCATTGTCCACTACCTGTCCGTGGCGGTATACCGCTCATTGTCCACTACCTGTCCGTGGCAGTATATCGCCCATTGTCCACTACCTGTCCGTGGCAGTATATCGCCCATTGTCCACTACCTGTCCGTGGCAGTATACCGCCCATTGTCCACCGCCCATTGTCTACTACCTGTCCGTGGCGGTATACCGCCCATTATCCACTACCTGTCCATGGCGGTATACCGCCCATTGTCTACTCCCTGTCCGTGGCGGTATACCGCCCATTGTCCACTACCTGTCCATGGCGCTATACCGCCCATTGTCCACTACCTGTCCATGGCGGTATACCGCCCATTGTCTACTACCTGTCCATGGCGGTATACCGCCCATTGTGGACATAATGTCCAGTCTACAGTTTTCTTCTGGCATTGGGAGTTTGCAGAATGAGATCCACGCTCAGTGAGTCCCCGATAGGTTTTTTCCATTTCCGTGCGTGATATCTTTTATTTCCCTAAGACACCAGGTAGAAGGGAGCAGTGGCTCATAGCGTCTCTTCCGAAAGAAACGGGTAACGTAGAGTGAACAAAATTCCCCAAGTTTTGACGCAGTAGCCGATACCATTACTGAACCACCGCCCCTACGGCACCAGGGGGTTTTTCTGATCGACAGACAGACACTCTGACCGTTCGACCACTGTGCCCCGTATGGTGATGTCTACTATGGATAGGTTTTGCTCAGTTTGCTCATGAACATGATATTATGACGCAGAATGGACGACAACATGAACATGATATGATGAAGTAGAATGGACGACAACATGAACATGATATGATGAAGTAGAATGGACGACCACATGAACATGATATGATGAAGTAGAATGGACGACAACATGAACATGATAATGATGAAGTAGAATGGACGACAACATGAACATGATATGATGAAGTAGAATGGACGACAACATGAACATGATATGATGAAGTAGAATGGACGACAACATGAACATGATAATGATGAAGTAGAATGGACGACAGCATGAACATGATATGATGAAGTGGAATGGACGACAACATAAAAATGATATGATGAAGCAGAATGGACAACAACATGAACATGATATGATGAAGCAGAATGGACGACAACATGAGCATGATATGATGAAGCAGAATGGACGACAACATGAGCATGATATGATGAAGCAGAATGGACGACAACATGAACATGATATGATGAAGTAGAATGGACGACAACATGAACATGATAATGATGAAGTAGAATGGACGACAACATGAACATGATATGATGAAGTAGAATGGACGACAGCATGAACATGATATGATGAAGTGGAATGGACGACAACATAAAAATGATATGATGAAGCAGAATGGACAACAACATGAACATGATATGATGAAGCAGAATGGACGACAACATGAGCATGATATGATGAAGCAGAATGGACGACAACATGAGCATGATATGATGAAGCAGAATGGACGACAACATGAACATGATATGATGAAGTAGAATGGACGACAGCATGAACATGATGAAACAGAATGGACGACAGCATGAACATTGTATGATGAAGTAATAACAACTCACTCTAAGTCATCAGTAATGTTCACAATGGTTGTAATGATGTTAACTATTTTACTAAGCAACTTAACCAAGTGAATAGATGTTATATTTAAATCCCACATAGACCCACCCTGTCTCTTGTCACAACTCCTTTGTTCATCAATCAACAGTCAACATTCTCCTTGGTAATTTCCCCCCAAACAGTTGTTCTGTGCATAACTTAATTACCCAGTAAGTAGTATTAATTACCGGACATTAGTCTTAATGACTTCGCAGGATTGTTGTTGATGACCATCTGAGAGATGATTATAATATTCTACACTGGGAACATGGTTTCTTGAAGGTAGAAATGATTAATGAGAAATGTATAACTTTAATCATCCATCACTTTATGACAGTCCCAAATTTTTTCCATAACAGTAAAGTGTAGAAAATTAGTTTTACTGGTATAGTTACCTCATTATTAACCCTTTAGATCTTGAACGGCTGAAAGCTGCCAAATGCCCCTTTTCCTTGAGTGGCCACAAACTTTTCCTAACTTTGACAACGCGTGGAGGTGGCGTCATCTTATGGATATTTACGTAACATGTGTCACTGAATTCTTTGGTATATCTGCTGCGCACTGGGGTTGAAACTGGAGGCATAGATAAAGACAGCAGAAATAAATCGGCAAAGAACAGCCTGGAAAACTGTTCTGAATCAGGATATAAATGCATTTGTTTAAATGCAAGGAGCATAGTAAACAAAAGAAGTGAACTAAACATTATGGTAGAAAATATTGACCCTCACATAATAGGTATAACCGAATTGTGGGCCACCACTGACATATCAGATGCCGAATTGGGACTAACAGGATATGTAATGTTTAGGAAAGATAGAATAGGAAGAAAGGGAGGTGGAGTTATTTTATATATTAAAGAATCTATCCAGGCTTATGAAATAAAATTAGAAAGAGAAGCAGATTGTGAAGAAGCTGTTTGGTGTAACATAGTTACAGGAAACTCAACGTTAACAGTTGGGTTAGTTTATCGAAGTCCAAACATAAGCATAGAAGAGAATGAAAAAATACAAAACGCTATAAGGGAAGTAAGCAAACGGAACTGTATTATTATGGGGGACTTTAACCATGGGCATATACAATGGAAATCTCTACAGAGTATGGGGAGTGAGGACCACAAGTTTTTAGTTTTAGTACAAGATAGTTTCCTTTCTCAACATGTGCTAGAACCAACCAGGGGAGAGAATGTGTTAGACTTAGTTTTGTCCTCACAGAAAGAATTAGTTGACAATGTCAAGATATGTGAGCCACTGGGGAGTAGTGATCACAACCAGATACATTTTACCATCAAAGTAAAATCAGAAAGGAATAGTAAAAAGCAGTATAGGAGAAATTTCCACAAAGGAAGGTATAAGGACATGAGGAAATATTTAGCAAAGATAGACTGGAATAACACACTGAAGAATAAGACAGCAACCGAATGCTGGAATATCTTAAATAGTGAAATTAAGTGCATAGTCGATAAATTTGTACCTTTAAAAAAACAAGGGAAACGGTCTAAAAAGAAACACTTATCGAAAGAAGCCATTAGAAAAATTAAGTATAAACAAATGATGTGGAAGTCATATAGATGTACTGGAAATGATGAAGACTACAACATTTATAAAGAAGCACTTAATCAAGCTACAGCTGAAATTAGAAATTCAAAGAGAAGCTATGAAAAAAAATTAGCTAGTAATATAAAACATGACAGTAAGAGTTTTTATGCGTATATTCGAAGCAAACAGAAAGTTCAGGATAAGGTCGGTCCTCTAGAAGATAGTGCTGGAAATACAATATCAGAGGGATTCTTAATGGCAGAAGACCTGAATGAGTATTTTAGTTCAGTGTTTACCAGGGAAGATATTAGTTCACTGCCAGTACCAGAGGCTAAGTTCAAGGGGGCAGATTCAGACTATTTAGGACAGTTAGTTGTAACCTCGGAAATGGTAGCTAAGAAAATAAGGGCTATGAAGGATAATAAATCACCTGGAGTGGACGGGATTCCGCCCAAACTACTATTGGAAATTGTAGAACAAATTAGCGCACCGCTTGCAACAGTTTTCAATTTGTCATTAGAAGAGGGAGTGGTTCCTTTAGAATGGAAAGAGGCAAACATTATACCGTTATTTAAAAAAGGTTCGAGAAACAAGTCGGAGAACTATAGACCAGTGAGTTTAACATCAGTGATTTGCAAATTATTAGAAAGACTAATTAAAGATCACATGGTGGATTTTCTTGTTAAACATAACTTGATAAACCCATCTCAACATGGGTTTTTAAAAGCGAGGTCATGCTTAACAAATATGTTATGTTTTTTGGAAGACATCACTAGGTGGGTAGATGAGGGATCACCAGTAGATATCATCTATTTAGATTTTCAAAAAGCTTTCGACAAAGTACCACATCAAAGATTACTCCTTAAGCTAAAGGCCCATGGCATAGGAAATGGTATAATAAACTGGATAGAAAAATGGCTGAATGACAGAAGACAACCTGTAGTAGTTGATGGGGAGGCTTCAAACTGGAAATCGGTATTGAGTGGGGTACCACAGGGATCAGTACTAGGACCTATATTATTCTTAATATATATCAACGATTTGGACGATGATATAACAAGCAAGGTGTTGAAATTTGTGGATGATACAAAAGTGTTTAGAAGGATTAAAAGTGATGGAGACAGACAGCATTTACAAGATGATCTTGATAGGTTGATCAAATGGTCTGAAAAGTGGCAAATGCTGTTCAATTTTGGGAAATGTAAATGCCTCCACACAGGTCATGGGAATGAAGAGGTAAAATATAAAATGGGGGGTACTGTTCTAAGTACTACTGTAAAAGAAAAGGACTTAGGGTTAACCATTAGTGCTGATATGAAGGTTTCAGAGCAGTGCGGAATTGCAGCGTCAAAGGGAAATCAAATCCTTGGATTAATTAGGCGAAATATAGCGTATAAGAAAAAAGAATTAATAGTACCGCTGTACAAAACAATAGTGAGGCCTCATTTAGAATATTGTATACAAGCATGGAGGCCATATCGCAAGAAGGACATAGATATGCTAGAAAGAGTACAGAGGAGAGCGACTAAAATGATACCAAATCTGAGGGATCTTAGTTACGAAATACGCCTAAAAGAATGTGGTTTAACAACACTAGAGACCAGGAGATTGAGAGGAGATCACATAGAAGTGTTTAAAATATTGAATGGTTATGAAAATATTGATAGAAACATTTTTTTCTCAGTTAAGAAAGATAGAAGGACCAGAGGACATGAAGCTACATTAGTAAAGGAGCAGTGTAGATTAGATATAAGAAAGTTCTCATTCTCACAAAGGACTGTAAATGAATGGAACAGATTATCTCCTGATTGTGTTGGTGCTAGTAGCGTGAATATGTTTAAAAATAAAATCGACACACACCTTAAAAAGGCGGGATACATGTAGATAAAAAGTATTGGACTCTCGATAAGCCAAAAGGCTTCCTTGTCCAACTGCCATCCAGTGTAATTTTCTGGATGGCAATCTTGTTAAATCTGTTAAATCTTTTGATATGGCTTTGTGTTTGAAGTTTTTGTATGACTGCCATAGACAAAATCAGATAACAAAGAGTTCCCAGATATACAATGCA
Organism: Escarpia spicata; assembly: GCA_963995525.1. Lineage (NCBI taxonomy): Eukaryota > Metazoa > Annelida > Polychaeta > Sabellida > Siboglinidae > Escarpia > Escarpia spicata. The sequence continues at coordinate 48,737,386 of OZ023215.1, read as the reverse complement.
TTCTATGTAAACACACCGAGACACAGTGAATTGCGTTTCGTACTGTTCATTTAAAAGTTGATTAGTATAGTTTGCCCAGTCTTGTGCGGAATTCAGTTATCTTTAAGGTGCATGTACACAACTTGCAGTGTTAGATAAAAAAAAGGTAAATGCAAAAAACTAGGGTCACCCATGTCACGGTGATTTTGTCTGCACGCTGCGAGCAGCGCATTTAATAAAATGACGTAAGGTCTAAAGGATCAACGGTGACGTTCCACTGTAGTTTTGCCCTGAAGCTTGGTGTGTCATGTCTGTTACAGACGGAAGACGAAACAACCCAATCTGCCACGGCACTAGCTCCGAAGGCAGCTTTCTCGAGGTATGTGTGACGCATTGCATGAAACGTACTAAAATCAGATAAACCTGGAAGGAAACCTACTTTTTGTCTTTGCATTTGACTCATGTTTTGCTGATAATAATCAGAGAAGGTGAAGAATGTTTCGAAAATAATGCTTTACATGTTCATGTGAAATTTGACCTGGAGAAAGTAGACAATCGAACTGGGGTTATGACCAAAATAGCTCTGCTATAGGATAGTTTTTATGTATTCCTCAGCCAGTTGTCAGTATAGTGAGCACCGTCTCGTGTGAAATTTATTTATCTTTAAGATATATGTACGCAACTTCCAATGTTAGGTAACGAGTACAAAAAGGTAAATGCAAAAAACTATGGTAGGTGCGCCCATGTCATGTCTCCACTAGTTTAGACTTGGTCTGACTGTTCTGTTAACACAGACTGTGCAAGCAATTTGGATAATACAATTATTGCTTTTATTTTTTATTATTTAATTATATTTTGGCTTAAGCAATAAATAATTAAATTTTGTCTTGTTAATTATTACCCATGGCTAAGCATTTGTATTTATGTATTGTGGCTACATGTTTTTGCTCTATTAATTTCTACTGAATACGATGACAGTCTGACATAATTATGTCACCATTATTCTTATTGGGTGTTTTCTGCTTGTCTTGCTCTGTTGCTGTAAGGGATAATGATTTTGTTTTATGCAAACCATTGAAATCTAATTATTTTAATGTGCTTTTTCGTAATCACATTAGAATACATCATTCTATTTCAATTTTGCATAGCTTGTTCGATCTGTTCAAGATAAGACAGCCCCACTTTGTGATTTATTAATTTCAAAGAAAATAGACATCCTTGCTGTAACTGAGACCTGGCTGAGACCACATGATACAGCTGCATGCATTGTTGTCGTTTCTCCTTCTGGTTGTACCTTACACCATCGACCACGTTTAGTCGGACGTGGTGGTGGTGTTGGCTTTCTAGTTTTACAGCAGTTCAAAATTAAATTACATGCCAACCCTGAATATTCCAGTTTTTAGTCCATCTGTGCTGAAATTTTAGATTCTTCTTTCTCCGCATACTTTATTTGTATCTATCGCCCTCCAGGACACCCAGCAAATTTCTTTGAAGACTATCAGGATCTGTTGGAAAATCTGACAACCATCCATTCAGAATTTTACTTGGTGATTTTAATCTTCATTTGGATATACCTTCTGCAACTACAACTACGTTTGATGATATTCTGGCATCCTTTGATTTGAAACATGTTACCTTTTCGAAACACATATATGACCATTGGCTTGACCTCTTGATAACCCGTTCAATTTGTAATAATATCCAAACACCTACTGTTCCAGATGGTTTATCAGACCACCATAGTGTGATTGCTAATGTTAACATTTCTATAACTCCATTAGCGTCGAAACACAATGTGTTTTACAGAGTCATTCATAGGATTGACATTACACCTTTAATGGCTGATATCCTTATATCTGATCTTATCGCAGATCCAAAAGAACATTTATTTGACTCATATAAACAGTACTGTCAGGTAGTCAATGCATTACTTGACAAACATGCATCTATGAAATCCAAATGTGTGTCAGAAAGGCCACCGGCTCCATGGATGACTTCCTAAATGATACTATCTAAAAGGCATCATTGTTATCTAGAGCGTGTATGGCGCAAATCGCACTCGCCTTTAGACAGGTTGCATTATTCTAAGCAATGTCACCTCTGTAACAGACAAATGGCCAAAGCTAAATCAGATTATTATACAAATGTGGTTATAAATATGTCTGATAATCCGCGTCAGTTATGGAACTGCGTCAATAACATTCTACATAGACGGCCTGCTCCATCGCTACCTGATCATGTGTCAGTTAAGTCTCTATGTGACTCCTTCTCTAGTCACTTTAAGAATAAAATCAGTATTATTCGTTCTGTTTTCCCAGTACATACTTTAAGTAATGTCAACATGACTTTGTGGACTCTACAAGTCAATTCTCTACTTGTTTCATGTGAACCTGCAACAGTTGATGAAGTAGACAGAATAATGATGTCCTCCCCAAATAAGTCTAGTGAACTTGATCCATTTCCAACAATACTGCTAAAAGCATGCCTCGATACATCAATTGAACCTATAACAAATATTATAGATGCATCACTTTGCTCTGGCTGTTTTCCTGATGGTTTAAAATACGCCCATGTCACACCACTTCTTAAGAAGTCATCTCTGCCTAAACAAGACCTAAACAGTTATAGACCTATTTCTAACCTCAGCTTTATTTCCAAAATACTAGAAAAGGTGGTAGCAAGTCGTCTAAGGCCTCACATTAGCACAAATATCTTAACTAATGTGTCACAATCAGCATATAGGCAGTTTCATTCAACAGAGACTGCCCCCTTAAAGGGACTAAAAACATCTATGGCTTGAATTCATGCTATATTACATCCTGCTATCTATTTCCATGTCCACCAAGGCAAAAACAATAAAAAAAATCAATGAATTAGAAATTCCACATTTAATGCTGTGCATCCGGACATTTTCGAATATGCATATTTTTTGCGCGTTTTTCGGGATGCCGAGATGTGATGTCACATATGACCCACACTTACATCAGGCCGACCCTTTCCATGCATTCAGAGCATGTTCACAAGTATAGGTTTTGGGTCGAAACGAGCGTCAGACTGAGTTATTGTGCAATATTCCGATGAAATACAAACACTAGTCACCATAGAGGAACAAGCAGTTATCTTACGGTTCCACATGAATTCAATTTTATTCAAAACAATGAATGCGAATGGGCCTCCAAGTCGACTAGGTATCGCCGAGCTTGGGCTTGTTTTCAAAATAATTATATCGAGTGCAACTAACGGGAGATGATGTACACCAATATACATACATAGCAAACATATATCGTATCCAACTACAAAATGTAACGTGTATAATCTCATAATATCACTAGAATATCGATGTATGAAGGAGGAGTTGTACAATTTATTATAACAACTTAAATCAGTCAATGAATTTCTGTCGGTCCTAGCTCAGTTAGTAAAGGCGTTGGTTCCTTGGCATTTATTTTACAATCGGGTGACGCCGGTTCAATCCCCACACCAAACCATTGATTTTTGTAACACTTTTTTTGGTTTATGTTTTCACGAAGTAATATAAACCAAATCATTTTTATACTATGATGCACTGTTTGTAAATATTTTGGCAGTAATTATTTATTCGCCACAAAAATGAAAATACATCGATATTCTAGTGATATTATGAGATTAAACACGTTACTTTCTGTAGCTGGATACAATATCTGTTTGCTATGTATGTATATTGGTGTAGATTATCTCTTGTTAGTTGCATTCGATATAATTATTCTGAAAACGAGCTCAAGCTCGTCGAAACCTAGTCGACTTGTAGGCGCATTCGCATTCATTGTTTTGAGTGAAATTGGATTCATGTGCAATGGTAAGATAACTGCTTGTTCCTCTATGGTGACTAGTGTTTGTATTTCATTGGAATATTGCACAATAACTCATTCTGACGCTCGTTTCGACCCAAAAGCTATACTTGTAAACATGCTCTGAATGCATGGAAAGGGTCGGCCTGCTGCGAGTGTGGGTCATAAGTGACGTCCCGATACCACGTGATCGCCTAGCTCATTAAATTTTAATTTTCCGCGTGAATTGCCACACAGACGGGTTTAGAATCGAATTTATGCTACAAATGTATTTTTCTGTATTTTTGTAATGTTGTCAAATGTTAATACAAGGTTAAACTTTGTGTACACATGGAAAAAGGATTTTAGCTAATGCCTTATTTTTATTTCCTTTAAAGGTTCACAATGACATTAAAGGAAATAAGGCATTAACTAAAATCCGTTTTCCGATCTCGCCTGAACCAGCGTCGCCCAATTATAAAATAAATGATACGAAACCAATTGAGCTACCGAGATTGACGAATATTCACTGACTGATTTATTCTAAATTTGTTATGATAAATTGTACAACTCCTTTATATATCGATATTCTAGTGACATGAAATTATACAACATTACTTTCTGTAGCTGGATACAGTATCTGTTTGCTATGTATGTTTATTGGTGTAGATTATCTCCGGTGGGTTGCAATCGATATAATTATTCTAAAAAACTAGCCGAAGCTCAGTGAAACCTGGTCAACTTGTAGTTGTAGGCCCATTTGCATTCATTGTTTTGAATAAAATTGGATTCATGTGGAACCGTAAGATAACTGCTTGTTCCTCTATGATGACTAGTGTTTGTATTACATCGGAATATTGCACAATAACTGATGCTCGTTTCGACCCAAAAGCTATCCTTGTAAACATGCTCTGAATGCATGGAAAAGGTTGGCCTGATGCGAGTGTGTGTCATATGTGACGTCATATCTCAGCATCCCGAAAAGCCTGCCAAAAATATGCATATTCGAAAATGTCCAGATGCACAGCATAAAATATGAAATTTCTAATTCATTGAATTTTTTAGCTTGGTGGACATGGAAATATATAGCACGATGTAATATTATATGAATTCAAACAATAGGTGTTTTTATTCTCTTTATCTTGAACATTAATAATGGTAAAGTGACTGTTCTTACCTTACTAGATCTCTCTAGACACGATTGATCACAACATTCTCATTGAACGCCTATTAAAGTTGTACAGCATACCTGGCACAGCTCTAAGCTGGTTTTCATCATACCTAACTGATAGATACCAAACCATAAAGATTGGGAACTGCTTTTCAGCTGCACTGCCAACTTTATTTTGTGTTCCAGGGTTCTGTTCTTGGGCCTTTGCTTTTTACTCTTTACACCACGCCACTAAGCTCTGTTATACAAAGACATAACTTAGATCATCATCTTTATGCAGATGATACTCAGATCTAAATTTGTTGGCTACCCCGGATACAAATCGCTCCCTTAACCAACTTAGTGATTGCCTCCAAGATACCTTCCGCTGGATGACTGACAGCAAATTGAAATTAAATGCAAATAAAACTGAATTGATCGTTATTGGTTCTCCAATGCAGAATAGTAAACTTGATGGTTTTTCCTATGCTTATTTTGAATCAGCATACCACACCAGCAACCTCGGTGCAGAATCTAGGAGTGGTCTTTGATAGTAACTTCAATTTCCGACAACACATCTCAAATGTGTCGCTGATGTTTTTATCATATTCGTTATCTTCGCCATATTTGTCGGTATATGTCATTTTCTGTTGCTAAAACTATTGCAACAGCGCTTGTTAGCAGCAGACTTGACTATTGCAATTCCCTCCTTTATAATATCGCTAGCAAGGATATCACAAAATTCCAATGTGTCCAAAATTGTCTGGCAAGGGTAGTTACAAGATCTCCTCATTTTTCTCGCTCTGTACCACTTTTTAAGTCTTTGCATTGACTTCCTGTACGATATCATATAATATTTAAGATCTGTACCATTACATACCAGGCACTGTCCAGTTAGCAACCATCTTATTTACATTCACTGCTTACTCCTGTAAAAAGGCTGTAAGAAAACCTATCCAACTTCGATCATCTAGTTCTGACCTACTCTTTGTTCCTAGAGTCAACACTAACATTGGAACTAGGGTTTTTTCTATTGCTGCACAAACTCTTTGGAATATGTTCCCTTTAATGTTAGATAATAATAATAATAAGATAACTTCTATTGCGCCTAAATCCTTGGAAACCAAGCTCAGAGGCGCATCAAAACAAAAGGGTTGGTCAATCTCAAAGTACATAAGTAGTTTTCCAGTTGTCAACAGATGGGTCAAGGCGTTAGGGAGCTAAGGTGGATAAGCAAGGTTGTAAAGATACGTTTTTAAATGACGACAGAATTTTGTAATATTTTCAACTGATCTAACACTAAGAGGAAGCATATTCCAAAGAGTTGGTGCAGCAACAGAAAAAGCCCTGGTTCCAATGTTAGTGTTGACTCTAGGAACAAAACGTAGGTCAGAACTAGATGATCGAAACTGGATAGATTTTCTTACAGGAGTAAGCAATAAATGCAAATAAGATGGTTTCTTATTGGACAGTGCCTGATATGTAATGGTACAGATCTTAAACATTATACGATATCGTACAGGAAGCCAATGTAAAGACTTCAAAAGTGGCACAGAGCGAGAAAAAACGAGGAGATCTTGTAACTACTTTTGCTAGACAATTTTGGACACGCTGAAGTTTTGTGATATCCTTGCTAGCGATATTATAAAGGAGGGAATTGCAATAGTCAATTCTGCTGCTAACAAGCGCTGTTGCAAAAGTCTTAGCAACAGAAAATGACATATACCGGCGAATACGGCGAAGATCACGAATATGATAAAAACAGCAGCGACATGTTTGAGATATATGTTGTCGGAAATTGAAGTTTCTATCAAAGATTACTCCTAGATTCCGCACCGAAGTTGCTGGCGTGATGTACTGATTCAAAATACGCGTAGGGAAAAAACCATCCAGTTTACAACGCTGCATTCGAGTACCAATAATGATCAATTCAGTTTTATTTGCATTTAATTTCAACTTGCTGTCAGTCATCCAATGGAAGATATCTTGAAGGCAATCACTAAGTTGGTTAAGGGAGCGATTTGTATCCGGGGTAGCCAACGAAATGTAGATCTGAGTATCATCAGCATAAAGATGATGATCTAAGTTATGTTTTTGTATAACAGAGCTTAGTGGCGTGGTGTAAAGAGTAAAAAGCAAAGGCCCAAGAACAGAACCCTGGGGAACACCAAATAAAGCCGGCAGTGCAGCTGAAAAGCAGTTCCCAATCTTTATAGTTTGGTATCTATCAGTTAGATACGAAGAAAACCAGCTTAGAGCTGTGCCAAATATGCCGTACCACTTTAATAGGCGTTCAATGAGAATGCTGTGATCAATCGTGTCAAACGCAGCAGAGAGATCTAGTAAGGTAAGTGCAGTCACTTTACCATTATTAATGTCATTATGAACCTTTAAAAGGGCAGTCTCTGTTGAATGAAACTGCCTATATGCTGATTGTGACACATTAGTTAAGATATTTGTGCTAATGTGAGACCTTAGACGACTTGCTACAACCTTTTCTAGTATTTTGGAAATGAAGCTGAGATTAGAAATAGGTCTATAACTGTTTAGGTCTTGTTTAGGCAGAGATGACTTCTTAAGAAGTGGTGTGACATGGGCGTATTTAAAATCATCAGGAAAACAGCCAGAGCAAAGTGATGCATTTATAATTTTTGTTATAGGTCCAATTAGTGTATCGAGACATGCTTTTAGCAGCATTGTTGGAAATGGATCAAGTGCACAAGATTTATTTGGGGAGGACATAATTATTTTCCTAACTTCATCAACTGTTGCAGGTTCAAATGATACAAGTTGAGAATTTACTTGTGGAAAGTCCACACTGACATTACTTATATTATGACGTGGGAAAGCAGAACGAATTATACTGATTTTATTCTTGAAGTGACTAGAGAACGAATCACATAGAGACTTAATTGTCACATGATCAGGTAACGATGGAGTAGGCCGTATGTGTAGAATGTTATTGATGCAGTTCCATAACTGACGCGGATTATCAGACTTATTTATGACCATATCTGTAAAATAATCTGATTTAGCTTTAGCCATTTGTCTGTTACAGAGGTGACATTGCTTAGAATAACGCGATCTATCTAATGGAGAGCGTGATTTTCGCCATACACGCTCTAAATAACGACGACGCCTTTTAGATAGTATAATTTCGGAAGTCATCCATGGAGCCGGTGGCCTTTCTGACACCCATTTGGATTTTATAGGTGCATGTTTGTCAAGTAGTGCATTGAGTACTTGACAGTACTGTTTATATAAGTCAGACAGATGTTTTTTTGGATCTGTGATAAGGTCAGATATAAGGATATCAGCCATTAAAGCTGTAATATCAATCCTATGAATGGCTCTGTAAGACACATTGTGTTTCGATTGTAAAGGGGCTATAGAACCATTAATATTGGCAATGACAGTATGGTGGTCTGATAACCCATCTGAAACAGTAGGTGCTTGGATATTATTACAAGTTGAACGGGTTATCAAGAGGTCAAGCCAATGGCCATGTATATGTGTCGAAAAGGTAACATGTTGTTTCAAATCAAATGATGCCAGAATATCATCAAACGTAGTTGTAGTTGAAGAAGGTATATCCAAATGTAGATTAAAATCACCAAGAATGTAAAATTCTGAGTGAATGACTGCCAGATTTTCCAACATATCCTGAAAGTCTTCAAAGAAATTGGCCGGATGTCCTGGAGGGCGATAGATACAAACAAAGAGTGCGGAGAAAGAAGAATCTGAAATTTCAGCAAAGATGGACTCAAAACTAGAGTATTCAGGGTCAGAATGTAATTTGACTTTGAACTGCTGTGATATAAAAAAGCCAACACCACCTCCACGGCCGACTAAACGTGGTCGATGGTGAAAGGTGTAACCAGAAGGGGAAACGTCAGCAATGCATGCATGTGTATCATGTGGTCTAAGCCAGGTCTCAGTTACAGCTAGAATGTTTATTTTCTTTGAAATTAATAAATCACAAAGTGAGGCTGTCTTATCTCGTACAGATCGAACGTTTGTAGTGGCCACCCGAATGTTTCGTCTAACAGATGGCCCAGGATTGAGACTTACATCTCCTGCTAGTAATAAAATTATTGCTAATTTCAATGTAGGCGTAGAGCGGGGGATTGGCAGTAACTTTCTATTATAACAAACATGAAGACATGGCAGACTATGCAAAATTGAAATAGAATGATGAATTTTAGTGTGATTAGGAAAAAGCACATTAAAATGATTATATCTCAATGGTTTGCATAAAACAAAATCGATATCCCTTACAACAACAGAACAAGACAAGCAGAAAACACCCAATAGGAATAATGGTGACATAATTATGTTAGATTATTATCATATTTAGTAGAAAATAATAGACCAAAACCATATCATTTTATATCATATAGATAATAAATAGTAAAGAATGTTAAACCCAGAGCTAAGGCTAAGCCTACGGCGTAACTGCCGTAAGTAAAAACTAAATTATAGATCAGTTGAAAATAAAAATAAATTCCGTTGTCATTTAAAAACTTATCTTTACAACCTTGCTTATCCACCGTAGCTCCCTAGCGCCTTGACCCATCTGTTGACAACTGGAATATTGCTTATGGATTTTGAGATTGACCAATCCTTTTCTCTTGATGTGCGTCTGAGCTTGGTTTCCAAGTATTTAGGCACAATAGAAGTTATATTATTATTAGTAGTAGTAATGTTTTATCTTCTCAAAAGGCATTACCAGGGTAGTTTAAAATGTTAGAATACTGGTGGTAGCCAAATACAGTTTCATGTGATGCGAAATCAAAATAATGGAGGAGAAAAGAAAATATAAAAACATTGGAAATTCAAAAGGATGTATTAAAGGGATAAATAAATAAATTATGTTCCTACAAAACAGAAATAATTGTGGGAGAACGATGTCATAAAAAGCTGTTATAAAATTGCAAGTGAGCAAATGTGGATATTCGTAATTGAGGAGGGTCCATAAATGTGGGTGTTCATAAATTTGGTGGGTTCATAAATGTGGAGAGTTTATATATGTGGAGGGTTTATAAATGTGGAAGGTTCGTAGATGTGGAAGGTTTACATATGTGGAGTGTTCATAATTGTGGAGGGTTTATCAATGTGGAGGGTTTATATATGTGGAGGGTTTATAAATGTGGAGGGTTTATATATGTGGAGGGTTTATATATGTGGAGGGTTTATAAATGTGGAAGGTTCGTAGATGTGGAAGGTTTACATATGTGGAGTGTTCATAATTGTGGAGGGTTTATATATGTGGAGAGTTTATATATGTGGAGGGTACATAAATGTGGTGGGTTCGTAAATGTGGAGGGTTCGTGAATGAGGAGGGTTCATAAATGTGGAGGGTACATAAATGTGGAGGGTTGATAGATGTGGTGTGTTCATATATGTGGTGGGTTCATATATGTGGTGGGTTGAAGGGTTCACAGATGTGGAGGGTACATAAATGTGGAATGTTCATAAAAGCGGAATATTCATAAATGTGGAGGGTTGATAAATATGGATGACATGACAAACATGCCAAGAGTTAATGTGAGACATTAGAGAGTGTCTGCAAGCGCCCTGATCTCTACTCTGTATCGTGCCACTAGTCCAATAGTCAAACAGAGCACGTGACGTGATCGGTACAGGGATAGGGAGTCAAGATCAGGGCGTTTGCAGACACTCTAATGTTGCCTCCCTTCTGTTTGTCTGGAGCAGGACGCTGCGGCGGTGGTCAAGAAGTTCATGGCTCGTGACCCCAGCAACCTCAACTTCACCCTAGTCGCCCTCGTCCAAGACTGACTGCCACGTCCAAGACTGACCACAAGCAAACGGCTAGACTCGGTTTAATGAGAAATGAAGGCACTGCGTGTTGTTGCTTGCTACAAGTACACAGCTATCGGTGGTGATGAACAACGCAGCTTTCAGTATCTTAATGGCAGCTTGTCTAGGCATGGTTTTCATTGTCTAGGCATGGTCCTCAATGTCTAGGCATTGTCCTCATTGTCTAGGCATGGTCCTCATTGTCTAGGCATGGTCCTCAGTGTCTAGACATGATTCTCATTGTCTAGGCATGGTCTTCATTGTCTAGGCATGGTCCTCATAGCATAGCCATGGTCCACATTGTCCAGGCATGATCCTTATTGTTTAGCTATGGTCCTTATTGTTTAGGCATGGTCCTCTGTCTAAGCATGGTCAACATTGTATAGGCATGGTCCTTGTTGTCCAGGCATGGTCTTTATTGTCCAGGTATGGTCCTCACAGTTTAGCCATGGTCCTTATTGTCTAGCCATGGTCCTCCTTGTCTAGCTATGATCCTCATTGTCTAGACATGGTCCTAATTGTCTAGGCATGGTCCCCATAGTCTATACATGGTCCTTATTATCTATCCATGGTCCTCCTTGCTTACCGGGGATACTTTCATGACCTCGACAGACAATGGCTTGTGGAGACCACTCTAGTATGAACGCATAAATTCGTAACGGTCCAACTGATCTCAACAGATTAACTTCATTTGAAGGAAACGTGTTCTCCCTCTCACACCACACTCGGTGCCTCGGTGTGCCTTGTGCTGCTGGGTACATTAGTTCCGTTTATTGCCTTTAAATAACAACGCTGCGCTAGTGTTCCGTGGGATATCACACAATCAAACTGCTTGCCTCTTACAGACTTTATTAATATTATTAATTGCTGCCTGTGAACTGGCACGGAAACAAAATTAATGTTTTGGAAACTGAGAGCCGGAGCTTCGGCACCACTCATGACATTGGAAGATGGGATGGGGGGGTGAATATTTTTTGCGGCGACGTCTCTTGCAAAAAATACATTGAGGCTCTCGGAAAACTTTGATTAGCACTCCCTTGAGGCTCGCCAAAGAAACACATCCAGGCTCAGATTTACTGGGGAGCAGAACCGTATGTCTGCCCTCCTAGCGAAATTCCTGTGGGTTGCAGCTTCACCTTTGCCTCCCACCCCGTTCCCGCGCCTATGACAATACATGTCACCCTGTGAGTATTTTTGTTCATAAGATAAACTATCGGTGTGTAAGCAGTGATCATTGACAGTGTTGGTGACTTTGGGAACCATGTTATACAAATGTGACATTGTTGATCGACGACTGTTGGCAAGGTTCATGTTAGCTCTCTGTATTGTGAACAAGGCGAAACTACTTCTGCACGTCTCAAACGGGTCAAACTGTATTACTGTAGTATCATAGGTTAGTGATATGATTGAAACTACGTTTTTATAATACTTATTTTTAAATTGTTCTTTGTGCGTTATGCCAATGCGACGTAAGATAAGGTGTTCTGTTACATTTAGCATTGTTAATCCGTCACGTTCATGATTTAATTGTTATCCGTCACGTTCATAGTTTAATCGTTATCAGTCTCGTTCGTAGTTGGCTTCTCCAGTGATATCTATGAGCCGTTGTGGTAATTTGTGTGGACGTTCAAAGCATTGTTGCCACGAGCTGCCGTATGCACGCTTTACCTTCAGTGGTATGCGTTGTCGTCGCATGTAGAACCTCCCAGTCTGTACACTGTGCCGTATCATAACCCACGTCTGCCACTACTTCTGTTTATATCCGCAGTAGTAACATCAACTAATAGGCCACTTTACCGATACAGATGTCTGTAATACTAACTCAGTTGTCATATTGATCTACCATTACAGAAAGCGGCGATGTTTGCTATTCGCTTCCTGTTAGCCTGGGCGTGAGACAACACATAAAACGTGTGTTAGACATTCAACTGATCTCGCTGTTTTGTGAACGTAATATTTGTTGATGCGTTGTGGTGTCGCGATGCAGATAACCAGACGTCAACGTCATTCGTCCTCTCTCTGTGTCAAGTGTTCAACTGTTAACGTTTTGCTCGTGGCGTAATCCGGTGAATATTATATTGGCTACTGTAAGGAACCATATTTCTGGTTCACTACTGTAACTAAGGTTAATGTCGTACGCATTTCGCAGTATTGTGACTGTTCGAATAAAGCTTTTTTCATGTCGCGTCGTGTTTGTCTGTGTGGGGCAGCGGTTTGTCTTGTTAACGTTAGCATAACTACATGCTGTCGTGCACGACATCAGCGGGTCAGTGTTGCCAGACTGGTCGGGCACTCAAAGGTACTTCTCACAATTTGTTATCGACCAGTATGCATGGTCTTATGTTATTATGCCCGGTTTTACCGACTACTAATAGTATTATAGGCCTGCCTACCAAAGTGTGAGTTTCGAAATCCAGGAGGTTCGAGACTTTTCGTGAGTCAACAGTTCGGTCCTTTTGGAGTAGACTTCGGAAGACGGGTTTGAGGTGCTGTTGGTCTGAAGCAGAAATCCGGGAGATTTGCTTCTTTTCCGGGAGATTGACAATGAATCCGGGAAACACCCGGAAAATCCGGGAGGGGTGAGAGATACAATATGACGTTATGGTTGTAATAGTATGCCCGACTTTACTAACATCAATCTGTATGATGTAATCCTAGCGTGCCCGACATTACTGGCATCGACCAGTTGAAGGTTATTAGACGCGACACAAAGACTTATTAATTACAATTAAGAAAACATCGACTGGATCGCTTCCCGCGACATCATTCACTAATAACCCAAAACTTTTCCTTCACTTTTCCCCTATTATTAAATAGACAACTGAGACAATCGCAATGAAAAATGTGCTGCAACTGTTATGTTAAAACAAACCCGTCCGAATTGTCACCGTATGTAACGTTTAGACATTTATGCCTCATTATGGGACTTGTGTAGAGTAGTGTAGTGTAAAGCGTTCTGAGCTGTCTTATGGACCCTACCAATTGTCTGCCATTGTTATATTACGTAAAATACAGTTTTTGTCGACTATTTCAAATTTGATGTAAATGCTTAACAATTGAATTGTTTTGTGCTTCTTATCCAGCGTATATTTCAGTCAAACTATGATGAATGACGAAACGTCCGGTTTCTCGGTTTCTAAGACCTTACAGGTAAATCCGCGCGCACACTCACACTCGTACAGTAAACCTTGGATTAATTAATCGCTCGAGACTGCCCAATTTATTCGTTATATCCGAAATCCGGTATATAAATATCTGATATTTACTGTACAGTGTATTATAGTAATTAAATAATAGCAAATCGGGACCAATTAATTTCAGTAAAAGCGATAATTTGTTATAAGCGAGTTCATCATATCCAGGGTTTACTGTGTGCGTGCGTGAGTGGGGTGTGTGTAATATACAGTATATATAATTATGCAGTACACGATTTAATATACGTATCTGATCGTATTGCTCGCGCTAATTAACCACCAAGGAGGCCATTTATCGCTCACGCCAATACATACAAGCGCCGCGAGGTAGACCAAGCGTGAATTATGACAATATTACGGACGAGTGTCAAACTGCTGATCTTTGCTAAATATAGACAGAACAACACAAGAAACGTGAACTGTTCTTGTCATGCCACAAAGAACTCGCCGGGACCTGTAAACGCAGCTTGATTAAGCGGAGGATCTCGTGCCGGAAAACGTTCCATAAATACCAGTTTGTTGCGCCACTATAGTTGAGCATGGAGAACCAGTGGGTGCCTAAACTTGACTCCCTCCTTTGTGACATTCTAGAAACGCTACTACTTGCGAATGGTGTGCGTGCATCCCTGCAGGTGAAATGTTGAGGGTGAATATAGTTCATTAGGTATAGCAGAAACCCCAACACAAGGGTTATCATTGCTGCTTTGTCCCGACAGGGGTGCAGTGTAACTACGTGCATGCACGTTTGAACACTTGCATGCGTATTCGTGCGTAAGCACCCTTGGAATCATACTTGTGTGTGTGCGTGCGTGTGGTAGGGTTGAGTGAGTGGATATGGATATTTATTTAGGGTGTTTTGAGGGAGGATTTACCTGGGGTGCGATAGGATGTTTTGAGAGGGTATTTAGTTAATTGTCAATAGCGTGTTGTGAGTGGGTATTTAGTTAGTGTGCGATAGGGTATTTTGATGAGGTATTTAGTTAGGGTACGATATGGTGTTGTGACGGTGTCTTTAGTTACGATACGATATGGTGTTGTAACGGTGTCTTTAGTTACGATACGATATGGTGTTGTGACGGTGTCTTTAGTTAGGGTACGATATGGTGTTGTGACGGCGTCTTTAGTTAGGATACGATATGGTGTTGTGACGGTGTCTTTAGTTAGGGTACGATATGGTGTTGTAACGGTGTCTTTAGTTAGGATACGATATGGTGTTGTGACGGTGTCTTTAGTTAGGGTACGATATGGTGTTGTGACGGCGTCTTTAGTTAGGGTACGATATGGTGTTGTGACGGTGTCTTTAGTTAGGGTACGATATGGTGTTGTGACGGTGTCTTTAGTTAGGATACGATATGGTGTTGTGACGGTGTCTTTAGTTAGGGTACGATATGGTGTTGTGACGGCGTCTTTAGTTAGGGTACGATATGGTGTTGTGACGGCGTCTTTAGTTAGGGTACGATATGGTGTTGTGACGGTGTCTTTAGTTAGGATACGATATGGTGTTGTGACGGTGTCTTTAGTTAGGGTAAGATATGGTGTTGTGACGGTGTCTTTAGTTAGGATACGATATGGTGTTGTGACGGTGTCTTTAGTTAGGATACGATATGGTGTTGTGACGGTGTCTTTAGTTAGGATACGATATGGTGTTGTGACGGTGTCTTTAGTTAGGGTACGATATGGTGTTGTGACGGTGTCTTTAGTTAGGATACGATATGGTGTTGTGACGGTGTCTTTAGTTAGGGTAAGATATGGTGTTGTGACGGTGTCTTTAATTAGGGTAAGATATGGTGTTGTGACGGTGTCTTTAGTTAGGATACGATATGGTGTTGTGACGGTGTCTTTAGTTAGGGTAAGATATGGTGTTGTGACGGTGTCTTTAGTTAGGGTAAGATATGGTGTTGTGACGGTGTCTTTAGTTAGGATACGATATGGTGTTGTGACGGTGTCTTTAGTTAGGATACGATATGGTGTTGTGACGGTGTCTTTAGTTAGGATACGATATGGTGTTGTGACGGTGTCTTTAGTTAGGATACGATATGGTGTTGTGACGGTGTCTTTAGTTAGGATACGATATGGTGTTGTGACGGTGTCTTTAGTTAGGATACGATATGGTGTTGTGACGGTGTCTTTAGTTAGGGTAAGATATGGTGTTGTGACGGCGTCTTTAGTTAGGATACGATATGGTGTTGTGCCGGTGTCTTTAGTTAGGATACGATATGGTGTTGTGACGGTGTCTTTAGTTAGGGTACGATATGGTGTTGTGACGGCGTCTTTAGTTAGGATACGATATGGTGTTGTGACGGTGTCTTTAGTTAGGGTACGATATGGTGTTGTAACGGCGTCTTTAGTTAGGGTACGATATGGTGTTGTGACGGCGTCTTTAGTTAGGGTACGATATGGTGTTGTGACGGCGTCTTTAGTTAGGGTACGATATGGTGTTGTGACGGTGTCTTTAGTTAGGGTACGATATGGTGTTGTGACGGCGTCTTTAGTTAGGGTACGATATGGTGTTGTGACGGCGTCTTTAGTTAGGGTACGATATGGTGTTGTGACGGCGTCTTTAGTTAGGGTACGATATGGTGTTGTGACGGTGTCTTTAGTTAGGATACGATATGGTGTTGTGACGGTGTCTTTAGTTAGGGTACGATATGGTGTTGTGACGGCGTCTTTAGTTAGGGTACGATATGGTGTTGTGACGGCGTCTTTAGTTAGGGTACGATATGGTGTTGTGACGGCGTCTTTAGTTAGGGTACGATATGGTGTTGTGACGGCGTCTTTAGTTAGGGTACGATATGGTGTTGTGACGGCGTCTTTAGTTAGGGTACGATATGGTGTTGTGACGGCGTCTTTAGTTAGGGTACGATATGGTGTTGTGACGGTGTCTTTAGTTAGGGTACGATATGGTGTTGTGACGGCGTCTTTAGTTAGGGTACGATATGGTGTTGTGACGGCGTCTTTAGTTAGGGTACGATATGGTGTTGTGACGGCGTCTTTAGTTAGGGTACGATATGGTGTTGTGACGGCGTCTTTAGTTAGGGTACGATATGGTGTTGTGACGGCGTCTTTAGTTAGGGTACGATATGGTGTTGTGACGGCGTCTTTAGTTAGGGTACGATATGGTGTTGTGACGGCGTCTTTAGTTAGGGTACGATATGGTGTTGTGACGGCGTCTTTAGTTAGGGTACGATATGGTGTTGTGACGGCGTCTTTAGTTAGGGTACGATATGGTGTTGTGACGGCGATATATAATTGCTCCTCACATTGCTCTAGTTGGGGTACGATATGGTAGTTGCTCTAAGTGGCAAATGATGTTCAATTTTGGGAAATGTAAATGCCTCCACATAGGACATGGGAACAAAGAAGTAGAATATACAATAGGGGGTACTGTACTAAGTACTACTGTAAAAGAAAAGGACTTAGGGTTAACCGTTAGTGCTGATATGAAGATTTCAGAGCAGTGCGGAATTGCAGCTTCAAAGGGAAATCAAATCCTTGGATTAATTAGGCGAAACATAACGTATAATGAAAAAGAGCTAATAATACCGCTGTACAAAACAATAGTTAGGCCTCATTTAGAATATTGTAAATTAAGCGTGGAGGCCATATCGCAGGTAGGACATAGATATGCTAGAAAGAGTGCAGAGGAGAGCAACTAAAATGATACCAAATCTGAGGGATCTTAGTTACGAAATACGCCTAAAAAATGCGGTTTAACAACACAAGAGACCAGGAGATTGAGAGGAGATCAGATAGAAGTGTTTAAAATATTGAAGGGTTATGAAAATATTGATAGAAATATGTTTTTCTCAGTTAAGAAAGATAGAAGGACTAGAGGACATGATCTTGCATTAGCAAAGGAGCAGAGTAGATTGGATATAAGAAAGTTTTCATTTTCACAAAGGACTGTAAATGAATGGAACAGATTACCTGCTGATTGTGTGGGTGCTAGTAGCGTGAATATGTTTAAAAATAAAATCGACACACCTCAGACGGGCGGGATACACATAGATAAAAGGGTCGGACTCTCGATAAGTCAAGGGCTACCTTGTCCACCTGCTACCTAGAGTTAATTCTCTGGGTGGCATTCTTGTTAAATATCTTGTTCTTGTTAGTTTAGCTCCACGAAACTCGGCTAAACTCAGGATAGATGTAGCATGTCATTATATCTTAACTATTAATATCTTATGTATGTAATTATTTGACAGTAGTGTTAATACGACTATTGAGTTGCCTACTGTCGTCATGTGGGCAGGAGGACTCCTTTCAATTGTCTCTATGACAATTACTAACCTGTTTGCCTAACACCGACAGATCAACACATTTCACAGCAACAGTGACGTCCGTAGTAGAAATGTATCAATAAAACACATTTGCATCATAAATATATAGCACCTGAACAATCTGGTGATGTACGTGAATTCGCCTCAGTCCATTGCGTGCAACTCAAGGCGCCAGTTCACCGTCTTTATCCGCTCATGGAATCTACCACACAATGACGCCGTGTGAAGTGTGTCAGTGGTTTGTGAATCACTCGCAGCGAGAGCGACTATAGACAACTGACTCTTAGGTCACAGAAACCTGATTCATCTCGCGCACAACCATTCAGATTGCTGCAATGCGGAAGCCAGTGAACTGCGTATGAGAGATGACAAGTTCGATCATGTATACACGTGTGCACACATGAACGCACGTATGCACACATGAACGCGCTCATTATATGTCTACCCTACAATTACACACCTTTCACAGTCGACAAAAATACACATTAATCGTTTAAAAAAAATTACATTTCCACCTGCAATTGACGCTCGCCACAAAAACAAACATTCACGCTCACATTTAACGGGGGGGGGGGGGGGGGGGCAGAACCATATGTCTTCGACCAGAGAAATTCCAGGGGGCACCTGCCCCCCTGTTTCCGCACCTATGCAGGCAACTCAAGTATTTCATAAGTTGATCCCAGAAAGCTAAGCAACATTTTCACGTTTCCCTCTATGTGTGTGTTTGTGTGTGTATACGTAAATGTTTGGCGTATATATATATATGTGTATGTATATATATATGTATGTATGTATATATATATATATGTATGTACGTATATATATATGTATGTACATATATGTATATATATGTATGTATATATGTACACACATATACATATGTTATCATCAACAGCCGTATGGTAGCGAACGGAGATATATCGTAATATAATATTGAATGTCACCTGTCAACATGCGCACAATGCTCTCTATAATTTGTGTCGTGAGAGATACGTTTTACCCCGTGACAAGCGCCCCCCCCCCCCCCCCCCCTGCTCGCAAACGGTGCCAACAACTGAAGTAGAACCGACTCGCGTGTAAGTAATCGGAGAGGACGAATACCGTCAACACAAAGAGCAACGACAGAACAAACGGCTCTCGAATCTACTGTCACGACACAGCGGCCCAGTCACTGACATGGTCACAACGATGGTCACAAGCATGGACACATTAATGGTCTCAACCATGGTCACAGTCATGTTACTGTCATGGTCACAACGATGGTCACAACCATGGACACAGTCATTGTCACAACCATGGTCACAGTCATGGTTATAGTCATGGACACAACTATTGTCATAGTTACAGTCATGGTCACAACCATGGTCACAGTCATGGTTACAACCATGGTCACAGTCATGGTTACAGTTTTTAGTACAATATAGTTTCCTTTCTCAACATGTGCTAGAACCAACCAGGGGAGAGAATGTGTTAGACTTAGTTTTGTCCTCACAGAAAGAATTAGTTGACAATGTCAAGATATGTGAGCCACTGGGGAGTAGTGATCACAACCAGATACATTTTACCATCAAAGTAAAATCAGAAAGGAATAGTAAAAAGCAGTATAGGAGAAATTTCCACAAAGGAAGGTATAAGGACATGAGGAAATATTTAGCAAAGATAGACTGCAATAACACACTGAAGAATAAGACAGCAACCGAATGCTGGAATATCTTAAATAGTGAAATTAAGTGCATAGTCGATAAATTTGTACCTTTCAAAAAACAAGGGAAACGGTCTAAAAAGAAACACTTATCGAAAGAAGCCATTAGAAAAATTAAGTATAAACAAATGATGTGGAAGTCATATAGATGTACTGGAAATGATGAAGACTACAACATTTATAAAGAAGCACTTAATCAAGCTACAGCTGAAATTAGAAATTCAAAGAGAAGCTATGAAACATGACAGTAAGAGTTTTTATGCGTATA
This sequence comes from Escarpia spicata, assembly GCA_963995525.1. NCBI lineage: Eukaryota > Metazoa > Annelida > Polychaeta > Sabellida > Siboglinidae > Escarpia > Escarpia spicata. The sequence continues at coordinate 48,717,187 of OZ023215.1, read as the reverse complement.
TTCGAAGCAAACAGAAAGTTCAGGATAAGGTCGGTCCTCTAGAAGATAGTGCTGGAAATACAATATCAGAGGGATTCTTAATGGCAGAAGACCTGAATGAGTATTTTAGTTCAGTGTTTACCAGGGAAGATATTAGTTCACTGCCAGTACCAGAGGCTAAGTTCAAGGGGGCAGATTCAGACTATTTAGGACAGTTAGTTGTAACCTCGGAAATGGTAGCTAAGAAAATAAGGGCTATGAAGGATAATAAATCACCTGGAGTGGACGGGATTCCGCCCAAACTACTATTGGAAATTGTAGAACAAATTAGCGCACCGCTTGCAACAGTTTTCAATTTGTCATTAGAAGAGGGAGTGGTTCCTTTAGAATGGAAAGAGGCAAACATTATACCGTTATTTAAAAAAGGTTCGAGAAACAAGTCAGAGAACTATAGACCAGTGAGTTTAACATCTGTGATTTTCAAATTATTAGAAAGACTAATTAAAGATCACATGGTGGATTTTCTTGTTAAACAAAACTTGATAAACCCATCTCAACATGGGTTTTTAAAAGCGAGGTCATGCTTAACAAATATGTTATGTTTTTTGGAAGACATCACTAGGTGGGTAGATGAGGGATCACCAGTAGATATCATCTATTTAGATTTTCAAAAAGCTTTCGACAAAGTACCACATCAAAGATTACTCCTTAAGCTAAAGGCCCATGGCATAGGAAATGGTATAATAAACTGGTTAGAAAAATGGCTGAATGACAGAAGACAACGTGTAGTAGTTGATGGGGAGGCTTCAAACTGGAAATCGGTATTGAGTGGGGTACCACAGGGATCAGTACTATGACCGATATTATTTTTAATATATATCAACGATTTGGACGATGATATAACAAGCAAGTTGTTAACATTTGCGGATGATACAAAAGTGTTTAGAAGGATTAAAAGTGATGGAGACAGACAGCATTTACAAGATGATCTTGATAGGTTGATCAAATGGTCTGAAAAGTGGCAAATGCTGTTCAATTTTGGGAAATGTAAATGCCTCCACACAGGTCATGGGAATGAAGAGGTAAAATATAAAATGGGGGGTACTGTTCTAAGTACTACTGTAAAAGAAAAGGACTTAGGGTTAACCATTAGTGCTGATATGAAGATTTCAGAGCAGTGCGGAATTGCAGCGTCAAAGGGAAATCAAATCCTTGGATTAATTAGGCGAAATATAGCGTATAAGAAAAAAGAATTCATAGTACCGCTGTACAAAACAATAGTGAAGCCTCATTTAGAATATTGTATACAAGCATGGAGGCCATATCGCAAGAAGGACATAGATATGCTAGAAAGAGTACATAGGAGAGCGACTAAAATGATACCAAATCTGAGGGATCTTAGTTACGAAATACGCCTAAAAGAATGTGGTTTAACAACACTAGAGACCAGGAGATTGAGAGGAGATCACATAGAAGTGTTTAAAATATTGAATGGTTATGAAAATATTGATAGAAACATTTTTTTCTCAGTTAAGAAAGATAGAAGGACCAGAGGACATGAAGCTACATTAGTAAAGGAGCAGTGTAGATTAGATATAAGAAAGTTCTCATTCTCACAAAGGACTGTAAATGAATGGAACAGATTATCTCCTGATTGTGTTGGTGCTAGTAGCGTGAATATGTTTAAAAATAAAATCGACACACACCTTAAAAAGGCGGGATACATGTAGATAAAAAATATTGGACTCTCGATAAGCCAAAAGGCTTCCTTGTCCAACTGCCATCCAGAGTAATTTTCTGGTTGGCAATCTTGTTAAATCTGTTAAACAGTCATGGTCACGACCATGGTTACAGTCATGGTCACAACCATGGTTACAGTCATGGTTACATTCATGGTCTCAACCATTGTAATTTGTCAATGTCTTCATCACAACCATAATCACTCCCATAGTCCAGTCACGGTCCAGTCATGGTCCCAGTCACGCTCACAGACATCATCACAACCATGGTCGCAGTCATAGCCTCAACTATGTCGTGGTCACAGTGGACAGGAACGTATCACGTGAAACATGTTGACGATCGGTTAAAAGTTCTTAACCCAAGGGTCTCGACCCAAAATTTGGCCGTCAAGCCATTTTGAGTGGGTCGCTGTGAGTCTCCAATGTCTCCGAACTTTCCTGCATTGCCCCACTTGCCCCTACGCCCTGCCATATCCTTCACAAATTGTCGAAATGGTCAATTTTTCTGACTCCGTCCGCCATTTTTGTTTTTTAATTGACCGGTACTCTTCCTACATTGATAAGCTGATGAGCGGCGCTAAATGGTCTCATTTATTTTGTTATGTCTATTTATGTCATCGATATGTACATGAGAGATGGCCTCCATCTTAGTGGAAAGGGGGCAGCACTTTTCTCAGAGAATCTGCTGCAATCTGTTGACAGTGGGACAGGTTGCATCTATTTAAACTAGATTCGCAGGGGGGACTCACAGAAAAGCCTGAAAATGGAGGCATAGATAAAGACAGCACAAATAAATCAACAAATAACAGTCTGGAAAACTCTTCTGAAGCTGGATATAAATGTGTTTGTTTAAATGCAAGGAGTATAGTAAACAAAAGAAATGAACTAAACATTATGGTAGAAGATATTTACCCTCATATAATAGGTATAACCGAATCCTGGACCACCACCGATATATCAGATGCTGAATTGAGACTGACAGGATATGTAATGTTTAGAAAAGATAGAATAGGAAGAAAGGGAGGTGGAGTTATTTTATATATTAAAGAATTTATTCAGGCTGATGAAATAAAATTAGAAAGAGAAGCAGATTGCGAAGAAGCTGTTTGGTGTAACATAGTTACAGGAAACTCAACGTTAGCAGTTGGGTTAGTTTATCGAAGTCCAAACATAAGCATAGAAGAGAATGAAAAAATACAAAACGCTATAAGGGAAGTAAGCAAACGGGACTGTATTATTATGGGGGATTTTAACCATGGGCATATACAATGGAAATCTCTACAGAGTATGGGGAGAGAGGACCACAAGTTTTTAGTTTTAGTTCAAGATACATTCCTTTCTCAACATGTGCTAGAACCAACCAGGGGTGAGAATGTGTTAGACATAGTTTTGTCCTCACAGAATGAATTAGTTGACAATGTCAAGATATGTGAGCCACTGGGGAGTAGCGATCACAACCAGATACATTTTACCACCAAAGTAAAATCACAAAGGAATAGCAAAAAGCAGTATAGGAGAAATTTCCACAAAGGAAGGTATAAGGACATGAGGAAATATTTAGCAAAGATAGACTGGAATAAGACACTGAAAAATAAGACGGCAACAGAATGCTGGAATATATTAAAGAGTGAAATTAAGTGCATAATCGATCAATTTGTACCCTTCAAAAAACAAGGAAAACGGTCCAAAAAGAAACACTTATCGAAAGAAGCCATTAGAAAAATTAAGTATAAACAAATGATGTGGAAATCATATAGATGTACTGGAAATGATGAAGACTACAACAATTATAAAGAAGCACTTAACCAAGCTACAGCTGAAATTAGAAATTCAAAGAGAAGCTACGAACAACAATTAGCTAGTAATATAAAACATGACAGCAAGAGTTTTTATGCGTATGTTCGAAGCAAACAGAAAGTTCAAGATAAGGTCGGTCCTCTAGAAGATAGTGCTGGAAATATAATATCAGAGGGATTATTAATGGCAGAAGACCTGAATGAGTATTTTAGTTCAGTGTTTACCAGGGAAGATATTAGTTCACTGCCAATACCAGAGGCTAAGTTCAAGGGGGCAGATTCAGACTATTTAGGACAATTAATTGTAACCCCGGAAATGGTAGCTAAGAAAATAAGGGCTATGAAGGATAATAAATCACCTGGAGTGGATGGTATCCACCCAAACTACTATTGGAAATTGTAGAACAAATTAGCATACCACTTGCAACAGTTTTCTTGTCATTAGAAGAGGGAGTGGTTCCTTTAGAATGGAAAGAAGCAAACATTATACCGTCATTCAAAAAAGGTTCGAGAAACAAGTCAGAGAACTATAGACCAGTGAGTTTAACATCAGTGATTTGTAAATTATTAGAAAGACTAATTAAAGATCACATGGTGGATTTTCTTGTTAAACAAAACTTGATAAACCCATCTCAACATGGTTTTTTTTAAAGCGAGGTCATGCTTAACAAATATGTTATGTTTTTTGGAAGACATCACTAAGTGGGTAGATGAGGGATCACCAGTAGATATCGTCTACTTAGATTTTCAAAAAGCTTTTGACAAAGTACCACATCAAAGATTACTGCTTAAACTAAAGGCCCATGGCATAGGAAATGGTATAATAAACTGGATAGAACAATGGCTGATTGACAGAAGACAACGTGTAGTAGTTGATGGGGAGGCTTCAAACTGGAAATCGGTATTGAGTGGGGTACCACAGGGATCAGTATTAGGTCCTATATTATTCTTAATATACATCAACGATTTGGATGACGAAATAACAAGCAAGGTGTTGAAATTTGCGGATGATACAAAAGTGTTTAGAAGGATTAAAAGTGATGGAGATAGACAGCATTTACAAGATGATCTTGACAGGTTGATCAAATGGTCTGAAAAGTGGCAAATGATGTTCAATTTTGGGAAATGTAAATGCCTCCACATAGGACATGGGAACGAAGAGGTAGAATATACAATGGGGGGTACTGTACTAAGTACTACTGTAAAAGAAAAGGACTTAGGGTTAACCGTTAGTGCTGATATGAAGATTTCAGAGCAGTGCGGAATTGCAGCTTCAAAGGGAAATCAAATCCTTGGATTAATTAGGCGAAACATAACGTATAATGAAAAAGAGCTAATAATACCGCTGTACAAAACAATAGTTAGGCCTCATTTAGAATATTGTATTCAAGCGTGGAGGCCATATCGCAGGAAGGACATAGATATGCTAGAAAGAGTGCAGAGGAGAGCAACTAAAATGATACCAAATCTGAGGGATCTTAGTTATGAAATACGCCTAAAAAAATGCGGTTTAACAACACTAGAGACCAGGAGATTGAGAGGAGATCAGATAGAAGTGTTTAAAATATTGAAGGGTTATGAAAATATTGATAGAAATATGTTTTTCTCAGTTAAGAAAGATAGAAGGACTAGAGGACATGATCTTGCATTAGCAAAGGAGCAGAGTAGATTGGATATAAGAAAGTTTTCATTTTCACAAAGGACTGTAAATGAATGGAACAGATTACCTGCTGATTGTGTGGGTGCTAGTAGCGTGAATATGTTTAACAATAAAATCGACACATACCTCAGACGGGCGGGATACACATAGATAAAAAGGTCGGACTCTCGATAAGCCAAGGGCTTCCTTGTCCACCTGCTACCTAGAGTTAATTCTCTGGGTGGCAATCTTGTTAAATCTTGTTAAATCTTGATATTTATTTTATCATTTATCACAAGTTAACTACTTGTTGGCATGGATCGCGACCAGAATATTTTGAATCTCGACCAAAAAAGTTTGGACTATAATTTATAGTCATCTTCTTAATTATGTTTCCATTAGCAAAGCCTGCTACTACACCGCAAATATGCATTTCGGAAAGTCAACAATAACATAAATAAATATAGTGGAATAAAATGACACCCTAACAAGGAATGCGTTGTATGTTCTATCGTTCAAGTGGCGATACTTTACGGTAATGGGGCAACGCTTGTAGTCTACCTATGCTATGTAATTTGTTAGGGGGAAATCCCTTCACGGAGCAGCCAATGAAAACGTACTACAAGTAGTAAGAACGCCTACGAATAGGTAGCGTAACAGCGATTCAAAACCACCCATCCATGAACGTGGCAACAGTAACAAGCGGGTCACGGACACCTGTTCAGTCTACTCGTCTTCGTGGTTCCCTTGCACGGGGGGAGAGGTTTAGTTCCTTAGTGTTGCTCCTGCTGCTGTTGCCCTCTATTGCTCCCTATCACCAGCCTCCTCTCTCTCCCTCCCTCCCTCCCTCCCTCCCTCCCTCCCTCCCTCCCTCCCTCAGTCCCCCCTCTCCCCCCCCCTCTCTCTCTCTCTCTCTCTCTCTCTCTCTCTCTCTCTCTCTCTCTCTCTCTCTCTCTCTCTCTCTCTCTATCTCTCTCTCTCTCTCTCCCCCCCCCCTCTCTCTCTCTCTCTCTCTCTCTCTCTCTCTCTCTCTCTCTCTCTCTCTCTCTCTCTCTCTCTCTCTCACACACACACACTTCTAAAATCCCTATTCACACATTTCTCCCGTACGGTTTATAATTAATCAAAATCTACCATTTATAAAATAATTGTTTACCAAAACGTCGCCATACTGAGAACCTGCTGTGGCCACTAACTCGAATCTACTCGCCTATGTTACCCGGAAGTATGCGCGACTTCGTCGCTTAATTATTTTATCCCCAAGCGAGTTTCATCTTTCTTGGACGTGCACGCACGTATAGTGAATATTCTGGAACATATGCCTAGACACATGCAGAGCTGGCGTAATAAACACTTCACTCGGCGATGATCGTACATAATAAACACACTGATAAAGAGACGCCTAGATGGTTGTTTGGTCAAACGCCGCAAGAGCATTAAATACACACGCGGAACTATTTAGTTGTGGTCGAGTTTTGTCGCCGTCCCGATCAAACACTGCACTCAAAAGTGCTTCAAACTCGGTGACCGAGAACCAGGTAAATGGACTCGGTTAACTCCCGTATATTGCGTAGGATATCTGCCAGGGGTAGTATAGTCAACTAGCACGCGTAGCTTGCGAGGATGCCGGGAACTCTCGGTTATCAAAGTACTCGTCTATCGGGAAACTAGGAGGTATATAGCAGTCCGTATTAGTAGTTAGTTGGGAGACCTGAGTGTTTAAGTATATAAGATGCGTAATAAAATTCGCGTAATCACCTCGTGTTGTTAAACACAAAATGCACAATTGCCGCAAAGAAACACAAATCGGTCCAACAACTATTGTAAGTATACCTCACAAACTTGATTCTCGGCCGCGGTTCAAAGCATGGCACATTTAACACATGTAAATGATCTTAATTTGTTGATGACGTACAGGACAAATTCACACGAATGCTTCATAAAATGGCACACAGTGCTAATTTTCTCCGCTAATTTGTCGGATCACCTAAAAACTGATTTGTGTTAATCCAGCGTCAATAATACGGTTTCAAGCTGTTATATTTAAATAATCGTGTTATAAAGGCGAGGTGCCTTGCCTGACATGTGCCAGCACATATAGGTAGAGTTATCGCGGCATCGCAATAGACTCTTTCTAGTTGAAAGACTATGTATACACGAGATGTCGCCAAGAGAATAATTGACATAAGTTTATGGTACGACTCTTTCGTTTTCTTTGTCATTTGCCTACAAGATAAGTATAGACGGTCGTTTCGATTTACAGATAATGACCGACGCGACGTGCATGATTGTCCTGCGTAGACAACTAGAACAAGGACAGGAACAAAGCGAAACCACAAACATTGACCTTATAATTACCTTGTAAATTTCTAATGAATGAACTTTTTTATTGAACACTAAAATAATGTTGAATGTAAATTGCTTTGAATTAGCCCGTAGCATTGTCCACAATTTAAAGGTTGCGCACACAAAATGTTAAACATGTTCTATACATAACGTTTTAATGTTTAACATCAGCTAAAGCGCAGGCAGGTGGTAGGCCTACTTACAAAACACAATTACAATATTTATTATTATTAAAGTTTATTTTTGCACAGAGCGAAGAATGCGAAAGTAGGTCGTGACACGTTTGACCACCAGGACGACTCTGTCACGCCACAGTTGGTGATAGCGGAGACTTGATAACGGAGACCCGGTAACGGAGATCCGGTAACGGAGATCTGGTAGCAGAGAAAGACCCGGCACGGAGACTCATCAACGGAGACCCGATGACGCAGACATTGTAACGGAGACCAGGTAACAGATACTCGGTAACAGAGACACGGTAACGGAGAGGGGAACGCCGTTTTTACACATTATTATAGTTTAGCATATACAACTAAAGGATGCCTCTGACTGCCTGTGGCGCCCTTTGTCCTATATATATCCCGGATATACCCCGCGTAACCCCGCGGCACCCCGCGGCACCCTTGGACAGCGGCAATAACTGTGTTCATATGCAGATGGTTGCAGTACATAGATGACTAAGCTCGCCTCCCCCAGTGTGACGTCCCCCTTTGATGTCCCCCTTTGGTCCCCCTTGGGTCCCAAATATCCCAACTACGCCACCCCAGGATGCGTCATAAGGAATTGTCCTTTTTTTTATAAATTCCACTACTCAGAATCAAACTACATTTGTCATAATTGTCAACTTATATTTAAATCCCATTTACGTCATTGGGTGTATGAGCACAGTCCATGCTATAACTCACGTAAGGTCCATAGGCGGAACCAGGGTGTTGGGGGCATGTGTCCCCCTAAACTTTTGGAATTTGGCCGCGCTATGCCTGCGCTAGACCGTTTGGATGATGCGCCCCCGTTATGTGCCCCTTAGATGTTCTGAAATTCCGCGCCCCCCCCCCCCCCCCCCCTCCGCCCGGTCTTCCGATTCGACAGCGAGACAGCGGAGTGCTGACAGCGGAATGCTGAAAGCGGAGTGGTGCTGAAGCTTCGGCGTCAAGAGGGCTGCATTCGGAGATCTTAGGCCCGCTCGACTACCCTCTCTGGACGCGCCCCTGCCGTATCAGCCTTGCGGCTGTGGACATCGTTTTGAACTGTGACCTTGTAGTTCTCGCTCAACACTTTACAACAACACGTAACGATCCACGGCTTCGTAAACAAATGACGTCATATAATCAAAATAATGCAGGTCTGCTTTTATGCTATGACTAACAAAGTTCGTCGAATTCGTAGAAATGTTGCTCCGTTGAAGCGGAGCAGACTGCAAGAGAGAGAGTGACGCCGTAGCAGAGTACAATTACTCAAATTTCGTATCCTGTTGAATCGTTTTAAGTTTCTTTGTTAACATCAACTCATGCATAGTTGCTTTCGTCGGTCATCAAATGCATACCGAGGGGCAGATTCCATTAAACGAGCATTCTCCAAACAATAACGTTTGGCTTAGCACGCCATAATACCTGTCGAAAATACCAGTACAACTGTAATGTATGACAGCAAACGATTTATTTCGGAAAATGTATATATGAAAATGGCGTCTTGTATTAAGAAAGTCCATCAATACTGTGTACATGAATATAGCCTATTGGTTCTGTTTAACACCTGTATTCAAGTGTAATTCACATCAACGTTCCAGCAACCTTCCATTACATTCTATTAAAAACATAATAATAATATTGTCAGACGTAATTATTCTGCTACTGGTTTGAACATATTTCTTTTGCTCCCTAAGCATTGTTCTAACCATTTCACCAATGTAGGTGTGGTTACAGCTCCTGTCAGTCATCTGGTATGTATCGTCTGCCTTTCTACTATCTTCCTCTGTGGCCTTCTTGTGTGGTAGTGCTTTCTTTCCAGAGATTTAATATGTCGTCTGACATCTGATGCACTATCGTGCTATTTTAATATACGTTGCATATGTTCCAATGCGTTACTACTTTAACACACGGGATGGTGACTGTGCTTTTGGCTATTTTTCTGTGTTCATATCTTTACTTTCCATGGTAAATCCCTTCCGATTTTGATCTTCATTCATCACATTGTGGTCTAATTAGGCTACCCATGGCGTTGCAATGCCGTCTTGATGTGTTCCACCTCGTCCTCTTTGTCATCTTCCCTCAAACAATATCGTCGCGCCAGTCCAGTGATGTTTGACAACAAAGTTCAGCCACCGGGTCAGTGTGTGTGTTTACTTCGTTCAATGCACTACTGGCGTTTCACCGTTCCATCTTCATTCCGTATCATCATTGCACCCATGAATAGCAAGGACGTATCGCTTCCGTCGATCTCCGTATGGGGACTTAGCCTGTTTTGTCTACGTTGTCAATATGTGTTCTGTGAATTCTTATTCACGCCCGTCCTCGCTACGTCCGTCAAACAATGATACAATCCACGTATCTTTTCCATAGTTTCGGTTTACATGTTGCTGCATCTGTGGCAAAGGCTTGTGGCTCCAATCAATCGAGATATGCTATAAAATGTGCGAAATGGGCTTGCCACAGTACATCGTTGCTGGCTAAGCGTTCCAAACCACTGAAGCTAAAATGCGCGATTACGACAATGTATGTCAACAGCTTTTATGGCGCAATAGGTTCTACGGTAAAGTTAGCCAAGGAAGGCCATAAGAAATACCCCCCCCCCAAAAAATGCGCCACCGCGAATTATCAGCGTTGTCAGAATGTTATAGGATTATATTGTTTCACCCGCAAGTCGAGTTGGCATACGTGTTGGAATGCAAGACACAGTGACCAGCTTCGAATCGTTTCACTTTCACTGGTAATGGCTGACTAGAGTAGGTATGGCGAGTTACCAAGCTTAACATACTAATATTTCAGATGATCACACGGACTGTTGGAAGCTACTAACACTGCTTACAACGGACACCGACATGACGTCTTGATATCATGCAACGTGTTCCATTTCGAACCCTACTCACAGTAATACAGTCACATAGAACGTATCCCAACATATAACATGTATGTATGTATGTATGTATGTATGTATGTATGTATGTATGTATGTATGTATGTATGCATGTGTGTGTGTATGTGTATGTGTATGTGTGTGTGTATGTATGTATGTATGTATGTATGTATGTATGTATGTATGTATGTATGTATGTATGTATATATGTCTGTATGTATGTATTTATGTATGTGTGTGTGTATGTAAGTATGCACGCAATCACTTGTGGATGCATGCATATGTGCATACACACATACAGGCGTACACGTGTATATATGTAAACGTGAGAGAACGCACGCACGCTCACACACGCATGCACAAACACACACAAACACACACAAAACACACAAACACACAAACACACAGTCACACAGACACACAGACGCACAGACGCACAGACACACAGACACACACACACACACACACACACACACACACACACACACACACACACACACACACACACACACACACACACACACACACACACACACACACACACACACACACACACACACACAGACACACACACACACACACACACACACACACACACACACACACACACACACACACACACACACACACACACACACACACACACACAGGCAGATATACAATATTGTAGTGTGGTTGATTTTGAGGTTCACCAAACACCTCCAACTGCACCCCCACCCACCCGTAATACCCCCAACTGCACCCCAACCACCCCGAATACCTCAAACTGCACCCCACCCACCTCCAATATATCCAACTGCACTCCCACCCCCCAATACCTCCAAATGCACCCACACCCACCCCCAGTACCCCAAACAGCACCCCCACCCACCCCCAATACCTCCAACTGCACCCCACCCACCTCCAATACATCCAACTGCACCCCAACCCACCCCCAATACCTCCAACTGCACCCCACTACCCACCCCAATACCCCCAACTGCACCACAACCTACCCCCAAATACCCCCAACTGCACCCCCACCCACCCCCAAATACCCCCAACTGCACCCCCACCCACCCCCAAATACCCCCAACTGCACCCTCACCCACCCCCAAATACCCGCAACTGCACCCCCACCCACTCCCAATACCTCCAACTTCAACCCCACCCACCCCCAATACCTCCAACTTCACCCCCACCCACCTCCAATATATCCAACTGCACTCCCACCCCCCAATACCTCCAAATGCACCCACACCCACCCCCAGTACCCCAAACAGCACCCCCACCCACCCCCCAATACCCCCAACTGCACCCCACCCACCCCCAATACCTCCAAATGCACCCCCACCCACCCCCAAATACCTCCAACTGCACCCCCACCCACCCCCAATACCTCCAACTGCACCCCACCCACCCCCCAATACCTCCAACTGCACCCCACCCACCCCCCAATACCTCCAACTGCACCCATCCCACCCCCCAATACCTCCAACTGCACCCCCACCCACCCCCCAATACCTCCAACTGCACCCCACCCACTCCCAATACCTCCAACTTCAACCCCACCCACCCCCAATACCTCCAACTTCACCCCCGCCCACCCCCAAATACCCCAACTGCACCCCACCCACCCACAAATATATCCAACTGTACCCCCACCCACCCACAAATACCTCCAACTGCACCCCCACCTCCCAATACCTCCAACTGCACCCCCACCCACCCCCAATACCTCCAAATGCCCCCCCACCCACCCCCAAATGCACCCCCACCCACCCCCCAAATACCTCCAACTGCACCCCCACCCACCCCCAATACCTCCAACTGCACCCCACCCACCCCCCAATACCTCCAACTGCACCCCCACCCACCCCCCAATACCTCCAACTGCACCCACACCCACCCCCCAATACCTCCAACTGCACCCCCACCCACCCCCCAATACCTCCAACTGCACCTCACCCACCCCCAATACCTCCAACTGCACCCCCACCCACCAAAAAAAAACTGCACCCCCAAATACCCCCAACTGTACCCCACCCATCCCCAATACCTCCAAATGCACCTCCACCCACTCCAAAATACCTTCAACTGCACCCCGACACACACCCCAACACCTCCAACTGCACCCCCATTCACACCCCCAATACCACCAACTGCACCCCTCGTGGTTCATCTAGAATCTCCAAATACACTCCCGCTTCAGACTCACAAAACATTCAAACTCGTCTGTTTTGAATGGAACACTTTTCCCTCATCTGGGGAGGAGATGCATACGCACCAATCGTATTCTCAGCCTACGAGCCTTGTATGACAGTGGGGGTGACTGTAATTGCGTGAAGATATTCTTATAGGCATTACTGGCTGGCGACAGAACACGACGGTGAGACATGTTCACGCACACAGACCAGAGAGCGACTGGTTGACTGGTGCGGACACTCGTGACACACGTACCTCCGCTGTGTGGCGCCACCTCTTTCTTAGAACACTACTCAACAATGAACGTTGTCGCGCTTACATTTATCCGGGCGTTACATTTTATTCGGGTCATAACACTTTTTTATTGTTTCAATATAAATTCTTCTGGTCTAATTCTTCTGTATTCGACTTATTGTATCCGCGGTTGATCACAAAATCCACGGTAACTTGACAAATGTATTGTCATTTATATTTTACAAGGCGGATATATACGTTCGTGTATCGTGATTAATAAAAAGATCCAGGATACTTTTCATGATGTTCGAAAACAGAAACTACGAACTTTCCACAAACATGTGACGAATTCAAACTGTGCGTGAGAGAATGTCCAATAGTTACATCAGAGTTTCATATTCTAAGTGTGCATAAATGGGCGATTATTTTGAACATCTGCAACAGCGCACTTAGTCCATACGTAAGAGGTTTCCGTAGTTTGGAGATGAAGTCTACGGGTGAGTGATCTATTTGACAAAGGGTAAGGAAACCGAAACCTACCAGTGTGGTTGTAAGGTTATAATAAATGGCATACCATCCACGCATGTCGTCTTGGTGATGTCTGTTCGGCTTGCAACAACTAAACAACCTGACGTGTCACTCTTAGCGTTTTTATGAGCCGCAGAAACCACTGGAATTCGGCCTTCGAATTCGTCCCAGTTTGGAGACAAACGTTGCCAAGATGACACTGCTCTCTAAATAAACCGAGTTTTGTTTGACGCAGCAATATTGTTGTGAATTACCCCGAGACAAGAGATGAACAGATTATACTCTCAGGAATGTTGCCAGTAATGGGAGGAAGGGGGGGACATACAGCAACTGCAAGAGGATGGCGATCAACGCACTAGTTGATCAGATGTGTAAAGAAGAGGGGGTATGATTCACATATTGATGGGGGTACTTTGTTGGGAGAGAAGATATGCACATGAGAGATGGCCTCCATATAAGTGGAAAGGGGGCAGCAGTATTCTCAGAGAACCTGGTTCGATCTGTTGACAGTGGGACAGGTTGCATCTATTTAAACCATATTCGCAGCGGGGATTCACATAGAAGCCTGACACTGGAGGCATAGATAAAGACAGCACAAATAAATCTGCAAAGAATACTCTGGAAAACAGTTCTGAAGCTGTATATAAATGTGTTTGTTTAAATGCAAGGAGTATAGTAACATAATAAATTAAATAAACATTATGGTAGAAGATATTGACCCTCACATAATAGGTATAACCGAATCATGGGCCACCACCGATATATCAGATGCCAAATTGGGACTGACAGGATATGTAATGTTTAGGAAAGATAGAATAGAAAGAAAGGGAGGTAGATATATTGTATATATTAAATAATCTATTCAGGCTTATGAAATAACACTAGAAAGAGAAGCAGATTGCGAAGAAGCTGTTTGGTGTAACATAGTTACAGGAAACTCAACGTTAACGGTTGGGTTAGTTTATCGAAGTCCAAACATAAGCATAGAAAATAATGAAAAAGTACAAAACGCTACAAGGAAAGTGAGCAAACGGGACTATGTTGTTATGGGGGATTTTAACCGTAGTCATACACAATGGAAATCTCTACAGAGTATGGGTAGTGAGGACCATACGTTTTTTGTTTTAGTACAAGATAGTTTCCTTTCTCAACATGTGCTAGAACCAACCAGGGGGGAGAATGTGTTAGACATAGTTTTGTCCTCACATAATTAATTAGTTGACAATGTCAAGATATGTGAGCCACTGGGGAGTAGTGATCACAACCAGGTACATGTTACCATCAAAGGAAAATCAGAAATGAATAGTAAAAAGCAGTATAGGAGAATATCCACAAAGGAAGATATAAGGACATGTGGAAATGTTTAGCAAAGATAGACTGGAATAACACATTGAAGAATAAGACAGCAACCGAATACTGGACTATCTTAAAGAGTGAAATTGAGTGCATCGTCGATAAATTTGTTCCCTTGAAAAAACAAGGGAAATTGTCCAAAAAGAACCATTTATAGAACGAAGCAATTAGAAAAATTAAGTACAAACAAATGACGTGGAAGACATAGACGTACTGGAAATTATGAAGACTACAACAATTATAAAGAAGCACTAAACCAAGCAACAGCTGAAATTAGAAATTCAAAGAGAAGCCATGAACCAAAAATTTGCTTGTAATATAAAAACATGACAGCAAGAATTGTTATGCTTATGTTCGAAGCAAACAGAACGTTCAGGATAAGGTCGGTCCTCTAGAAGATAGTGCTGGAAATATAATATCATATAATGGCAGAAGACCTGAATGAGTTTCTTAGTTCGGTGTTTACCAGAGAAGATATTAGTTTACTGCCAGTACCAGAGGCTTACTTCAAGGGGATCAGACTATTTAGGACAATTAATTGTAACCCCGAAAATGATAGCTAAGGAAATTAGGGCTCTGAATGATGATAAATCACCTGGAGTGGATGGGATTCCGCCCAAACTACTATTGGAAATTGTAGAACAAATTAGCATACCGCTTGCAACAGTTTACAATTTGTCATTAGAAGGGAGTGATTCCTTTAGATTGGAAGAAAGCAAACATTATACCATTATTTAAAAAAAAAAAATTCGAGAAACAAGTCAGAGAACTATAGACCAGTGAGTTTATCATCGGTGATTTGCAAATTATTAGAAAGACTAATTAAAAATTACATGGTGGATTTTCTTGTTAAACATAACTTGATAAACCCATCTCAACATGGGTTTCTAAAAGCGAGGTCATGCTTAACAAATATGTTATGTTTTTTGGAAGATATCACAAAGTGGGTAGATGCGGGATCACCAGTATATATCATCTACTTAGATTTTCAAAAAGCTTTCGACAAAGTGCCACATCAAAGATTACTGCTTAAACTAAAGGCCCATGGCATAGGAAATGGTCTAATTAACTGGATAGAAAAATGGCTGATTAACAGAAGACAACGGGTTGTTGTTGATGGGGAGGCTTCAAACTGGAAATAAGTTTTGAGTGGGCTACCACAGGGATCAGTATTAGGACCTATATTATTATTAATATATATAAACAATTTGAACGATGAAATAACAAGAAAGGTGTTGACATTTGCGAATGATACAAAAGTGTTTAGAAGGATTAAAAGTGATGGAGATAGACAGCATTTACAAAATGATCTTGACAGGTTTATCAAATGGTCTAAAAAGTGGCAAATGTTTTGGGAAATATAAATGCCTCCAGACAGGACATGGGAACGAAGATGTAGAATATGCAATGGAGTTACTGTACTAAGTACTACTGTAAAAGAAAAGGACTTAAGATTAATTATTAATGCTGATATGAAGGTTTCACAGCTTCAAAGGGAAATCAAATCCTTGGATTATTTAGGCGAAATATAGCGTATAAAGAAAAAGAACTAATAATACCGCCGTACAAAACAATAGTTAGGCCTCATTTGGAATATTATATACAAACGTGGAGGCCATAGGGCAAAAAAACATAGATAAGCTAGAAATAGTACAGATGAGAGCAACTGAAATGATACAAAAACTGAGGGATCTTAGTTATGAAAAACGCCTAAAAGAATGTGGTTTAACAACACTAGAGAGCAGGAGATTGAGAGGAAATCAGATAGAAGTGTTCAAAATATTGAATGGTTATAAAAGTATTGATATAAATATTGTTGTCTCAGTTCAGAACGATAGACAGACTAGAGGACTTGAAGTTACATTAGTAAAGGAGCAATGTAGATTAGATATAAGAAAGTTCTCATTTTCAAAAAGGACTATAATAATTATAAATGGAACAGATTATCTGCTGATTGTGTGGGTGCTAGTAATGTGAATATGTTTAGAAATAAAATCGACACATACCTCAGAAAGACAATGTGTGTATGTGTATATGCGTGTGTGCGTGTGTGCGTGTGTGCGTGTGTGCGTGTGTGCGTGTGTGCGTGCGTGTGTGTGTGTGTGCGTGCGTGCGTGTGCGCGCATGTGTATGTATGTATGTGTGTGTGTGTATGTATGTGTGCGTGTGTGCGTGTGTGCGTGTGTGCGTGTGTGCGTGTGTGCGTGTGTGCGTGTGTGCGTGTGTGCGTGTGTGCGTGTGTGCGCGTGTGCGCGTGCGCGCGTGTGCACGCGTGTACGCGTGTACGTATGTACGTATGCACATATGTATGTATGTATATGTATGTATATATGTATAATATATATATATATATATATTATATGTATATATATATATATATAATACATATATGCGTGTGTGTGTGAGTGTGTGGAGTGTGTGAGTGTGTGAGTGTGTGAGTGTGTGGAGTGTTTGGAGTGTGTGGAGTGTGTGTGAGTGTGTGGAGTGCGTGGAGTGTTGGGAGTGTGTGGAGTGTGTGTGGAGTGTGTGTGGAGTGTGTGTGGAGTGTGTGGAGTGTGTGGAGTGTGTGGAGTGTGTGGAGTGAGTGGAGTGTGTGTGGAGTGTGTGAGTGTGTGGAGTGTGTGGAGTGTGTGGAGTGTGTGGAGTGTGTGTGGAGTGTGTGAGTGTGTGGAATGTGTGAAGTGTGTGGAGTGTGTGAGTATGTGAAGAATGTGGAGTGTGTGTGGAGTGTGTGAGTGTGTGAGTGTGTGAGTGTGTGAGTGTGTGAGTGTGTGAGTGTGTGAAGAATGTGGAGTGTGTGTGGAGTGTTTGGAGTGTGTGAGTATTTGGAGTGTGTGAGTGTGTGAGTGTGTGAGTGTGTGAGTGTGTGGAGTGTTTGGAGTGTGTGGAGTGTTTGGAGTGTGTGAGTGAGTGGAGTGTTTGGATTGCGTGGAGTGCGTGGAGTGTGTGAGTGTGTGAGTGTGTGAGTGTGTGGAGTGTGTGGAGTGTGTGGAGTGTGTGTGGAGTGTGTGAAGTGTGTGGAGTGTGTGTGGAGTGTGTGGAGTGTGTGTGGAGTGTGTGAGTGTGTGGAGTGTGTGAGTATGTGGAGTATGTGGAGTGTGTGGAGTGTGTGGAGTGTGTGTGGAGTGTGTGTGGAGTGTGTGGAGTGTGTGGAGTGTGTGGAGTGTGTGGAGTGTTTGGAGTGTGTGGAGTGTGTGGAGTGTGTGGAGTTTGTGTGGAGTGTGTGAGTGTGTGAAGTATGTGGAGTGTGTGGAGTGTGTGGAGTGTGTGTGGAGTGTGTGAGTATGTGGAGAATGTGGAGTGTGTGTGGAGTGTGTGAGTGTGTGAGTGTGTGAAGAATGTGGAGTGTGTGTGGAGTGTTTGGAGTGTGTGAGTATTTCGAGTGTGTGAGTGTGTGGAGTGTGTGGAGTGTTTGGAGTGTGTGAGTGAGTGGAGTGTTTGGATTGCGTGGAGTGCGTGGAGTGTGTGAGTGTGTGGAGTGTGTGAGTGTGTGGAGTGTTTGGAGTGTTTGGAGTGTGTGAGTGAGTGGAGTGTTTGGATTGCGTGGAGTGCGTGGAGTGTGTGAGTGTGTGAGTGTGTGAGTGTGTGAGTGTGTGAGTGTGTTAGTGTGTGAGTGTGTGAAGTGTGTGAGTATTTGGAGTGTGTGAGTGTTTGAGTGTGTGACTGTTTGGAGTGTGTGGAGTGTTTGGAGTGTGTGAGTGAGTGGAGTGTTTGGATTGCGTGGAGTGCGTGGAGTGTGTGAGTGTGTGAGTGTGTGGAGTGTTTGGAGTGTGTGGAGTGTGTGTGGAGTGTGTGTGGAGTGTGTGTGGAGTGTGTGGAGTGTGTGGAGTGTGTGAGTGTGTGGAGTGTGTGAGTGTGTGGAGTGTTTGGAGTGTTTGGAGTGTGTGAGTGAGTGGAGTGTTTGGATTGCGTGGAGTGCGTGGAGTGTGTGAGTGTGTGAGTGTGTGGAGTGTGTGAGTATTTGGAGTGTGTGAGTGTGTGAGTGTTTGGAGTGTGTGGAGTGTGTGTGGAGTGTGTGTGGAGTGTGTGGAGTGTGTGGAGTGTTTGGAGTGTGTGGAGTGTGTGGAGTGTGTGGAGTTTGTGTGGAGTGGGTGAGTGTGTGGAGTATGTGGAGTGTGTGGAGTGTGTGGAGTGTGTGGAGTGTGTGGAGTGTGTGGAGTGTGTGGAGTGTGTGGAGTGTGTGGAGTGTGTGTGGAGTGTGTGAGTATGTGGAGAATGTGGAGTGTGTGTGGAGTGTGTGAGTGTGTGAAGAATGTGGAGTGTGTGTGGAGTGTTTGGAGTGTGTGAGTATTTGGAGTGTGTGAGTGTGTGAGTGTGTGGAGTGTTTGGAGTGTGTGGAGTGTTTGGAGTGTGTGAGTGAGTGGATTGTTTGGATTGCGTGGAGTGAGTGGAGTGTGTGAGTGTGTGGAGTGTGTGAGTGTGTGGAGTGTTTGGAGTGTTTGGAGTGTGTGAGTGAGTGGAGTGTTTGGATTGCGTGGAGTGCGTGGAGTGTGTGAGTGTGTGAGTGTGTGAGTGTGTGAGTGTGTGAGTGTGTGAGTGTGTGGAGTGTGTGAGTATTTGGAGTGTGTGAGTGTGTGAGTGTGTGAGTGTTTGGAGTGTGTGGAGTGTTTGGAGTGTGTGAGTGAGTGGAGTGTTTGGATTGCGTGGAGTGCGTGGAGTGTGTGAGTGTGTGAGTGTGTGGAGTGTTTGGAGTGTGTGGAGTGTGTGTGGAGTGTGTGGAGTGTGTGGAGTGTGTGGAGTGTGTGAGTGTGTGAGTGTGTGGAGTGTGTGAGTGTGTGGAGTGTTTGGAGTGTTTGGAGTGTGTGATTGAGTGGAGTGTTTGGATTGCGTGGAGTGCGTGGAGTGTGTGAGTGTGTGAGTGTGTGGAGTGTGTGAGTATTTGGAGTGTGTGAGTGTGTGAGTGTTTGGAGTGTGTGGAGTGTGTGAGTGAGTGGAGTGTTTGGATTGCGTGGAGTGCGTGGAGTGTGTGAGTGTGTGAGTGTGTGAGTGTGTGGAGTGTTTGGAGTGTGTGGAGTGTGCGTGGAGTGTGTGGAGTGCGTGGAGTGTGTGAGTGTGTGAGTGTGTGAGTGTGTGAGTGTGTGAGTATTTGGAGTGTGTGAGTGTGTGAGTGAGTGAGTGAGTGAGTGAGTGAGTGTGTGGAGTGTTTGGAGTGTGTGGAGTATTTGGAGTGTGTGAGTGTGTGGAGTGTTTGGAGTGTTTGGAGTGTGTGGAGTGCTTGGAGTGTGTGGAGTGTGTGGAGTGTGTGGAGTGTGTGGAGTGTGTGTGGAGTGTGTGAGTCTGTGGAGTGTGTGGAGTGTGTGGAGTGTGTGGAGTGTGTGGAGTGTGTGGAGTGTGTGTGTAGTGTGTGAGTATGTGGAGAATGTGGAGTGTGTGTGGAGTGTGTGAGTGTGTGAGTGTGTGAGTGTGTGAGTGTGTGAGTGTGTGAGTGTGTGAGTGTGTGAGTGTGTGAGTGTGTGAGTGTGTGAAGAATGTGGAGTGTGTGTGGAGTGTTTGGAGTGTGTGAGTATTTGGAGTGTGTGACTGTGTGAGTGTGTGAGTGTGTCGAGTGTTTGGAGTGTTTGGAGTGTGTGGAGTGTTTGGAGTGTGTGAGTGAGTGGAGTGTTTGGATTGCGTGGAGTGCGTGGAGTGTGTGAGTTTGTGAGTGTGTGAGTGTGTGAGTGTGTGGAGTGTGTGGAGTGTGTGTGGAGTGTGTGAAGTGTGTGAAGTGTGTGGAGTGTGTGGAGTGTGTGTGGAGTGTGTGTGGAGTGTGTGAGTGTGTGGAGTGTGTGAGTGTGTGGAGTATGTGGAGTGTGTGGAGTGTGTGGAGTGTGTGTGGAGTGTGTGGAGTGTGTGGAGTGTTTGGAGTGTGTGGAGTGTGTGGAGTGTGTGGAGTTTGTGTGGAGTGTGTGAGTTTGTGGAGTATGTGGAGTATGTGGAGTGTGTGGAGTGTGTGGAGTGTGTGGAGTGTGTGGAGTGTGTGGAGTGTGTGTGGAGTGTGTGAGTATGTGGAGAATGTGGAGTGTGTGTGGAGTGTGTGAGTGTGTGAGTGTGTGAAGAATGTGGAGTGTGTGTGGAGTGTTTGGAGTGTGTGAGTATTTGGAGTGTGTGAGTGTATGAGTGTGTGGAGTGTTTGGAGTGTGTGGAGTGTTTGGAGTGTGTGAGTGTGTGGAGTGTTTGGAGTGTGTGAGTGAGTGGAGTGTTTGGATTGCGTGGAGTGCGTGGAGTGTGTGTGGAGTGCGTGGAGTGCGTGGAGTGCGTGGAGTGCGTGGAGTGCGTGGAGTGCGTGGAGTGCGTGGAGTGCGTGGAGTGCGTGGAGTGCGTGGAGTGTATGGAGTGTGTTTGGAGTGTGTGGAGTGTGCGTGGAGTGCATGGAGTGCGTAGAGTGTTTGGAGTGCGTGGAGTGCGTGGAGTGCGTGGAGTGTGTGGAGTGTGTGTGGAGTGTGTGAGTATGTGGAGAGTGTGGAGTGTGTGGAGTGTGTGAGTGTGTGAGTGTGTGAAGAATGTGGAGTGTGAGTATTTGGAGTGTGTGAGTGTGTGAGTGTGTGGAGTGTTTGGATTGCGTGGAGTGCGTGGAGTGTTTGGAGTGTGTGAGTGAGTGGAGTGTTTGGATTGCGTGGAGTGCGTGGAGTGTGTGAGTGTGTGAGTGTGTGAGTGTGTGAGTGTGTGAGTGTGTGGGGTGTGTGGGGTGTGTGGAGTGTGTGGAGTGTGTGGAGTGTGTGGAGTGTGTGTGGAGTGTGTGAGTGTGTGGAGTGTGTGAGTGTGTGGAGTATGTGGAGTGTGTGGAGTGTGTGTGGAGTGTGTGGAGTGTTTGGGGTGTGTGGAGTGTGTGTGGAGTGTGTGGAGTGTGTGGAGTGTGTGGAGTGTGTGGAGTGTGTGGAGTGTGTGTGGAGTGTGTGAAGTGTGTGGAGTGTGTGGAGTGTGTGTGGAGTGTGTGGAGTGTGTGGAGTGTGTGTGGAGTGTGTGTGTGTGTGGAGTGTGTGAGTGTGTGGAGTATGTGGAGTGTGTGGAGTGTGTGGAGTGTGTGGAGTGTGTGTGGAGTGTGTGGAGTGTGTGGAGTGTTTGGAGTGTGTGGAGTGCGTGGAATGCGTGGAGTGTGTGGAGTGTGTGGAGTGTGTGTGGAGTGTGTGAGTATGTGGAGAATGTGGAGTGTGTGGAGTGTGTGGAGTATGGGGAGTGTGTGTGGAGTGTGTGAGTATGTGGAGAATGTGGAGTGTGTGTGGAGTGTGTGAGTGTGTGAGTGTGTGAGTGTGTGAGTGTGTGAGTGTGTGAGTGTGTGAGTGTGTGAGTGTGTGAGTGTGTGAGTGTGTGAGTGTGTGAGTGTGTGAAGAATGTGGAGTGTGTGTGGAGTGTTTGGAGTGTGTGAGTATTTGGAGTGTGTGAGTGTGTGAGTGTGTGGAGTGTTTGGAGTGTGTGGAGTGTTTGGAGTGTGTGGAGTGTGTGTGGAGTGTGTGAGTATGTGGATAATGTGGAGTGTGTGTGGAGTGTGTGAGTGTGTGAGTGTGTGAAGAATGTGGAGTGTGTGTGGAGTGTTTGGAGTGTGTGAGTATTTGGAATGTGTGAGTGTATGAGTGTGTGGAGTGTTTGGAGTGTGTGGAGTGTTTGGAGTGTGTGAGTGAGTGGAGTGTTTGGATTGCGTGGAGTGCGTGGAGTGTGTGAGTGTGTGAGTGTGTGGAGTGTGTGGAGTGTGTGGAGTGTGTGGAGTGTGTGGAGTGTGTGTGGAGTGTGTGAAGTGTGTGGAGTGTGTGGTGTGTGTGTGGAGTGTGTGGAGTGTGTGGAGTGTGTGTGTGTGTGTGTGTGTGTGAGTGTGTGAGTGTGTGAGTGTGTGAGTGTGTGAGTGTGTGAGTGTGTGGAGTGTGTGGAGTGTGTGGAGTGTGTGGAGTGCGTGGAGTGCGTGGAGTGCGTGGAGTGTATGGAGTGTGTTTGGAGTGTGTGGAGTGTGCGTGGAGTTCGTGGAGTGCGTGGAGTGCGTGGAGTGCGTGGAGTGCGTGGAGTGCGTGGAGTGCGTGGAGTGCGTGGAGTGTATGGAGTGTGTTTGGAGTGTGTGGAGTGTGCGTGGAGTGCATGGAGTGCGTGGAGTGTGTGGAGTGCGTGGAGTGCGTGGAGTGCGTGGAGTGTGTGGAGTGTGTGTGGAGTGTGTGAGTATGTGGAGAGTGTGGAGTGTGTGGAGTGTGTGAGTGTGTGAGTGTGTGAAGAATGTGGAGTGTGTGTGGAGTGTTTGGAGTGTGTGAGTATTTGGAGTGTGTGAGTGTGTGAGTGTGTGAGTGTGTGGAGTGTTTGGATTGCGTGGAGTGCTTGGAGTGCGTGGAGTGTTTGGAGTGTGTGAGTGAGTGGAGTGTTTGGATTGCGTGGAGTGCGTGGAGTGTGTGAGTGTGTGAGTGTGTGAGTGTGTGAGTGTGTGAGTGTGTGGGGTGTGTGGGGTGTGTGGGGTGTGTGGAGTGTGTGGAGTGTGTGTGGAGTGTGTGAGTGTGTGGAGTGTGTGAGTGTGTGGAGTATGTGGAGTGTGTGGAGTGTGTGTGGAGTGTGTGGAGTGTTTGGGGTGTGTGGAGTGTGTGTGGAGTGTGTGGAGTGTGTGGAGTGTGTGGAGTGTGTGGAGTGTGTGTGGAGTGTGTGAAGTGTGTGGAGTGTGTGGAGTGTGTGTGGAGTGTGTGGAGTGTGTGGAGTGTGTGGAGTGTGTGGAGTGTGTGGAGTGTGTGTGGAGTGTGTGTGTGTGTGTGTGGAGTGTGTGAGTGTGTGGAGTATGTGGAGTGTGTGGAGTGTGTGGAGTGTGTGGAGTGTGTGGAGTGTGTGGAGTGTGTGTGGAGTGTGTGGAGTGTGTGGAGTGTTTGGAGTGTGTGGAGTGCGTGGAATGCGTGGAGTGTGTGGAGTGTGTGTGGAGTGTGTGAGTATGTGGAGAATGTGGAGTGTGTGGAGTGTGTGGAGTGTGGGGAGTGTGTGTGGAGTGTGTGAGTATGTGGAGAATGTGGAGTGTGTGTGGAGTGTGTGAGTGTGTGAGTGTGTGAGTGTGTGAGTGTGTGAGTGTGTGAGTGTGTGAGTGTGTGAGTGTGTGAGTGTGTGAAGAATGTGGAGTGTGTGTGGAGTGTTTGGAGTGTGTGAGTATTTGGAGTGTGTGAGTGTGTGAGTGTGTGAGTGTGTGAGTGTGTGAGTGTGTGGAGTGTTTGGAGTGTGTGGAGTGTTTGGAGTGTGTGGAGTGTGTGTGGAGTGTGTGAGTATGTGGATAATGTGGAGTGTGTGTGGAGTGTGTGAGTGTGTGAGTGTGTGAAGAATGTGGAGTGTGTGTGGAGTGTTTGGAGTGTGTGAGTATTTGGAATGTGTGAGTGTATGAGTGTGTGGAGTGTTTGGAGTGTGTGGAGTGTTTGGAGTGTGTGAGTGAGTGGAGTGTTTGGATTGCGTGGAGTGCGTGGAGTGTGTGAGTGTGTGAGTGTGTGGAGTGTGTGGAGTGTGTGGAGTGTGTGGAGTGTGTGGAGTGTGTGGAGTGTGTGTGGAGTGTGTGAAGTGTGTGGAGTGTGTGGTGTGTGTGTGGAGTGTGTGGAGTGTGTGGAGTGTGTGTGTGTGTGAGTGTGTGAGTGTGTGAGTGTGTGAGTGTGTGAGTGTGTGGAGTGTGTGGAGTGTGTGGAGTGTGTGGAGTGTGTGGAGTGTGTGTGGAGTGTGTGAAGTGTGTGGAGTGTGTGGAGTGTGTGTGGAGTGTGTGGAGTATGTGGAGTGTGTGTGGAGTGTGTGAGTGTGTGGAGTATGTGGAGTGTGTGGAGTGTGTGGAGTGTGTGTGGAGTGTGTGGAGTGTGTGGAGTGTGTGGAGTGTGTGGAGTGTTTGGCGTGTGTGGAATGTGTGGAGTGTGTGGAGTGTGTGGAGTTTGTGTGGAGTGTGTGAGTGTGTGGAGTGTGTGGAGTGTGTGGAGTGTGTGGAGTGTGTGGAGTGTGGGGAGTGTGGGGAGTGTGTGGAGTGTGTGAGTATGTGGAGAATGTGGAGTGTGTGTGGAGTGTGTGAGTGTGTGAAGAATGTGGAGTGTGTGTGGAGTGTTTGGAGTGTGTGAGTATTTGGAGTGTGTGAGTGTGTGAGTGTGTGGAGTGTTTGGAGTGTGTGGAGTGTTTGGAGTGTGTGAGTGAGTGGAGTGTTTGGATTGCGTGGAGTGCGTGGAGTGTGTGAGTGTGTGGAGTGTGTGAGTGTGTGGAGTGTTTGGAGTGTTTGGAGTGTGTGAGTGAGTGGAGTGTTTGGATTGCGTGGAGTGCGTGGAGTGTGTGAGTGTGTGAGTGTGTGAGTGTGTGAGTGTGTGAGTGTGTGAGTGTGTGAGTGTGTGAGTGTGTGGAGTGTGTGAGTATTTGGAGTGTGTGAGTGTGTGAGTGTGTGAGTGTGTGAGTGTGAGTGTTTGGAGTGTGTGGAGTGTTTGGAGTGTGTGAGTGAGTGGAGTGTTTGGATTGCGTGGAGTGCGTGGAGTGCGTGGAGTGCGTGGAGTGCGTGGAGTATGTGAGTGTGTGAGTGTGTGGAGTGTTTGGAGTGTGTGGAGTGTGTGTGGAGTGTGTGGAGTGTGTGAGTGTGTGAGTGTACGAGTGTGTGAGTGTGTGGAGTGTTTGGAGTGTGTGAGTGTGTGGAGTGTGTGAGTGAGTGGAGTGTTTGGATTGTGTGGAGTGCGTGGAGTGTGTGAGTGTGTGGAATGTGTGAGTGTGTGGAGTGTTTGAAGTGTTTGGAGTGTGTGAGTGAGTGGAGTGTTTGGATTGCGTGGAGTGTGTGAGTGTGTGAGTGTGTGAGTGTGTGGAGGGTGTGAGTATTTGGAGTGTGTGAGTGTGTGAGTGTTTGGAGTGTGTGGAGTGTGTGAGTGAGTGGAGTGTTTGGATTGCGTGGAATGCGTGGAGTGTGTGAGTGTGTGAGTGTGTGAGTGTGTGGAGTGTGGAGTGTGTGAGTGTGTGAGTGTGTGAGTGTGTGAGTATTTGGAGTGTGTGAGTGTGTGAGTGTGTGAGTGTGTGGAGTGTTTGGAGTGTGTGGAGTGTTTGGAGTGTGTGAGTGTGTGGAGTGTTTGGAGTGTGTGGAGTGCTTGGAGTGTGTGGAGTGTGTGGAATGTTTGGAGTGTGTGGAGTGTGTGTGGAGTGGGTGGAGTGCGTGGAGTGTGTGAGTGTGTGAGTGTGTGAGTGTGTGAGTATTTGGAGTGTGTGAGTGTGTGAGTGTGTGGAGTGTTTGGAGTGTGTGGAGTGTTTTGGAGTGTGTGAGTGTGTGGAGTGTTTGGAGTGTGTGGAATGCTTGGAGTGTGTGGAGTGCGTGGAGTGTGTGAGTGTGTGAGTGTGTGAGTGTGTGAGTGTGTGAGTATTTGGAGTGTGTGAGTGTGTGAGTGTGTGAGTGTGTGAGTGTGTGAGTGTGTGGAGTGTTTGGAGCGTGTGGAGTGTTTGGAGTGTGTGAGTGTGTGGAGTGTTTGGAGTGTGTGGAGTGCTTGGAGTGTGTGGAGTGTGTGGAGTGCGTGGAGTGCGTGGAGTGCGTGGAGTGCGTGGAGTGCGTGGAGTGCGTGGAGTGCGTGGAGTGCGTGGAGTGCGTGGAGTGTTTGGAGTGTGTGGAGTGTTTGGAGTGTGTGAGTGTGTGGAGTGTTTGGAGTGTGTGGAGTGCTTGGAGTGTGTGAGTGTGTGGAGTGTGTGGAGTGTGTGGAGTGCGTGGAGTGCTTGGAGTGCGTGGAGTGTGTGGAGTGTGTGGGGTGTGTGGAGTGTGTGGAGTGTGTGGAGTGTGTGGAGTGCGTGAAGTGCGTGGAGTGTTTGGAGTGTGTGGAGTGTGTGGAGTGTTTGGAGTGTGTGGAGTGTGTGGAGTGTGTGGAGTATGTGGAGTGTGTGGAGTGTGTGGAGTGTGTGGAGTGTGTGGAGTGCGTGGAGTGCGTGGAGTGCGTGGAGTGCGTGGAGTGTTTGGAGTGTTTGGAGTGTGTGAGTGAGTGGAGTGTTTGGATTGCGTGGAGTGTGTGAGTGTGTGCGTGTGTGAGTGTGTGAGTGTGTGAGTGTGTGAGTGTGTGAGTGTGTGAGTGTGTGGAGTGTGTGAGTATTTGGAGTGTGTGAGTGTGTGAGTGTGTGAGTGTTTGCAGTGTGTGGAGTGTTTGGAGTGTGTTAGTGAGTGGAGTGTTTGGATTGCGTGGAGTGCGTGGAGTGTGTGAGTGTGTGAGTGTGTGGAGTGTTTGGAGTGTGTGGAGTGTGTGTGGAGTGTGTGGAGTGTGTGGAGTGTGTGTGGTGTGTGTGGTGTGTGTGGAGTGTGTGGAGTGCGTGGAGTGCGTGGAGTGCGTGGAGTGCGTGGAGTGCGTGGAGTGTGTGGAGTGTGTGGAGTGTGTGGAGTGTGTGGTGTGTGTGGTGTGTGTGGAGTGTGTGGAGTGCGTGGAGTGCGTGGAGTGTGTGGAGTGTGTGGTGTGTGTGGAGTGTGTGTAGTGTGTGGTGTGTGTGGTGTGTGTGGAGTGTGTGGTGTGTGTGGTGTGTGTGGAGTGTGTGGAGTGTGTGGAGTGTGTGGTGTGTGTGGTGTGTGTGGTGTGTGTGGAGTGTGTGGTGTGTGTGGAGTGTGTGGAGTGTGTGGAGTGTGTGGAGTGTGTGGTGTGTGTGGTGTGTGTGGAGTGTGTGGTGTGTGTGGTGTGTGTGGAGTGTGTGGAGTGTGTGGAGTGTGTGGAGTGTGTGGAGTGTGTGGTGTGTGTGGAGTGTGTGGAGTGCGTGGAGTGCGTGGAGTGCGTGGTGTGTGTGGAGTGTGTGGAGTATGTGGAGTGTGTGGAGTGTGTGGTGTGTGTGGAGTGTGTGGAGTGCGTGGAGTGCTTGGAGTGCTTGGAGTGCGTGGTGTGTGTGGAGTGTGTGGAGTGTGTGGAGTGTGTGGAGTGTGTGGAGTGTGTGGTGTGTACACAATTAAATGTATTTGGCAAAACAGTTAATTGGTCGGCTTTACTAGCGAACTATTGCAATATTATCGCGATAGTGTCATGGACTGGCGAATATCCAGAGCAGTCCGAATCCATCATTTACGGGTGACCCCGTGGAGGCAGTTAGTTAAGAACGGCGAATCCGTGAATCACGCTGTTGTGGTCGACGATTGTTGATGTCAGTTCGATGAACGAGAACAATTGCAAAACGTTCATTGGCGTCGGAACGTGGTGAATATTCGGGGGGCTGAAGCTCACTAAAAACTTTCAGCTGCACGCCCTGTCCCATACTCCCCGACATTGAGGATCTCCAAAAACGTACATTTGCACCCCCTGAGGTTTCTCCAAAATACTCCACATTGAGACTCTCCAAAATCCTCCATATGAACCCAGAGGCTCACGAGAAATCTCCAATTGCATCCAAAAATGCACCCATTTCCCTAAAAATTGGGGCGAATCTTATATCCAACCACCCACCACCAAATATATTGGGAGCTCAGTCGACAAACCCCCGGGGTCCGACTCCTTGGTGGTTTAAAAGAACATTTACGAACATTTTTGCAATAACAATAATAGCTTGGGGATTCGTTTTGCCAATTGTGAATACAATCGCTATTTCGGTTACTATCGACGTCAACTATTACTATTATTGAATGTTCGATGCATTGTAATATCCGTGTCTTAGCAAACAAGCGAAGTGGTGGGAGAGCAGCAGAACAGCAGCGTGTGTCTGCAGAGGGAGGGCAACAGAACAACCACCAAGGCTGCGTCGCGGCGCGGGTCGAGGCCATACTTCGACACGCGTGGCTGAATCCAGGTTAACAACCGGCATAAGGCCAATATATTAAACTTTGCACTAAAAACAGCAAACATTACGCACTACACTACAATACATGCGCTTTAAACCGGCGGGAGATTAAATGATTGGTCTGTAACGCACAAATTAGGTGTTTTAGTGGTCACTTACAAAGGCAACAGTAGCCGCCTATGTACATTGGCCCACGACAGGTTGGACAGGCAAAAAAGACGCGTCGTCTAAATTTGGCTCTGCTTTCGGGTGAATGTGTCCGTCACGGATCGGATAATTTACATTCTCGGATTGTAGGTTGATATAATTATAGTAATTCCAACCTCGTACGGCAACGTTGGTTAAACGTAGTGTCTTGTAAAGTATTGTTAATGACTAAATAGCTATTGCGATAAAAAACAAACTGAAAACCTATAATAACTACCCAGTCAGTCGATACAAAGAAACGTGAACATGTTGCTTAGCATTCTGGGATGAAATTAAAACATACTTGAGTTGTCTGCCCCAGGACGAGTGACAGATTTCCAGGTGCTCGATTATTCAGAATGAGGATGTGTGCGCGCGCAGACACGATTCATGCGTGCAAACATGTGTGCGTAACCGAACTTGTCATATCTCACAGTTATAAGAACGTTTACTACCGTCCGCATTGCAGCAAAATGACTGGTTGTGCGACAGATGAATCGAGTTACTGTGAACTAAGAGTTAGTTGTCGATAGTTACTGTCTTTGCGTGTGATTCACAGTAACCACTACCACATTTCCTACGACGCACTGTGTGGTAGACTCCATGCGCGAACGAAAACAGCGCCTTGCGTTTGCCTGGTCGTGTCAACAAGCACGCACGCAATGATCCGAATTCACGTATATCATCAGATTTTGTTTCAGTTGTTATACCTGTTCATTGCAAATCCGCTTTATTTCTACTACGGACGCCACTGTTACTGTGCAATGTGTTGATATGTCGGTGTTAGGCAA
Source organism: Escarpia spicata (assembly GCA_963995525.1). Taxonomy (NCBI): domain Eukaryota; kingdom Metazoa; phylum Annelida; class Polychaeta; order Sabellida; family Siboglinidae; genus Escarpia; species Escarpia spicata. Next base: position 48,687,702 of record OZ023215.1, on the reverse strand, counting down.
ACAGTTTAATAATTGTCATAAACATATAATTGAAAGGAGTCCTACTGCCCACATGACGACAGTAGGCAACTCAATAGTCGTATTAATAATACTGTCAAATAATTACATACATAAGATATTAAGGAGTCTTACTACACACAAGACGACAGTAGCAACTCAACGATGCGTCTTCTTAACAACAATACTCTCGAATAATATAATTGCATACATGAGATACCACACGAAGAATATTTATATTTCAAATACAATAAAATGCAACAACTACATTATGAATTTAGCCGAGTTTCTTGGCGCTAATCTAGAGCAATTTGAGGAGTAATTAGACATAGTCGCCCGACTCCTAACTCGCTCTCTAGCCCTGTCGCTCCACCAGACCACACCCTATCGCACCCAAACCAAAGACCCCCTGACCACACCCTATCGCACCCAAACCAAAGCCCCACTGGCAACACCATATCGCACCATAACCAAAGACCCCCCTCACAACAACGCGCAGTGGAATCACATGAGTATACGAATGTGCCATCACGAATACTGAGTACTCTAGTCAACTAGTTCTCAGATAAGTGGAATGAATTTCATGATATGCACGATACGTGTACGGGTTAAGAAGACAATAGTAAAAGATAGTTTATTAGTCGCAGGAACATGTCTCAGTCACTCATTCCATACAGCCTAAAGCGGATACAACAACTCACAAGTGAAGTATGCGATACATGAAAAGCATCAGTCATGTGACTATATTAACTGTGTAATGAATGGTTTCACGGTCCTTCCCAACTGCAGATAAGTTTGTGCGAGAAGAATTCGTAAAACCGAAATATCTCCAATACTCTGTCTTTGTTGAATTACGCTTCGCGCGAACACACAAGCACGAAGTCACGAACGTACACACAAACACACACGCGCGCCCACACGCACACCTTTATGATTATTCGTTTGTAATTAAACATTTAAAGTTGAAACAGTGTTTACAATCAGTTCTTCCATCTCGCCTGTCTCTACAAACCCTCCAATGTGGAGAGCGGTTTCAGCGCACAATATATTGTGTGCATAGCTTTGGAATACATTCTTGGAATAAAACATGCTGTGACTGTGTTATCTAGCCACAGCTGTGATCTGGACCAACTGGTGCGATGTATCGTTAGCTAACTAAATAACTAAAGAGAAGTAATCTCTACACGAACCGACGCAGACCATTAAGCAAAGACAAGTTTTATAGTTTATTTTGTCTATTCCCAAGAGCGACTGTAATATCTTAATAGGAGTCACTGACCCCTTTAATATAAATGACATATGAATATATGTATATGCATATGTATATATATATATATATATACATATATATATATATATATATATATATATATATATATATATGCACACTTATAGTTTAAGTTAACTATCTGATATTGTATATACACTGTATTTGGGGGTCTAAATAAAACATTCTTATTCTTGTTCTTGTGCTTTAAAAGTCCTAAAGGGTTCGATCAAACTGTCGGCGTTAGAAAACCACAATGTCTTCATTGTTGTCATATTCGTGATTTGTGTGTTTTTGCATCGTATTGTCTCTACTGACTCACGGGTGTTTATACTGCTCATAGTACGATTTCATTGGCTGTTCTGTGAAGGGTTTTCCCCTAACATATCAAAGAGCTTATTTCGACAAAAAACAGATACAGTAAGTTATTATCAGTTGCACAAAAACGCACAATACGTTCCTTGTTAGTATGTAATTACATTCCTCTATATTTATTCCACCATATTTAATATCCAAAATGCATTTGTATACGGTTTAGTTCATCGGTTGTTTTCAAGTAACGCACGTATGCCTTGTCGGTAGAGATAAAGACATCTACTAACAGGGAGAATTTATCACTGTTTACCCAGTAATTATACTTTTTGCCACCACGTATCGCGCCTTTATTTGTGAGCGAGTCATTGCTATTCTCAGCACAGGGCTATTTGTAGCAATTACGAAATTATTCCATTGGATGACTAGTCAGGAGTTTTCCGCTCTGAATGACGCACTGACAAACAATATCGGGAGGAGCCGCGTGATCAACAAACGTGACCCGCGGTACATTTCCATAATACATACTGCAGTGGTATTGCGCAATGCCAAAAAAGTGCTGATCTGCAGTGTTCGCTTCAGCGCCGACCGCGCGGTGTCCCTTGGCGCCACGTCAATCAAAAGGCTTTCCCCCACCTTGTCCGCGGTTCACAGTCCTGGAGTTTTCTTAACAAACAAATATGGAAAGTGCAAAAAAACATGCAAATCACTGTCGACACTTACTCTAGCCAGACAGAGCCGCAGCGACCGATTGAGCAGTTTATACAGATCAACGTCGACGCTACGGTTTTGCAGACGCTTAGATCATATTTACAATATAGGGGTAATTCGTGGTTCTTTTCGAAAACTGATTATTCTGAAATAGTGTAGGGTAGCAGACGTAGATCCTACCCTGTACGCCTACACGAATGGCCTGCTGCTGGGGGCTAATCAACCCTGTATCTATGTATTAATACGCTACATGTGATGTAGAAAACTCTGATTCGTGTATTGATTAGATACACGCTCTCGGAATATATCACCGACGGTTGCAACCGGTCTCAGACTGTCATTTTGGCGGTAGCAGAGAAAACCCTTTCCTCTGGTCTGTACAAAATCAGGAACCCCACCCTCAGCTATGATAAACCAAGAACCCCTTTCTCAGTCTATATGGAACCAATGGCCATACCTCAGTCTGCATGAAACCAAGATGGGTTCTTGGTTTCATGCAGTTATTGCAACCCAAGCATCCCTCTCTCAGCCTATTTTGAACTAAAATCATTTTTCAGCCTATAAAAAACCACGAATCCCTATATCAGTTTATACCAAACCCAAAACCCCTTTCTCACCCTCAACCAAGCCAAGAACCCCTAACTCGTCCTTAACCAAACCAAGAACCCCTCTCCATCTCAACCAAACCAAGAACCTCTCTCTTTCTCTCTCTCTCTCTCTCTCTCTTTCTCCCCCCCCCCCCTCTCTTTATCTCTCTCTTTATTTTTTTTATCTCTCTCCCTCTCTCTCTCTCTCTCTCTCTCTCTCTCTCTCTCCTCTCTCTCTCTCTCTCTCTCTCTCTCTCTCTCTCTCTCTCTCTCTCTCTCTCTCTCTCTCTCTCTCCTCTCCCTCCCTCCCCTCCCTCCCTCTCTCTCTCTCTCTCTCTCTCTTTCTCTCTCTCTCTCTCTCTCTCTCTCTCTCTCTCTCTCTCTCTCTCTCTCTCTCTCTCTATATATATATATATATATCAACCAAACCAAGAACCATTCTCTCAGCAAAATCAAGAACCCCTCCCTCATTCGCAACCAAACCAAAAACCACTCTCTAATCTTCACCCAAACTAAGAATCCCTCTTCCAACCAAAACCGAGAATACCTCTCTCATCATCAATCAAACCAAGAACCTCTCTTTCAACCAAACCAAGAACCCGTCTATCATCCTCAACTAAACCAAGAATACCTCTCTCATCATTAACCAAACCAAGAACTTATCTCTCAACCAAACCAAGAACCAGTATCTCATCCTCATCCAAGAACCCTCTCTTCTCTCACCTTACGACAC
>OZ023215.1:48660978-48683895 GCA_963995525.1 Escarpia spicata | reverse complement strand
CAGGCAGGCAGGCAGGCAGGCAGGCAGGCAGGCAGGCAGGCAGGCAGGCAGGCAGGCAGGCAGGCAGGCAGGCAGGCAGGCAGGCAGGCAGGCAGGCAGGCAGGCAGGCAGGCAGGCAGGCAGGCAGGCAGGCAGGCAGGAAGGCAGGCAGGCAGGAAGGCAGGCAGGCAGGCAGGCAGCAGGCAGGCTTTTTATAGGCATGAGCACCCGTTCGATTCAAGTAAAAGAAAACAACCACATCCCTTTGCGGATGGTCCGGTCTTGTGTAGCGTGAACTGAAATCGGATTTGGCTTTGTGTAACCTTTAATAAATGTTTCCATCTTCTATCGTCTACTGTACTTTGGCACGATTGTTACTTATTATTTATGGATGTATATTAGTTTTCCGTTCATAGTTATTAATTGCAAGCTGTATCTTTCTATTTATGTATATATTATTTGTCTTTCATTTATGTTCTCTGCTATAAAATTCGGAAATAAAAAACTCACACAATGTCAATTTTTTTGTTAAATATCTTAATGAATGTTTCTTTTCCCATCTGCACCCAACTGATTATATATAAATGTAGTCTATGATAAAAAGTACATGTAGGCCGCCTACATATGAGATTAGTTTATCCAGCTATTGTCAATGTCACGAGACACAATTGCAAATTTTCACTCCAGTAGCCATTCAGCACTGCGTCAAAGATGGTTTTGACGACAATGTTTGGTAATGTCTCTAAGCAACGTGTAACGGTGACGGGCTACAAACTAAACGAAACCACAAGACATATTGCCATCCATTGTTTTACGTCGAAAGACAACTGCGACTTGTCTACGTCGTATAAAGAGAAGCCAATCTTCAAATTGCATTCAGACGGTCGTACAGTACGTATTGCTGCGGTTATATTTAGCATATGCCTGCATGGCAGACATGTGCATTACGCTAATAACAGTAATTAGTATTTGTCGTTGAATGTATACAGTTGTAACATTAACTGCGTCTATTAACCAGCACGATCGTCCCATTCTGCTATAAATAACTGGGATAAAGATGACAATAAGGGTACACGTCGTTTGAATAAATGGATGAACGGTTGAACAAACGCTATTCAATCATACAACGTAATTCCACAACACAATGACACGACAATGTGTATATAGATTACTATCACGTTTATCCTTTAGAAACCCAAGATTGATTAATGTCAATGACCACCTACCAGAGAGCACTTAATTAAAACCATATTGCATATTCACGTTGCGTGGTGCAAAAGAATAATGTAAACGGAGTGTAAATGAGAGATATTTAATTCGTTGGTGTTGTAAAACAGATGGAATCATAAAAATATATGACAAAGTAGATATTGTTAACCTAAAATAACGTACAGTAACCTTAGGGGACGGAACACGGATGCCATTGGGGGCTGAGGCGCACTAAAACGCTCAAACTGTACCCCCTTGAGACTAACGAAAAATCTCCAATTGCCGAAATATTGGGATTAAACCTCCACCCACTCACCCAAGATGTGGGTGGAGGTAAGTCCCCAAACCACCCTGTTCCAATGTCTATGTTGATGGTGTGATTGAATACTATAACAGCCACAGCAACCACAGCAACCACAGCAACAACAGCAACCACAGCAACCACAGCAACCACAGCAACCACAGCAACCACAGCAACCTCTGAAACCACAGCAACTACAGCAACCACAGCAACTACAGTAACCACAGCAACCACAGCAACCACAGCAACCACAGCAACCACAGCAACCACAGCAACCACAGCAACCACAGCAACCACAGCAACCACAGCAACCACAGCAACCATAGCAACTACAACAACCACAGTAACTACAGCAACTGCAGCAACCGCAGCAACCACAGCAACCACAGCAACCACAGCAACCACAGCAACTACAGCAACCACAGCAACCACAGCAACCGCAGTAACTGCAGCAACTGCAGCAACCGCAGCAACCGCAGCAACCGCAGCAACCACAGCAACCACAGCAACCACAGCAACCACAGCAACCACAGCAACCACAGCAACCACAGCAACCACAGCAACCACAGCAACCACAGCAACCAAAGCAACCACAACAACCACAACAACCACAACAACCACAACAACCACAACAACCACAACAACCACAACAACCACAAACACTAACGCCGCTGGCGCTGCCACCAGTGTTATAAATTAGATATAGTTTTGAATGTAAAGTGTAAAGTGTAAAGCTAATAGCATATTCCATTCATAATTTAAATAGTTGTGTTTGTTTAATGGGCAAACGAATGCCGTATTAGCTAACAAAGAAAAAAAGACGTGTTCTCTATTTGTTGTGCAGCTTACGCAATGCTAGTTAAGAGACGTCTCTCCTCTTATACCGCTAACCGGATTATTCAAGTTTCATTCAGCCTTCATGAATGAAAAACAGCGCGATACGATTGTACAAACATAACGCTGAAGTGTTTGTTTGTACAAGGCGTATTGTCGTGACTGGCTCCAAGCGCATCAATTCAAACACGTGTCAAACTTGAACCTACTGTCGTATTACAATAGCACTCCGCAGATTTAAGTATTACGTTGCAGATATGTTATGCACGGGTTAGTTCAAAATGATTTCATTTACCCAACGCCGATGTAATGCCCTACGTATAAGCTGGATATAAATGTGCTTGTTTCAATGCAAGGAGTATAGTAAACAAAAGAAATGAACTAAACATTATGGTAGAAGATATTGACCCTCATATAATAGGTATAACCGAATCCTGGACTACCTCCGATATATCAGATGCTGAATTGGGACTGACAGGATATGTAATGTTTAGAAAAGATAGAATAGGAAGAAAGGGAGGTGGAGTTATTTTATATATTAAAGAATCTATTCAGGCTTATGAAATAAAATTAGAAAGAGAAGCAGATTGCGAAGAAGCTGTTTGGTGTAACATAGTTACAGGAAACTCAACGTTAACAGTTGGGTTAGTTTATCGAAGTCCAAACATAAGCGTAGAAGAGAATGAAAAAATACAAAACGCTATAAGGGAAGTAAGCAAACGGGACTGTATTATTATGGGGGATTTTAACCATGGGCATATACAATGGAAATCTCTACAGAGTATGGGGAGAGAGGACCACAAGTTTTTAGTTTTAGTTCAAGATACATTCCTTTCTCAACATGTGCTAGAACCAACCAGGGGTGAGAATGTGTTAGACATAGTTTTGTCCTCACAGAATGAATTAGTTGACAATGTCAATATATGTGAGCCACTGGGGAGTAGCGATCACAACCAGATACATTTTACCATCAAAGTAAAATCACAAAGGAATAGCAAAAAGCAGTATAGGAGAAATTTCCACAAAGGAAGGTATAAGGACATGAGGAAATATTTAGCAAAGATAGACTGGAATAAGACACTGAAAAATAAGACGGCAACAGAATGCTGGAATATATTAAAGAGTGAAATTAAGTGCATAATCGATCAATTTGTACCCTTCAAAAAACAAGGAAAACGGTCCAAAAAGAAACACTTATCGAAAGAAGCCATTAGAAAAATTAAGTATAAACAAATGATGTGGAAGTCATATAGATGTACTGGAAATGATGAAGACTACAACAATTATAAAGAAGCACTTAACCAAGCTACAGCTGAAATTAGAAATTCAAAGAGACGCTATGAACAACAATTAGCTAGTAATATAAAACATGACAGCAAGAGTTTTTATGCGTATGTTCGAAGCAAACAGAAAGTTCAAGATAAGGTCGGTCCTCTAGAAGATAGTGCTGGAAATATAATATCACAGGGATTCATAATGGCAAAAGACCTGAATGAGTACTTTAGTTCAGTGTTTACCAGGGAAGATATTAGTTCACTGCCAATACCAGAGGCTAAGTTCAAGGGGGCAGATTCAGACTATTTAGGACAATTAATTGTAACCCCGGAAATGGTAGCTAAGAAAATAAGGGCTATGAATGATAATAAATCACCTGGAGTGGATGGTATTCCACCCAAACTACTATTGGAAATTGTAGAACAAATTAGCATACCACTTGCAACAGTTTTCAACTTGTCATTAGAAGTGGGAGTGGTTCCTTTAGAATGGAAAGAAGCAAACATTATACCGTTATTCAAAAAAGGTTCGAGAAACAAGTCAGAAAACTATAGACCAGTGAGTTTAACATCAGTAATTTGTAAATTATTAGAAAGACTAATTAAAGATCACATGGTGGATTTTCTTGTTAAACAAAACTTGATAAACCCATCTCAACATGGTTTTTTTAAAGCGAGGTCATGCTTAACAAATATGTTATGTTTTTTGGAAGACATCACTAAGTGGGTAGATGAGGGATCACCAGTAGATATCGTCTACTTAGATTTTCAAAAAGCTTTTGACAAAGTACCATATCAAAGATTACTGCTTAAACTAAAGGCCCATGGCATAGGAAATGGTATAATAAACTGGATAGAACAGTGGCTGATTGACAGAAGACAACGTGTAGTAGTTGATGGGGAGGCTTCAAACTGGAAATCGGTATTGAGTGGGGTACCACAGGGATCAGTATTAGGTCCTATATTATTCTTGATATACATCAACGATTTGGATGATGAAATAACAAGCAAGGTGTTGAAATTTGCGGATGATACAAAAGTGTTTAGAAGATTTAAAGTGATGGAGATAGACAGCATTTACAAGATGATCTTGACAGGTTGATTAAATGGTCTGAAAAGTGGCAAATGATGTTCAATTTTGGGAAATGTAAATGCCTCCACATAGGACATGGGAACGAAGAAGTAGAATATACAATGGGGGGTACTGTACTAAGTACTACTATAAAAGAAAAGGACTTAGAGTTAACCGTTAGTGCTGATATGAAGATTTCAGAGCAGTGCGGAATTGCAGCTTCAAAGGGAAATCAAATCCTTGGATTAATTAGGCGAAACATAACGTATAAGGAAAAAGAGCTAATAATACCGCTGTACAAAACAATAGTTAGGCCTCATTTAGAATTTTGTATTCAAGCGTGGAGGCCATATCGCAAGAAGGACATAGATATGCTAGAAAGAGTGCAGAGGAGAGCAACTAAAATGATACCAAATCTGAGGGATCTTAGTTACGAAATACGCCTAAAAAATGCGGTTTAACAACACTAGAGACCAGGAGATTGAGAGGAGATCAGATAGAAGTGTTTAAAATATTGAAGGGTTATGAAAATATTGATAGAAATATGTTTTTCTCAGTTAAGAAAGATAGAAGGACTAGAGGACATGATCTTGCATTAGCAAAGGAGCAGAGTAGATTGGATATAAGAAAGTTTTCATTTTCACAAAGGACTGTAAATGAATGGAACAGATTACCTGCTGATTGTGTGGGTGCTAGTAGCGTGAATATGTTTAAAAATAAAATCGACACATACCTCAGACGGGCGGGATACACATAGATAAAAGGGTCGGACTCTCGATAAGCCAAGGGCTTCCTTGTCCACCTGCTACCTAGAGTTAATTCTCTGGGTGGCAATCTTGTTAAATATTGTTAAATCTTGTTAAATCTTGTATAGTAAGTATTCATACTTAGAGCGTAGTTACGCACGCTCGCAACGTCACAAAAGCATATATAGCATTACGTATGGGCGATGGTTTGGTGTCAATACCGATTTATTACTCCAGTCGAAACGACTGGAGTAATAAATCGGTACGGTGGCGCCACTTACGGAGTGGAACATTCTATTAATGAACATTGGCGTTGATATGGTCATGCATTTGGAATCTCTGAAAATCCCACGCCACTTATTGGTAATGGTGGGTGTAGATTTGAACCAATACGATTAGGGGCAATTTACGTTTTTTTTAGCAATGAAAGAAAGGTGGTCTTTCTGGAAATTGCCACCACCAATGGTGTTGTCCCTAACTGAACCTTCGTCTATCTGTTGGGTTGGCTTTTCGTACAGGGTTCCAGTAGTTATGATTTTTATTTAAAAAAGCTGAACAATTAGTGTAAACTCGAAAAGTTTCGCGAAGTTTCTACGTGATTTAAGTACGATACTAATAATGTCTGTGCAAATAAGTATTGCAAGTCACGATACGTAGCTATAATAGCACGTTTCAGTGTTCAGCGCAACCTAGATATAATTATAAAACATATAAGCATTCACGATCCATGTGCGTCACGTCCCGGGCTAGTCACGAAACACGATTGTTATCGCAGCCCTCTGACGATACTACTTGGATGTCGTGAACTTACTCGTGTAAGAGCCGCTGTTGATAACAGAAGGGGCCACCGGGCTAGCACAACTGGAACTACACAGGGCGCTCAATTACACTATACGCAACGTTTACATAAACTGTATTGTTTTATACACAGTTGTGCACCGACACATTAGTATGGCAACCAAACATTATTTACAAATATAACTAGATTATTACATTATATAAACACACACACACTCACACACACGCACGCACGGACGCACACACGCACACACGCACACACGCACACACGCACACACGCACACACGCACACACGCACGCGCACACGCACACACGCACACACGCACATATATTTCTGGTAAGACCCTTTATGGTAACATATAGTCTGGTAAGGTTAATCTAAATTAGTTTGGGTTACCCAAAGTCCAAGCATAAACACAATCGATATTTAAATAATCGAACTAAGTATAACTTATTTCCGCAACCATTATTTAAGACACCAGTATTTAACTAGATTTGTTTGTCTTCAAGATTCACGATAAAGCAAAACAAATACATAATTTTAAACTTAGTAGGTGAAACTGTAATAATTTGAAAAGGTTCCACAACGGTCCGTTAAAACCACATCGACTATGTCACAGGGGCCATCACTATTGCGTATTCATAAGCACTATTTTAGTCAACACCCGCTCAAGCAAACACTTGAATTTCATGTTTGCGCAAATCCGAAACGAAAACTCCTTCAGTTAATCCTATCACATTATCAAGTGGGCGATAGTCAATGCAGAATACAATTAAGTATTACTGTTCACACAATAATAAAGAAAATATATAACATAATATAAATATTAAGAATCTATGCAATTTTGTAAAAAAAAAGCTGTCTCGCGTGCTGCCCCAGGGCCCAGGTGCGCGGAAATGGTGCGGTTGATACACTCGCTAGACACGTATCATGTCAAACCAGGCTGTCAACGGTGTCGTCTATTTCGACCGACTGACTTGGGTGACTCCTCTACTGCCTGGGTCCTGGGATGTAAGGAAACGCGGAGGACAACCAGTTCCACGAACAGCAGTCGGCACAGAGCGACTCAACCACCTTCCTTCAAACAGCCGCCCGCCAGACCATCGCTAAGAATTGGAAATTATAAATTTTGAGGTTAAAAGTTGGATTAGTTGGTTTCATTTTCAAATACTTGTGTGTGAAGAAAACAAAAACAAACACTCGAACACACGGATACAAAGCTACACACGAGTCCATTCTAGAATCTAGATAGCATAACACACACGTCTGGTGACAGTTGTCGAGTCAGTTGGCGTTCATAAAATCGTTCATGTGGCATCTGCAGTTTATTGAATTATCATCATCATCATCATCATTGATGGTGATGACGATGATGACATCATCCGCAATTATAAGTGAAAATGTTTGCTGTATGTCGACCGCGCTGATGAAAAACAATTAATCTATGTGGAAATATTAATAATTTTGTTAACCAAAACCACCTATTGTTGAGGGAATTGTGTTTTCTATGGTTTTATATTGTTGTTATTTAAGTTTCTGGACATCAAGTTTAAATATTAGCCCACGCTCATTTCCGCTGACGCTTGTCACAAACGTGTGATCATTTGTTATTTAAGTTTCTGGACATCAAGTTTAAATATTAGCCCACGCTCATTTCCGCTGACGCTTGTCACAAACGTGTGATCATATTTCAGTGACACTTGGGTGATTAATTGAGTATCTTGCGTTACACACGTGAACACCTCATGTATCAGATCGAACTGTTGGTTTCTGCTCGGATTGGTTAGTTGAACGCTGCCGCCACATGCACGCACGCGCACGCACGCGCACGCACGCGCAAACACACCGCATACACACACGCACGCACACACACACACACACACACACACACACACACACACACACACACACACACACACACACACACACACACACACACACACACATACGCTGTTTAACAAGTTTTGCGACTATACATTCTAAATTTTGCTACGAAAAAACAAGGGGTGCGTGAGTGCTGCCCCACAAAAACATATTTACTCAAAGTTAGTAAAATTATATTTACTACTAACAGGAATGGTGATCACCCAAATGTAAGCTAAACCACTCGTCTTTCAACAAATACATAATAAACATGATACGCCTCTTCTCGGTCCGCAATTTGGTCTGCAATGTGGTCCGCAGTTTGGCCTGCAATTTGGTCCGCACTTTGGTCTGCATTTTGGTCTGCAGCTTGGACTGCAGGTTGGTCTGCTCTTTGGTCTGCAGTTTGGCCTGCATCTTGGTCCGCAGTTTGTTCCGCAGTTTGGTCTGCAGCTTGGTCTGAAATTTAGTCTGCAGTTTGGTCCGAAATTTTGTTCGCAGTTTGGTCTGCAACTTGGTTTAAAACTTATATTTGAGAACTCTAACTGGTCCATAAACAACTGCGCCGCAGTATTAGGTGATATCGAATGACTAATGCATTACACACTGTATCTATATTGAGTAACATACTCATATATATTTAGGTATACACACTATATAGAGAGCGCACCATCTATCACGATTCGTTGCTAATAATAAGCAAAGTAAACGGCAGATAATGGACTGTTTCGCCCACCCACTAGGATACGTCATTGTTGCGTGTGTGAAGTTTACTACCAAGATACCCACTTCAACAGGCGGACAACAAATCTTCTTCAACAAGCTGTGATTGGATCCTGCAGCAAGCTTGCAAAATAACCACGCTCGTTTTGCTCAAAGTATTACATTTCAAAGTTCTTAACATTTTGTTGATTCAGTGAAATATAATTCGTCGTACCTGTGCAACCGGCTGTTACTTACAGTGAATGTAGATTTAGTAGACACGCGGTCATACGGTCAAGCTGTAGAACTACCTGCCTGAGAACATGTTTTTATACTTCTGTGTATATATTTATCATAACTATACTGTTTTATGTTTTGTAAGTTCCGTTGGGTCAACCTTGGATCTGTCGTTGGTTCTGTTGGATCTACAACGGACCTGTTAGGTCATTGGTTTTATTGGGTATATATATATACACACATATATATATATATATATATATATATATATATATATATATATATATATATATATGTCACTAGATATAAAACGCAATGTCAACAACAAACACCTGATGTTGTCAACGAACTCGGATAACGAATATTGCGCCGACACAAAGTACCTATTTGTGGACACTTTACTGCCGTCACACTGCGTGGCAGAGGTGTGATTGTAGAAGTGTTAGCGAACAACAATGACTGCCGGAATGACTGAAATGACGCCTGCACTTCTCATGAATGTCCTCGTTAAATATAGTTAATGATATATAATATATTATATATGGGTATGTGTGTGTGTGTGTGCGTGTGCGTGTGCGTGTGCGTGTGCGTGTGCGTGTGCGTGTGCGTGTGCGTGTGCGTGTGCGTGTGCGTGTGCGTGTGTGTGTGTGCGTGTGTGTGTAATATGAACGTTTGTACGTATATATATATATATATATATTATATATATATACATATATATATATATATGTATGTATATATATATATATATATACCCATGTACATACGTATTACACACGTATGTATGTACGACATTGTACGTACGTACGTGTGTACGTACGTACGTACGTATGTATGTATGTATGAATGTATGTATGTATGTATGTATGTATGTATGTATGTATGTATGTATCTATATATGTATGTATATACGTACGTATGTATGGAGGAAGGGCAGACGCCGCCGTGGACGTCAGAGGAAGAGCTGGATGGACAATGTTATGGAATGGACGGCCATCTCCGTGCCAGAGATCCTCATTACAGCCACTGACAGACAGGAATGGTGGAACATCACGGCTGCAGCGTAACTTAGGTCCCCCCTGACGCCTAAGTCGGTCAAGGGACTAAGTAAGTAATGTATATATGTATATGTAAAGGCTTATTTATTTGAAATATCAACATGTGTCACCTTTCGCGACGTGTCACGCGGTGAACGCCCTTTCGACTTCAAAGCCATCTCTGGCATCAGTCGTAAACACAAAGAGGCCATTGGGCTATTTTTAGTCGACGCAAGAATTGGTGCCAGTGGCTTGATAGCAGTGGGCCGACGTGTAAGACACGTGGTTAGGGCGTGTTGACTTCAGCCGTATGGCTAGCATTGGATACGTTTTGATGCGCAGAGATTTGATCCCTTCCGATCAAATAAAGCTTCAAGATCCTTTTATTGAACTGCCAGAAATGTTAAATATGAAAGAGTTTATATCTGGTTTAGATGCGTGCCCTAATTTCATGGCTTACCCAATTCGGCGGCAAAGTTGTACAGTTTCGGCTTTGTCAACCATCCTTGGCTTTGATTATTGTAAAATATGCAGATATAGTAGTTACGCTGAACTAAAACATGCATTTGTCCTCACCGTATCAACAAGATGAATACTGCTAACCTGGTACCTTTCAAACTAATAAATCTTGTTTTTCATTGCAATGTGATAGAATTTCGTATGATTGTAAGGTAATGACGAGTTCATTCCAGATATAGGATGGAGCAGCAGAGAAAGTTCGCTTGTCACGCGCTTTTAGGAAAACATAGTTGTTTTGAGACTGTTATCTCAGGATATTCACCGTTAATGACGTCACGTTGACGTGACATTGACGTCTACATTTTGCTATGATGTCACAAGAGTGTTAATTTTTTATGACATGTTTTATATTTTGAATATACGTGTGTTTGGTATGGGGTGGGTTTCTATGCTAATTCTGCAGCAACAATATTTTTAAAATAAAAAACATGAAGACGTTAATGACATCATAATTATATTCGTTTTCCTTTTGCACATTATAAGAAGGCAACACGTGATTTACGACCGAACTGGGTTTGATACTCGATCGACGTAAAGGCAGCTTGATGCATTAAGCCTGTCGCATGGAGATAACACCCGGCCACCATAGTTTTTCATCATTTTTGTAATCTCTATTTCTTAGTTCATATTAATATTAAGGGGTATTTATAAATATAATGTTCAACCAACGCATTTACGCCGTTGTTATGCCGAAGATCATCGGTTCGAATTCATTATGAACCATATATTTTTTATATTTTCCGTTTTACATGTTATTATATTTTACTATGTAATAGGATATTGCTAACTTATTTAGTGTTACTCTGCTAAAGTATCGACTACTTAGTTGTGTATTGTGAGATTATTGGAATTATGAGAACGTGTAACTTTCGCGCCGTAATTGTAGAGTTGCATAATACTTATAATATATTATATAAATAATCCAATATATTTATAGGTTACTAAGCACGAATTGCAGCAGGGCCCAGTCACGACACAGCCCGTGCGAGCGTGGACGTTGCCTGCTGACATGTCTACAACAACGTATCGTATGCGCAGTCAAACTATAATTACGCATCAATGTTTTTTGATTTACACACTTTATATAAAACAATAAATTACTAACTAATGACATTAGCCGACTACAAATTAATTTATTAAATCAACTCATTGGCCTTAGGGAATGAAACACAAATCTTAGAAGTTTCTTTTATTGTATCAGCGAAGGCCCCCGACCAATAACAACTAATGTCTGACAGTGCCAACTATCTCCTACATAGAGACTTTCCTTTGGTAGGTAACTTGTGACATATAAGTCCTTTTTGCTTCGACCAACCCGCGCCAAAACCAACAATGCAACAACTCTGCCCTCCGGTGATAAGAAAACAACGCATTCTACATATCTCTACATGGATCCGGAAATGTGTTATCATGAACAGCGTGTATCATGCGCAATATAGTGTAATTAGGTGTTCGGCGCCAGTTGACAGTCCAGTGGTTTCCTCCGAGTCTTTTCACCCCAATCCACTAAAACTTCGATTATTTAGCGCTATATTATTATGAATAGTTTGGTTATTACAAAATGATGTATGTTTATGTTGGTTAACTAAATAAAACGTGGATACATGACTAGGCGAATGGTAGTGTGATACAAGGGAGTTGTCCGTGCTTGGATATGTTTTTGTCGAGTTGGCTTGTCATAGATCGAGCAAAGATCAGAGAACAGACGTAATTACCGACACAGCGGACACACCGTGTGAGGCCGCGGCAATAGATGATCAACGCGATCCTGTTGCGTTCAAAATCAATTATAAATTCAAAAAAATTGTTATCACCAATAAACAAAAAGAAGGCATATAAATTCAATGTAGAGAATATGCACTACATAATCATGAATACACCACGAGGCTATAGGCAACTTTAGTATCAGACAGATATGTCAACAACCACGTGTCCATGCGAAATGACGTCGCAAGGGATCTACATGAGTTTAGTGTCCGACTGCTTCATATTGCAGAAGCATAGGTTTAGAAAGCGTAGCAGTGTCATGAGCCCTTTTGCTGATTTAATGCCAGACGTCTGGCACACGTTAATCATGCGGGACAGAACTGATAGTCGAAATATTTATGTTACTTTCTAACACTTTGTTCGCGACCCAGAGCGTAAGTCGTGATAGATAAATCGTTTGATACAATTATTCATCTCATTGTAAGTCACGCGAGATCAAGGAGCACGGCGGTACTCATTCTTCGCGAGCCAGTTAGACAGAGAGTAGGAACGTAGACGACATCAACACATGAACATCTGGCGGGGAGGAACGGGTACGAGTGGGAGCAAGCGGTTGGACCTCGTGGGACGGTCTGAAAATATCCAATCAGTTGTTACTCGCGGACACAAACGGCAGCACCTCCAAGTTATCGTAACAATTAGCTCCCCGAAGGTTAGCAAGTGTTAGCATTACCTGCGGCGTGTTTACGATAATAATAATTAATACCCCCTTAACATTGTATTTGTTTTGTATTTATATGTATATTTTTGCGCCACTACATTTCAGCATGGGAACTCAACGGGAAACTATACGTTTGTCACTTTTGCCTCCGTTTACGAAATCCTAGACATGTCAATAATAATTCCATCAAATTAAAGACAACCTTTTTGTATGTTTTATTTATGTCAACGTTCGTAATACCACCTTCTAGAGGTCTTAGAGTAGTGTTGTTTTCACACTATAGAAATGTTATTACTTGAACAAATACAAGGTTTACAGTTTGTTTTTGGTAGTCACGTGGCCTATCGCTTTCGATGCAAGACAAACACTCCACGTGTAAGTTCGTTGAAACATCGGAGGTGATTGGATGTATCATTGGCACCAGTCGGCGTCGCGAAATAATCAGTATAAAATGACACCAAAACGTGTGTTGATCGAATTCGACAGCTGTAGCATTTTTGCCTAATGTAACAATAAACCTATTCCCTCGGATATATTCACTCAAACTGAATCCATCTAAAGCCTAAACAGACTAAAGGTGCAAGGTGTATATGTAATATGTATAGTATAATTGTGTATTCAGAGATATCATTATTCAACACAAATAAACAAGGAAACTAACATCTTTGATGTCTCGACAGAAACACACGTATTTCCAACTTCATTCTCATACAGTAAATCTATATGGAAGCTAATCGGCAAGTTGGACAAATTAAATATGACTGTTGGTGACGGAGCGGCACACCACCGTTGAGTCGTTGCCCTGAGTTAAGTAACCATTTTTAATTGTTATTTGTTTTTAAGAAAATGATGTACTACATGAACAGTATCAACTTATTTAAACATACATGCTATCATATATATCACTTTGGCATTTCATATGTTATTCGATAAATTGTGTTTTTGCAAAATAGAGAATAATTAACTGGACAATTTGTAGTTAAAAGTTGCACGATCTCTGAATGCAGCTTTAATGCTTGACATGGTTGCGAAGTTTGGTGAAATCATAAGTATAATATGATTTCATCCAACTTATGGTGGACTTCGTCGTATTATGCCCGTCGCGAATGGTGCGGTAGTGATGATGTCCGAGCCGAAACGTTATTGAATAACGGAGGTCATGTTGTTGATGTGAACTGATACCTATCATGAGCGCGTCATTAACACTAGGCACACCTCATGTCATCGTAGCGACACTCATTGCTAATCCGCAGCGTTATTGATATGACATATGACCACTTCCTTGTCGATGTCGCATGCACGCACGCACGCACGCACGCACGCACGCACGCACGCACGCACGCACGCACGCACGAACGATCAGCGTGCATGTGTAAGAACATACGTACGTGCGTGGGAAGGTGTATTCCTATTAAGACAATTGTGTCATGAACAACCCCATTGAACTTCACTGCAACACTCCGTAAAGAACGTAGAAGACGTTTAATAAAGATGTGTTCAAACCGACCGCGTCGTCTCCCTTGTGACGTCCCTTTGTAGAACGTTAAACGTGAGTGGTTGTTTGGTAACTCAAACATCACTGACATCACCAAATGATGATATGTAATTCCGTTGTTGTAATTTCCTGAGTACAGCACCTTCGACATGTATCTGTCTTTAAGCTGGGATTGTCCATGCAAACTAACCGTAGTTCTCCAGCATGTTCCGGCGTCATAAGTCCAGCGCTACAGGCAGTGAAGTCCAATATAGACGATACATTATTAGTAAGTAAGCTACCAGCGTGGTGGAGATAAGGAACACATATGTTGATAACATGCACAAACTATCGCTGAAACAAGAGTGTCGATCAAAGACGCCTCTGGGTGTTCACTCTCCGTCTCTGACTATTGAAAATGAGACAATATAAACGACGACCGACTAAAAGCGCTGGGTCAGAGTGTTCCGTGCAGCTCCGTCCACGCAAGCGCCGTGCAACTATCTACGGCTCTTTCGCAACCCCGTACCACGGCACGCAACGTGTAAACCTATTCATTGTTAAAACATAAATGAACGTCTAAAATTGGCATATGACGGCGGGGGTAAAATAAAGGTGACAACGGCGCACGGGTTAACGCGTACGAGAGGATTAATGCGTGGGGAAAGAGTTAATGTGTGGGGAAAGGGTTAATGTGTAAGGAAAATTGAGTTTTTATTTTCCAATGGTGGGGCGCAGTCTGAAACGAGTTTTACACATCAATAATTACGTCAATAAATACATAAATAAAAAATAAGGTTTACTAATATTTTATTACCTCGGTATATTCCTGCCCCTTTCATCGGGCTTGTATAGTGAGGTTAATTTTTTAAGGAGTGCGTTTTGGGGCTCCCGAAAGACATTGGGACCTCCAACGGAATTCCATTCCTTTAGCGGAACTATTTTCCCGGGAGAGGGGATGCGTACACATCAATCGCACCCCAGAACCTTCGCGCCTGTTTCTGGTGCACACTCCACAACAGCCCACAAATAATCAGATGCATGCGCATTAATATAAGATACGATTATCTACAGTATAAAGACAATATTGTATCGATAAAGTGTTACTTATAGGGTCCTTTTGGGAGTAGGCTATTGCCATCCTAACGACCTGAAATATATTCTCCTTCATCTCTGTCTTCTTCTTATTACTGTTTGGTTCGTCTTCCAAAATTCGCGCTTACAAACACTCAATTCACCGAGGACAAAGACGCTCGGTGAACAAAATGTAATTCTTTATAACATCTTGTGTTATAAACTATTTGTTACTGGTGCATGTATTCCCTGTATTTATGTTAGATATTGACGCAATTTTTTTTCGATGGTCCTAAAGAGAAATCGTTTTCTTGGTTATGATTCAGGGGGTCAATCACGTGTCACACTGAAGATTCTGAAGCCAGTCACTCTGGTCCAGCATGATCTCGTTCCGTTTACATTTATGTAGTGGACGCCCGCTGGTGATTTATAGTATAGAGATGAGTACTATATATATATATATATATATGTATATATACCATATAAGGCTACGCATGCTTTCGCAAGTTTCTAGATCGTACAACCAATCTAATTTCCGTCGACGATTTCAACACAAATACGCATTTTTGTTATTAAACTGAGAGCGCAGAGTTACTCACACCCTGTAGTATATAATCTTAACATAAAACGGGCCTGATTCGTGACGCACTACATGAATTGCGGAGGAAAAACGGTCCGGCGCTATATGTCTCTTATAACAATATAACAAAAGAGTTTATTCACGCTTTTTGTCAAGTTACGCAATGAAATTAACAACGTCAATTCGTTCGATGATTTTAACAAAACTACACTATCAAAAACAAAGCTACAGACTGGAATATCAATTAACATACAATATAAAAGTAAGTTTTAATATGGAGGGCTTCATATGTAATGTAACGGTACCACTGGTATCGTGTAGAGAATGTTTCATCGTTATTGCAACATAAGTTATTGTGATTTATAATAGAACTACAGTTATTTGTTTATTTTTATCGTGAATGTATATACAGTCCACCTGAAACATTGTCAATAATAAACTGATTTTTATTCTGAACGGGAGTTGCGCTGGTAGCGAATTTAAACATCTTGCCAAACACCCGTACAAAGGTGTCATTATGCACACGCATGAAGGTTTCTTATTTAACATTGAGAAACCGTCGGATGGTCTTTTTTCAAGCTCACTCAAAGTGTCTTTTTCTCTAGAAATAGTCTAATTATCGCTTTACAGGCATCAACATCGACATATTATTGCGCAACGCAATCTCACATCTGGCGCGGTTCCATTTCCGCACAAGTTCTCTCCTGAAAAAGTGTCAGTACAAGACGCCTGCAGCGTCGTCTTAGCACGAGGAAACAACTTACAAGTCCACTGAGTCGAAATGCGATGATTCGAATGTCCGGTCGTGTCACTCGAAGAACGCGTTACTTATTCCTGCGCACTCTCCTGTAATTGTTGCAACACGCGCCTTGGACAGATAAGCCCGTGGTGAACCATTCGTCATCGCGTTCACCCAACAAGTTTATGTGGCATGCGTTGTAATACAAAAACATAAGTTACATTAATTTTGTAAATATAGTTTTTGTTCTTCACAAATCCATAATGTCAGTTACCGAACTGTACTCCTTGACCCTTAAGACTGGTACTAGTGTGTACGTGTTCTGCGAAGGGTAAGTATTGTTTTTTTTTTTTGAGGTGATCAACAAGTATTCAGGAAGTTTACTTATCGCAATGTTTTAAGGTCGTCTTCAGAAGGCTTTTGTTTACACAGAGTTCGCGTGATTTGTTCGTCTTCCTGGAAAGCTTTGAAAGCATTGTTCAGTGAGTAATCGTCTTACACATTCGGTTACCTTTCAGATGCTTGTCTCATGTCTGACGATTTGTTTGTAGTCGACGTCCAGCCCGGTACGTGCCATTGACACTGTGCTGTATTTAGAACACCAACACGTTAGGAGTTGTTTATCGAATGTACGAGTCTTAAGCCGGATTCACACAAAATCGATTTGTTGTAAACGATACAAACAACTTAGAACAACACGATATATTTATATTCTAAACTGGGATCACATAAACACGAGTTCTTGTAAAGTATAAATAAAATAAGGCACATATTTAGGCGACGAGACGTGAGACGACACATTTAATATCTCTAAGTTTCCGGACAAACTTTGCCACTGCGGCCTGTGGTGGTTCGTAAAGCGAATTCAACATAGAATATTCACATCTCAAGTTCGTTAAATCGTCAACTGTTAATTAAAGTCGCATATTTTTGTTTTTGTTTTGAAGAATGTGACATTATATGAATGCCACTAATTAATGGGACATTTCATAATATTACGATTATTAGTAATTAATATTAATAGTATTTATGACATCAATACATGTAACCCGTCGTGTCTGTGGAACGTTGCCAACGAGACAATGCAAAGTTCTCGAAAAAAACGATCCAAAAAAAGTGCGCGTTGTTGCAAGCCGTAATGTCTTGCAGTGTCTCGATTCGCTCACCGCAGTCTCACGTTGTAGACGTAATCCGTTTACCTTTGGGGGCACCGGGTAGATTCACAATGCCGTTCACTCAGCTTGTTTTGTGGCAGGAGAATTCCCGCGTTTGTTCACAAACAGGATGTGGTTAGCGCATAGCGTTGTCTACGTCAAGACCCGAGCATAGCAGACGCACTATACTTGTTTACGTGTGCAGAACGTGTGTACAGTCTGCGGTCTACGTTTGTACCCGTCTAGCGCAGTCCGCGAGCAATCTCATCAACTTGGTTTTGTTGCGTGATATACGTCAAATACTTGCTCACTAATTAGTTCATCCGATACTTCCCTTACACACGGAAGAAGCCGGGAGCGAGCGTGTGTGCGGCAAGTGTGCTACCGAAGACGTCATGCCACAAATATCGATGTCCCGTTCTTATATCACAACTAGAAGAAGAGCCCGTTTTTTTAAGTAAAAAAATCGTGTATATAGCTTTGTCCTTTTTTCGCTGAAGTTATTCCCGACATATTTAGCAACAATAATCCAGTAGAGACCAACGATTTCACTAACACTGAATAACTCAGATTGGACTCTCAACCGAGAGAACCCGGGTTCGAATCCTGTGCGGCGGTGACGAACCTTGGGCAAGTTCGTTCACTATACGTTGCTCCAGTTCACTCACCTGTATGAATGAGTACCTGGCTATAGACCGTGGTGGATATTTGTGTACGAACAGTCTTCGCGCATTAATTGCAGCGAGGCTGGTTGCTTCCCAGAGAAGTCGAGATGGTGTTCGAGTGAACAGGTCTGCCAGGGAGTAAAGTGTAAAGCGCTTTGAGCAATCCTGAGAACTGGATGTGGATTCAAAATAATTTTTGCGAAATCGATGTAAATGATACGAATGAAAAGTTTAATTGCCGAGACATTGTAATCTAGTATGTGGTTTTTGTTTTGCTCTTTTGGAAGGTTCTGTTACTGGATATCAAAAACACAGTAAAGAAATACAACTTTCGAAGTGTATTTAACCAGTATGAATTCACGAATCGCTCAGTAGTCGTGGGTATGTTCGCGTACTGTTGTATGACCAGACCCGTAGGCTGGGGGATGCGATGAGTGCGTACTCAACCCTTCGCTGAGGCAAAAGAGTTCCGCTGGGGGGAAGTAATTGTAAGACATTTGACGTTAACGACGTCGGAGACTACCCACTCGCCTGGGAAAATCTCCAACAATACCCCCCCCCCCTCAACACAACGAAGAACTTTCCATGTATAAAACGCATCCCCCAAAAGCAATCGCTATGGACCTAATAATTGTGCGCTTTTGAACTATAAACTTGCAACACTTTTCTTTCCTGTTAATAAATAATAATCTTTATAATCTTATACATTTGATGCATACAACAGTGATAATACACATTATATTATTACATGCATATTACCGTTAGCGATAATACCGTATGCGTGCGTGTGCGCGTGTGCGCGTGTGCGCGTGTGCGCGTGTGCGCGTGTGCGCGTGTGCGCGTGTGCGCGTGTGTTAGCGAGTGTATAAAACGTCGCTAATGTTTCATCGCATTAACCATAGAGCGGACCGTTTTCACAAAGTTAGACCTGAGTATTTAAACAGCCTGTATAAATAATGGTATGGATGCACGGCAACGCCCAAACTTGAGGAAATATCTTCTGTGAATATTTGTAAAAGTTGTAAACTATTACATAACAAAACTAAAATGATCAAAACAATTACACATATAAATAAGAAGAATCTTGGTATAGTGACTATTGTCTAATTATTGATTGACTAAGAAGGAACATTACCTAATCACGTATAATATAACTCGTGTATCAAAGAGTATCGCCGACAAAGTTTACTTTGGCTATAAACAACGTAATCAGCGGACCATGTGCGACCTTCCCTTCCGAAGAATAAATACGAACACCAATTTACACTTGAAAAAAACAAGCAACCTACCGAAAAAGCTCAATGATAACGATAAACGCGCGGTCAAATATCTTCTAATACGCTTATATTGTGTAGCATTTTTTGCGTTGACCCCCGCATTTAATTGGTATCACGATTGAGTACAGAGACACATCGCCCACTAACGTAAACCAATATTATGTACTTATTTGAATGACAAATTAGTCTACGTTGGAGAACAGACCAAATACATCACAATTAATTTATTATAAAAACGATTGTCACTACTAGCATTATTCATATTTTCATATAAATTATGTAAAGTACTTCTACTGTCTACTCCTCCCCGTAATTAAATATGTTTACACATCTTTCTCACCTTCTTCCTCCCTCATCCCTCGTTATCTGTTATGTGTTCTTCTTAAATTCGTCTTCTGTCCAGCCTCCCATCATTCCTCATTATTATCACTTTCTCCTTAAATACATCTTCTAAACCAACCATCATTTCTCATTCCGTAATTTTATCTTCTTCGTCTTTCTCTTATTACTTGTCCTCCCCGTAATGTCTCATTCGTTTCGCCTCTTCCTCTTCACATTTATCTCATTTCCCACCGCCCCTCCATATCTCATTCTCTTCTCTTTCCCCTGCCCTTAAATTCGTCTCATTTCCTGTCCCCCTCGTTTCTCATCCCTTTCGATTCCATCTGTTTATAGTCGCCTCATTCTATTGTTATCTAATTAAACCCCAATTCCCTCTACCTCTACCCTTTCATTTATTTTCCTTTCAAATACTTAATCTCCGTGTGTAATCACTAGTCTATTTGCGTACTTTTCCAACCCTGAACCAAAACCTACCATTAACTGACTAAACATACCAATTACTCGCCAGTGAGGTATTCGCCTACGAGGCTACGTCACTACAAAGCGTCGGCCGCAAGGCGTTGGTGTGAACAAACTGCCTGGAATGCGGCCCCAGCTTTGCGGCGGTCCAGTTTACGCAGACATGACGTAGTAAATGACCACTGCTGAGTATTTCATTCCGTGCCACTACCGGAGCATGACTGGGATATAAATAGCGCAGTTGAGCACGAGAAAACTCCCCCGCGAGGTTCCACTGACATATCTTACAATGGCGTCGTACACAGAATATTTACCGCGTCCCTCGCAACCAGCGGTTGTGACGTCAGTGTAATGGCGCCTAATCGGATGAGGTCGTTCAAGCGGATCATTGCGACAATTAAACGTCTAACTTGTTCAATGTAAGACCGTTGAGCTGTGCTAATCCACAAAAAACACCAGCGTCGATCACCACCGCTGAATGGCCCAGGCATTCGCGTGCCGGAAAGATTATCAGTGCATAATTAATTGGGTGGCGTTCAACGACACACGACGTTTGTTTTGTCGGTGGCTAACAACAACTTGAGTGATTTCAACGGATTCTGACATCCAGTTACTTGGTCACGCTGAAATGTATATCAAACGAACTATTAGGCCTATCAGAGAAACATGTCAGTTTTTAAAGCGAACATTAAACGGTCGGCCGTTTTTGTGTGTTCTATTTTTTCCAGATAATTAGTACACTGTATTCTTGGTTTATTTAGCATTTATTTGGAAATATTTAAAAATTAAGATCGGGGACACGTTTCCCTGGTTGTGCGAAAGTTGCGCGGTTGGTAGGTTGGCGGGTTGGTAGGTGAGTGCTATGGTAAGCACCCACTAGGAGCGCCACTGGTAACTTCAGGAAGCATATTGCAACCAGCAGGCTTCTCATCTTTCTGAAATATCGCGTGCTGCTAAGCATCCAATCAGTACATAGTAGAATGAGTACACCGGAACTAGTAGTGATACGGTATGCTTTTTATTATGTTTTGCGTAAATAATTGACTGGTTTTGTATTTCCAGTGTTTTTACTCCGAAACACACAATTTTTTGCCGTGTTGTATCATTCCAGTGCTCGAAAATAGCGTCGGACATGACGATAATTTTGTCCGTTATATTGATTAAAAGTGTCCCGCGTTGGGACACTTTTATGACTCGACAAATAAGAAGAGGTAACACGAGTTTTAATTTCAAGATTGTCTACTTCCGCTTCCGCATGCGATAACTGTGTATCAACTTGAATCTACAGTAAACAGAACACGTGATTACATAAACGAGTGCGACGTGTGAGAACGCAAGCAGGTACAAAATCACTTCTATCTAGTAAAGGTGTAAACATTCGCACGACGAGTGTGTCACAAATGTCAGGGTCTGCATTATGCGTATGGGGTCAGTCTACAGTTAGTTTTCCCATCGGTTGTCATGTCAGCGTTTTGTATGATTATAAGAAAACGTGACCTACACAAATTCTTAAACTTCTTACCTGCAGTTATCATCATCTCATTGACATGCTGGTCGAGTTTAATCAAAGTTTAATATTTCTAGCTCTCGCAAAATGTCTGGCACACATACCATACACGCACGCACCGCCACGCACACACGCACACACGCACGCACACACGCACACACGCACACACGCACACACGCACACCACGCACACACGCACACACGCACACACGCACACACGCACACACGCACACACGCACACACGCACACACGCACGGACTCTCTCTCTCTCTCTCTCTCTCTCTCTCTCACACGCACACACACACACACACACACACACACACACACACACACACACACACACACACACACACACACACACACACACACACACACACACACACACACACACACACACACACACACACACACACACACAACAAATGAAGATATGTATATGATATAAAAAAATAGATATATATGTGTTCACAATTTTTAATTGTATATATTAATCAAATGAGAAAATGGACAATCGCTGTGCGCGCACGCACACATATAGCTAGAGGGAACGAGAGGGAAGGAACAAGCGAGGGAAAGAGAAAAGGATGGAGAAAATGGAGAAGGGAGCGGGGATAAGTGGAGATGATAGAAAGAGACAGAAAGAGGGG
>OZ023215.1:48586686-48660778 GCA_963995525.1 Escarpia spicata | reverse complement strand
TCTCTCTCTCTCTCACTTATATATATATATATAAACAGTACAAATTGTTTTAACATGCATGTGTGACTTTATTTTCTGTTCAGCCATTTTCTTTAGCAGCAATTAAGTAAGAATAAGTATTTAAAAAAGTACTAGGAATGGCATTATATATTCAAAAATTATTTTGAATTTCATAGTTTGTTGTAGATGTAGATGTTCATTCCATTGTTTATTTGTTTATCCGAGCAGCAGGTGTGAGCAATTTACGGGACGCACTGCATACCACCAGCGAGAGTCCGCTACACCGATGTAACGGTGATCTATCAGGCTGGACGAGACAGCACGCGCCTGGCTTCCGGATCTCCAGTGTGACACGTGATGATCCCCTTGAACCATACGCGAGATCGGGACGCTGAACAATAACAAGATATTTGAAAGGGAATATTCTACAAAGTTTAATCTCTACATTTTGAAGCAACTGTGTTAACAGATCAATAACAATGTATGTTTTTGCAGTTGTTCAAAATAATCCAATGAGGCATTCTGAGTACATAATATTGGCAGACGCTTCGGAAAGATCAACACTTTGAAACGTCATGGACAATATCCTAACATAGCATTATAAATGCTAGACACACACCAGCCGATTTTCGGCACACACCAACCGACTAATCGGCGTAAAAACCGTCGGCCGACGGCAGTCGGTTGGTGTGTGCTGAATTTAATCGACAGTCGGCGTTAGATAAGGAAGTATCCGGTGACAAGTCGGCGCATATCCGATGACGAGTCGGCTGGTGTGTGCAGGTTTTTTTGTCGTAACACGACGGTCGGCGGTAACTTGGCCAATAAGAAATCATAGCGTGATCATGTGATAGGCCTCGATATAAGGCTAAGCCCGGCGTCTTTTTGAGTTTTCAAGCCAATTCGGGCATAAGTTTTCATTTTTTACTTTCATATTTTACTGACCTGGCGGGTAACCAACGTTTCAGTAAGTAGTAGATTATTTGTTAACCTCTTGCCATTGAGCGTCATCGATTTGTATCGCTTGTTCTTAAAACAGGCGCCACAAATAAACGTAATTTCCACCTGACATTGTTTCCCGCTTCTTACAGGAATCGCCATTTTGTCTTGTGAAAAAAGCTACCTCTGGTGGCGCCGCTACCGGGCGCATATATAGTAAGCCTTAAAAATCCGCAAAGCGGCGCTAGCGGTGGAAAACGTTTTTGAGGAAATCGTTGGGTAAGACTGATTACACATCAACATAACTGTTAAATGAAGCGGCTAAATATAACGTTCTGCGTTCTGTTATAAAACATAGCTCGACGCTATACGTTTATTTGCTGGAGGATATGCTAAATAGGCAAGCCATATTGTCATGAAGGCTTTTTCTGATAGCCGTTTTGATCTACTTTTTACAAATGCAAAATCGTTGTGAAATTGTACTGGCATGGTCCGTCCAGTCCCATGTGAATGAGTTGAGGCAATCAGGAGATAGCCCGCTTAGGAAGTCGTCATGTTTTAGTCTTACAAATGCCAGTTTTATTTTATTACTTGTCATTAATAGTGTTCGCGCATTAATTAGAGCGTGGCTGAATGCTTCCCTGGTATGTCGAGATGGTGTTCGAGTGAAATGTCTGCCAGAGAATAAAGTGTAAAGCGCTTTGAGCAGTCCCAAGGAATGCTATGGATATTGCGCTGTGTAAGAACGCATCTTTACTTGTATCAAGATATTGAACTCCATAAAAGATTATAATATAATTTACCATCAACTGTATATCTACTTATAATCGAACTTGCATATGCGGGTAGGTTAACGATTTCCTCTTAGACGGCTTGAACCTCGAGCGTCAAACATTCAGGGATTAATCTACGAACCCTGTAATAGGACGTAAGACCTATATCTTGTCATAATATATGTCAAGATTCTCTTCTTCATGGGGTAAATCAGTTGTTCGGAACGTAAAAAGTCATGCGCGCATAATACGTAAGACGTAACCTAACAATCGCAGGAATCATGCCCGCGTGGCAAATACTTCGGGAAAACGGCCCAAGCGTCATAGACTGATACTATAATGCTTATGTTTACCTTCATGTCAACAGCATAGCAATACGAGTATTATTTGACACTATCACGACTAGGGTCTATAGCGATGGACGTGAACTTCACGTTCTCTCCGACCATCGTCATTTTGAAGAAACAACAAGTATCTGCGAGCGCCTTATGGTGTTTATGTAACGATGCTGTGTGTTTTCTAACATTTGTTAAACATTACTATCACGACTGTCATCTACCAAGTCTGTTGACGGGAATTTTTGCAAATTTACATACTACTTTTTTCTTGTGTAGGCATTATTACCATTATACCGATTGTAGTATATTAGCAATATTAAAACAATCGCCCCTGAGAACAACGTTGAGTGGAACATATGTTAAAATATAAATCACTATGATCCAGACGCAGTCTATGATGGACCCCATTGGAGCTTGACGAAGCTATACAATCTTGGTTAACTGCGCAGAAGTCTACTGACCCCAGTTGATATTGTTTACGCAAAAATAGTTACGCTACCCTGGGACGTATGCTGACCGCATGTTTACGAACTATAAAAATGCGCTTCCGTCACGAAGAAGAACAACATACGCAGTGCTCACAACACGCTCGTAAACAAGTGTCGTGTTAAAATAGACGTCATTGTCTAACGGCGGAGCTACCGCAGCTCCAGTTTTGAACAAATTAGGTCACGTGGGAGCTTATCGGGCAACCTGTCACCCGCTTTCAACGATCACAATTCAGTTGTGATTCTTCACGCTCGATTACAGTGATATTTACTTTTATATTTACACCCTTTATTTACGTATAGTTATACATAGCTCCACTTCTATATTAGTTCCAAACAACTGCGATTTAGCAAGCCGGGTTTAAGAACGTTTAGGTGTTTATCGGCGTGCGGTATCGGTGTGTGGTATCTCGGCGGTTGATCGCGCCGCCACAAGGACGCCACCGTGTAGACTTGTGTACGTTAGCGTACCGAGTGACATTAGTCGGAGCGCCCCGCGACTGGCACCGATCACGTGACAGGTATTGCGAAATGTTGGCGGCGCGTCACTGCCATGCTTCAGTTGGTAGCTACTACCTTATACAGGCGGTGATTCCCCACGAGCCGTAAATAGATCGGCATCGCGCTGTGAGGGTCCCAACAACAGGACGTCCGCGGCCGTAAAAGCTTCAGTGTAGTGACGAATATAGACTTGCCTTGTTGTCCAATAGATACCGAATAGGATAGTGTTATAGAATCTGGAGGATTTACATTTCCTGATACCGGAGCTTGCGAAAGAGCGTCCGGGTGGTGGTTTGCACGTAGCTGTGCGCCGCGTGGAACAATACGAATTGACTTGCATTTTTTAAAAGTTTATTACCTAGCACAAATATTCCGTGTGGTGTGGGTCGTGTGTTGATCAATCGTGGGGCGTTCGAGCAGACTGCTACAGCGCTGACTTAGAGCTCGTACCAAATGAACGCAGTATGCCTTTGCGCGCATCCTGTAGGCCTACTATCAAATGCACCATGCATAATGCAAACCACCACAATTGCTCTTTAACTGGTTGAACCGTGACTTTTAGCAACAGTCATACAATTGTGAACCACCACAAGTTGAGCACGTTACTAACCCTGTCGACGTCACTTTCTCTACCACCCGCAGAATGCAAATGAGTGTTGCCGAGCGTCTAATTCGCGGACCACGCAAACATGAGGAAGGCAACATTTCGCCGGAAGCGCCGCGACAAATTGGCTCAGCTTCGACGGATGCTCCCAGCTGCGGAGTTGTATGTTTTTTCACTCCATCGGGTGGCATTGCGCAACTTTTGTTGATCAACACAACACGCAGTTGTTCTTGCAATGTGACCAAACTAAGACATACATGTATAGACTATAGTTGCCCCCGTGAATCTCTTGCAATGTTGGAATACAAGCAACATTTGCTTGAATGGAGAGGGTTGGTTGAAAAAGCACCAGAATGTTGCACACACAGGCCTACGTTCTCCATTTCAAGGTACAAACAAAAACCTTTGTTTCAAACGTAGTCAGTGTTAAGGCTTATACAAGTCCTGTGACTAATCACAGCTTCTCCGATTTCCGCGTTACTTTTAGTATGAATAGGGATATATTGACTGATAAAATGGTCGGATAAAATACTCTGCTATACTATTAATGGTCGCCATCGCCTCGCACGAAGAACGAGTGATGAGAGGTTCACTACAGCGAGCGTGGAAACAGAAGAGGGACTACCAAGAAGGCGAGGAAAACCGAAATTACGATGGAAAGTAAATACATCTCTCGAAAGGACGAGTGTAAAGAGCCAAGAATGGGAGAGAATGGAAGAGGATCATGGTCGGTGCAGACGACTCGTCGAAAGATGACGGAACAGATCACGTGTTGTGGCTCCCACCTCGCAAGGGATCATGGGAAGAAGAAATAGCCGCATTGTTTTTTGAACTGAAAACGTTGCCAGTGATCCAGTAACTTTATGATCAGAGTTGTTCCACAGCATTTCCCCTTATACCCACTTCCGCTTGTCCATTACATATACTTATATATATATATATATAAATTGTTCTCGTTGCAGCTAATACTTAATTTTGGAAATCAAACTAGGACTACTTCAGCTACTTTTGGAATTTTCATTTGGGGAGGGGGAAAGTAATTGCTTAAGATTGTGTGTTCATAATTTAAATTAGCAGCTGGTCAACAATCTCCCTGTGTTGTGCTTCACTAGTTGTACGTGTCTGTTCGTCGCAAGGTAAAGATGCAGCTTAGATGCTACATAGGCGTCAGTGCATACTTGGGATGTTCTTGTGCGGGAAGAGGAACGAACAACTAATAATGCGACTGGATGAATCAATAGTATAAGACGTGTTGGAAAACAACATCAACAAACATCGTTGAATTTGAGGAGACTTGCTGTCTTGCTATGTTCAAACAGGAGCAGGTGACGTCGATGGGTCTGTATTAAATATTCTGCATGCGTAGGAGTTATTATTGATTTTCGTTAAAAGTATAATACCTTATTGGACATAGCTTATAATAGTATTTTATAATGTTCAATGCAGGTTTCAAGAGGGATCTATAGAAGGAGGATGGTGGTGTTACGTCAACAGAAGAAGGATGATGGTGCTACATCAACAGAAGGATTGTTGCCTTGCACTAATAGAAGACACGTGACGGTTTGACATCAATAGAAGAAGGATGGCGGTGTTGACATCAATAGAAGAAGGATGGCGGTGTTGACATCAATAGAAGAAGGATGGCGGTGTTGACATCAACAGAAGAAGGATGGCGGTGTTGACATCAATAGAAGAAGGATGGCGGTGTTGACATCAATAGAAGAAAGATGGCGGCGTTGCATCAGCTCACATAAACCTACTCTTTACAGCAACAAAATACAGTTTCGTTTTGAGACGCTACGCTTTAAGCTATTTTGGCCCTAATGTAAACACTCTATACTCTATACATGGGAGAATTGTGGGATATTGTTTGTAAACATGTCGATAATAGAATAAGCAGTCCAGTGGTTTGTTGTCACAAAGATGGCCTGCGGACGCAATGCGGGCGTCACTTGATACGACGCACTGTCGTCGGGTCACGTTAACCTATACTGTCACAGTGGCACCATCAACGCCCGACAGTCGCTAGTCGTTGTTGTGTACAACCACCACATTGACATAGATTTGTACGTTTCGCCTTACATTCGCTTCTGTACAACAACTATTACAATATGTTTACCAATGTTTCACGAGAAAGTGCTTAATGTTACTGCATGTGTGTTTTGTTAAGCCGTTCTCACCCGGGAACGTTATATTAGTTTGCTAATCAATCTGCAAGTTTAATAAATTTGCAAGATCACGAATAATTTGTGAGAATGTATAATTATACATAACGATCTTATTCACACAAACTTTCGAACATTTGTCCGAGGACGTGCGATGCTAAATTATTCATGTTTTTTGCTTGATAAGACTTGTTGTCATTTGTTTAAGACAGAACCAGTGTATTATACATATTTTAGATTTCATATATCACACGATTAGTATGCAACTTTTGTAAACCTCTTTATAATAGTAGTTTCTAACTGCACGATTAATATTCACGTAGAGAAATATTTATTGCAGACTACGTCAACTATGGCTGTCTTTTTATTGCAATAAAAGTAATAATAACAATTGTGAATAAACTACACGTTGTATATTTAATTTTACAAGATTAATTAAAACGATAGAGAGTTATGAAAACCAAATTGTGATATTCAAATTAGGACACGGAAATTGCCCAATATTATTTAATCAATGTTGCAACGTTCTACGAATTTGAGTCCTAATTCCACTGGGGTTCACATCTGAGACCGGGTGTAATGACGTGTTTTAGGTATGTGAAAATCCAGTGGGTTATGTGATAGTCCTGAGACCGTCCGGTTGCGGATGACCAGATCCGCCCGATTGAAACGCTTCTGGGAAGTGCAAGTCACGCGGTCAGGGAATCGTCACGTGTGGCTGTTGCACATATCCTTTGTTCGACGAAACCCTAAATTTAACCGCGATATTCATAGTCTGGATGTATTGTACTCACGCTTGGTGTAGGATAATCATAATTTATAAGGAAGCTAAAGCAACACATCAATAAAACACGACACGAAAGATTGACTGTAGCATGTAATAATGAATCATTCGTGCGAAAAGTGTACGGTAACGGTAAAGTAATATGTCAAAAATAAATGTTTCATTTGCAAATAATTAAATTTAACATTTTCGTAAATAATGTACACTGTTTCGTATATTATGTTATAAAATAGATTTCAAATTTTTCAACAATTCAGTTTCTCATGAGAGCAGCCATCCGATAAAATATTTAAAACACAATTAAATCTCCAATTTGACATTTTCATCAACGTATCAAATTCTGCAATTTGACATTTTTATCGGCATATCAAACGTTATCTGCGTGTTAAAAAATACAAAGAGACGGGACGGCGGGGCGAAAGAACGAACAAAGATCGATCAAACGAACTAACGAACAAAAACACGATGGCACCAACAAACGGTACCGATAGGCGCCAGTGGCACCAAAAGACAGTGCGTCATTCGATCGATAATACATTTATTTATACTGTGAAAACTTTACCCCCGAATCACCCGGCGGTCAACAATCGCTACAATACTTTAACGACGCAACGTGATTCATGGCCGTCATAGATCACACGATTCGACTGGTGTCCTCTTTATGCCTTCTAACACCTCGGCCGTTCTATTGAGCCGGGGGCAGAAGGTAAATATTATCAAGGAGACGCATGCAAACAGAAGACCTCGTCAGGTCACAGTCACAACGCCCTGCTTTGTCCAGTCTTTTAATTAACGAAGAAATGACGAGCGTCGTATTGTTACTGACGCGACGTTGATGCGCACAACTGTCAGTGGTGTCACCTCGTTCCTGACATGGGCCGCCGTGACGTCACAGCCGCATATCCTGTCTCATGACTCAAACTTCAAATACTTTTCCTGTCTACGATCACGCGAAGGAATATGTGAGTCTCAACAGAAAACACTAACCAGTGGTGTCGGATAATGGTGAATATTAGGGGGGGGGGGAAGCTGAGGCGCTCCAAAAAACTTCTAATTGCACCCCGTTGACACTCGCCAAAACCCTACCTCGACTGAAATCCTTAAATTGCACCCGAGGATCCACCCACCTTCGCTAATCTTATCTTCAGCCTCCCACCTAAATCACTGGGGGCTCAGCCCCCACTAACCGTCCCCCGGTTCCGCGACCTATGCTAACAACAGAAAATTAATTCGTTGTGACACCCCGCCATACTGATGACACGTACTGTATGTGTACAAAACATGCCCGCCTTTATTAAATATTTGGCGATTCATTCTGTTTTTTTCTGGAATAACCTTTATTTATTGTCCGGTGCGGTTACCCATCTGCATTACGTTATATACCGTACACAATTAACATTTACCAACCACGATCCGAACTTTTAAGAGCACTAGTTAACGACGCAACTCAACTGAACATCGAAATGACGTCATTTAAAAAGCGACATTCTTGACTTCACGTGGAAGTGGATGAAAGCGTGGCTCTGATTGGCTCCAAAAATAACACAATCAAACAAATTGCCAATACAAAAACGACGGCTGCGTAACCATTCCAACTACGCACTAACATAATTGTATGCAATTAATCACTGTGTAGATCGTGTGTTGTTGGCATTCAGTTAGTGTCACGGTCGTATTTTCAGCCCGTGACACCGTCTCAATCCGTTGCACTTGCTGATTGCACTGCATAGATTGGCACGGCAGAAGTATTTTGTCCACCGACGCTTGGCGTCTGCGGTTATTTATAGAACAGTGTGGTGCAAGTGATATGTTTGCCGTCGTTAATTCTTGGGAATACAAGACAAGCGTGCGCTGCATCTAGTGATTGTGTTGTTGATAACGATTTATTTATTTAGTGTTGTTAGTCTGCAACAGTATATGCTATAAATAAATCCAACACAATCACTAAATTCAACGCACACTTGTATTGTGTCCCCGAAAACTAACGACGGCAAACATATCGCCTGCACGAGACTGGGGCCGGTGTCATGAAGCGTAATCTCTCAAATAGAATAATAGAATAGCGCAATCTATACAAGGCCCCTTTAACGATATCGTGTCAACCTTTCACAATTTCGAAAACGCGTTATCTTGTGTTATTAAAAGGTCTTAGATCGGGAACTCCAAACAGCCCAATCTTGGGCTAACGCAGGAGTTTGCAGTACGCGACGTGATTCATGGCCGTCATACACCCGTTCTATTGAGCCGGGGGGCGGAAGGTAAACATCATAAGACGCAGGCAAACAGAAGACCTCGCCAGGTCACAATTACAACGTCCTGCATTGTCCAATTGTAAACTAATGAAGAATTGTCGAGCGTCGTATTGTCACTGACGCGACGTTGATACAAGGTACAAATGCTGATCGCTATTTATTGTAAAATCGTGTCACGTAATATAAACTGTAATACATTCTAATATCGGTTAAATATGTGTATTGAACCACTACACTATGTTGTCTACAGGCTATGCTTAACCGTTACATGTTGTCTGCGAGCAACGTTCTCGTGATATTCTGACCGAAACATTCCATTTAACAAAATATTTGGGCGATGTTAAATCAAAGGCCTACTGGGAACTTTTAACGGATCTGTGGTAAGACTAGACTATATATTACACTGTAGTTATGATCTTGCTATAACGCCGATCAAACTGTGTACGTTTACTGCCTGTTTTGTTAAACGTGTTACCAAGTTTATAATGTTGTATGATACCGACGAGCAAGGTTAAAATATACGGCTCACTTGTTGGACACACAATGTTGACACAAGCGACAGGTGCTTCAGTGGCCCGCCGCGTGAGAATCGCCACGCCGTCTTGTTCGTTTTGTGTTCGCGGGTAAACAAATAAGGTCATGGCAGTAGCAACGCCCGGTGTGATGTTCTAAATAGACCCCGTTGTATATGGACCGGGGTCCATTTACCACGGTGTGATGTTGTAAATGGACCCCGTTGCATATGGTCCGGGGTCTCCGTTGCTCCCCTGTCAAAAATAGTTTTCGATGTGTTTGGTGAGTTAGAAGTGGCATAATAAAAACAAAACTTCGCAATGTGTCCAAACCTTACTGGTATAAATCAACAATGGCTATTTTAGTATATTTTACAGTTATTAACATTGTTTTGACATTTTGTTTGTACAATCTAGCCTTTCAGAATTTTAATTTTATAATGTCTAGACATTAGTAAACAAGTCTATATTTTTTTAATCACCGATCATATAAACAGTTCCATTTTCACAGGAGGGTCCATATGTCACGCCGTTGTAAATTGACCCACGGTCCATTTATTACGGGGGTCCATTTAAATTTCTGGTAGGCTGCTCGTGTCGTTGTGCCCGCGTGCCCGCGTGCCCGCGTGCCCGTGTGCCCGTGTGCCCGTGTGCCCGTGTGTCCTTGTGTCCGTGTGTCAGGGTGTCCGGTTATCCGGGTGTCCAGGTGTAAGGGTGTCCGGTCGTTCGGGAGACCGGGTGTCCAATTAGCCAAATTTCTGGTAGGCTGCTCGTGTCGTTGTGGTCATGTGCCCGTGTGCCCGTGTGCCCGTGTGCCCGTGTGCCCGTGTGCCCGTGTGCCCGCGTGCCCGCGTGCTCGTGTGTCCTTGTGTTCGGTTGTCCGGGTGTCCAGGTGTCCAGGTGTAAGGGTGTCCGGTCGTTCGGGAGACCGGGTGTCCAATTAGCCACGTGTGCGCGCCACAGCGCTGTCGACGGCTGTGCAGAGTTTCACTAACAAATGTGCACCTTAGAAATATGACATTATGATTTATTCTCATGTTTTTAAACAACGCACTTACGTCCACGTTCACCTCTGTCAATGATTCAGAGACGGTCCATTTTTGATGATTAATTGCATAACGAAACCGTGTTCATTTTAAATACAGAAAGCTATTACCCATTAGATGTAACGCAACACGTTAATTAATAATTGTTTTGGTGATACGACACGACTCGTGTTGATGCGTAGATACAACGCGTGCTTTTGACGTGGAGTGGTTGACAACATATCTTAAGGAGTCGACAGAAACATCGACGACAATTCCTCTGCAGTGACTGTTGATGGACCATGGTGATTGATTTTCATAACACTTGCACAAACCTCCAAAACCTTTATTTTCATTATACGATTGCCGCCAGTAGAACATAAATATATGAATGGAAGCTAAACGTGGATCACTATGCTTAGACACAAACCGTCAACATGTCCCACGAAACGCTGCATTAACAACAGCTATGACCCAAATATGTCACATCCAACAGCGCGTTAAATATAAAACGCTCTACGCGACAAAAAACATGTAGGACGATTTGTGCACCTCTCGAACATTCGCGAGCTCACAGCCGAACAGGAAGGTAAACATTGCCATCGTGACGCATAATACTACTAACGTTATATTGTTATCTCATTGCGTATATCGGACGAGGTAGTCGATGTGTTAATTTTAAGACATCGTTTGTCTCCGGGTTACAATAATACACTCATACCCGGATACCCGGATACTCGGATACACGAACGACCCAATACCCGGACACCAACCCGCTAAACAGCTAACCCATGCAGGACCTCTGTTGATGATCGTTACAGAAGGCTTCTATACGGGAAGATATTCTATTACAAGTCCGGGTGTCGATGAAACAACAGCATGCAAGCCCGGCCGTGAAGGACATAGTGTGCTCCGTGTTATTCAGGATTACGTGTCGGTTATAATATGTTTCACGTGCAAGAGGGTGGCTGTTAGCTCTATTTCTGAGTATTACACACATTCAAGCTTTTACAGACTCACTTATTAAGTGATATCTATATGGGTCAAAATAAAGGAACGTCATCTCTCTCTGTCTGTCTGTCTGTCTGTCTGCCTGTCTATATGTCCGTGTCTCTGTCTGTTTCCGGCGCAGTGTGAAATAACTGCATAGTGTTTCTTTTCAGCGCATACATCTCTATTTTGTAGAATTATATGGGCATTGTTATGGACGGTTGCTTAACTATTTGGTTTAGTTTCCATATGCACACATGTCCCCTCAACGGCACAGCAGCACGGAATACGTGGTTCAGTCACAAACGAATGTAATTCTACGGTGAAAATAACAAATATATCACAGTTGCCAGACTTGTCCGAATTATATATTCAAAGCCATCGGTATATGCCAAGTGTCGTCTGATATTGCGCTGGTATATGCCTCTGGACAAGACGCTCCTACAAAGCTACTCCACCATCAGAGCAGGTTTTGGCAGCAGCTAACGTATGACCCGTATACGTTGTTGTAAATCAGAGCAATTTATTTTGTGAAGCCATTATATGCTTTTTTCATTTCGCCGTGTGGGATCTTTCACTCCATTTGCATAAACACCGCGCAGAAGGGAACAACAGCTGTTAGCGTCTCACTTGAAAGCGATGTCGCCTGATAAAAAAACCTATTTGGGATAACATACACATTTGAAGAAGAAACAATGTTTATTTTGGCGGCGCCTTACCGCTGGCCCTAGCGGCTACAAGCACGTGTGCGATAAGATGAAATGGATTAAGGTGTGCGATCCAGACATTCAAGGCATAACAGTCGCCAAATCTTTTTTGGCGATTTTCTTGGTTAACTTTACCAACAATTGCGCAATATCGCTACCATGATCGCCAGTTGGAAACTAATTAGCGACACACGGCTTAACGGCTACCGCGAGACTATACGAGAACACGCGTGATCTGGTTATCATACTACATTTGAGTTTTTACTAATTGTGATTGTGGCCATCGACAAGTTTTAACGACATATTTAAATTTAATCATTTGGTTATGATCACCTACCTCCACCTCTTTTTAAAAATTATTTAACCCTCAACGTTGACAGTTTGTGACAAATCCTATCTGTATTCCCGGATCATCACCTTCAAAATACCTACGTATTTTCTAATGTGCAACATCTCATTGCCAACAATTACTGGTTGCCTTGGAAGATGACAGTCGTGATAGTAATATTTACCAAATATTAGAAAACACACAGCATCGTTACATAAACACCATAACACGCTCGCAGATACTCGTTGTTTGTTCAAAATGACGAAGGTCGGAGAGAATGTGAAGTTCACGTCCACCGATAGGCCCTAGTCGTTATAGTGTAGAAATAATATTCGTATTGCTACGCTATTGGCACGACGGTAGACATATGCATTATTGTGTCAGTGTCTACTTCATGTTGCCAAGTCCATGACTCAGGGGCCATTTTCCCGAAGTATTTGTCACACGCGCGTGGTACCTGCGATTGTTAGGTTACGTGTTCCGTATTACGCGCCCGTTACGTTTTACGTTCCGAACAACTGATTTACCCCAGCAAATGTGAGAATCCTTATATACATATGGGGTATTTGGAAATGACATAGGTCATACGTCCTATTCTAGGAATCGTAGATTAATCTCTGAAAGTTTGGCGTTCGAGGATTAAGCCTTCTAAGAGGAAAACGTTAACCTACCAGCATACGCAAGGTTAATTATACGTAGATGCTAAGATGTAGTGGCACAACAGATTATAGGAAAAGTTAAAGAAAAACATTCCCAAGACAGACATGCTCCACTCCCCCCCCCCCCCCCCCCCCAATACGCAACTGAACTTGCGCGAGTTAAGCACTACATTCGTGAAACAGTTCCGTGAATATGGTTTTGATATCTACCATCGTTTTGCCCGTTCAGACCCTACTGCTTGCTTGCCGTCGTGTCGCACGACATGACATGTGTGGCAATGACTTCGATATTTTACTGACAGCTGAAGAGCACTGATAGTGACTACAGCGTTCACGTCGACTTGTTGGTTTAAGAGTAAATAAACAAAGAACGGTTAATGACTTGACGTCACCTAGACTTATAAAAGTAAAGGTATGTACTTATATAGCGCAAAATCCAGTCCAGAACGCCATCTAAACTTCTCTGGGAAGCATTCAGTCACGATGCAATTAATGCGTGAAGGTTATTTGAACGCAACTATCCACCACTGTTTATAGCTAGGTACTCATTCACCCAGCTGAATGAACTGGAGCAACGTAGAGTGAAATAAATTGTTCGTTGTGCCGCTTACAATGTGGACCTTCAGACGAGGACACCCGTACATTTCAATTCACCTTACATTAATGCTACGCTGCAATAACTTTGTATGTATTTAATTAAATAATTATGTGTTTCAGCCTATATTATTTTAGCGTGAAAAGCTCCATCATTTGCACGTTCTGTTTCGTGTTAGTGTATCATATTTATAACCTATTTGTCTCGTGCAGTGTACACGTTGTATTACGTAAGTGGTGAAGAGTGTACACGCATCGTACAGTCGTAATGGGTTAACGGAGAAGTGTATGTTTACACGTATTATGTAAGAAGGGTGTATGTCGATATAAATATTGTCAATGTTTCAATATCTGCCCCGTTTACACAATGCGTGTGATAGTCACATTTTTGTAAGATTGCGATCATCAACAATTATAAAATGTCGTCATACGACTGACACACACACACACACACCACACACACACACACACACACACACACACACACACACACACACACACACACACACACACACACACACACACACACACACACACACACACACACACACACACACACACACACACACACTCGCACACGCACACGCACATACTCATACACACACACACACACACACACACACACACACACACACACACACACACACACACACACACACACACACACACACACACACACACACACACACACACACACACACACACACACACACACACACACACACACACACACACACACACACACACACACACACACACACACACACACACACACACACACACACTCGCACACGCACACGCACATACTCATACACACACACACACACACACACACACACACACACACACACACACACACACACACACACACACACACACACACACACACACACACACACACACACACACACACACACACACACACACACACACACACACACACACACACACACACACACACACACACACACACACACACACACAATGCACGTATGCATTATGTAAATTGAGTAGGCCCAAGTGTGGGCCCTAATAAAAACCCAATGTAGTCTACAGTTGACCCGGCTTAATAAAATGCCAGACAACACCAACAGTTAGTAGAATCAATGACTGGGGCACGGAATCATTCTCTATTTCCACTAAAACATGCCGTTTAACGAGAAAATATCAACGATTGCTTTACGTCTCAGATTCTGTTACATCGTTCAGTATTTTTCTATTTCCACAATTCATACAAATTGTAACTAAATTAATTAAAAACTAAAACTGTCATCTTGTCCAACAAGCTTGCCTCAATTATGCACATTTCCAGCTATCAACACTAAGCTAAATTTCGAAACTCGACCGTTTGTTTGTTTGTGAATATGAACTGATGAAAATCCCACGCTCACAAATAATATTACACGTGCATGCTTGTATACGCGAAAACACAGTCAGAAACTGAAGTCAAACAGTCACGTAGAACTGCTTCCGGCGTGGTTTGCGTGGACAAGTGAAGATCATCAAATTCGCAACAATATTTTGTTGCATTTTGTGTATCATATTTGCGGTCAACTGGCCATCATGCCCAGCTTCGGTAAACATAATCAATCAAGACAAAAGATGATGTTATGATTGCAACAGTTCAACGTTATAGTGTATCCAGTCCGGGAAACAATAATCGCGATCTTATCGGATACTACATCAATGTATAAGAAATGTAATACATCATGCCATTTCTTTGAGACTGTCGTACGGTGTGTGTATCGCCTTGTGAAAACCAGATGGGTGGAAGCCCACACGAACGAACAAACGCACATATTCACGCACGGAAACACGCACGCACGCACGCCCCCCCACACACATATAAATACACATACGCACACATACACCAGATACACACGACACACCCACACATACGCACACATATGCAAGCAAGCGCGTACGCACACGCACACATACACACACGCGCGCGCACATACACGCGCGAGCGCGCACACACACACCACACTATTTGGTTGTCCTTTCGGAAAAACTTTACACACGCAAGATGTTGAAATACGTTGTTGTCAACACGCCTACTATAGTCTACTAATGACGAGTGCTATAAGATCTTGACAAATGCTGACATCCCGCCAGTAAACAACCGCATCTTGTCGCGTCATTAATTAGCGGCCCAGAGGAACACACCGGACTGACGTCACGAAAGTAACGCGGTGAGTGCCTGTGTACTTGGTGTACTCTGCGTACTCAGCGTCCTCATGCCCTTTGGAGCAGAGGTAATTAACCTGCGTGGGGTAAATATGTCTTCTTCCGGGGGTAAAATTATACTATAATAATAATTTATAATATTATAGCGCCCGAATCAATTTATTATAGTGTTATCCCCTTCATTATTATGGACGGTCGCAGTATTGTTGTATGTTCGAACTAAGAGAAGGAAATTAATGTTCCTGGCCGGCCGGGGAGAACCGCCGCAGACCACGACTTTCATGGTACTATGTCGGACCAAAAGGCCGTACGAAAGTTGGACTGTCTTGCACATCTGTTTGGTGCGATCAATCAGCTGAACCTCTCACTAGATAGGGAATACAACGTGTATCATCTGTTTGGTGAGATCAATCAGCCGAACCTCTCACTAGATAGGAAATGCAACGTGTATCATCTGTTTGGTGAGATCAATCAGCCGAACCTCTCACTAGATAGGGAATACAACGTGTATCATCTGTTTGGTGAGATCAATCAGCCGAACCTCTCACTAGATAGGGAATACAACGTGTATCATCTGTTTGGTGAGATCAATCAGCCGAACCTCTCACTAGATAGGGAATACAACGTGTATCATCTGTTTGGTGAGATCAATCAGCCGAACCTCTCACTAGATAGGGAATACAACGTGTATCATCTGTTTGGTGAGATCAATCAGCCGAACCTCTCACTAGATAGGGAATACAACGTGTATCATCGGTTTGGTGAGAT
The DNA here is from genome assembly GCA_963995525.1 of Escarpia spicata. Lineage (NCBI taxonomy): Eukaryota > Metazoa > Annelida > Polychaeta > Sabellida > Siboglinidae > Escarpia > Escarpia spicata. The sequence continues at coordinate 48,644,161 of OZ023215.1, read as the reverse complement.
CAATCAGCCGAACCTCTCACTAGATAGGGAATACAACGTGTATCATCTGTTTCGTGAGATCAATCAGCTGAACCTCTCACTAGATAGGGAATACAACGTGTATCATCTGTTTCGTGAGATCAATCAGCCGAACCTCTCACTAGATAGGGAATACAACGTGTATCATATGTTTCGTGAGATCAATCAGCCGAACCTCTCACTAGATAGGGAATACAACGTGTATCATCTGTTTGGTGAGATCAATCAGCCGAACCTCTCACTAGATAAGGAATACAACGTGTATCATCTGTTTGGTGAGATCAATCAGCCGAACCTCTCACTAGATAGGGAATACAACGTGTATCATCTGTTTGGTGAGATCAATCAGCCGAACCTCTCACTAGATAGGGAATACAACGTGTATCATCTGATTAGTGAGATAAATCAGCCGAACCTCTCACTAGATAGGGAATACAACGTGTATCATCTGTTTGGTGAGATAAATCAGCCGAACCTCTCACTAGATAGGGAATACAACGTGTATCATCTGTTTGGTGAGATCAATCAGCCGAACCTCTCACTAGATAGGGAATACAACGTGTATCATCTGTTTGGTGAGATCAATCAGCCGAACCTCTCACTAGATAGGGAATACAACGTGTATCATCTGTTTGGTGAGATCAATCAGCCGAACCTCTCACTAGATAGGGAATACAACGTGTATCATCTGTTTGGTGAGATCAATCAGCCGAACCTCTCACTAGATAGGGAATACAACGTGTATCATCTGTTTGGTGAGATCAATCAGCCGAACCTCTCACTAGATAGGGAATACAACGTGTATCATCTGTTTGGTGAGATCAATCAGCCGAACCTCTCACCAGATAGGGAATACAACGTGTATCATCTGTTTGGTGAGATCAATCAGCCGAACCTCTCACCAGATAGGGAATACAACGTGTATCATCTGTTTGGTGAGATCAATCAGCCGAACCTCTCACCAGATAGGGAATACAACGTGTATCATCTGTTTGGTGAGATCAATCAGCCGAACCTCTCACCAGATAGGGAATACAACGTGTATCATCTGTTTGGTGAGATCAATCAGCCGAACCTCTCACTAGATAGGGAATACAACGTGTATCATCTGTTTGGTGAGATCAATCAGCCGAACCTCTCACTAGATAGGGAATACAACGTGTATCATCTGTTTGGTGAGATCAATCAGCCGAACCTCTCACTAGATAGGGAATACAACGTGTATCATCTGTTTGGTGAGATCAATCAGCCGAACCTCTCATTAGATAGGGAATACAACGTGTATCATCTGTTTGGTGAGATCAATCAGCCGAACCTCTCACTAGATAGGGAATACAACGTGTATCATCTGTTTGGTGAGATCAATCAGCCGAACCTCTCACTAGATAGGGAATACAACGTGTATCATCTGTTTGGTGAGATCAATCAGCCGAACCTCTCACTAGATAGGGAATACAACGTGTATCATCTGTTTGGTGAGATCAATCAGCTGAACCTCTCACTAGATAGGGAATACAACGTGTATCATCGCGGCTCAAGACAAGGATGCTAGCTCCCTTCACAAGCTCCAGTTTTACCAATGTACAGTTCTGGCCGATAATGCCTCGTGTGTTTCAAATTGTCAATGCTACCGGGTATTTGAATGAACGACGAACAGTGTCCTTTGCTGATGATATCACGGGGCGCATTCACAAAGAAGATTCCATCATTGGCCATGTTCCTTGTGTATAGCACCGTGAGAAGATTGCATGGATTGTGATACCTTCTTCAGTGGAAGAAGACGCTGTCAAAGACGATGGTTTGACGGCGAAAGAAGAAGTTGCAGGTGGGTGACAATACGGCAGGTGGGTGACAGTACGGCAGGTGGGTGACAAGACCTCAGGTGGGTGACAAGACGGCAGGTGGGTGACAAGACGTCAGGTGGATGACAAGAAGGCAGGTGGGTGACAAGACGATAGGTTGTTTTCCCAGAGTCGAATCGTCCGACTTACTTCTAGCCTTGGTATCAAAGGGAATATAAAAAAACTAGGGAAGGAATAATAATAATATATTGCTATAGTGTCATGATCTTGAAGAAAACATATCCAAGGCGCAACAAACCAGGTTCGTTAGAGTCGTTGTGCGAATCATCGTCAGAGCGAGGGACTAACGAACATTTAAGGTGGACATGCAATTTTGAAGAAGCAATTGAATGTTTGCGTATAATATACATGGGTAGTTATATAATTTAAATGACGTTAATGTTAAGAGGCGTTCGTTCAAGATTTTAGTTGAAGCTATATGAATGATCACTTAATTTTGACAGAAAGGTATTTTGTCGACGTGGACACACTGAGATTGGCCGCCAGATGGAGGTGCGATCGCCGGACTGGACGCGTCGTCTTCTTAGCGCTACATCATTAATCACCCCCCCCCCCCCCAGACCCTGTCCCATATCAGCGTGTTCTATGTATGTATATGGCTGTCTTTCACCACGTTAGGCCCATTTTGACATTTGTCGTGAACATGGCCATGTCTGCCCTCTAACTAATTGTCTGGCATCTAAAACAGCATATAGACCAAGCATAAACAAAAGTCGTTAATTTAACGTCGTTTCTAATTTTAATAAATTAACGAATCCATACATTTACAACATTGCATCGACGATCAAACGTGGAACAAACACAAACACATACATCACGTATGACTAGCTGTCAGATGTTAAATGAAGAAAATAATTACGTTTGACGTGGTCAAAGTTGGTGACGTCACACACAGTGACGTCAGCCTCTCTATCACGCAGCTAATCTTGGTTACAGTTGTCATTCACACATGAGCCCAAATCACGACAACGGTCGTGACCGGAACGTAGTACGCGGTTTATCCGGCGACAGTCACGATATAACAATCAATTTAAATTTGCCGCGTAAAATACCACAACGACTTGCGTATTTACAGATGTCGTAAGTAATCTGGGTGTTGTCACTCGATTTGTCTGAACACCGTTGGTAATGTCGTGCGTACGACAACCACAAAGCACCGTTTCTTGTTGTCACCACTCCGGGTAACGTAAATATAAACAGATGTACAGGAAACTTAAAGCATTCGCCTTCTCGCGAATGCGGGCAGTATAAAGGCACTTGCAATAATGGAGAGTCGTGCCCAACAATAGCCTACTACCTGAGCTTGTCTCGGCAACATGACACACTGCACAGGCAATACAATTTCTTGCCAATGTTACGAATGTGCCATTTTACTAGAACGACAGCAAAAATAGTTCACATCATCCGTTTACATTTTACAACAAAATTTTATAGAAAATGTTCTTGCAAAAATACCTTCTCTATCATATTGACTTCTCGTGTAAACGGTATTTATAAGAATAGTCACTTACATTACATTTTACCAACGGGAAATAAACAAATTAACATATAGCCAATAACAACCAACACGTTGGCTAATATGTCCTCGAACCAAATGTCAACATTTCTGTTTGCTAACTAACACAGGTGAAACCACATTTTAATGGCTGCACGATGCAACATCCGTGTACACGATAAATGGAGAGAATGCTTTGTATAAACGTCCTCATCCGATTGTTTCACATTTAAGAGAACAAAGGTATATACCAACGAACCATCCGCATTACACACGTAACGAAACCTAATCAACAAACTAAACGATTCTCTACAGCACACGTGTTGACGGAAATCGTTCTACGCTAGCGCTGCTGTTCGTGGAGATATAAGATCACCAATATTCGACTGTTTCCAATCCCTGATAATGCGTCTTCCCCTGAGCGAAACACATTCACATGTCAAAACTGCCAAACACAACAGTATTCATAATAGGCACTTCAACACAACGACACCTGCATTCACACAAGAACATCAGAACACCTCATTCTCTCGTGCGTAGCTTCTATTAGGTGGCCTACGTTCACCGGAATGTAGCTCGTAGAAAAATAGATTGTTGAGATTCTTCAAAGCACACAAGGGCAAATAAGAAATATATATATATATATATATATATATATATATATCGGATGAAATTATATATATATATTTATATACATATATATTGATTTATATATATATATATATATATATATATATATATATATATATATATATATATATATATATGTATGTAAATCATTTCATCCGACACAAGCACTGTCGCCCGATTGTTTGAATTTGGTTCTTGCCGAACAAAACAAACATATTAATAGCTCCAAGTCGTAACGAAACAGTCACCATTGATCAATGGTCAATCGTCGCATAATAAGACACCACAGCGTCATCGACAACAGCGTGAGGGTTGCGCAACAACGGTGAACATTGATGTGTAACGACACCACTTCGAGTGAGTGGCCCTGATTAACAAACAGGCGACATTGTAGTTGGTCATAGGTCACTAGCGTCACGCCTCACGCGATCGGGCGTTCGGTGACCGGACTGTGGCACTGGTAGTGATCGGTCGACCGAATGCGGTCTGTCGTCCATTAATGGCGCTGTTTGCCCTTAACCGGGTCGTGACGTTTCATATGCAGGGCGAGGTGGTCGGAGCGGGCGAAACTGCGCTCACACACGCGGCACGTGAACGGCTTGGCACCTGTGTGCTTGCGGATGTGACGTGTAAGTTCGTCGGAGCGCGCAAAACACCATGGGCAGTTGATGAAGTGACACTTGTACGGCTTTTCCCCTGAAACAATAGACATATAGAAGTGACTAACTTTGTCTGCACTCGGTCGATGTCTTCCTATATAAAGCACATAAACGTAGCAAAAACAAAGCCGTGAAGTAGCAAGGACACTTCTATAATCATAAATAAATATTTAGTAGTTGCATGTGAGGAGTTTGAACAATAATTGTTTATTCCTTCAATATATATTAGAACACATTCAATCATCATTACAAAGATGTTCACACTCAAAATTCGCATGTTGTTGTTTAAAATATAGTTATATAAGTGTGTTCTTGTAATCTGAAAGGTTTAGCAGGAATGTGGAACGTTCCGTCGCTCACTCGTGTATAACATACCGACAACAGTTCGTAGTTTCAGCCCACACATTAGGCAGATACCAATTGATCTAGATACTATTATGATCACGTGACCAGCTGCACACACCATCACGCAACAGCTAATTAGTGGTTTCATTAAATGATGTGTATTATTAAATAATTGTTTTGACAAACACTTTGTAGTCATTTACCTGTGTGGATTCGCTGATGAGCTTTCAGATGCGAGCTTTTTGTGTATGCCTTTCGGCAACCTGGGTGAAAGATAAAATATGTGTTAAATACATTTCACTCATATAATGTAATTGTTCAAAGTAAGAAACGCACATTGGCTCCATTGCAGTAGTGCTTATTTCTTGGTTAGCATACGTAGAAAACGGTTAAGGAAAACACTAGTCAGGGAAGAGGTAAACACACAGACGCATGTGTGACGGAATAAAGGAACGGGTGATACACGGAGAGTGTAATCAACAAATAAATGTTGTTAAATACAAACGAGCATCCTGTTTAGGAAAGAACTATCGTGAAAAGAGCGCGTGCCAGTGAACATGTAGCATGCCTCTACGTGACTTGCTCACAGCGAGCGAAACGGAGGCCCACGACATTAAAACGTGACATGACACAAAACACGTCATAACAGAACAATGTGAAACCAGTTCCGGCAGATAACAACACCTTAGAAAAAGTTCAAAGTAAATATAATCGGCACTTTTGATATTATAAAAATTCGGAGTTAGCAAATATGACCAAAACAACGATATGTTATTATATGCAGTCAGTAACAATTACTGGTCGAGTTATAGAAAAAAACTGACGTTTATACGAGTAGACTGGTGTATGATAAAGCTAGACTAACTAGTGTACAACTCTAACTTCACTTGGATACGATTACAGTGTTAAGTAGGCTATATTTCGTAGATTACACCTCACCAGCATAAATCATCGACAACGCTATACCTGGATAACTTCATAAATTAACTACATAAATACACCGACAAAGCGGTTAAACTACATGCAGTAAGACTATCAGTGTTTTACAAACGTAAATTAAACAAATACCCTATTATAGCACCATTAAATAATACCTTTGTTTTATATATTGAAGAATGTAATAATAATAATAATGTATTTCTGATATAGCGCCCCATCCAAATACTTGTTCTGGTGCGCCTTACAATATAGTCTCATATTACTTGTAAACAATCTTTACATTTCCTGTAGGTGTTAATCACATAAGGCCGACAAGGCGACAATTCACACGCAGTGAATTAGGCTAGAAAAGGTGTTGGTTTGGGGACTTTAATATAACTTTTCCAAACAACTGTGAACACAGGTGAAGGTATTGTTTTATAAATAAGACAACGCTAACACAAACACAACAGACGTCGGTGTGATGGTGTGAATGTACCCTGTTGTATATGGACCAGGGTCCATTTACCACGGTGCGATGGTGTGAATGGACCCTGTTGTATATGGACCAGGATCCATTTACCACGGTGTGATGGTGTGAATGGACCCCGTTGTATATGGACCAGGGTCCATTTACCACGGTGTGATGGTGTGAATGGACCCCGTTGTATATGGACCAGGGTCCATTTACCACGGTGTGATGGTGTGAATGGACCCCGTTGTATATGGACCAGGCTCCATTTATCACGGTGTGATGGTGTGAATGGACCCCGTTGTATATGGACCAGGGTCCATTTACCACGGTGTGATGGTGTGAATGGACCCCGTTGTATATGGACCAGGCTCCATTTATCACGGTGTGATGGTGTGAATGGACCCCATTTACCACGGCATACAAAATGGACCTCCTTTTCAGAAAGTGATTTTTAATGTGTTGAGCGAGTTAAACGTGGTTAATTTGTGTACGTGCTATAACAAAAACTATACAAAAATGTGTCCAAACCTTATTGGTATAAATCAACAATGACCATTTTAGTATTCTTTACGGTTAGTAACTTTGTTTTAACAATTTTGTTGACACAATTTTGCTTTTCAGAATAGTGCATTTTTTATGTCTAGACATCAGTAAAACATGCTATAATTTTTTTTAATCGCTAATCACATAAACAGTTCCATTTTCACAAAGGGTACGTACATAAACCCCACAGTAAATGCACCCTTGGTCCATTTACCACGGGGGGCCATTTACAATCTCACGCCGGCGACTTACCGGGGAAGTCACAGAAGTGAATGCGACGTTTCTCGAGATCGGGGTTGTTCCGGCGGTTGTATTTGATGGTGGTACACCCGGGGTGCGTGAGTCGGGGGCGATGGGTAACAGGGGTGACGGGCATCATGACTATCCCGTCAGCTAGTGGCGTCGCGGCCGGCCGGTCAGAGGTGTAGGGCGGGGGTGGGGTATGGCGACGGACATCGTCATTGGGGCTGTTCGGCTCCGAGTGGGGTGGAGTAGGGGGCATGGAATTATGCTGCACCATGCCCTGGGGGTACATAGCGAACGTCGACGGCGTTGCGGGCGTAAGCACGGACGCAATAGCGGCCTTCAACGGGCTCAGATAATGTTGCGTTGACGCACTTATGTTCTGCGAGCCAACTGGAGCCTGCGGGGTGACCGGAAGGAACTTGGGACGTGATATCGTATGGGTCGACATCGACGTCGTTGTTTTCATTGCCATCGTCCCCAGACAATTGTTGTTGAACGATGCACTTTCCAGTTTCACGTTCATGGCCTGTAAGCTCGCCACGTTTGTCCGTTGTAACGTTTGGAAGGTGCACGAAGCCGGAGCGTCCATCGGCTCGGCTTTCACCGTCACAAGATCCGCAGGACAACAGCTGAGGTTACTCGATAGGTAGCTGTTGTCTACTAGTGGGGACATGACAGACGTCGGATAGATATTGTTGGTGTTGCAACCACTCACGCTTGTTTTACTAGTCCGGTTGTCGGCCTCGAGGTCAATGTCAACAGAGTCGCCGTCGATGGTCTGACTGAGATCCTCCCACAGCGAGTCCGAGATCTGGCGAGAGAGGGGGATACAGCCGAAGTTGTCGACTGGCTGCTTCGAGACCGGCTGCATGTCGAATGACAACGACGACATGCCCGGAAGCGTCGCCTTGGCGTCTGGACACGGCGAAGACGCAGCGTTATCCATCGGCCATGACGTCATCTCAGCAACCATCGACGGTATCGGTCCAAACAGCTCCTCGATGATGCTATCTGATCTAATGTTGTTGACGTCAGTGCGGGTCTGAGGCCGGCTGTTGATATGCACATTGTTCACAGCCGTCACGCTGTCGGAGCTGCGGACGAGCGCTATGTTCATGTTGACGCTCATATTAAGCAGGGAACTGCCGCCTGTGTTGAAGAACTCGTCGACGGCGGAAGCGCTCTCTCGCCGCCCCTTCTTGCTGATGCGGAGTCCCGGAACCACATCTCGCGGCGCCTGGAACACATTTCCCTCGGCAGGTCGCTTTAATGGCGTCCCAACTTTGCTCTGTAAAAGAAACAGCATCGCTATTTGTATTGGTGATTACGAGATTTAACGTATTTTTACCCAAACGTGGGACACTAAACATTATCACGGTAATTGACAGATACCCGACAACAACAACAAAACAAATTAACTAAGAGAAGCAACACAAGAACTGAAAATCATCTTGCTGAAAAATAGACCCTTGATATTATATACAATTGGTGATTATGAGATTATGTGAGTTCTACCCAACATCCCAAATACACTACAATAACAAAAAAATTCTAAAAAACGCAGCATAAGAACTGAAAATCATATCGCTAAATATGTCCTTGATATTATATATTTTATAAAACTGCAGTAGGTATACGATTCTTTTTAGTAAGTAGAGCACGGTCGCATATCACAATCTGACAGGGCACGACGTATAACCATCTCTGACAGTAAAAACAAACAAATTACCTCAGCAAAGCAACATGAGACCTAAAAACCTTCATGCTGAAACACCCTTTTTATACAACTGCAGTTAGTATACTGTTCTTCGTAGTAAGTATGTCACGATCCTCGGATCACAATCTGACAGGGCACGACCTATACCCCTCTGTCAGACACGAGCAACCCGCGTGGACACGATGACACACGGCTAATCTGCGAGCGGTGTGAATCAGCAGCGATAGTGAGCCGAGCTACTTGAATGACGGCTGCGACAGACCGGCCCAGTCAACACGGCGCATGAGATTTCGCAATAGCGGGTGAGCCGGTGCGGCCAGCGGGACCAGGAACTCGCGACCGGCTCAATCATTTATCGTCGCGCCACGCCGCTAAACTTGTCCAGTTTCTAAAACCCTTGTTCCAGGAGACCGAAACGCTAACATTTATTTATGAAATAGGTTTTTAACAAGGGTGTGCAACTGAACGTTTTGTTATGATAAAACTGTAATTGTTGCAGTATTATATAGTGTAGTTAATCATACAATCACTTTAATTTGCAACAGATTAAGCAGAAACAAAGTTTGAGAAACCTGAACGTTACAAAATAAACATGAAATTAAGATATTCACGTCAAAAAGTCACATGTTACAATTGTTTTAAAAGAAGCCATGTCTCTATACTTGATATACGATCTTTGATATAAGTGCATTGAAATTTGAACTCTAATTACAGGCACAAGTTTAAAGCGTCATGTTTGCATTTCTTGCTAACAAGTACTTCCTCAACTACGTAGCGCCCACGAATATTAACAATATAATAAACAGTAGTTGCGTCGGTTGCAAAATCACACGAACACAAATCTAAAAAAATTACTCGAACACACATGCAATGAATAGATTCTGTATTGAACTGTTGTGAATGCTGACAAAGTCCAGATTGATAAAGTTCATGTTGTAGGCAGACAGCAAATGGGACTGGATACCTCGTCTATGCCGGCGGGAGTCTAGAACATACCTTTGCAAGAGGTCCAACGACCGTCGGCGAACTGCTGTCAACGTCTCCTGACGCCGCAAACATATAATCCTGGTCTGGCACTATCTGGTCATTCGCTGGCACACAATAAATATCGGCCATCGGCACTAGACACGACTTCGTTACTTCGTACCTGGAGAAAACAGAACGTGTACGCGTAAGTAAAACCTTACAAATCACTCGGCGGCAAGCGTATCACTGAATGAGCGCCTGTCGTATCGCTCGAGCCCATAACCGAACGACTCATGAATATTCATATGACCCGCGTCAAAGCGCTCCGATTCGATTGGCTGAAGCGCCCAGACATTAACTTGTCAATCAATTTGCCGTGACCCATTCATGGCTAGCTGTGTGCAGCGAAGAAGGCGTTACGAAGTAACTGCGCCAGGACTTTGCAGCAGCTAAAACTGCAAAACTATTAATTTCAACGCTTTGAACTAACTTAAAGTGCACACAGCGACAGCTGTTGATAAATTGTAGAGCATGTTCGCCATGTATCTTTGTCGGTGTCGGAATTGACACGACGGCAAACCGTGGACCAATTTTACCTTTCTGTGACACTTTTGCATTGATGATTTAGTGGCGTGCTATGGTGCATGCGGGCACGGGTTCAGATCGGCAGCCCGAGGTGGGAAGACAAGCCGAATGAACAACAATATTATTTATTATCTATGATTTTACGTTTGACCCAAATGCCACGTTGTAGAACCAGCGACAGCTTGATCGTGATTTACGCGAGGACCTATATTTACAACTGACTCATAATGGATGCTGTATGAACAGGGTTTTAAACTTCCTGGTTGTGCAATCCCGCAACAAAAACACATTTATCAGCGCTCGCTTCGATTCTATTGACAACTTGCAGTTGAACGAACACACCTTGGCAAGACAATGATTCACTATATATATATATGTCTAATCTGTCTCGCAATGTTTTGATGACACCCAGTTTCTGATGTAGCGAGACAGATGCAGTAACATCGTAACGGTGCCAGAGGACAGAGAAAAAGAGGAGGAGCACACCTTGAAGGCGCTATATCAGTGTGGGTACCCAAGTTGGACCACAAGGAAGATGAAAGAACAACAACAAAACCAGAGGAGAAAGATCAAGGACAGGCAAGTCAACAGGCATGGTTACCTTACCACATGTGCAATGAGTGACAGAACTGGTACAACGCATACTAAAACATCATGGTATAGCGTCCACTGTCAGGCCACACCGAAATCTCACACACATATTATTACACCCAAAAGACAAATTGGAAGACAGAAAGAAGACCGACTGTGTATACCAAATGCTGTGTAAAACCTGCAACAAGACATACATTGGGGAAACGGGAAGAACCCTTGGCACGAGACTAGAAGAACATATGAACGAAGTCGAAACTGTAACAACCAGACGCTTCACTCGAGAAAAAAAGGAAAGGCAGAACAAAACTGTGTCGTAGACTGGGAGGGTGCAAGAGTAGTTACTAGAGAGACAGACAGAGGTGCGCGATGGATCAAGGAGCCCATCTGGATCAGAAAGACTACACCTACAATGAATAGAGATGAGGGGAGCCCACCAATTGAGTTACGTGTGGGACAGCCTGCTGGTCACGCCATCTGGCGAGTAGAAGAAGATCAGTTCCTGAAGAAGGCTGCCATGGGCGGTCGAAACGTCGAATTGAGTCGAATTTATATAGTTGTGAAGTAAATTGCTTACTTACTTACTTACTTGTACACGGATCATAACTACAAACAACACGAACACGGACCATAACTACAAACAACACGTACACAGACCATAATTACAAAGAGCACGTACACAGACCATAACTACAAACAACACGTACACAGACACCACAATTACAAACAGCACGTACACAGACCATAACTTCAAGCAACACGTACACAAACCATACTTACAAACAACAACACATACACGGACCATAACTACAAATAACACGTACACAGACCATAATTACAAACAACACGTACACAGACCATAACTTCAAACAACACACAACACGTACGCAGACCATAAGTACAAACAACGCGTACACAGACCATAACTACAAAACAACACGCACGCAGACCATAACTACAAACAACACGTACACAGACACCACAATTACAAACAGCACGTACACAGACCTAACTTCAAGCAACACGGACACAAACCATACTTACAAACAACAACACGTACACGGACCATAACTACAAATAACACGTACACAGACCATAATTACAAACAAAACGTACAAAGACCATAACTACAAACAACACGTACACAGACCATAATTACAAACAAAACGTACAAAGACCATAACTACAAACAACACGTACACGGACCATAACTACAAATAACACGTACACAGACCATAATTACAAACAAAACGTACAAAGACCATAACTACAAACAACACGTACACAGACCATAATTACAAACAACACGTACACAGACCATAACTTCAAACAACACACAACACGTACGCAGACCATAACTACAAACAACGCGTACACAGACCATAACTACAAACAACACGCACGCAGACCATAACTACAAACAACATGCACGCAGACCATAACTACAAAACAACACGTACGCAGACCATAACTGCAAAACAACACGTACACAGACCATAACTACAAACAACACGTACACAGACCATAACTACAAAACAACACGTTCGCAGACCATAACTACAACTGCCGCTGTGTCAGCGGCAGTTGTATTGCATGCTCCTCATTGCGGGAAACATACACTCGAATTTGCATCGTTGACATCCCATGACAACAATAACACACGTTAGATATTAACTTATTTACTACACTGCGCTGTAGGCCAACATCACTAGACCCAAAAAAATGGCATATACACGATAGGTAGCACATCAACCTACTTAAATAGCGACTTTTCATAAGCGGTGTTAATATAATAAATTATCTACGTGACATTGTCCATTGCATGATTGAGAGTAGATTAAAATTAAATGCTGATAAAACAGAGCGTCTTATCATTGGAATACGTAGACAGAGTGACAACATTAAAGCTTTTCCCCTACATCTATACCAAGACAGTATATCACATCTGCTCTTCCAGCACGGAATCTAGGAGTTATTTTCGATGGCGATTTAAATACCTAACAGCATATTTCTCAAACTTGCGGTTGCTGTTACTTGATTATTTTATTCCCCCTTTCACAGTATTGCCTCAAAGGATGTTATAAAATGATGTGTGCAAAATTGTTTAGCAAGGGTATAATGACTCTTTTGCGCGTTTATCACACTCTATTAAAAGTAAGTTCAGTATCGAGTCCTTAGTACTGCACAAAGCGTACTGCACTTTATTCCCTGGCAGACCTGTTCAGTCGAACACCATCTCAACTTCTCTTGGATGCATTCAGCCACGCTGCAATTAATGCATGAAGCCAATTCGTACACATATATCCACCACTGTCCAAAGCCATATATTCATGAGTCTGAGTGAACTGGAACAATGTAGAGTGAACGAACGTGCCCAAGGTTCGAAACGGCAACGTGTTCTCTCGATTTACAATCGGATGCTCTATCTACTGCACCATCGCGCACCATCCATGCCTCTTCTGAAATCGCTGCCTTGGCTTCCTGCCCGATAACGTATCGTTTTGTAAGATCTGTACTATTTGCTACCAGGCGTTTTCATGTCAGCAACCAGTATATTTACAGTAATTTTAATACTTACTTTTCTGACCTTGCCAATCCACCTTAGTTAATTAGCATGTTCATCCTTCTGTTGATAGCTTTAATACAAACGATCGATTTCGAAGTTGACCAACTCTCTTTGTCTTGCTGCGCTCCCGAGCTTGGTTTCAAAGCATTTATGCGCAAAAGAAGTTATCTTTGTCGTCGTCTTCTTCTACTACTTCTTGTTCTTCGTGTTATATCCTTGTTGCTGTTGTTTTTGTTTATTATTATTATTATTATTTATGCCGACTGGACGCATACTATAGTATTGGTCCCGTGATTCCTGGAGTCAACTCGACTTCGACAAACAATTCAAGGAGATGTATAGTATATGTTCTTGAATTGCTCTTCGAAATTGAGCTGGTTCCTAGAATCACGGGACCAAGGCAGCAAACACGACAGAGAACAAACATCCATGCTGTGCACATCCACCCATGCAGTGCACATCCATGCTGTGCACATCCATGCTGTGCACATCCATGCAGTGCACATCCATGCTGTGCACATCCATGCTGTGCACATCCATGCTGTGCACATCCATCCATGCAGTGCACATCCATGCTGTGCACATCCATGCTGTGCACATCCATGCTGTGCACATCCATCCATGCAGTGCACATCCACGCTGTGCACATCCATGCTGTGCACATCCATGCTGTGCACATCCATGCAGTGCACATCCGTGCTGTGCACATCCATGCTGTGCACATCCATGCAGTGCACATCCATGTTGTGCACATCCATCCATGCAGTGCACATCCATGCTGTGCACATCCATGCTGTGCACATCCATGCTGCGCACATCCATGCTGTGCACATCCACGCTGTCCACATCCATGCTGTGCACATCCATGCTGTGCGTGGGGTACAAGCCTGTGGTGTATTGGTAAATCCATTGCCATCTCTGCCGCGCGAAGATGTTTCACAATTATTAGGTGGCCTGTAGTTGGGACAGCGATGCTCCAAATTACCCTGAGTGTTTACAATATATATATATATATATATATATATATATATATATATAGTACATCTATGAAAGTCACAGAGAGTGTAATGTTATGTAGGACTTAGCTAACCGAAAGAAAGGGTGAACAGATTTTCACATAATAATTACGTTTTTTAAAGATATCAGAGCAAACTAAAAGTTTTGCTCTAATCTCCACTTGCTAAAAACTTGAAATATCTTAAATGGTTAAGTTGTGAGTGTAATCTAATGATATGTACGCCCACGTGAATCGACTAAGCAATTTGTGGTCCGATTTGTTTGCAAAGGATCTTACTTGTGTACCAAAGTGCCCAATATTGCCTTTTTATATGTTAATCCACGTAACTTTGCCATCCCTGGCCAGCGGGAAAGGGGAAATACAATTTTTGCGACAAGTCACGTCATTGTGTTATAGTAGTCTGCCACGTTAAACTAATGTACGCCATATTCAACAATGTTAAACTCAGAGCCATTGAGAACGGAAATGACTCCATGTCGCCATCTAGCGGACCTTGTTAAACTACACGGCTGTTGACGCTAAATATCTGGCGAATGAGTTGTTAACTGCCCACGATGCTGTGGTTGTCGTACACGCTGTGACACAATAATCGTGATTTATGTTTACTTAATAAACGAATACATTCGACGATAATCGTACAAACTAGAACAACACGTGCCTACTATTTATTTACAGAAAAAGATAACAAACACAATAATCATGTTGCTTATCCTAACACAAGTAAGGCCTAGGTGCTCTGTTATGGTTGAGTGGGCCGACTGGATAATATGACAAATTACATATAGGCCTTACGCGTCACACTGAAAGTATAGTATTCTATTTAAAATAGCAGTTGTTCCGGTGTTAGTACGTACCGTTACGTACCCCTACGTTCGTTACGTAACCTGGCGTACTGATGATGAATAATATAATTATAGTTTTTCATTCACGTCCGACTGTCTTTCTTTTATAACACATCATTTTGACATGGATTGAAGCAGTTAGGAATTTGCACACACTTGCTCGTGTAACATCGCTGCTGCGCACTGGTGTAAACGTTTTCAACATCGATTGGTAGTGACGTCATCATGTGACGTGTTTGATTTCTACTTGACAACCTGTTGGACAGGATGGATTGTTCGCGAGCTTCTTCGACGGAAAGCGATGGTGCGTCGGATACGAGCATACGTTCAAGTTGACGAAGCTGCGCATTGCCGGAAGAATTACACTATTCATAATTATTGGACGTTAAAAGCCACGTAAGTAAGCTGCTAAACACTTTATTTAAATAACCGTTATTCGGATGAAAGTAAACGCTTTTCGCTATTAAGCGTTTGGCAAATCATACCATCTTGTTACCCTCCAATGGCTTGAGGGATGAGTGAACGACTTTCATGGTTCACCCGCCGTCAGTAACTCTCGGTCATTTCCAGAGTCGATTCAGCTTTTCTTTTTAATCTGTTCGTGTACCATTTGGTGAACAATAACATTGGAGACCAAACATGTGCTGCAAACATGAAATAGTTCAGCTCACTTGTGCTAGCAAAGAATGGTAGACTTGATCAACGAATGAATCTAGCTACATATCGAGATCGTAGTTTCGGAGACTAAATTGGATCCATAACATGTATTTAATATTAAATTTGCTTCTTTCATGGCTCTGATTTTCCCCGAAATGCTCCGCGTTAACCAAACTTCTGCTGTCTGATCCGGCGGAAGTGGATTTATTGCAGAGCACACAGGAACTGACGGATGTCACTGGGTAGAGTTGAATACTTGAACTGTATAACACAAACCGGAGATCCCTGCATTGCGTTTACAAAGCAGGTTTACAATTTATGCACACCGTTGTAGCGTCGTTACGTTCTTCATTACGTCAACCTCATATTTTTGTTGGCTCGCTAGGATGAGGAAGTCTGGATTTAGTGGAATCCATTGTAATTATTTTCAATATAATTCCATATAATAACATTTCTTGAGCTGCGTAATCAAGCCAACCAACAACCCGCTAACATCGTATGATAAAGCAATCATGGTGAAGTAGTCTTTTTACCTTATTCACGACGAAGCCAAGTCCGTGGCCATTATTAGTCACAACAGGAATGTGGTAAAAACAGTGAAAACACTGAACCGGGAACTGGCACCCGGCGGGGAACAGGCTTTGTATGCAACAAGAAAGTAAACGCAGTGGAGTTGGCCAAGTTTATTGTGATGTTCGGCAACCAAAATTAATAACATGATAGCTCTGACGTCAACCGGGGTCGTCTTGTGGACAGAGGGTGCACAAATGCATTCGTGAGAGGCTGTGAGTCTGACAGAAGAACGTAACAATGAAAAGTGGTAGACAGGCTACGAGTTTGACAGGTCAACGCCAGAGTGAAAGGTTGTAGAGAGGTTGTGATACTGACAGAACAACATCACAGCATAAGGTGATATGGAGACTGTGATACTGACAGAACAACATCACAGCATAAGGTGATATGGAGACTGTGAGACTGACAGAACAACATCACAGCATAAGATGATATGGAGACTGTGATACTGACAGAACAACATCACAGCATAAGGTGATATGGAGACTGTGAGACTGACAGAACAACATCACAGCGTAAGGTGATGGGGAGACTGTGAGACTGACAGAACAACATCACAGCGTAAGGTGATGGGGAGACTGTGAGACTGACAGAACAACGCCACAGTGAGAGGTGATAGAGAGGCTGTGAGTCTGACAGAACAACGCCACAGTGAAAGGTGATAGAGAATTTGTTCCTTAGATGGTTAGGTTAAATGGCGAGTCTCAGTTGAGAAGAAAAGGGGACTGTCGCCGAACTATAAATAACGAAGTTAGAGGATATGCTAATTATGCTACAATTTGCTAATGTGATAGCCATTTTGTTGCTTCCCATAGCAACGTTGCACTGGATGCAAAAGTTCAAGACCCTTTTCCCTTGAACTACTTTGTCTTGCTGGATAAAACACATGCCATCATTACGAAAACAAAACAATATCTTTTGCACGTGACGTGTCTCGCACGCTATTTTTAACCACTTATAGAAAGGGTCGGATATAAAACATTTTGCTGCTGTGGGGTCACCCTTTTACTCACCCACTTTAACTGCGACGATGTGTACTGCCACGGTGTCAGACCCCCACCCCCTGACGACCGTCTACTAAGGCACGGAGCGAGTCCGTTTCTTCTGTCGTCGACGACGCTTCCGTCCTGTCTTCAACACGTCCACGTCCGTGTAGGCTTTATCTGAGCCAACCGTGGGCTTCTCGTCGATGTCCGTCAGTTCCTCATCCAAATGCGCCTGTTCTGGATTCGGCGGATCCTCGTGGTCCATCGACCTGCGTCACAGAAGGTCATATTCAACTTGTCACAGAACGTCATATTCAACTCGTCACAGTACGCCATATTCAACTCGACAATGAACGTCATATTCAACTCGTCACAGAACGCTATATTCAACTCGTCACAGAAAGCCATATTCAACTGTCATATTCAACTCGTCATAGAACGCCATATTCAACTCTCATATTCAACTCGTCACAGAACACAATATTCAACTCGACATAGAACGCCACATTCAACTCGTCATCATGGCGCATTTCTGTCGGTGTATGTTGGCCCTATTGCTGTATATTATTATGGTATGCTAGTGTTAAATTATAATAGTAATTATATTATTGTTTACATTTATCGGAAAATTGCGCCTATTAATGTCAAACACCGATCTATGATCCATATTTAGTTTGAGGTATTGTATGACAATGATAAAATAATGACAAAACCAGCGTTTTCGATTGTATTTTTCAAATAGGTTCGGTTTCGCCCGCACATGGTGTACTAGTTGCCCCGCATTGAACAATTGAGTAACGAACGTTACACGGTGTAGCGCGATTAGACGTTGTCGTCACGCGTCACGTGTCACTCTCATCGTCAACGATGACAACAATGTCACAGGCATCATCATTGTTACCATCACGACGACAATGTCGAAGATGACTACAACTAATCCGACGACGATAATGATGATGATGGCGACGACGATGATGACAACGATGCTGATGATGACGATGACAACGACAACGACAATGATGATGACGACGACGACGACTACGTCGATGATGGTGATGATGACGATTATGATGACGACGATGACGACGACAACAATGATTATGATAGTGATGATGAGGACCACGATGAAAACGACGATGATGACGATGACGACAACGTCGATGATGACGATGATGGCGACGACGATGATGACGATGACGACAATAATGACGACCGTCATAACCTTGATCATTATTTTAAACATAATGGAAAGCGCAGTTAATCATCATAGTTATTAATACTGCAAAACATATTTTATATTTGTTTATAACTATTAGTGGAGTATATATAGATATGTATGTATGGTCGATTCTCACGAAAGGTCGGCACATGGTTGAATAAGTGACTTCAATGTATCTCTTCCAACTTTTGTCACAAGAAAATAGACGTATCGGACATTAGAAAAAACAAAATGGGACACCTTAATAGCTATGCCTGTGGCCACAGTAGCACGTCAGATTTGGATGACACAGTGAAATGTATCCATACAAATGCACGCAGGTTTGCGTGAGATAACACTGACGTGTCGTGTAACTTATTCTATATCATATTGTTTTGGTTGGTAAGTATGCCCGATATGTTAAAGTACGAGAGGCAGTCAAGGTTTTTGGCCTAACTTGCTGTGTTTGTTGTATTTGTCACACTTACAAAGTTGTTACATTTTCTTTTTTCTCGTTTTATTTATACATGATAGCACATCAATAAGTGGAGTTTAAAAGAAGAAGCCGTCATTAAATAAATATTCAGCTGATGTTTTAGTTGAGATGTTGTATATCCCAGTGGCACACTGCTACAATTGACTAATGACTGACTGTGTGTGTTATCTCACTAGACAGACGTATGTTGTATGGATACTCAACATCTGCTTTGGTTGAATCAACGTCATAGTTTAGAACAGGGCCTGATTAACTAACAAAACTTTCTAGGAACATTTGGTATATATAATTTATAGTTAATTACTCATTTATGTATAATAAACATCATATATCGTTTTAAAACAACTATTTTTTTTTTTTGTCAGTTGACAGTTACAAAGAAAGTACATGTTACTGCCCAGTGTTACATCATTGTTAACGCAAACACATTTAAT
Organism: Escarpia spicata; assembly: GCA_963995525.1. NCBI lineage: Eukaryota > Metazoa > Annelida > Polychaeta > Sabellida > Siboglinidae > Escarpia > Escarpia spicata. Next base: position 48,624,341 of record OZ023215.1, on the reverse strand, counting down.
ATAAACCATACATCAATCTTTGACTTGGCACACCAAATATCATCATATGTACCGAAACAAAAAACGTAAAGAAGTTGCGAAAATGCCCAAATACGTCTGAGAATAGTGAATGTTGTATGGATACTATGATTTTGTATGGATACTGTAAACCCGCACATTGGATACCCGACGTCCTACTGCATCAATATTCGTATAACTTGCTTAGCCCATAACGAAATCAACGTAAACATATCAATGCTTCATAGTGAGTAGACACATCAGTATTAGTCTTTACGCTTATGCCAAACTTGAATTATTCAAAGTCACACAGATCTCACAGCAGCGACACCTTATCAAACAAGTATTTGTGCGTAATAAACAAGTAGCACCACTAATGTAACGTAATGCAATTGAAAACATTGTGCAAGTGGCTGTATTAATGGGTTAGTCCAATAAGAGGCGTTTGTTGCATGGATACACAACATTGTATGGATACCATGTCACCCTACTGCAGCTAATGTATGGGCTATTCTCACCAGCAAACTTGTCTAGAGCACATAGAACATGATCAACATATTACTAAGCATATTAGTACATGTAACTAAGTTAAAACCAACAATTACACAGTAATTAATAAGTAACACAAACTAGTAATGGAAGATTACACTTTGGAATTAGCAATTGCTGTTGTACAGTTCATCAATTATATGATGTCACCAAAACATGAATACCTAAGAAACAATCGACATCATCGATGACGCACTATACTATACTGAAACGTTCAAATGCACGTTCAACCTTTGCCCAATCAGATGGGCAAATGTCCATGAATGGCTTGTTGACATACTCTGGTTCAGACGGGCTCAGCACACTGTCAGTTTTCCCATTGGCGACCATGTTAATGTTGTGTGTGATTATAAGAAAACGTGACCTATAAAGTTTCTTAAACTTCCCACCTGCTGTTACTATCATCTCATTGACATGCGGGTCGATTTTAGTCAAAATCTAATATCTCTAGCTCTTGCAAAATGCCTGTATGTATGACACCCGTCAATATTTACAAATGCATGCAGGCAGTAATCCGGCTAAAATGTCAACTAGCCAAATTGCTGCCAGATACCCTTCCGCTTAGTAAAATCAGCTAAAAAGACACAATTTTACTGTCAACAGCTGCTACAATCACATCTAGAAATCTGACTACTCAAATGCACTTATGTCAGAGCAAGTGAACATTGTAAAAAATAATTTCTCAAAAATATAATGCACTTTGTTTCGTCTGTAATCAAGCAGGAAGTCCAACAGTGTGCTGACCCCAAATAGGCATGGTGATTTTGGAGAAAATGTTGAAAACAACACATTTTATAGGCACCAATGTTACAAGCACTCTGCAATTTTAATTTTTGTAATCCCTCCAGGTGTTTGTGTTTTATGCACATTTCAAAGGTGCCACCAAACTTGGCAAGGCACCAGAAAAATCAGCACTTCGCTGTTGGACAATTTGTAATCCAGCACAACGTTCTCAGGTGGCACTATGAACTCCTGATACAGTTTTCCAGAAAGTTCAAGAAGTGTTTTATAAGAAAATTCAACACAGGCAGTTGTTACGTTACATTCAAATGTATATTGATTTTTTTACCTTGTGCCCTATTTACAAAGGTAAACATCAACAAAAAGTCACCTTAGGGTGTGAATTCCTCAAAGGCCAGACGTCTCAAGCAGTTCAATTACATAATATTACACAGCTTAATTAGCAGACATTCAGAAAATAATGCCACTTGCTTAACTGGCCAGAAGGTCCAGTCAGTAGACATATCTGATAACAGGCTCCGGCTATGGCCTACTCCAGCTAATCACTGTCCTCAGACTTCATTAGGGTCAATGACAACATATTCACTTGTGTTTATTTAGCTGAAGTAAACAAAAAACGATTGATGAATCACCCTGCTGCAATGTTATTGGTTCATTTTCATTCAGATTTTCAAATTGAGGCTTAACTACTGGCATACGCACCCCACCCCCCTTATAAGACATGTGTTCCGTCACAATGATTTTGACTTGCAGACTGATGAGAAGTCTGTACTATCCAAAAACGGTTTGTCCCATTCAGCTGTACTTTCCGAAAGTAATTACAGAAGGAATCTGCTTCCGATATTACGGCACCTTTCTTCACTGCGTTTTCTGCCATCTTTTTACGCCACCGCCGACGCCATCACAGGGTCCTTTTCCGTGGCCCGCCTCCAGTAACTGATCTCGCTTCTCTTGGGTCTGTTTAAGCTTACGTTTGAGGCTGCGTACAATACTTGGTAGAGCAACGACAAGTCGTTGGCTTGGATTGACTTGTTGTCTTCGACGCCTGGGACTGAGGGCAATATTTGGTTCAGGGATGTTGGCCAGGCGGTGTGACGCTCTCTGTGTTTGTTGTATATTTGATTCCAGCTTCTCCTGTCTAAGCCTGCCTCCTTCGACATCTCTGACACTGAAAAACCCCTAAATTATCTAGTAGATAACTAACCATAGGACTACAATACACATTTATAATTACACTGAAATGGCTGAAATAAATGCAAAACATACACTGATTAAAATCATATGTAGAATATACACATATGAATAATTATCATAATTAATGTGATGTTGTTTTGTCACCACTTCTGATTACACATTTATAAAGCAAAATTACACGCACAGTTGTTCGCTCCGTCTCATTCTTTCCATATTCCGGGTTCACCTGACGCTTCTTTTCCCGCCACCGTTTTGATGCAGCCGCACTCTTCTTCCTCTGCTCAGCAGTGGGCACTCGTTTCGGTGGCATTCTTTAAGTGTATGGTGAAAATAAGCAATATGTATCAGAAAGACAGTACCCTTGAAATATACTACACACAAATAGCTGGCGTACACTTAAAGCATAGACATTAGGATATATGTATTTTCTTCTTCATCTAAACACACTGTTTCTTATTAATTTTGCACCTATACAGAAACAATTGTGGAAATGCTTAACAATATGAACTATAACAGCGGAGCAACTAAGTTGACCAACCTGACTTCAATCCGACCAGAGATACAGGCACAAACACAATTTCAGAAAATCAGCTTGTATCCATACAACAAGATGTGATATCGAGTATCCATACAAAAAGAGTCAATAATGTACACGATGTCACACACAAATTAATAATTCTGGCCACACGTATTATGTATGACTTGAGAATGTAGAATGTATGCAATAATACATGCAAACAACTGCCATAGACAAGACAACATGTTTGAATAACTCAAAATAACACGTAACTTTTGCGTTGTTTACGCAACATTCCCAAATTCAAATAAATTATAATTGAACATATCCCACAAAATAGAAACCATACGTAATTATCATTAATATAATACCTTTACATGTTACACAAAGTCATTATGAGGCAAACAGTTGCAACTTTTTTGCACAACCGAGTATCCATACAACAAACATATCGCTTCGTATCCATACAACAATCATCTTCAGATCGGCATTAACGCAGGTATCAGTGAAGGTGAAGCATATTTGTTTCAAAACAAGCCTGCATGCGATTAGCGCCTAAACGCTTTGTATTTTATAAACCTGCATTACCTATAAGTAAATTACAAATTCATCTAAGCACAAAAGTTGTCATAAAAAAAAAAAAAAAACTTACTTTGTAGAGGTCGATTTTGTTTGATTCGCAGAGCTTCTCTAACCACTCAACCAGTGTAGTACAAATCAACAACACCAGATGACATCACTATTCCTCATTCCTATTTTAACACCGTGCATGTTGTATGGATACTATTCGTATGGATATGGGAACACATTCGAGTGGTTGTACATCGACCGAACCACACAATACCAAGAAAAACAATACATGTCCACCTACCGTATACCTTATACTATATGTATACTGAATATGTTTCTGTAATCTACGTAACTGTTGACAATGTTGACATTTTAAGAGTAGTCGTATGAATACGCATTTTGTTACCACTTTATAAAAAATATGATATGTTACCCATTCGCGGAGTTATCGTCCCAACAATAATGTTTTCCATTGTCAATGGTCTTTCATAAGATCAAGTGGAATGTGTCAGGTGTAATTAAATCTACTTTTATATATATATGTATTGTACGAAATCCTACCTGGCAGTTAGATATGTTTGTTTATAAATCTGACTTTGGCTAAACAATAATTCATTGTAATTGTCTACAGTGTCTACACAAAGCGAATTAATTTGCATAACAAAACATGGACAGGTTTGCTCGTGACGGAAGCTGCCTTTTAATGTATTTGGTTCATAAATGTGGCTGCTTATAGATTAGAGTGTGGCAAAGCGCACCCCACTTATCTCCGCAGGTGGTGCTTTCAATGGTCACTTCTACAAAACAACCGATGTAACATGACGCCAAAAAATGATGGTCAAGTTCGATTTTCGCAGAAAAAAACACTATAAAAAGTTTGATTTTTGTACCTACTTTAATTGTAATAAAGTAATTAAATAATGCGAGGAATAAGGTAAATTAACATATTTTTTTATAATTTCTGTGACACGTTCAATGTTCCACATATGTGATCCAAAGCGCACCTGTTTGAAAAAATACAATGGAAATGTTTTTTATACAAACTAATTTATTAATTATTTCGCACCATATTTTTAAGGAATGAACTCCATTGACTAATAAATAACCACGCCCTGGTTTTGTAATTATTTTATCGTATTTATGCAACTAAATAGGGATCATAGATCGATGTTGGACATTAATAGGCGCAATGTTCCTATAAATGTAAACAATATTTATAAGCATAAATTTAATGTTAGCAAACAGTAATAGGACCTAAATATAACGCACATTTGCCCAACATGACGAAGATTACAAAATGTGTCACTAAAATTGTATTTTTATTTGGTATGTTGTTGCTACGATTCTGTAATTGTAATACTATTGAGATAAGATAAGTGTACATATGAATATGTTAACACAACTCTACATTGGTGCCAATGTGTTAACACTACTCTATATTATATTAGTGTTAATGTGCTAACACTTCTCTACACTGCTGCCTAAGTGTTAACACTTCTCTACACTGCCGCCACCCCGAGCGGCACACACTGATTAATTTAAAAAGAAATTCCTAAGTTCGCAAACAAACCAGTATTGTTTAAATCAGACAACGCTACGATATGGCGGGCCGATAGGGTCATAAACGCGGTACACTTTACGTGTTGAATACGAAGTTATAGCGTTGAATTAGCAACCAATGAGGACACGGAGAAGTTAGCGGGTTAAATTATCAACCAATCAGGACTCGAATAATTTAATGCGTTAACTTACCAACCAATCAGGATTCGAAGAATTAGCGCGTTAAATTATCAACCAATCAGGACTTGAGGAAGTTGCATATCTCTTGGAGGCTGGGCGATTCATACTGACCAGCGGACAATTTTATATTTATTGCATCCCAAACTGTCAAAACGAACCTGGTCGGATAGCGGTTTCAAGTAAAGTAGACCCCGGTCGGTCTCTACCCTTTCCAATGCATTCCACTGTGCGGTGTGCACATTAATTTAAATACTAGTAACAGTATACAAGCCGGGGATAGTGCAAAATAAATGCATAACAAGCAGCAAAGTGCCAAAACGCATAAAACTGAGGTTTCAGTTTTTGTCAAAAGCTAGATTTTAACAAGATTTAACAAGATTACCATCCAGAAAATTAACTCTAGATGACAGGTGGACAAGGAAGCCGTTTGGCTTATCGAGAGTCAAAAAATGTTATCTACGTGTATCCCACCCTTTTAAGGTATGTGTCGATTTTGAATTTGAACTGAATCAAAGAAATGAAGTTTTTGACCAAAACTAAAACATCAATTGTACACTTTTTGACATTTTTTCTTGTTATGCACTTATTTTTTTACTATCTCCTTCTTGTATACTGGAATCTAAACAGGTGTGCAAACTGCTCATTGGAATGCAATGGAAAGGTTACAGACCGGCCGGGGTCTACTTTACTTGAAACCGATATCCGAGCGGTGCTCCGACCAGGTTCGCTTTGACAGTTTGGTATGTAAGATATTAAAAATTATCCGTTGGTTAATATGAGTCGACCAACCTCCAAAGGAAATTTTAGATATCTAACGCATTAACTTCTGCGTGTCCGCATTGGTTGATAATTTAACTTGCTAATTTCTTAGAGTTCTGATTGGTTGATAAGTTAACACGTTAACTTCTTCGAGTCTTGACTGGTTGATAAGTTAACGCGCTAACTTCTTCGAATCATGATTGGTTGTTTAAGTTAATGCGCTAACGTATAGTAGTCCAGATTGGTTGGTAAGTTAACGCGTTAAGTTCTCCGTGTCCTCGCTGGTTGTTAATTCAACGCGTTAACTTCTTATTTAACTGTACCGCGTTTATGGCCCTGTCGGCCGTTGCCTAAAGATCGGGTTACACTGGCACTTCACCCAAACCGACCCGACCCAACCAGACCAGACCAGACCAAACCAGATTCACCCTGACTGTAGTGCATCCGCTACACCGATTGATACTGACTGCACTATACTCTAATGGCGTATTCACAGAGAACATCTTAAGAGACTTAATTTTAATTCGGTTAATAACGTACAGTTGTTCGCAACGCCACGAGTCATTTCTACAATAATACATTTATATTGTTCCAGGCTACGTAATTGTCGTACACGTGAAGTTAAGTCGCTTAGTTAAAGTGCTTACGTCTGTGTGAACGCTGTATAAAACGGTGTGACGTCATAATAACAAGAACTTGAAAACTTTCGACTACGTCAGAACTAGTCGGTGTCAGTCAAACGTATTCGAAAGTTTTCAAGAGTATATGATTGTGACGTCCCGCCGGCTTTGGCATAGCACAGTCGGTGTCAGTCGGTGAAGTGGATACACTGCTGTCGGAGGGAGTCTGGTGTATTCTGGTCTGGTCTGATCGGGCGAAAAGTTCTAATGTATTCCGGCCTTTACACTAATACACTTATAATATAAATAATGTATTTACAAATATAGAGGTATATCAAATTCTAAATAACTTCAAATTAATTTAGGTAAACCTTGGTGGTTGTAAATGATGTAAAATGTCAACAGGTATAAATTATTTTAAGTAAATATTTACGTATAAACTACATTCGTAAAAAATATATTAAACAAAACGTGAAATAGAAAAAAACGCCAATACCATCAATATTACATTAATAATAATTAAGATCGATACAATGTAATAAGATAATTGTAAATCAAATGTCAGACATGTAGAACCCAATTAACTGGAGGCGAAAAATATATTTAGTTGCTTCTTAAATTGATGAATATTGCGTTGTTACGAATATTCATACGCAATTTTTTCCATATATCTCACGTCATCGCGGCGTATGTCCGCTCGCCAGATTTGGAACTAGTGTTGGAGTCCCTTACGTCGTACTGCCAGCGCTGATACAGTAGGCACTTCCGAGGAAGATGACAGCCAAGCCCGTGGCGCCGAGTAACACGTACAGCAGTGTCGACCATACCGGCCAGCCTTCGTCCTCGCCTTTGGATTTCACTGCAAATGACACAACTGCGTGAAGTTACGTGTTCATGTGTAAGTCCAAACTACATATATTTGTGACACGGGTGTTAATCGACGATCGTAACTAATGTGTCAGTAGGAACCTAAACTTACGCAATGCATTGGTAAATTCAATGCAGCCTAATAACAGGAGGAAGATTGAGAACAGATGGGCAGGCCACTAAGCAAGGATAGATGCCGGTAAAATAATAAAGAGAGCAGAGGCGGGACAACTCAAAGAACGCAGGAAGAGAGGAAACGAAAAGAGCAGGGGAGGATGAAAGACTGAGAAAGGGAGTTATGGGTGGATACAACATCTTTAGAAAAGAAAAAACACAACGTATGGGTCGACGATATTGTGCGTGACCGTTAGCACTGTAAAACAGGGAACAAGGAGGAGAGCAACAGACGGAGAAGAATGGGGAGAGCAACAAAAAGAGAAGAAGGAGGAGAGCAAAAAACAGAGAAGAAGGATGGGAGCAACAAACATATAAGAAGGAGGAGAGCAACAAAGAGACGAAGGATGAGAGCAATAAACAGAGAAGAAGGATGAGAGCAATTAACAGAGAAGAAGGAGGAGAGCAACAAACAGAGACGAAAGATGAGAGCAATAAACAGAGAAGAAGGAGGAGAGCAATAAACAGAGAAAAAGGAGGAGAGCAACAAAGAGAAGAAGGAGGAGAGCAACAAACAGAGAAACGGAGAAGAAGGAGGAGAGCAACAAACATAGAAGAATGTGAGCAACAAACAGAAGAAGAACGAGGAGAGCAACAATTAGAGAAGATGGAGGAGAGCAATAAACGGAGAACAAGGAGGAGAACAACAAAGACCCACGCTCGTTTTTTGTGGACAGATAATGAACTGAGGCAGTATCCAAATTTGCAAAGTTTCGAAACGGCGACAGGAGGACTCGTATCTAGTCATCGTTATATTCACGCACATGTACACTTCGATCCCGTGTAGCCGGGGGTACACAGACAAAAAAATCCGCCTTCGGTGTCCGTGTCAACACAAGTGCTCCCGTGACGACATGGGGCACTCCAACACGCCGACGACTTCCCTACAACACACGCATCACTTCCTGCAACACACGCAACACACCCTGCAACACACGCACTATTTATTGCAGCACACGCACCACTTCCTGCAACATACGCACCACATTCTTCCTGTAACACACGCATCACTTCCTGCAACACACGCATCAATTCCTGCAACACAAGCATTACTTACTGCAAAACATGCATCACTTCCTTCAACACATGCACCACTTCCTGCAACAAACGCACCACTTCCTTCCTGCAACACACGCGCCACATTTTGCAACACACGCATCACTCCCTACAAAACACGCTCCACTTCCTGCAACACACGCACCACTTACTGCAGCACACGAACCATTCACTACAGCAGAGGCATTACTTCCTGCAACACACGCAACACTTCCTGCAAAACACGCGCCACTCCCTGCAGCACACGCATCATTTCCTGCAACACACGCACCACTTTCTGCAAAACACACACTACTTCTTGCAACACATTCACCACTTCCTGCAACATTTACTGCAGCACACGCACCACCTCCTGCCACAGAAGCACCATATTTTTTCTGCAACACACGCATCACTCCCAGCAACACGCAATAAACACATACACCACTTCCTTTAACACACGCGCCATTTACTGCAGTACTGCAACACACGTACCACATCCTTCAACACTCGCACCATTTACTGCTGCGCACGCACCACTTCCTGCAACACATGCGCCCACTTCCTGCAACACACGCATCACTTCCTGCAACACGCGTACCACTTCCTGCAACACACGCATCACTTCCTGCAACACGTGTACCACTTCCTGCAACGCACGCACCACTTCCTGTAACACACGCACCTCTTCCTGCAACACAAGCACCACTTCCTGCAACATATGTATCACTTCCTGCAACACACGCACCACCTCCTTTCTGTAACACACGCATCACTTCCTGCAACACACGCACCACTTCCTGCAACGCACGCACCACTTACTGCAGCACACGAACCACTTCCTGCAACACATGCACCAATTCCTGCAACACACGTGCCATTTCCTGCAACACGCATCACTTCCTGCAACACATGCACCACTTACTGCAACACACGCACCACTCACTGCAATACACGCATCATTTACTGCAGCACATGCACCACTCCACTAATCTTTTCACTCACCACCCCACCAACTCGCACACCATTATATCCCGAAAGTGATATGCTTATACATTATTACTTATTTAATGAACGTAATATTGTATTGTACTTTATTAGTTTGATTATCACTGATCGCCAGAAAAACATATCATATATCGACCAAGCCAGATGAATTCAAATGCGTTTCTAAATGCACAAAACGTTTCCATTTCCATTTGAAATTGATCCGACCATTTGCATTTGAATGAGATCCTGATAAAATTGCATTTTCGTTTACATTTTAATGTTTGCAATAGTAAATGTGAATAGTATACGCAATGCATGCTATGTTTCAAAGCGACTTTTCACCATGTGTTGGCTTATTGTTAACATCCGTGTGTATGCATAGTTATACGTTATTACCGAAGATTTCTGATATGACATTATCGTAACTGGAGGAGACAATGGACGCGTACTTTCACAATTGTCGCCGGCGAACTCCCGGAGGCAGAGACAGCGTACTGTATGAGCGTCTGCCTGGCACGTACCCCCGTTCTGGCATACGTAGTCTCTGCACACCGACACTACGGGAGATGACACACCCTCATTCTACACGTAGTCTCTTCACACATACACTACGGGAGTTGACACACCCTTATTCTACACTTAGTTTCTTCACACATACACTACGGGAGATGACACACCCTTATTCTACACGTAGTCTCTTCACACATACACTACGGGAGATGACAAACCCTTATTCTACACGTACTCTCTTCACACACACACATTACGGGAGATGACACACCCTTATTCTACATGTACTCTCTTCACACACACACACACACACACACACACACACACACACACACACACACACACACACACACACACACACACACACACACACACACACACACACACACACACACACACACACACACACACACACACACACACACACACACACACACACACACACACACACACACACACACACACACACACACACACACACACACACACACACACACACACACACACGCACACACACACACACACACACACACACACACACACACACACACACACACACTACGGGAGATGACACACCCTTATTCTACACGTAGTCTCTTCACACATACACTACGGGAGAAGACACACCCTTATTCTACACGTAGTCTCTTCACACATACACTACGGGAGATGACTAACCCTTATTCTACACGTACTCTCTTCACACACACATACACTACGGGAGATGATACACCTTTATTCTACATATAGACTCTGCACACCCTCACTACGGGAGATGATCCACCTTCATTGTACACGTAGTCTCTGCACACCTACACTACGGGAGATGATACACCCTCATTCTACACGTAGTCTCTGCACACCTACACTACGGGAGATGATACATGCTCATTCTACACGTAGTCTCTACACACCTACACTACAGGAGATGACACACCCTCATTCTACACGTAGTCTCTGCACATCTACACTACGGGAGTTGCTACACCCTCATTCTACACGTAGTCCCTGCATACCTACACTACGGGAGATGATACACTCTCATTCTACACGTAGTCTCTGCACACCTACACTACGGGAGATGATACACGCTCATTCTACACGTAGTCTCTGCACACCTACACTACGGGAGATGATACACACTCATTCTACACGTAGTCTCTACACACCTACACTACGGGAGTTGATACACCCTCATTCTACACGTAGTCTCTGCACACCAACACTACGGGAGATGATACACCCTCATTCTACACGTAGTCTCTGCACACCTACACTACGGGAGATGATACACCCTCATTCTACACGTAGTCTCTGCACACCTACACTACGGGAGATGATACACCCTCATTCTACACGTAGTCTCTGCACACCTACACTACGGGAGATGATGCACTCTCATTCTACACGTAGTCTCTGCATACCTATACTACGGGAGATGACACACCCTCATTCTACCCGTAGTCTCTGCACACCAACACTACGGGAGATAACACACCCTCAATCCATACGGCAATCAGTAAGAGGGAAACAGAGGGAGGCCGGGGAGCGAGACAGAGTGGAAGAAAGAAATAGCGAGGCGGGAATCAGTGAGTGATTAGACACAGGGGAAGAGTTACGCAGAAGAAAAGACACACACGAACATCTTCATACGGTCAGACGAAAGCACGCACGCACGCACGCACGCACGCAGGCTCGCAAGCACACACACACACACACACACTCACGAAGGCACGCACGTACGCACTCACACACACACGCACACCCACACTCATACACACATAAGCTTCCCGGTTAGAAAACTATTTCTCATTACTTTTTAATGTTACCGAAATTTTTTAATGTTCATCCGTTAGTAATGCGATAACAATGACACATCATTGTAGGTTTGTTTGTGGGGGATTGTCCATAATAAATACACAAGATAATTGTTAGATAAAATATCCACCTGAGCAGTTGATGCCTTTGTATTCTGCCGTGCAGAAGCACGTGTACTTTCCTCCCGAGTCATCGCACGTTGCTCCGTTCTGACACACGTCCAGGTGGCACCACTTTTGGTCTGAAACAAGGGAACGACGCACACATTTAATTCCGGGTTCATGACATACGGGAATATATCGAAGTTGGAGGGTAGATACCAGGGCAAGAGGGTAACTGCCCCAGATACATCGCTACACCGGCACTAGACTGTACATTAGTACATTGCTATCGTTTCGACTTACATTCGCATTTGAAACTTCCGTCGGTTTCATCGGGGATACAGTCTCGATCACCGCAAATTGAATTTCCAATAAGGCATGGGTCAGGGTCTGCAAGGAAGAACATGTTACCGTGAATGGAGGCATCCGATTTAAAGACTTTTTATCGGCTATGCGGCGGGCGGGCGGGCGGGCGGGCGGGCGGGCGGGCAGGCAGGCAGGCAGACAGACAGACAAACAGTTAGACAGACAGACGGACAAGCAGACAGACGGACAGACGGACAAACAGACAAACAATTAAGCAGACAGACAGACAGCCAGACAGCCAGACAGCCAGACAGCCAGACAGCCAGACAGTCATACAGACAGACTGACAGACAGACAAACAGGTAGGCAGACAAACAGACAGACAGACAGTCAGACAGCCAGCCAGACAGACAGACAGACAGACAGACAGACAGACAGACAGGCAGGCAGACAGACAGACAGACAGACAAACAGACAGACAGACAGGCATACAGACAGACAGACAGATAGACGTACAGACAGACAGACAGAGACAAACAGACAACCAATCCGAGAGCGAATATCGATACAATGCTCATTGCTGTAGAGCGCAGTGGCATAAATGTCGGCATCCACGGTTAAATTGGTCAACATATGAATGAATACGTCATTATATAATAGTTCAGTCTTGTTGTTCTGCAGTTTTCGCAGTAGATCACTCAAATCTGTATTACCGTCGTTAATCGGCGGCAACTGGACGAGATTCTGAGCCACCAACTTGGGCACATTCTCACCAAGTTCATTAAGAAATGTGTGCATATCCGCTGTGTTGGATTCGCGTTGATTAGTCCCTGTCCCTTTAAACATCGCTGTGAGATCTCAGGCAGACAGAGATCGAACAGCATGTTCGAGCGTTCTGTCATCATAAAGAAACTACTGTGCAGATGCACAATCATATCTATAGGCAGAGTATTCATATTGTTTCCAATAAAACACACTATTTCATTGATCACCGGTTCACGATCACGTCGGCGACTCCTATGGCAGCTTGCCGTCTTCCGCCGTACCTTTAATTCATTAAACTGTACTTCTACTTAGTGGGCATGTTGGTCGACAAACAACTACCTAGAAAACGAAATGACTTGATAACGATCACGTAAGAAAACATCGAACATAAACTAATGCAAATGTATATGTGATCTCATTGTCAGACTTACTCACATTCACAGATAGCGCCGATGTAGTCTGATGTACATTTGCATGTATCGAGGCCAGTAAGGGGGTTATACACGCATTTACCGTTAAACATACACTTGTTTGTATTACATGTCTGTATGGCTGCAACCAAAGGAGTCGAGCGCAAAGTAGCAACGACAACACGTTCACAAAGCCATCAATTCCGTTCTAAACCACATTCGCCCTATTACAGTTCACACACATGCTCGTGCATACACGCACGCACACACATGCACGCGCGCGCACACACACAAACACACACTGACACACACACACACTGACACACACACACACACACACACACACACACACACACACACACACACACACACACACACACACACACACACACACACACACACACACACACACACACACACACACACACACACACACACACACACACACACACACACACACACACACACACACACACACGTACGTACACACAAACACATGTATACGCGGGTGTACAAGCGCACACGCGCACACGCGCACACGCGCACACACAGACTTACTAATAGGTAGATAGACAGACAGACAGACCGACAGACATGTACACTTATACATACATATAGGCATGCAGAAACACACACATACAGACCGAAATACAGGCAGGCAGGCAGGCAGGCAGGCAGGCAGGCAGGCAGGCAGGCAGGCAGGCAGGCATGCAGGCAGGCAGGCAGGCAGGCAGGCAGGCAGGCAGGCAGGCAGGCAGGCAGGCAGGCAGGCAGGCAGGCAGGCAGGCAGACAGGCTGACAGGCAGGCAGGCAGGCAGGCAGGCAGGCAGGCAGACAGGCTGACAGGCAGGCAGGCAGGCAGGCAGGCAGGCAGGCAGGCAGGCAGGCAGGCAGGCAGGCAGGCAGGCAGGCAGGCAGACAGGCTGACAGGCAGGCTGACAGGCAGGCAGGCAGGCAGGCAGGCAGGCAGGCAGGCAGGCAGGCAGGCAGGCAGGCAGGCAGGCAGGCAGACAGGCTGACAGGCAGGCAGGCAGGCAGGCAGGCAGGCAGGCAGGCAGGCAGGCAGGCAGGCAGGCAGGCAGGCAGGCAGGCAGGCAGGCAGGCAGGCAGGCAGGCAGGCAGGCAGACAGGCTGACAGGCAGGCAGGCAGGCAGGCAGGCTGACAGGCAGGCAGGCAGGCAGGCAGGCAGACAGGCTGACAGGCAGGCAGGCAGGCAGGCAGGCAGGCAGGCAGGCAGGCAGGCAGGCAGGCAGGCAGGCAGACAGGCTGACAGGCAGGCAGGCAGGCAGGCAGACAGGCTGACAGGCAGGCAGGCAGGCAGGCAGGCAGACAGGCTGACAGGCAGGCAGGCAGGCAGGCAGGCAGGCAGGCAGGCAGGCAGGCAGACAGGCTGACAGGCAGGCTGACAGGCTGACAGGCAGGCAGGCAGGCAGGCAGGCAGGCAGGCAGGCAGGCAGGCAGGCAGGCAGGCAGGCAGGCAGGCAGGCAGGCAGGCAGGCAGGCAGGCAGCCACTGCTGCTCTCTTCCCTAGCCTGTTTCATCTTCTACCTACTCGTTCTGAAGGCCATCGTGAGTGTGCGGATGGTTCTGAGGAAAGATTGCCAGTACAGGGTAAACTCCGACACCTGGACTAACATAGGGCCGAAAAAGTTAGCCGTGGCGCAGGTGCCTGTTCCGTCACCTGGTCTCGTGTTGAACCAGCCGCCTGCGTTCAGGCGGACGGCACACTGGGTATCGGACAGGTCGTTGTCGGGAGAGTTGAAAGTCCAGTTCGTGGGCAGCGAGTTCTCTGACACAACCAGCGCACACATGTAGTGACTGATATGACAGCGGTGACTATGTGTGTCACTGGGTCACCTATAGTGACTGATATGACAGCGGTGACGATGTGTGTCACTGTGCTACATGTAGTGCCTCATATGACAGCGGTGACGATGTGTGTCACTGTGTCACCTGTAGTGACTCATATGACAGTGATGATGTGTGTCATTGTGTCACCTATATTAAATTATGTGATGGCAGTGACGATGTGTCTCTGTGTCCCCTGTAGTGACACATGACAGCGGTGACAATGTGTGGCATTGCGTTATTTGTAGTGACACATATGACAGCGAAATACCAACTCTGAAATACCAACAAATATCTTCAAAATGTTGAAGTTAATTGGTAGCGTGGAAGAAGAAGAAAAAGACGACGAAAAATAATAACACACGCTCTCATAAACACTAAAACTTAGTGATATGTGTGCGTAACATTGTTAAGTGTATACCTGCCAACGGTTTTTTTTGAAATCCGGGAGATTCATCAGCGGTTCAGCATGCTTTCCGTGACGCGCAATGTCGTCGCGCTGTCTCTGATCTTGCAACATCGGAAGACGGGTGTGGGGGCGACATATTTTCACCGGCATGCCGCCGTAACTTAGGCTTTTCAGCTTCTCCGCTGTCTCAGCTCGAATCATGGCAGCGGGAGATGGGGGGGGGGGGGGGGGGGGGTTGTATTCTGAGAAAATCCGGGAGAATTGCTATATTGCCGAGAGGTACACCCCAAATCCGGGACACTCCGGATTCCACGGGAGAGTTGGCAGGTATACAAGAATAGCATTGTTTCGCCCACCTAAATGCTCATTTACGTGGACAGAGGAGTAATTCATGGTAAATCTGACGAATCTGCTGCCGACGGAGAAGTCCCAGTATTTAGCAACGCCTGTTGTCTCTGAACGTGACGTCATGACGATCCGTAAGATAACTTTGGGGTAGTTGGTTAGTCGATAGGCATTCTCTAGTCCGGCCCAAAGGTTCAAACTGTTCGAATCGTTGAAACCCTCGACGTACTCCTCCCAACTACGTGGTGAGAAAGGGAATGAGGCAGTTTCTCTTCGAAGTAACATCTAGAATAAACACATTGACAGCTATGCTTATATTTTTGTAAAATAAATAATTTGATAATGTGTGATTATTAAATCATGTCATTTTAATATTAGTGTAATTTACAAAGATTATTAATATAGTGTATTATTTCGCTCATTTTGTTAGCTGCGTGGTGCGAAAGGGAATGAGCCTCGCTCCTCGAAGTAACACCTAGAATAAACACGTTGACAGCAATGTTTAGATATTTTAGAATAAATAGGTTGACAATTTGTGACTATTAAATACATGTCATTTTAACATCGTTTTTTTTTACAGAATGTTCTTATTATTTAAGTGTATATTTGCTTACTTTTGTGTTAGTTAGTGTTGGTAGTTAGTTAATTAGTTAATGTTTGTTAGTCAGTTAATGCTTATTACTAATTAATAATTATTGGCATATTATAAACGTGCATTAAACTTAAATACATTAAACAACAGGGTGGCTGTTATGTCAGCAGCATGAGTAATACCTTTATAAGAGTCACCTTGACCATACATTTCTTTACTCCATTTGTTGTATTTAGTACGATTTTATAGTCGAACAAATGCTGCTGATTCTGATACTAATTATAACGTTGTAAATGTAGCGATTTGGATTGTTACGGTACTACAAGTAACGCTTATCAAAAGAAACAACTATGGGAAGAACACTGCTTTAAATTGGGTATTCATTATTCACGACAAAGAGCGTCTTTGTAAAGATACAAGTAAAAAACGTGTCATTAGTGAGTTCGCATATACAAGCGACGTCGTTTACAAAACTGGCCACGTAATTTTAAAAATAAATACTTTGGGTTTTTATAGAATTTCTTTAATTTCGATTCGATGTTTATTAGCGAAACCTCGCTGAAGCAAAACACTACTATTGTTGCTAATACCATACAGAGGTAATCGATTACATACGATGAGCTATTTCTAGTTCTTGTTATTCTGTTTCTCTTTGTTTGTTGACAACTGGTTGGACTATTAAGTTGAACATAATAGTTACGAACCGTCTGAAGTCAACCAGTGATCGTTATATACAAGTTAAGTCTTCGTCTTCAAGAGCGGGCAATTTTTCATCTACACACACGCACGTGTACGCGCACGCGCACGCGCAAACAGGAGGGATAGGTTCTTCGGTGATAGTTCATATGTAGCCAGCGTTACATCAGTGAAGGCCAAAACTAAAATTATGTTTGCATTAAATTATTTATTAAATGAACGTCTCACACAACTGACCATCCCAAATAACTGACCGTATGAAACAACTGACCATCTTACACAACTGACAGTATGAAACAACTGACCGTCTGAAGCAACTGACCGTCTCACCCAACTGACCATCTGAAACAACTGACCGTGTCACATAACTAACCATCTGAAACAAATGACCGTCTGAAGCAATTGGCCGTCTCACTCCACTGACCACCAGGAACAACTGACCGTCTCCCACAGCTGACCATCTGAAGCAACTGATCATCTCATACAAGTGGCCGTCTCACATAATTTACCGTCTGAAGCAACTGATCTTCTCCAGGAATGTGTTGAAGAGCATTGGAGAGAGCAAGCATCCTTGTCAGACGTCCACTGTTGTTGTAAAGAAATCCCCGATCTGGTTGTTCATCAGGACTGCACTGCTGGCATCTTTGTACGATGTATCTATGACTTGTATCAGTCCGTCCTCTATGTTGTAACTTCCGAGGACCTGCCACAGTCCACCATGCCAGACTCTGTCAAATGCTTTCTTGAAGTCTATGAAGTTGTGAAAGTGATCTCGTTGGTGTTGTAGATGTTTCTCTATGATGACTCTGGTGTTGACAATCTGCTCGACTGTGCTCCTCCCCGCTCTGAAACCTGCTTGCTCTTCAGCTAGAAGTTCTTCTGTCATGGATTTAAACCGGTTGAGAATTACTCTGAGCATGATCTTGCTGGGATAGCTGATTAGGCTAATTGTGCAATAGATCTTGCACTGTCTGAGGTTCCCTTTCTTGGGCAGAGGAATGACGAGTGACTGTTTACTGTCCTGTGGCCACTCTTTGGTCTCCCAAATCTTCTGACATAGGACTGTAAGGAATGTTGTTGATGGTTCGCCTCCCTTTTTTAGCAGTTCTGCGGGGATTTATCCACACCAGGTGACTTTTCCGATGTCAGCCGTCTCACTGCTTCTGCAACCTCTTCCCTTAGGACAGGCAGACTTACTGGTTCTCTATTCTGGGTCTGGACTGTATGGGTTATACTGGTGTCTGGCTGGAGGTTGTAGTTGTAGAGATCATTGCAGTATCCACTGTCCACCGATTCAATACTGCTCTGGTTTATGTCAGGAGATTTCCATTAATGTCTTCTATGGCGGTTGCTTTGTGCTGTTGGGTCTTGGTTAGAACCTTGAGAGTGTCAAAGGCCTTTTTGCTGCGTCCAGTTGTTATTCCTTGTTCAATGACCTTGCATCTGTCCTCGATCCAATCCTCTTTCGCCTCTTTCATCTTCTTCCTTATTTATCCACCATGCTACATTGTGTCCATGCTTCGAGAGAAGTATGCTTCTGCTGCTTCAAGTCCCTTCTCTTGTCGCATAAGTCAAGAATCTCATCTGAGACCTAAGGCTGGTTCTTTTTCCTCTGCCTCCCAAGCACCTCGTCAGTTTCGAGTAACACCTCTTTGAGATCCTTAGCGAGGGTGTTGACATCGCCGTCCAGGCAGCTGAGGGCTGCAAACTTCCAGCCTATATGTGCCTGAAACTCTTCTGCGTTTTTCGTGTCTTTAAGTTTCTCGAGGTCAAATCGAATGCGAGGATTTCTTTGAAAGCGCTTTGTTTTCAGCCTCATTTGATGGATGTTAACACAACATCTGGTCACAGCCAAGATCTTTGTGTTTGCCTTATTGATGCTGGATTTGAAGCGTAGTTGGACCAGTATGTAATGAATCTGATTGTGAACAAGAGCTTTTGGAGCATGCCATGTTGTGGTTCTAAAAAGCTTCTGGGGGTGTAACGTGTTGGCAAGGGTGAGTCGATGGCTCTGAGTAAATTCGAGAAGTTTCAAACCTCTGTCGTTGCTCGTTCCATGTCCGAATTTTCCTGCTATTCCAGCCTAGTGTTGATATGTGTCTGGGCCAACTTTGGCATTCCAGCCTCCAAGCAATATGAAGATGTCATTGCTATATGTTTTTGTTATGGTGTTGTCTAGCTGTTCGTAAAATTATTCGATTTATTCATTGTCATGGTCTGTGGTTGGGGCATAGACCTGAATGATGGTGACGTTGTGTGGTTATGCACAAATGCAGAGCGAGATGAGTCTACTAGAGGTTGGAGTGCAACTGATGACGCATGCAGCTACTTCTTTTCGTACGATAAAGGCTAGTCCATTTTGATGATTTGTGCCTTCTCCACAGAACCAGAATTTGAGTCCCTCCTCTCTAGATGTTTATCCGTAGCCTGTCCATCTGACCTCGGCAAGACCCAAGATGTCACATCGATAGCGCTTCAGTTCATACGTCAGCTCTTTCATTTTTCTGCAAACATAGAGAGTGCGGACGTGTCATGTTCCTATTGTGATTCCTTTTGTTGGCAGCTTGATTGTAGTTTGGGCTCCAGAAGCGTATTTGTTGCCTCTAACCTGAAGTCCGTCAGTGGAATGCGCGGTCGTTATTGGTCCGGGCCTCGATCGATCCATGCAGTATGGTAATAGTTTGTTGCTTTTCACTCATGTCCTTTCAGTGGGCTTGTGAAAGCTTGGCGGCGCCCATCTCCTCTCCAAGCTTATTGCCTCGCAGTACATTGCTAATTTGGGTGATTGATCCCTGCCAGAACGTCAGCAGTGTTTGATAAACGTCCACCAGACATCACACAATTCTGCCAGTGAAACATAGTAGTCCGCTACTGCCTTCGGCGTTATACCCACATCCTGCTGCCGATTGGGGAGTGGGCTATTTACCCATAGCTGGGACATGGGTTGGTGACTGACAGAGCGTATTCCACAAATCAGTGGGTCATGCACATGTGTCCAGGCTCCCTTTTCACTCAAAGGAGCTATCTGGCGTATGTAGCTGAAAGCGAGAGTGTGAAGCGCAAACTACATACGACATGATACAGCACAGCATTAGGCGCATCACACAGACCTGTGTTAAACTGACTGTCTGAAACAACTGACCGTCTCACGCAACTGACCGTCTCACGAAACAATTGGCAGCCTGAAACAATTGACCGTCTCACACAACTGATCGTCTGAAGCAACCGACCCATCTCACAAAACAGACTGACCGTCTCACGCAATTGACCATCTGAAACAACTGACCGTCTCACACAACTGACCGTCTGAAACTGCCAAAAATGAATTGAATACCGTGAAGTTGAGACAGCTAATAATGCACCAGACATTATCATTTTGATAATTTATACACACAGTCTACACGATTTCTCACGTTACATAAATATTACATTATTCAAAATTATGAATCATTCAATTTTATTCATAATTGCTAAGTTTGTAATTCTTAAGGAAATAATTATAATTTACTAATCTGATCATACTATGTACGTGTTGTTAGTGTTTACATTTGTGGGGTGGCTCGCGTGCTAGCGACAATATATGTCTTAACGGGAGTCTCCCCGATCTTACACATTATTCATATTACCAAGATTGAATCTTGAATCGTAAAACAACTGACAGCCTCACACAACTGACCGTCTGAAGCAATTGACCGTTTCACGCAACTGACCGTCTGAAACAGTCTACCCATCTCATAAAAAGGGTCTGACTGAAACAATTGACTTTCTTACGCAATTGACCATCTGAAATAACTGACCATCTCACACAAATGATCATTTCACGCAACTGACCGTCTGAAGCAACTGATCATCTCACACAACTGACCGTCTCACATATTTGACCGTCTGAAAGAACTGACCGTCTCTGCGTATGTGACTGTGCCCTGCGGGCCGGTCGTCGGGAACTGACAGTAGGCTTTGGCGACGCCTTTCGGAGTGTAGACCGTGAACGTACCGGATTGTGTTGGCCGCAAGAAACACAACACCCGCTCGCAGTTCACCGCTACAAGGAGACGAGCACAAAAGACAGCGAGCCCGGTATTAAGTCGCCCAGACGTATTCTACGTGTGACACATCAACAGCTGCCTAGGTTGTGTTCAATACATTTAGTGATTTTTACACACAGACGCACCTTATAATCTCATATCCAGTTTATTTACCTCGACAAAAATCCCAAGCTATTAAATACGTACATTTCCGAACCCATCAATTATAAGGCAATAGACAATATTAGTCAAAATGACTTCATTTCCGAAAACGTCGTGGTTAAAATTTGCTTGAATTTTAAAAATAATTCAGAAGCTACTGAAGATATTTAAACAAATGATGTATCATTAAAAAAAATTTCAGATACAAAACATAATTTCACAATGTTGCGACTTAATATCCACTCCCTTAAGGCAGGTCATATATAACCAACGACATAATATTAACTCCACTAGCTCGCGCCCATCCATGAAACAACAGACCCATCGTTCCTACTGGCGCCATCTGCAGAACGGATCACCACTCAAGTCTCTCAGGTACGAGACCAAGTGTACTATATACAAATAGTAAAGTAAATACCCCTAAATCAGTATCGTTACGTTTCTGAAATACATTGCCAATTAGATAACGTACCAACTGTATGTTGAAGCAAATGAACATAGTAAGCGGCGAGTGGACCTCGGCGCCTCCGAGGAGTATATATGTACTTCCAATTATACAACGTTCGCCTATTAAATATTAGTGTATCTACTTATAATCGAGCTAGCGTATGTGTGCGGGTAGGTTAACGTTTTCTTCTTAGACGGCTTGAACCTCGAGCGCCAAACTTTCACGGATTAATCTACGACACCTAGAATAGGATGTAGGACCTATAGTTTTGTCTTTAAAATACCCCGTATATGTGAAGATTCCCACTTGTTATGGGGGTAAATCAGCTGTTTGGAACGTAAAACGTAATGTGCGCGTAATCCATAACCTAACAATCGCAGGAACCACGCGCGCGTGGCAAATACTTCGGGAAAACGGTCCCTAACGCTATAGACTTGGCAACATGGAGTCGACGTTGACACAATAATGCCTTTGCATCTACTCTCATGCCAATAGTATAGGAATACGACTATTATTTGGCAATTCTACACACTATCACGACTAGGGCCTATCGATGGACGTGAACTTTACATTCTCTCCGACCTTCAACATTTTGAACATACAACGAATATCTGCGAACACGTTATGGTGTGTATGCAACGATGCCATGTGTTTTCTAACATTTGGTGAATATTACTTTCACGACTGCCTTCAACCAAAGCCGGCTTTACGCTATGCAACACGGTTGCATGCAACAGGAGACACGGTCGCTTGCAACCTGGTTGCAGCCTGGTCGCTTCTTGTAAACAATAAATCGCATGCAAAGGCGTCTCATGTTGCGTGCAACGTGTCTTTTGCAATAGGGAATGCTCTATTCCGTGCAACTGCGTCTCTTGGTTTCAGGTAATTTGTCCAATCACAGCCAGGGCACGTGAGTAACGTGCCGCATTTGAAAACATGGCGGCAAGTTGTTGTTTGGCAGATTATTAAACAATTTGTTTAATTTACCTATTCTGCAAAAACTGATATTTGTTGATTTATACATACTTGAAGAGTACCATCGTTGGGGTCATGTCAATTGCATTGCATGGAAGAACTGATACGTTTTGGGCGGTAGGTATCACTGACAATATTCGAAGCGCGCGCTTACTTGTGTTATCGCCCATATCATGTTATGTTACGCCAATACACTTATAGATAGAGCGAGTGTAAGTTAATCATTGTATAATGAGATCATCAGTATTGTTACGATCACTGTTTAATCGCCGATGAAAGGTTCAGAGCACCTTAGATTCATTGAAGACGTAGCTTCTATTTATAATTTTTTATTGATAAAATGAAAGTTTATGTTGACGCTTCGCAAAGTCAAACTCGGTTTCTCAAACTTCAATTTAATGACCCAGTGAATACAATGGTGATTAGACCAGTCAATAGCATATCATTTGAAAACAACTTGTCTCTGTCTCGCATGTTCGTATGCCAATATTTACTCCTCACACAATTTAAACTAGGTGTAAATTGTGAATTGATTACATTTTTGTTGCAGGTAATGGTGTTCCAGAGACCAAGGCATGTTTGCAGACCAACACCAATGGCGGATATTTTGGATTATGTGAACTGCTGCAACGTCATGTAAAAAGAGTGGGTGTGATACATCGCCATTACCCCTGTGGACAATTGTTTCATTGCTTCAGTGGCAGCTTGAGACATATTCATTATCCACTGCTGGTTGTTCGACTCTTGTTTTGACAACTGTTCAAAGTTATATTATGACCACTGGAAACTAGTTGCCTTGATACACTAAGCTATCGTATTACAAGAAAAAACAAATATAAAATTTTTATGCAATTAAAGTGTATTTGTGAAGTATTATGAACATCAGCAAATCATAGCATCTGCAGTATATTTAACATGTTTTAATATTAACAAGTGTTTATGTTGACATATATGCACACAGGAATATATTTATATTTCTTAGAATTTACACCACAAATTTGTATTGTATATTACACAATAACACTTCTGTGGATGTATGATGCAATGCAACTTTAAGACTGTACCCACACTTCTTCATTTATTCAATTAGATATGTGAACTTCTTGTATATATAATGAATTATTTCAGAATACTGTCAAATAATATGTACAGGTAGCTTAGCTTATTAAAAAGGTGCATTTTTTTGTATTAATCTGTAATAATTGTTTAATGTTGTTGGCCCATAAGGATGCCATAAAATTGTCTCAAGCCCCATAAATATATTTGTACTCAATGAATTGTCATATGACATATGAAATGAGCAAATTTGTTGAGATTACATTATATTAATTTGACGTTAAATTTTAAATCACTACCAGATAATCAGGATGAAACTGATTGACTTTTCGTGTTGCATGGAACCACGTTGTATTGTACATACACGCGACCCTGTTGCTTGCGACGTACGCACTTGTACAACAATAAATTAAACCCAGATACAAATCTACTTCACCATTCACAACAAAATGATGATATTGACATGCCTATTCTTAGAGAAAAAGTAGAAGAAACAGCACGCAAACTAAAGACAGTTGTTGACAACAGCCCAGGAGAACTAACGGCGGTGAGGCAATGACTAACGCACTCACGGCAATATGCCAGAAGATATGGCAGACAACGACCTAGTCTGAAACATGGACAGAATCCTTAGTAATACCGTTACCAAAGAAAAGCAACCTTCGACTGTGTCAGATATGTACAACTATCCGTTTGGCATGTCATACGAGCAAGCTCTGCTAAGAATGATATTAAATAGACTCAAAGGGAAAGTGGACGAATTGCTCTCAGAGGAACAAGCTGGCTTCAGACCAAAACGAAACACAACTGAACAAATCTTTAACATCAGACGTCTGATTGAGAAAACACCTAAACTAACAACACGAAATCACAATTTCGGGCAGAGGACGCTGTCGTGGCAACCTGGAGCGTCTGCATTTAGCCTCTGTGTTGTTTATCGTTTTTCGTCAGTTTTAATTCAAGGACGTTATCTATGTTTGCCGCTGAGACGTAGCATGAAGATATTGTGCGGCAGAACAACCACATTTTTGGCAGTTTTATGGACCATTTGACTCATTGTGTGTGTGAGTGGGGAACCGATTTGGCAAGTTGGCAGATTTAAGACTTATTCACGTGACGCGCTGTTGGCCTTGCGACCCAGTGTCACTCACAATCTGTCTGGTCCACTCGTGGATTTAAATGACTTAACAGTGCTCTCTGACACTAACATTAGAAATCACCCGCGACGCAAGTGGGGCAAGAAAGGCGGCGTACGCCAGAGACTGAAGAAAAAGACGGTACGCACGCTCCCCATGACCTCTATTATGTCGGCTAATGTCCGATGTTTCAACTTGTGTAACTTATTTAACATATTTGGTCTTATTTAACCGATATAACTTTAGTACTATTTTTACAATTGATATTGCAAGTACAGTTGTTTTATTTGTTTTAATATGCTGCTACACTCCAAATGAATTTCCTCCCAAGGGACAGTAAAGTATTGTGATTTTGATTGTTTGACTTTAAGAAAGTTTTTTACCGTGTTTGGCAAGAAGGGCTTTGGCAATTTTCAAGACGATACAAAATAAATGAAGGTCTTATCAATGTAATAAAGACACTTTATGAACCTTCAACCAGTGCCGTCCTCGGGGGAGGGCAAATAGGTTCCCATTCCGAACAACTGTTGGTGTACGCCAAGAATTCCTACGATATCCAATAATGTTCAATCTGTTCATAGAAAACAGCACGCAAGAAACATTAGACGATTTCAACCGCACAGTCTCTATCTGTGGGAGAATACTGAACAACTGCCGATGTATTTATACGCAGCGATTGCCATTTAGATGTATTTACTTTTTAAGTTTACCTTTTCTAGAGGGTCTTTCTCCTACCGGAGATAATTGAATGGTGCCACAGAAACGATGGTTTCGTTGCTTCATGGGTCGGTCGGTGAGTGTAAACTAGGCTATGTATAACCGCGGTAATTACAACCAATGCCTATAAATACTAACGCTTGCAAGTCGCGCCACTTGTCAATTCGACCATGTTTATCGCAAGAATTATCGCCGGCTGCCACATGACTAATGTGTCCCCCTGCAACAGACAGCAGAGAACACCCGGTCACCTGCATAGGCAACGTGCAAGAGACCACAAGGTCTGTCCCACTAAAGAATTCGTGTTTTCAACACAATAATTATTACCGTCCTCATGCAAAGAATGTAACAAACACTTGTTTAATAGACGCGAGTAGAATACACCATAAATAATTACACTAATTCCACGAAATGTTTATTATTGTTTTATTACTGTATTTTATTATTAATGCTTATTCT
Source organism: Escarpia spicata (assembly GCA_963995525.1). Classification (NCBI taxonomy): domain Eukaryota; kingdom Metazoa; phylum Annelida; class Polychaeta; order Sabellida; family Siboglinidae; genus Escarpia; species Escarpia spicata. The sequence continues at coordinate 48,597,809 of OZ023215.1, read as the reverse complement.
GCTACAAAATAATTATACACGGTACCGGTAAAAGCAATGGGATCATCTGCTATTTATCTATATATCTTCTTGGAATAAAAGCAGAATAAAAACTGAGCGTTAGAAACGGTTGACATTTTCAACACCTGTTGCTTTTGTGACATATATTATAATATATATATGTCACGGATTACCGAGATCTCCGTACACTAGATGGCTCAGGTCTACTAGGGTTCTTATATACCAAGGTCACCGAATATGCGAAAGAACGGTTATCGTGAACAAGCAACAAAGAACGAGGAAAATTTAATAAACTTTATTACAAGATATCTTCCTTTTGGTAAGTATCTCGATTAACAAAACATGAATAGAAAAAAACAAATCTTAACAGAACATAATAAACAATAACACTGAATCTTTGAATCTATCTAACTAAGAAAGTAAATAACAATTAATCTTTCAGTTATCAAATTACTCTTCCTTTCTAAGGTGGATAATACACTACACTACACGACCAAACACTAGGCGCCAAATGTTATCTGAGAATAACTCCCATAAGATAAGTACACAGTATATAGCTAGACCTCGCGGACTCTCCTTAAAATAATCGGTTACAACAAATATATATATATGAATACTTCAAGGGTAATAATACCTCACTTAAAACCACAGATAAGTTAACTACCATTCATAAAACAGCAAATAATATATTAGAAAATAGACATTTACACTCGGCTAGTCCCATCTCGAATCTATACGAACGTTTGTTGAAGTTAACACGCCGAACTCAGAAAACAATCAGAACGGTGTATCTCGGCCGCACGGATGATGATATCAGGCAATTGACGATTGCCGTCGTACGCCGCGAATTCTCGAGTCGTGTCCGTTCTATGATCGACTTGTCTCGCACGGTCGCAAACGATTGCGAAGTCAGTAGAATACGTTCGCGAGAATGACGACGTCGGGCGGTAGACGCTTACCGCCGGCCGCTACGAATTCTCGAGTCGCATTCGGTGTTTCGATCGAGAGGTCTTGTCCTGTCGCAAACGATCGAGAAGTCGGATGAATGGGTTCGCGCGAATGACGACGCCGGGCAGTATACGCTTACCGCCGTCCGCTACGAGTCGCATTCGGTCAAGCTGTCGGACGATGTCGCTGTGAGACCGCTGTTCGAGGATGGCCCGAGCTGGGGTGAGCGCGTCGCGATTATCGCTCATCGACGCAATTACGTTGGGGCCGACCGGAAAGTTGCTTCAATAAACACGGAGGCGGCATGGCTTCTTCGAAGCTCGAACAGTCACTCTAACGCTGAATATTGCACACACAAAAGCTTGGGAACGTAACCCACGTTAACGATTCCCACCACGCTTCACGACTTGATTTGCCATTCTTTAGGCAGCAGAGTAACCTGTGTCGTTCAACCCTGGATCTGTCCCAGTCCTTCGCCAGCGCCCAGATGGCGAAATGCGTATAACAGACGTTTATATAAGCGGACTGGCTAATACAATATACAAGTCAAGCTACGCATTGTGGAACACCCTCTAAGATACAGTGAAAGATGAATACCACGCCCCACTGAACGCATTTGCAACCGAGTTGCTGTAATTACGTAACTAAGGCGGTTGATCAACAATCTGCCTATCTATTTGCTTGACCTTCCTCATTGACCAAATTAAACCTAAGGAAAGTAGATTTAAACAACCACAAATAGCAGACATTATATAATTATATATATATATATATACATATATATAATTATTTATATATCATCCGGGCATACACATCCACTAAGACTAAATACTGTTAAATAAAAACAGCTATAAGTTAAGTGATTAATCTGCTTGTAATTTTTTAATTAAGTAAGGAATTAGTCTGTTTGTATTTAAGTAAAAATAAATAACGTATCATTCACACCCGCACTACAAGTGCAAACAACACCAGTTCTTCTCAAAATGTATACTTACGTTGCGTCCTTTAGCACGGTTTATCTTTCTCTCCCTCGTCTGACGTTGTTCCAAGCATCGGACATTTTGAAGATATGTTATTTGCGATAATTCGCAGAACCATCTCCCTCAAATACGGAGTGTTTTTCAGAGTTACTCAGGATATGACGTCATAATGACTTCCGGTAACAATTATTGCTTATGTTTTAATTAGTCCTAAATAGTTTGTAAGAACTGCATGTATTATTTCTGGAATTTTAATTTATCGTTATTATAAATTATTGTATTTATATCACCGGTACCTATACTGGTTGAAGGTGAACCATTGGCACGTTTTGCATTTCTTTCACCCCCTTTCCATCAACACTATTCTTGGGTTGTTGTTGGAAATCAATTACACGTTAACTAGATCAAAATGTGTGCATGTATTATCAAGGTAGTTTTACGGAGGTATCTAACTGTTGCTGGAAGGTCGCAAAACCAAAAATTAAATGATTTATTATATAGAATGATTAGTTTTTGACTGTAAAAACTACCAACCAACGGATCTACCGAATGGCATTTTGAATTTACCCACACAGGTGTCGAGTGACGATTACAGTACACTATAAACATCAGCTAATTTCAGATGCCTACAGCCAGATATGTTTAGCTACTTCCACATACAGCTAGCTACGCTACAGCTAGGTACCATAGCTACGACATAGCGAGCTGCGTCAAATACATTGGTGGATATTTGTGTACGAATAATCTTTGCGCAGTAATTCCAGCGCGGATGATATTATTCCCAAAGACGTTGCGATGGTGATCAATTGAACAGGTTTACCAGGGAGTATCGTGTAAAAGTGCAATTTACACCGTGCTAGATAAGAACCTACCTTTTTAATACACTGTATAATATCGGCAATCGAATTCAACATGCTGTGGCAATTACACTGGCTGCGTGTAAGGAGACGGACTGAGAACAAGATAGTGACCTGACGATGGTACTCCTGAGTACCTTGCGCCACTACTTCACCAATACGCACCATGCCGTTCCCTACGCTCTGCAAGCGGGTTCCAAGGGTGAACTTAGAACGTTTCGGGCGTCGAACATTTGCCTGTGCTGGCCTTACTATGTGGGATAAACTGCCTACTAATATTCGTAACAACGACATCCTCCCTCAATTCAAGAAGTAACTAAAGACATCTTTCTTCTCCACTTATATGTTTTTATATCCAATGATCTTATTACATTTTATTGATCTTATTTATCATTACACTGTATTGTAAAATTGATGTTTTAACGGTTTTTTTCTATTTCACATATTTAAAAGTATATTTTACGAATGTAGTTTACATGTAAATATTTACTTAAAATAATTTATGCGTGTTGACATTTTGCATAGTTTTTAACATTCTACAGCGTATTATTATTATTATTAGTTTATCAGTTATAACTACCAAGTTTTAACTTAATTAATTTTAAACTATTTAGAATGTAACGTGTCTGTACACACCCGGTGTCAAAATAAACTGTTATTATTATTATTATCATTAATGTTTCTCGTATTATAGTACAAACTTGCAGTTTGCACGCAGCAACAGACCACTTGTTTGCCTAGGCGTCATCTGGTGACGTGATCACAACTCAGTTGTCTTAGGTATGAGAAATACCATACAGAAAAGCCATGCATATAAAAACACGTAAGTAAAAACACTAAATAACTACCGCTGTGTTTTCTGAAGTGCATCGCAAGATCAGAGGTCAGTGACCAATAAAGCAAATTAATATTATATTATATATATTCGTCAAAAAATGAACGCAAGTTTTTCTTGCAAATAAAATAATTTATTTATATAGACGTGATAACTTCAGTATTGTGTGCAAGATGTGTTTAGCAAAGCATGTGGTCTCCCTGCATTGGCTGCAAGCCCGGATTGTGCTGCGCATAGACTGTATGTGTATGTAGTCAGTAACGAGACGACGCACTTCGGTGGCTCGCCTCTTACCTTACCGACAAAACACAGTGCGTCAGCGTTGACGGTCATCTTTCTTGCGATAGCCGACTACGAAATTGATTGCCACGGGGCAGTGTTTTGGGCCTTCTGCTATTTCCTATATACTGTGCTGGTCTTTCGGATATCTTCACGAAGTACGGCGTATGCTACCACGTATATGCTGACGACACTCAACTCTATGTCGACTTTCCGCGAAATGATTCTACGTCCGCCGCCGACCGGATATCCCTTTGTGTCACTGACATGAAAGTATAACTAGCGTCGCGTTGCTTGCTGTTGAACGAGACGATGACAGAGGCGATACTGTTTTCAGCACCAAACAACCGCGTTCCACAGTCTCTTCCTCTCTCAACGCCATCTGCGGTTGCAATGTCAGCATTTCAGCCAACATACGTGACCTTGGAGTATCTACACGTTCTCAAACTGGGGGTCATTTAGCAATTTCAGGGGGGTCGTCCCATGTCCTTGGTTAATTTGTCACGTACACTAAACAGTTACAATTAATCGCAGGCGATGTCCTAGATGCTTATACAATTATGGAGACATCATTAAGTCTTGTCTCTTTAGAAATAGCACAGGAAAAGAAACTTCACACTTTTGTGGACAGCTGGTTGAATTTTTTCCTAGGCTATGACTAGTTATGTTTTTGGGGAGAAAAGTGCTGAAAAACGCTGTGTAAAATTATCTATTTTGAAGGATACTGTCCACCACAGAATGTGAAAACCCTATTTGATATCAAAGAAGATGTGATACATTAAATAGAAAAAAACTGTTCAGCATGCAACTATGTCAAACTATTGATATTGCGTTCTACTATTAACTGGCAATGTTCACCAGACACATTTGCCGTGGTGCTCAAAATGGAGAATTTTAATTTTTACGACACCGAACTAACAACCAAAGGCCAAGATGTGATGAAGAAACCTTCTGAATTCATGAAGCTGAATGCTGGAAGTAATGAAATAAGTGCCATCATGTCTTGTCTTTTTAAAAACATCAGTCTGGATATGAACTCTGTTCATGAAAATGTTTCTATTTAGCGCGCAAATCCACTGGCTGTTCAAAAGTACTGACAGTGTTGCCCCATTCAAAGAACATCTATAGCTGTCATCGACAGCACAAACAAAATGGATCTGCTCTAAACATAGCCAAAAGATGGTTGACTTATAGCCTACATCGTGAATACGTTCAACAGCTTAACTCTCTGAACTTGACAGGTTTGATCATCGATTTCTTTTGGAGAAATTCAAAACCAACGATCGCAAAATTGGAGGCGCAACATTTCATTTGTCAAGTTGGAAACAATATCAAAACTCATAGTTCGTCTAAAGACGTTTTGACCCCCAAAGAACTTACCCAAAAAGCGTTTGACCCCATCAACAATTAAATTGTGGGGGCCACTGGGCGACTGCCCCGTCTGCCAGGCACTAAATCCAGCACTGCGGCATACATCTGCTACGCGATCGGTAAGCTTTTGTTGTCTCCTTTGATCGATAAGCTTTTATTGTCTCCCTTGATCGATAAGCTTTTGTTGTCTTCCTTGATCGATAAGCTTTTGTTGTCTTCCTTGATCGATAAGCTGTTATTGCCTTCCTTGATCGATAAGCTTTTGTTGTCTTTCTTTCCCCCACTAGATTTGCAGCGACGTTTCGAAGACGAATCTGATGACGATATCGATTTGGACGACTGGGAGTGGCGACGCTTGGGCTTCTTGATTCTGGCGGGCTCCTTAGGGCCGTGGGCGCCCGAGCGATGCTTTCGAGGCCGTCTCGACTTTTGGTGTGGCTTCGGGAGCGGCATACTGCCTCGGGCGACGCTGCCGTGTTTATCCGACCACAAGCTGCTTACACTGAGCATTTTTGGTACCTTTTGCGGCATCGTCAACTTAGTCATGTCGCTAGGTTCCTCTTCTTCGTCTCGCCTAGACAAACACACGCGCACTTAGTCGTTGTTGTCGTCGTCATCGTCGTCATCACCATCATCATCATTATTATCACCATCATCATCATAACTCTAACCCTTTCTCCCATCATTGCGTGTGTCTTCCCCTCGCCTAGACAAACACACGCGCACTTAGTCGGCGCTAACATCGCGTCGCCTTCAGCGTTCTCGACGTAACAATTATCGTTGTTATTATTATCGTCGTTAGTGTTTTGTAAACTGTCTTATTAATATTTCCATTTAATAACTGTCAATAGTTCGTCTGCATCGTCATCCTGTTCATCGTCGTTATCATCGTCGTTATCATCATCATCGTTATCGTCATCGTGGTTGTCATCATCACCATCATCACCAACATCATCATCATCATCACCATCACCATCATCATCACCATCACCATCACCATAATCACCATCATCATCACCGTCATCACCGTCATCACCGTCATCACCGTCATCACCGTCATCACCGTCATCATCATAGCCTTCGTCAAGCCTGATTTTATTGGAATTTATGATATCGCTAAACTTGGTATCGCGCATCTTTGTCACAGTCATCATTATTTATAAGTGTGCTTTGATTGCCAAACGACCGGGCGTTGTATTAATTTCCAAATTGTGCTGGTGTTGCTGCTGAAATATTCAACCTTCAAATATTGTATGATCTACGACGTTTATAGACCTATATCCATATCACTTACATCCATGTCACTCACAACCATATCAAATACATTCATGTTACTTACATCCACTTCACATACACGGTTGTCATTTACGTCCATGTCACGTACAATGATGTCACTTACATTCCTGTCACTACATACATGTCACGTTCATCCACTGCACATCAACGTCACTCAGATCCATGTCAGTCACACCCATGTCACTTAATTACACCCATGTCACTTACACCCATGTCACTTACACCCATGTCACTCACACCCATGTCACTCACACCCATGTCACTCACGCAGATGTCCATGTCACTTACACCCTGTCACTTATTTCCATTTGACTTATATCCATGTCGCTTAATTACATGTCATTTACATCCGTGTCACTTACATCCACTTACATAGCGGGCGTGTTGACGACAACGTATTTCAACAACTTGCGCGTGTAAAATAGTTGCAAAGGGACGACAAAACGGTGAGGTGTGTGTGAGCGTGTGTGTTAGTGCGTGCGTGCGTGCGTGCGGGTGTGAATACGTGCGTGAGCATGCTTAAGTGTTGCTTGTGTGTGCGTGCGTGCGTGAATGTGTGTACGTGTGCGCGCGGTGGTGCGTGTATGAGTGCGTGCGTGTATGTGTATGCGTATGTGTGTGTGCGCGTGTGTGCGTGCGTTTGTGTGAGCATACGTGTGTGTATGAGTGTGTGTATATATATATGGGTGTGGTGGTGCGAGAGTGCGTGTGTCCGTGCGTGTGTGAGTGTGTGCATATGTGTGTGCGTGCGTGCGTGCGTGCGTGCGTATGTGCATGTGTGTTTTCATGCTTGCGCGTGTGTTTAGAGAAGTAGATGTACACTACATTTGTGGGTTGCCGGCCCTGACGCAGTAGATGATGCCGTAGATCCAGACCACCAGGCCAAACGTGCCGAGGAGAATGATAATGATAATCGACAAGAACGTCTGCTGTTGAAATATTGTCGACCGGCCTGAAACTGATCAGTGACGGGATACTTGTTGAACAATCCTTGAGCACGCATCGTAGCAGTTCGATCAATGGAAATAACCTAAACTACTTTGTATCGCACCACAATGCATACATCACATCAGACATCACACACCACAAGGCATACATCACATCAGACATCACACACCACAAGGCATACATCACATCAGACATCAGACATCACACACACCACAAGGCATACATCACATCAGACATCACACACCACAATGCATACATCACATCAGACATCACACACCACAAGGCATACATCACATCAGACATCACACACCACAATGCATACGTCACATCAGACATCACACACCACAAGGCATACATCACATCAGACATCACACACCACAAGGCATACATCACATCAGACATCACACACCACAATGCATACGTCACATCAGACATCACACACCACAATGCATATATTACATCAGACATCACACACCACAAGGCATATATTACATCAGACATCACACACCACAAGGCATACATCACATCATACATCACACACAACAAGGCATGCATCACATCAGACATCACACACCACAAGGCATACATCACATCAGACATCACACACCACAAGGCATACATCACATCAGACATCATACACCACAATGCATACGTCACATCAGACATCACACACCACAAGGCATACATCACATCAGACATCACACACCACAAGGCATACATCACATCAGACATCATACACCACAAGGCATACATCACATCAGACATCACACACCACAAGGCATACATCACTTCAGACATCACACACCACAAGGCATACATCACATCAGACATCACACACCACAAGGCGTACAGTTAGTCACGCATCCTCTGAGTTATTTTGTTAGGGGCTTAATCCTACAGACAGAGACACACACTCAGAGGCATACACTGAGGTGCATCATTTTTATAGCCACAGGTGTATAGTCGGAGACACTTCGAGACATGCAGCGAAAGGCATACTTGGCGAGGAACAACCAGAGGCACACCGGGGAAAGAGAGGGTCGCAGATCACGAAATACAACGCACGAGGCACACAACAACAAACAAAAGGAAGAAAGGGACCAATATATATGAAAGAACATTTTCTTCAATAGTGTACTTACATATACCGACATAGATTGTTGATATGACAATTTAAAATAACGGTGCAACATAATGCTTCGATAACTACGAAAACGTTCTCACACACACGATAACGTACACGTACCACATACATACGCGCGCACGCACGCACGCACGCACACACCCACACACACACAATCGACAATGTACTTCCACACACGACCACAGAGTCACATACACGACAATGTACCCCCCACACGACAACGTACCCCCACACACGACAACGTATCTGCACACACGACAACGTACCCCACATTCGACGACGTATCTCCACACACGACAACATACCCCCACACACGACAACTTACCCACACACATGACAACGTACCTTCTACACATGACAACGTACCTCCACACGCGTCAACGTACTCACACATAGGACAAAGTACCTGAACACAACGTGCCGGAGAAGCCCTGTGGACACATGCATCTAAATGCTTCGTAGCCTACGACGTTCAAGCACGTAGCGCCATTCTTGCATCTCGTGGTCCAACAGCCGATAGAGTCTGGGGAGTGGAACATCAAACACATGGTCCAACAGCCGACAAGTTCTGGGAAGTGTAACATCGAACACATGGACCAACAGCCGACATGTTCTGGGAAGTGTAACATCGAACACATGGACCAACAGCCGACAAGTTCTTGGAAGTGTAACATCGAACACATGGACCAACAGCCGGCAGGTTCTGGGGGAAGGTAACGTCGAACACATGAACCAACAGCCGACAAGTTCTGGGAAGTGTAACATCGAACACATGGACCAACAGCCGACAAGTTCTGGGAAGTGTAACATCGAACACATGGACCAACAGCCGACAAGTTCTTGGAAGTGTAACATCGAACACATGGACCAACAGCCGACAAGTTCTGGGAAGTGTAACATCGAACACATGGACCAACAGCCGACAAGTTCTGGGAAGTGTAACATCGAACACATGGACCAACAGCCGACAAGTTCTGGGAAGTGTAACATCGAACACATGGACCAACAGCCGGCAGGTTCTGGGAAGTGTAACGTCGAACACATGGACCAACAGCCGACATGTTCTAGGAAGTGTAATATCGATCACATGGACCAACAGCCGACAAGTTATGGGAAGTGTAACATCGAACACATGGACCAACAGCCGCCAGGTTCTGGGGGAAGGTAACATCGAACACATGGACCAACAGCCGGCAGGTTCTGGGGGAAGGTAAAGTCGGACAAATGGACCAACAGCCGACAAGTTCTGGGAAGTGTAACATCGAACACATGGACCAACAGCCGACAAGTTCTGGGAAGTGTAACATCGAACACATGGACCAACAGCCGCCAGGTTCTGGGGGAAGGTAACGTCGAACACATGGACCAACAGCCGACATGTTCTGGGAAGTGTAACATCGAACACATGGACCAACAGCCGGCTGGTTCTGGGGGAAGGTAACGTCGAACAAATGGACCAACAGCCGACAAGTTCTGGGAAGTGTAACATCGAACACATGGACCAACAGCCGGCAGGTTCTGGGGGAAGGTAACGTTGAACACATGGACCGACAGCCGACAAGTTCTTGGGGATGGTAACAACGTTCTGGGTGAAGGTAACATCGTACACATGGTCCAACAGCCGGCATGTATATGGGTGAAGGTAACATCGAACATATGATCCAACAGCCGACATGTACATGAATGAAGGTAATATCGAACACACATTCCTACGAGCACCTTTTTGTTGCTGATGTTGCTTGACAACAGGTAGACCCTAATTCACTTACCGTTAACGACTGCACTCAACAACGAAAATATATCATTTAGCACCAGAACATTACACGCTGACGTTCGTGCAATACATTTTTGTCTTCTCTATGTTAAGCATCGAGGTGTGAAAATAATAATTTAAATACGCGTCGATCCGGGCATGTTATGTTTTGAATTAAATCTGGCTTCGCTGCGAGTGCTTGAGTAAAATCGCAGGTGCCTAGCTGCCGAACAGACGCGTGTAGCAGCGTTTGAAGTAGGTGATTGCCACAAATCAGATATGTGTTTTGATATCTCCGCCGCCATGACGTCACACAACACATTCGGGGATGTGTCACACTACATAGGCCGCAGCCGACTCCCCACATACCACGACACGACACGTACGCCGATGTCTTAATTAGCGTAAGACCACATTTAGTGTCTGTGCGACATTACGCACTGAACGTGTTCCCTGGAAAATAGCGTGTTACTGTAATGTTTGTATCTTTTCGGGCACTTTGACATGGGACATGTTGGTCCAGTGAATACTGAATGTACTACTGCAGTAGATTTTTCACCAGGTAACAATAAATATGCGCCAGTCACTCGCGTCTTCGCACAGTGGCTATTTAGCAGAACGCACCAATATTTCCAAATTCGTCACCAGATTGGGACGAAATTGAAGGGTATCAGGTTTGGGTGGAGTTTTCTGAAAAACGAGGTCCATCCAG
>OZ023215.1:48308257-48586486 GCA_963995525.1 Escarpia spicata | reverse complement strand
GCAAGGCCAACGACCATGGACGAGACGCTCCGACTACTTACCTTGGCATAGCTCCCCGCCGTACCCGGGTCGACAGAGGCAGATGAGTCTGCCTCCCTTGGCCACGCACGTCCCGCCGTGGAAGCACTCGTGGTCATGGCATAACGTCTCTACACAACACCAACACGAGCTGCATCATCGCCATCACCATCACCATCACCATCAAGTGATGACTAGAATTGTAAAATTGTCCAGTTTATCCGTTCCTATTTTTATTTAGCAGTTATGCTCATGAAAAATCCCAAGCCTCTTGCATCGGTCATTGGCGTCGGAACGTTATGAATATCCAAGGACTGTGGCTCCCTGAAAACCTCCAACTGCACCCCCCTCTTGAGGTTCACAAAATACTCAAACTTCAAACTACATTCCTGCACTCACTTTCACACGTAACACAAATCCCATTTTATGACAACCCAAACACTGTTGTGACCTTATTGGGAAAACGAAACCACGTTATATTCCAACAAAAGGTCATGGTAGGTCTGAAGAAAAAAAAATCCCGTTATTCAAAAACCAAAAGAGCCCGTTGCAATTAAAAAAAATCCCGTTATTCAAAAACCAAAAGAGCCCGTTGCAATTAAAAAAAATCCCGTTATTCAAAAACCAAAAGAGCCCGTTGCAATTAAAAAAAATCCCGTTATTCAAAAACCAAAAGAGCCCGTTGCAATTAAAAAAAAACCGTTTCAGTAGCGGGTTTCTGGCTAAGGGCCTGAACACCACCTGCTTATGTTCATTGCTTTGTATCCACACGGGCAAGGCCCCGAATGACACCAATGTAGGATATGTGGTCAGAATGACAGTAAGCACTTTAAAGAGAGGCACAAACTCCCTATTGTGTTTCATTTATTAATTCACATAATGTTCTTTAGAGTAAACTAACTATGTTCAAAGTGTAATGTCTGCCAAATTGTGTTTACTAAGTCCCTAACACGGTTCGCAATTTGGAAGGTACGACCCGGAAGCATGTTCAAATAGTAAACGAAACATCCAGTTTCAAAACAAGGTCCATTGGCAATACGGCCCAATCGGGCTGAGTTAACTGCAATAACCTTTGATGTTGAGCAATGCCCTATTTTCCCACATTCAACACAGCAGACTTCCTGTTACATATTACTACACCCAATAATTCAGGGTAGAGGAACTGGCTTGCTCCCTTTAATATTTCAATATGGATGCTAACGACAATAGTGTAATGCCCTACACTAACAAAACACACATCCTCTATCATGGATAATTTGGCAGTTCGTAAACGGCTTTAGTTAATCAACTTCGTGATTACTTCGGAAACCAAGCTAATATTTTAGTTCAATTCTATATACCAAATGATACATACTATCCTCAGATCAGTTGGTGGACGGTTTACGCAACTTAGCACAATCGTTGGAAACACGCAGGACATAACGAAACTCGCCAAACGTCCTGTATTAATCGTTAATCTAGGAACTTTTGAAAACAAAAGTGTTCCAGGTCCTTCTCGGGATCTTAGATCCACCCTGAAAGTCTGGCGCAAGAGATATATAGCGCCTAAGAGAAGTACCACACTAAACATTGTCTACATGCAGAAGCTAACTCGAAATATCAGATGAGCGGTAGGCACAACCTAACGGACCGACTTCAATCCCTCCCTCTCCCCCCACACACAAAATTCACTTCGTTTCAAAGCCCTACAGAGTCACCGTCAAGTGATAAATGTTCGAAATTACGCCATCCCGCAAACATTATTCAATATCAACGTTTGCGTACGTCTACAATATAGACTTATTTTGGCCACGTCATACATATAACTTTGGAAAGCACACTATCTCCCCGTAAATACGAGATACGACGGGGAGGCACCAAGTGGTGCAGTAGATGTGGAGTGAAGGGCCAAAGAGATTACCATCAAACGTTGAATGTTCAAAACTGCGCCATTCCGCAAACTGTGTACAATTGCAAATGTTACATATCTACTTTCTCTACCTACACTAGGTGATATTATACACCGTAAGAGAATGAATTGCATCCCCGTCAAAAGGTGTATGACATAGAGCTGAAAAAAAATGGTGCTATATAAGTATATGAAGGGAAAGTTGAACACGGTCCCCATCGATGTAGTTACAATTTATAGTAGACCAGCCAAATATTGAAAGGTCCTCAAGAATTGTTAATATAATGAAGTGCCAACTATCGGCTGTGACCCGTTTTACCACCTGTACAGTTCACTCCCTTGTAATCGGTCGCGCAGAAACACGTGTATTTCCCATATGAGTCCTCACACGTCGCTCCGTTCTTGCACATGCCCAAATGACACAACTTCCGGTCTACAAGAAATATTCAGGATAATTTATTTTGACGAAGCCAAATTTAACCAAGAATATGTAAAACTATTTTTCTACTAATATTCAGATTAGGCTTTGTTACTTCTTGTATATATTAGTACATTTGTTACTAATAGTGGTATATAAGAACATAGATCCATAAACATGTATCCATCACACGTTTATGCGAGAACGACACGCACGCACGCACGCACGCACGCACGCACCCACACACGCACGTGTGTGTGTATGTGTGTGTGAGCGTCACAGTTTGTTAAATATACGATTTGTTAGTTGATTCGTAATGGAGAATTCATGATCACTTACACAGGCATATGAAAGAACCGTCTGTGTAGTTGGGAACACACATTCGATCCTTACATATTCGAGCGCCGTTGATGCAAGGATGCACGTCTGTAACAGGCAGCAGAGTCTCGTTAATACGAACTGGTGTGTGTACGTATCATGATACATGTCGATTAGGGGTGCGGGTCCTTTTCGACATTTGAGTCGTACAACAATTATTATACATTGCGGTAATCCCTGTTTTGTTTACACCATTGTAAAAATGAAGATATTACATTTCACTAAGAACCATTATTAGTGTAAACATATTAATGTTAAATTAACAATTATATAATAACTACTTTGAGGAAGAATGTAGGGTCTACATACTTAATACATATTTTAATACATGTCTTTCCTCAAAGATCCGCATATAAAGGAATGAAGCCGATAAATCTCCATATAGTAAATACAGTAATGAAATAAATATACTAAAATAGTTATGTTAATTAGAGATCAATGCGGTTAACAGTATGTAGAAATACGACAAAGTAAATACATATAACTAAAATAGTGTATATGTAATTATAATAAATAAATGAATAAATACATACATAAATTGATTAATACATAATAAGAGAACTGCATTAATGCAGGAACTGTCATGCTGGACTAGAAAGAGAGTCAATAGAAATGAGTTTACGCGGGCTTTAAACGAGTAGTGTGTCCGAGTTTGTAATGTCATAAGGTAGAGTGTTCCACAAAGTCGTCGCGGCTGGGTGTCCCCAGCCTTGACATGAGTCCGCTGAACAGGTAACATGTTATTGCTGTGCACACGACTAACATTGTAGACTCAGCAAAAACACTGTAGACACTACTACCGCACTGAAAATAATAAAAACGTCCGAGAGCTACTAACATTCGCACTTGTAACCGAAGAACCCGACAGTACACGTGCACTTATCAGTATTGGTCCGCGCATTGTGCGTGCAAACCCCGTCGTTTAGACATGGATTTCTACACCTTCTGTAGCCTGAAAGGAGAGGAAAGGAGCGACATGAAATATATGGTACTTGGCACGCAGACAAAGGTGACAGTTCTCTGCGGTGCACACTTTTCAAACTGCTAACAGAAATCCATAAGCTCGCAAGCGAACCTTACGATAATCTATATCCGCTGGCTTGCCACGCATGCTCATAGAGTCATCGCTGTGTAAACTGGGATACATGATGAGCGTAACATTTCAAAGAGTCGTCAAGATCTCATATCCGGCCTACACACAGGACACAAAGATTTATCACGGAAGATACTGTTTTAAGTATTACTTTGGAAGAAAAAGATTTAGGAGTAACAATTAATAACGTCACGAAGGTTTCATATCAGTGAGCGATTGTAGTTTCGAGGGGAAATATAAAGTTATTGTGTTAATTAAATAAAATATGATTCAAAAAGTCCACAATGACTTACGTGTTGTTAACTTGAATAAGTTATAAACATATCGTATCGATGGTTAAAGTAAAAACCTATTTACGGGACACGTTATGATCAAAAAATTATAACAACACAAATTGAAATATTGTGTAAAATAGGTGATTAGCTGCAGTGGTAGAGATAGCCTATCTGGACGAGTGCACTGGTAACGTATACAAGTGCATTATTATTATTGTTGTTGTTGTTGTAGTTTTAAAGCGAGGTCATGCTTAACAAATATGTTATGTTTTTGGGAAGACATCACTAAGTGGGTAGATGAGGGATCACCAGTAGATATCGTCTACTTAGATTTTCAAAAAGCTTTCAACAAAGTACCACATCAAAGATTACTGCTTAAACTAAAGACCCATGGCATAGGAAATGGTATAATAAACTGGATAGAACAATGGCTGATTGACAGAAGACAACGTTCAGTAGTTGATGGGGAGGCTTCAAACTGGAAACCGATATTGAGTGGGGTACCACAGGGATCAGTACTAAGACCTATATTATTCTTAATATATGTCAACGATTTGGATGATGAAATAATGCGGCTTAATAACACTAGAGACCAGGAGATTGAGAGGAGATCAGATAGAAGTGTTTAAAGTATTGAATGGTTATGAAAATATTGATAGAAATATGTTTTTCTCAGTTAAGAAAGATAGAAGGACTAGAGGACATGAAGTTACATTAGCAAAGGAGCAGAGTAGTTTGGATATAAGAAAGTTCTCATTTTCACAAAGGACTGTAAATGAATGGAACAGATTACCTGCTGATTGTGTGGGTGCTAGTAGCGTGAATGTTTAAAAATAAAATCGACACATACCTCAGAAGGACGGGATACACATAGATAAAAAGGTCGGACTCTCGATAAGCCAAAGGGCTTCCTTGTCCACCTGCTACCTAGAGTTAATTCTCTGGGTGGCAATCTTGTTAAATCTTGTTAGTTGTTTTTTAGTATTATTATTGTTTTTTATATTATTATTATTATCGTTGTTATTGTTGTTGTTTTTATTATTATTGTTGTTTTTATAATTGTTTTTTAAAATTAATATTTGTTGTTGTTTGTTTTAATTATTATTTGTTGTTGTTGTTTTTATTATTATTATTATTATTATTATATAAACACATGCATTTTGTTATGCATTCTTGGAAAAGGAAGTTTGGAAACAAAAAAACAAAAGTTATTGTACAATGGCTTACCAATTATAATGACGATGGTACGACCCAATCGTGTATGGGATACTACTCACGGTCTCTTTAACAATATATATAACCTTGCATGGTGGGCGGTATTTTGAATATATTCAAAATACCGCCCACCATGCAAGGTTACACACATTGTTAATAACAGCCGGCTAAAATACTCGAAAACAAAGGCCACGTATTTTCACTACGCGTGTTTTCAAATACACCGTAGAAAGATATAATATGTATCTATATGGCAAACGTTTTAAATATTAATGAAAACGGCATATTCAAATTATTGGGAAGCGCTAGGCGGGACGCCCAGTATGGTGGGTGACACCAGTTGACCGTTCCATCACGTAGCCTATTGCCTAGCAAAAACTCCGTCAAGCCAACAAAAATGGATCCCGAACACAAGATTTAACAAGATTGCCATCCAGAAAATTACTCTGCATGGCAGTTGGACAAGGAAGCCTTTTGGCTTATCGAGAGTCCAATACTTTTTATCTACATGTATCCCGCCTTTTTAAGGTGTGTGTCGATTTTATTTTTAAACATATTCACGCTACTAGCACCAACACAATCAGGAGGTAATCTGTGCCATTAATTTACAGTCCTTTGTGAGAATGAGAACTTTCTTATATCTAATCTACACTGCTCCTTTACTAATGTAGCTTCATGTCCTCTGGTCCTTCTATCTTTCTTAACTGAGAAAAAAATGTTTCTATCAATATTTTCATAACCATTCAATATTTTAAACACTTCTATGTGATCTCCTCTCAATCTCCTGGTCTCTAGTGTTGTTAAACCACATTCTTTTAGGCGTATTTCGTAACTAAGATCCCTCAGATTTGATATCATTTTAGTCGCTCTCCTCTGTACTCTTTCTAGCATATCTATGTCCTTCTTGCGATATGGCCTCCATGCTTGTATACAATATTCTAAATGAGGCCTCACTATTGTTTTGTACAGCGGTACTATTAATTCTTTTTTCTTATACGCTATATTTCGTCTAATTAATCCAAGGATTTGATTTCCCTTTGACGCTGCAATTCCGCACTGCTCTGAAACCTTCATATCAGCACACGTGGTGCGTTCGTGCATTACGTCGTATATGTGGTTGACACAGTTGGTTTCTTTATGACAAACGCATAAGGCAAACCTTCTAAAGTGACAATTGTATGCGGGAATGTTTGATCTATGAGAAAATATCAACAAAGCAAAATATACGACGGAACGTTCGATCCCACCACGTGTACGGCATCCATATTGATGCCTTGACGGAGGTTTTGCTAGGCACCAGGTGACGTGATTGATATGTCAAGACTGCGATGGTGTTTGAGGAAATGTTGTTTGTAGCCATTAGCTGGTTTCGCGCACCCATTGTCAACAGAAGTTCGATGCTGTGGACGGGTTTGTGGAAACTTCGCCACGACAATGCGCCAACCGTGCCATTGTATTGACCGAATATATTGGACTCGGCACACGAGGTCTGGCTGCCACCGCTCGCCTCCGTCGGGTTGAACCAGCCGCCGGTGTTGAGGGTCGTGGCGCAGTGAGTCTCCGTGAAGTCATGGTCGGGTGACGAGAACGGGTAGCCGGTATTCAAAGAGTTACCTGAACAACAATTACCGGTAGCCTAGAGTAACGAGTTACCTGAATGACAAGAACGGGTAGTCGAGAGTCAATGAATTCCCTGAATGACAAGAACGGGTAGCCAAGAGTCAACTAGTTACCTGAACGACAAGAACGAGTAGCCTAGAGTCAACGAGTTACCTGAATGTCAAGAACGGGTAGCCTAGAGTCAACTAGTTACCCGAATGTCAAGAACGGGTAGCCTAGAGTCAACGAGTTACCTGAATGTCAAGAACGGGTAGCCTAGAGTCAACGAGTTACCTGAATGTCAATAACGGGTAGCCTAGAGTCAATGAGTTACCTGAATGACAAGAACGAGTAGCCTAGAGTCAACGAGTTACCTGAATGACAAGAACGGGTACCCTAGAGTCAACGAGTTACCTGAATGTCAAGAACGGGTAGCCTAGAGTCAACGAGTTACCCGAATGTCAAGAACGGGTAGCCTAGAGTCAACGAGTTACCTGACTGACAAGAACGGTAGCCTAGAGTCAACGAGTTACCTTACTGACAAGAACGGTAGCCTAGAGTCAACGAGTTACCTGAATGTCCAGAACGGGTAGCCTAGAGTCAACGAGTTACCTGAATGTCAAGAACGGGTAGCCTAGAGTCAACGAGTTACCCGAATGTCAAGAACGGGTAGCCTAGAGTCAACGAGTTACCTGAATGTCCAGAACGGGTAGCCTAGAGTCAACGAGTTACCTGAATGTCAAGAACGGGTAGCCTAGAGTCAACGAGTTACCTGAATGTCAAGAACGGGTAGCCTAGAGTCAACGAGTTACCTGAATGTCAAGAACGGGTAGCCTAGAGTCAACGAGTTACCTGAATGTCAAGAACGGGTAACCTAGAGTCAACGAGTTACCTGAATGTCAAGAACGGGTAGCCTAGAGTCAACGAGTTACCTGAATGTCAAGAACGGGTAGCCTAGAGTCAACGAGTTACCCGAATGTCAAGAATGGGTAGCCTAGAGTCAATGACTTATCTAAACGACAAGAAAAATTAGTCGAACATGAATTAATTACCTGAACGACAAGAACGGGTAGCCGAGAGTCAACGAGTTACCTGAATGATAAGAACGGGTCGCTTGCAGTTAACGAGTTACTTGAGCGACATTCACACAGCTGAGTGAAGTTGAGCAACGTAGAGTGGCAAATTGTGCCAACGGTTCGACACGGCAACACATAATTCAAACCCGGGTTGAGAGTCCGATGCTCTAGTCATTGCGCCACTTATTTATTAATGTATAGATTATTATTGTTGTTATTGTTAGTATTATGTTTATCATCATCATTACTATATAATTATTTATTATTATTATTATGGACGTGTGTGGTACACTCTATACCTTGTCGCTGTCGTCAATGCACTTACCCGTCTTGTACGCGGATTCGACGTGACTGTAGCGAATGGCATATCGCAACACTTTACTGAGAACGCGGAAACCGGCGTATTTTATCGAGCCAATTTTTCCAATCGGTGATTTCATTATGACCGTCAACGACATTCTGTAGTCTTTCGTCACTCGGTAGGCGGTCTCAAGTCCAGCCCAAATGTGTTTGCCTGTGGCATCTTTGAACCCATTCACGTAGGCCTTCCATCTGCGAGCGTGGAATGACAGTGTGGGGCCCTCTCGCCTGAGCAGCACCTGGAGGTGGACACGTGTCGATATGGAATATCTCTTACATTACCTTAGGGCGACCGGGGTGTAAATTGATGTTTGTGGAGAGCCTGAAGGTGGTTTTTGACGAACTTAAAACGGGGGGTACACATTAAGGTCTTGGAGAGACATAAGGTGTGTGTTTTGGTGAGCGACAATAGGGTGCAAATCGAGGTTTTTTTGAGAGTCTCAACACCCAATGTAAAACACATTCCGACGCCAGTGATATGACATCTACTATTATAAAACATTACGGTTCCTTGTTTGTTTGTTAGCTAGCGGGCACATTGGGTTGGTTTGTAGATTGAGATTTTTTAGAAATGCGTCCGGGGAGTGGGGATACACACATACACACACGTACACACGTACACACGTACACACGTACACACGTACACACGTACACACGTACACACGTACACACGCACACACGCACACACGCACACACGCACGCGCTTTCGAAAGATCATTCATAGACAGTCTGCTCTTCAGAATACCGGTTTCGCGGGAGGCTGCAACTAACCAACTTTGCAGGCTTGTTCTTTCCCTTCAGGGAGAACTCGCACCGGGCGTTGGCGCTACCGGCCAACGTCTGTAGTCTGAAGATGGTGGGCCTGAAGGTCCGCAGGAAGCAATGCGCGTCATCGCAGTTACGAACTGCAAGTAGTGTGATGTGTTCTGTTAGTATTATCATTCATTATCGTGTTATTCTGCATCCCAACCGAACATTGATTTAGTTAGCCTCGAGTAATGAGTGTCGCACGCAACGGTTGGGCTGCTAACTATTATAGTCGCCAAACTACAACCAAAACGTGCTGATCTTGGTGGGTTAATCGGTAGCGTGTCGAGCAGCTGTTTTTAGTGTCCTCGGTTCTAATCACGTAGATTACTCGAAACTTTTGTTTCTATTATTTAGTTTAAGATTATCATATTTTGTATAATACTTTCTCGGGCACTATTTCGTAATTTCATTTCGTTATCAAAAACATACATAATATATAAACATTCTGGGGGATAGACGTACTAACTGGCAGTGAGCAGTCAAAACGCGATTCTGAGCTAGGCTATCTTCCTGGCGTAGTCACGCATCCAGGCGAGAGTCGGTTAAGGGAGACTAATTAAAACGCGGCAAATCCTGACAATACGTCACATATAACTTCAAAAATTGATGACGCTTTAATTCATGAGTATACCAGTGTTGCCATCTAGCGGATAACATTCAGAAGGGCCATTCAGAGCCAGACTATCTTCCTGGCGAAGTAACGCAGCAAGGCGAGAGTCGGTTACTCGAAACTATGATTTAGTATTATTAATAATTAAAAATGGTCTTAGGCCATGCTGCAAGTTATCTGTATTGTGTTGAAAATTGGATATCCGCAGTTCTCACGATTGACAGTGTATATATATATATATATATATATATATATATATATATATATATATATATCTTTTATCGCCCATTCTGAGTAGGCATGCACATTTCAATGGTAAATGTTTTCACTTCTAAATTTCGAGCGCGTAAACAAGGACTACCATATATAATAAGGCTCCATATTATGTTGTCTTCGCACAGAATTAGCTACTTGTGAAACAAATCTAAAAAATCTAAAATCTCCATCGAATAGATAGGCGCGACTCAAACCACTCGCTTGGAACTTGCGTCGAAAAAAGATGGCGAGACGCAGTGCTCTAATTTTTCCGATTTAGGCATCGGACAAAATAAGTTTTTCACTTTGTCTCATAAATGAGTAGGCTTCTGTCACAACTAATGTAAACGTTATATATAAAAATATAATAACACAATTGCATAAAACCGCTGTGCTTCATTTCCCCTTTAATAGCTTTCACAGGACAAATAACTTAACCCGAACAGACAGATCATTCCAATCCATTGATGGTCGATGTTTAGAACGGCTGTATGCCTAGAATCATCCGCGATATAACGCCTCAGTGGCGCGCTCTGGAGAATGTCTTACCATTCAATTTGTTCAATAGCTCTGACTAACACTCTTCGTGATTTTTAAGACATAGTCAGTAGTTACGTCAGAAGCGAATGAACAGAGGCATAGGCAAGTGAACCACGGTGTCTCGGAGGGGATACACTTAGGCAAGTGGACTACGGTGTCTCGGAGGGGATACACTTAGGCAAGTGGACTACGGTGTCTCGGAGGGGATACACTTAGGCAAGTGGACCACGGTGTCTCGGAGGGGATACACTTAGGCAAGTGGACTACGGTGTCTCGGAGGGGATACACTTAGGCAAGTGGACCACGGTGTCTCGGAGGGGATACACTTAGGCAAGTGGACCACGGTGTCTCGGAGGGGATACACTTACAATGTTACATTGATCCCAACTGTGTGTGCGTGTGCGCGTGTGCGTATGTGCGCGCGTGCGTATGTGTCTCTCTCTCTCTCTCTCTCTGTGCGTGTGCGTCTGTTTGTGTGCGTGTGCGCGCGCGCGTGCGTGTGTGTGTGTCTGTGTGTATTCAAAAGAGTAACTAACTTTGGCAAACGGCTGCATTGGTCGAGGTGAAGAGATCCACTGTGATCGACAGCGTAAGCCACAACATCTTGTTCGTGTTAGCCTGCAACAAGACACACTTCTTACCACGGCAGTTTAAAACTAGCCAGTTGTAGTATATTCCATGAATACGTTGATTGTTGGTTCTTATCGAACTGTCGAAGTCTGCTCTGACAATATAGTCTAGCCCGGTATAAACTCGAGGTAATGACACGATGTTGCGTAATACATTTCAGCGTTACAAACCATTCAGGTTGTTAAGACCAACCAATAAAGTAGCGATAGTAAAGATATCTTCACGAATACTTAACGTTCGGAACATAAAAGCTAACTGGATACCTAATAGATACAATAACAAATGAACCACCATACATATACTGACGCTATCTACAAATAAACTTGTGATAAATTCCCGTCGTAATTGTTCTGTTATCCAACCATTGTTGTGCGCCACGTCACCAGGTCGCCATTGCCCCAACATAGCAACGGGCCTGCATTTAGCGATGTACCAAGTCCAACTTGCTTTACGCCAAACGGCTGATGCCTTCAAGCAACTGCTAAGGACACATACTTGTTTAGTTAGGCATTTAAATGAGTTTCATCAATTTCTGACATTATAGATAGTTTTATGTAACGTTTTTATAGTGTTTGTTATATGTGCATATTTTTTACTTTATAATTTGCACATTTTATAGAGTTTTGTGTGTTTATTCTAGAGATAGTTTGTAAATTGCATATTTTAATTATCTAGTTTTTAATTTGTACATCATGTATGACTTGTTTTAATGAACATGGAAAGCACCACATAAAGGGCAGTTTGGGCTGAAAAGAGAGCTATGGAAATATCTGTAGTATCTTTTATTTGCGTTGAATTCGTCTCCAAATATGATAAATGATAATTATATACCTGCCATCTTCTGATTTCAAGATAGGGCAGATTCGATTTTTACTGTGAGTCTTTGTTTAACTGGACTTCGGAAGACAGGAGGGGCTATTGGAAATTTTTGTTTTTGTGAGTCTCAAGAGGTCCGTTCTGTCGGATTGGACATGTGGACTGCTGTCGGGGGTTTTGACAACCCGGGCGATTTTCGTCTTCACTGGAAATCCGGCAGATTGTATTCTTTTCCGGGAGTCCGGGAAATTCACAACACAGACTCCGGGAGGGTTGGCAGGTATATATAATTACAAACCAGTTGCACGTATACATATCTATCCATGCCTTGGGAGACGACGAGATACTGCCAGCGGTGGCCAACGTGGTATCGGCAGGACGCGGGAAGTGGCCGCGTCTGTAGCAGCGGAGACTGCCTAACGACCTATCCGGCGAAGCCTAACCGGGAAACCCGGGATAGTCTTTCCAAGGCTTGGGTGGGGTCAAAGGTCACCACTAGCTTTACTTGACGTGGCAAAGGGCCCACCATTCCTCCGGCGCGCGTTGGGCACACAAAGGGGGAGCTCGGCGTGAGACAATAATATTATTGATGAGTTCGCTTGATAGGCGAGAGACCAGAGCGAGAGGCAACACAGGGAACGTGAGGACGCATGACACAAGAACTGTCCTTCTTGGAACAACTTACAACTCTTAGCAATGATGCCACTAAGCCACAGCCGCTCTGTTGGGCGAGCTATTTATATATCGTGGGTACTGCTGCTGGCGCGGCACGTGACGTCACTGGATGCGGCGGAGTCGGATGCAACTCCAAGACGCGTTCTAGGTATGGACGATCAAGCATTTATCGAACTTCTTACTCAATGTGTGTGTGTTTTTACCATTGTATACGTTACTGATTAGAATTATTTCCAACTGTCTTCTGATAAGAATATATATAACAGTGACGAAAGTGGGATTGTGTGCGTGTGTGTGTATGCGTGCGTGCGTGAGTGCGTGCGTGCGTGCGTGTGTAACTTTGTATGACTGTGTGAATGTTTGCCTGCAACACCAACCTTCAAACTGGACTGGAGGTTTCTGACCAGTTAATAGTATAATCTGCGCGAATTCTTTAAAACAGTTTGACACATGCAGCAGACATTTCGATTCGTCATCACACATCGTTGCAGTGATCACCATAGGCGGATAGACGGGGGCGTTCCCCCAGATCGTTGGAATTTTGCGAGCCCATATACCTTTTTGTATGGGGCCCGGTTCCGTGTCCCCTAGATTCTTGAGAATACCCCCCCCCCCCCCGTTCAGGTTACAATAAGCTGAAGTAACGGCAACGAAAATGTTTCCCGGTCTTCCGATGTTATGAATGACCCAACAGCGCGACACTGGGGTAATGCGGAAGTCCGGTCCAGTCTACCGAATATTATTTTGCAGACTACCCTCTCTGGATCCGCCTCTGGTCACAATATTTATGATAGGAACACTCTCGGGTACACCATTAATGCGTGCCGTAGTTGTGTGTCGACACTAACTTATTGCTAGCTGAAAGCGGAAACCTATATTTAGAGTTATAACATTATGAGAATTCATATTTTGAAATATTTCGGAGACACACAGAACGTGGGTGTTTTAAACGAAGTTACGATCCAACCATAATCCTCGAAAATAATATA
Organism: Escarpia spicata; assembly: GCA_963995525.1. Lineage (NCBI taxonomy): Eukaryota > Metazoa > Annelida > Polychaeta > Sabellida > Siboglinidae > Escarpia > Escarpia spicata. The sequence continues at coordinate 48,572,841 of OZ023215.1, read as the reverse complement.
CGAAAATATAGTGCCACAAATTAACGCGATTCGTCCCAGTTTTAATCTGTTTCTGAGTATGTAACTGGCCAAATATCCGACACAAGTTGCATACTAGTTCGGTTTGTTTAATGATACTGATCTGAAATTAACTGAGTGATGTACATGAAATAATGCATAGGAAAACAACTATAACAAAACTATAAAAAAAACGTGAAACTCTGAGCTACGAAATCGGATTTTACGTTTACGTTAACGGGAGCCAGCCAGTTAGTTCCTCTATCCGGAATTAGCGGTCGTATTATTTTTTTAACAGGAAGTCTGCTGTGTTGAACGTGAGAAATTGAACATCAAAGGTTACGGCAATTAACTCATCACGACTCGTCCATATTGCCAATAAAGTTTCTTTTAAAACTATATGTTTTTTATCAGTTGAACATGATCCGTGGGGCTATCTTCCATATTGCAAACGTTGTTACGGGCTTACTAAACACAATTTGGCGTGCAACATATCTTCAACGTAATTAGTATAATCTTAAGAACATTATATTAATTAATAAATGAAAAACTAGGCGCAGACTGCCTCCTTTTAACATATTATTTACCTGTTGTGTTGGACCTGTTGGTAACTCTTTGGTTCTCGTCAATTTGTGCAGTTTTTGGAGGCAATGGCTTTCTGGGATCTGCGACGGTAGAGCTATTGATCGAGACAGGGGATGACGTCACGATGGTCAACAGGGGAAACCTGTACTGGGACGTCAAAGAGCGCATCTTCCCAAAAGTTCGCAATATCGTCTGTGACCGAGGAACCAATTTCAGTAGCTGCGGTGAACTGACGTCATTCGTCAACAATATCTCATTGTTTGACGTTGTCATCGATTTCAGGTTTGTGCGATTCATAACGAACAACTGTTCGTCCTTAATAACGACGTTGTGTACGATCGCTATGATTTGGTGATACTTTTATGTTTCGAGGGTTGCGGACATTGTAATATTACCAACTACAGATAGGGACGCGCACAGTGACTCACACACTTACACGCACATTCCCGCAGTGTTGTCTGCAAAATACCTATTTTTTTATTCGAAAGGAAAGTATTACATCAATGTTTACAACAAAAGATTATTATTACAAAGACGTTGGATAAATTTCATTCGAACATGTCACGAATATAAATATATATGTATATATATATATATATATATATTATATATATACATCATGTGCATAAATATGAGCATGCATGCACGCACACGTGAGCATGCATGCACGCACACGTGCACCGACCGGAAGTAATATTTGTAATGTTTGTTTGCGTCTGTTGCGTACAAAGTGCCCGTGACAACGCCTCCATACGGGACGCTGCGGCACTACTCCATGAGAAAGTTGGTCTTTACATACTTATCAGTACTGGTAAGTTACACCGACTACTGCATGACGTATGCCAATCAACATATGATTGCACTAATGTGTTATGACTGCAAGCGTAGGACGCTAAGTAGGCGGGTCTGTAGGCTGACATCCAAACATCTAACCATCCAAACGTTCGACATCCTAATACTTTAGCATCATAACACGCTAACATCTAGACATACTATACTACCAACCTAACATTCTAACATCTTAACATCGTAAACATATAACATCATAACACGCTAACATCTAGACATACTATACTACCAACCTAACATTCTAACATCTTAACATCGTAAACATATAACATCATAACACGCTAACATCTAGACATACTATACTACCAACCTAACATTCTAACATCTTAACATCGTAAACATATAACATCATAACACGCTAACATCTAGACATACTATACTACCAACCTAACATTCTAACATCTTAACATCGTAAACATATAACATCATAACACGCTAACATCTAGACATACTATACTACCAACCTAACATTCTAACATCTTAACATCGTAAACATATAACATCATAACACGCTAACATCTATACATACTATACTACCAACCTAACATTCTAACATCTTAACATCGTAAACATATAACATCATAACACGCTAACATCTATACATACTATACTACCAACCTAACATTCTAACATCTTAACATCGTAAACATATAATATCATAACACGCTAACATCTATACATACTATACTACCAACCTAACATTCTAACATCTTAACATCGTAAACATATAACATCATAACACGCTAACATCTAGACATACTATACTACCAACCTAACATTCTAACATCTTAACATCGTAAACATATAACATCATAACACGCTAACATCTATACATACTATACTACCAACCTAACATTCTAACATCTTAACATCGTAAACATATAACATCATAACACGCTAACATCTATACATACTATACTACCAACCTAACATTCTAACATCTTAACATCGTAAACATATAACATCATAACACGCTAACATCTATACATACTATACTACCAACCTAACATTCTAACATCTTAACATCATTAACATATAACATTATAACACCCTAATAGCCCTACCATAACACCCTAATAGCCCTACCATAACACCCTAATAGCCCTACCATAACACCCTAATAGCCCTACCATAACACCCTAATAGCCCTACCATAAAACCCTAACATCCTAACACCTTATTACCTCAACGGCCTCACATATTAAGATCCTATCACCCCAAGGCAGGGTCGGCAACCTTTTTGAATGGAAGGCCAAATAAGTGACTTGGGCTAGATTGGCGGGCCACACATTTATTTATTAATATTGGTAATCACTAGCCCAATGTTCGTGGCCTTCTAGTTAATATGCGTCGACGCTGAACTTACACATTTTTAGAGTTGTTATTACGAAACATCAATGGCTAATTTTGAACAATTTCCTATGACATTTAACTAAGTGCTCTACTTTCAAATAAGCTCGTCGTGTCGTGAAATAGCTTCAATAAGGGATCATCTCAGAACGTAAATGTCTAATATCAGACGACATTAATTTCGTTCGGGGAGGGGGGATCAGAGGCAGTTTCGTCTGGCGTCGGATATCGATATGTTACGCTTCAAACAGCTACTTTTAAAATATTGTGAATCAGCATATCAATATTGACGAAACCTACGTCTGGGGTGGGTGGGGCTAAGGCCAGATGAAAGTAATTTCGTTTGATATCGGACGTCGACGTTCTGAGATAATCCCTAACACACCACGGGTGTGTGTTGTGCATTGTAAGTACTGTTTTTCTTTGAACGACGAAGAACGAGCTGAATAATTTTTAATCATAATTAAACCACTTTCTCAGCGCCCACTTGTAGGGTGTTGTTGCTGCTTTTTCCATTCCCGTACGTCGCGTGACACCAACGAGACTAGTGGTAATAGCGTTATTGACGCAAAACATGGCAAGATGTAAGATTGTCATTGATATATACAACACAATTGGACGCAAGGCTGTCATTGATACACAACATGACAGGACGCAAGACTGTCATTGATACACAACAAGACAGGACGCAAGACTGTCATTTATGCACAACATGACAGGACGCAAGACTGGCACTGATACACAACATGACAGGACGCAAGACTGTAATTGATACACAACATGACTGGATGTAAGACTGTCATTGATACACAGCATGATAGGGCGCAAGACTGTCATTGATACACAGCATGACAGGACGCAAGGCTGTCATTGATACACAACATAACAGGACGCAAGGCTGTCATTGATACACAACATGACAGGATGTAAGACTGCCGTTGATACACAACATGACTGGATGTAAGACTATCATTGATACACCGCATGACTGGATGTAAGACTGTCATTGATACACAACATGACTGTATGTAAGGCTGCCGTTGACACACAATATGACTGGATGTAAGATTGTCATTGATACACAACATGACAGGATGTAAGACTGCCGTTGATACACAACATGACTTGATGTAAGACTGTCATTGATACACAGCATGATAGGGCGCAAGACTGTCATTGATACACAGCATGACAGGACGCAAGGCTGTCATTGATACACAACATAACAGGACGCAAGGCTGTCATTGATACACAACATGACAGGATGTAAGACTGCCGTTGATACACAACATGACTGGATGTAAGACTATCATTGATACACCGCATGACTGGATGTAAGACTGTCATTGATACACAACATGACTGTATGTAAGGCTGCCGTTGACACACAATATGACTGGATGTAAGATTGTCATTGATACACAACATGACAGGATGTAAGACTGCCGTTGATACACAACATGACTTGATGTAAGACTGTCATTGTTACACAACATGACTGAATCTAAGACTGCCGTTGATACACAACATGACTGGGTGTATCACTGCCATTGATACACAACGTGACTGGCTAGTAAGACTGCCATTGACACACAACATGACAGGATGTAAGACTGTCATACACAACACGACTTGAAATAAGAATGTCAATGACACAGAACACGACCAGAACTTAGCTTGTCAATGATACATCCTATGAACATAACCCAGCGGTTTGTATTCTGTTGGCGACCCTAGAATAAGTAGCCACGCTGTTCTGGATGGGTCGCCAAGAGTCTCCAGTGTCAAGTGACTGTCCGAAACTTCCCTTTTATCCCGCTTGCCTTAAACCAAACGCATGCGAGACGAATAATATAGTCAAATGTTAAATGAATTTGAAATAATATCAAACGTGCGTTTTTCAGTTTACTATCTTATAGAAACTTTCTAGATACAGTGTCACATAAACATGTCACCGAATCCACATTAGAATCTATCGTGTTGTCTGCACCTTTATTATCACCAGTATGAAGTAGACTAGTGTAATAATTATGCTTTATCCTTCAAACATTGTCGACATTGTACGATCATTCCGACCCCGCCTGCAGTCTTTCTTTTCGATTTACAAGGGGCATCCTATTTCTACGTCAATATACAAATGAACACCGCTGGTGTGGCGATTCCCGCATGTTCAACATTTATTAAAATGATCTCACTTATCCTTAATTTTATTTATATGGCGCCTGTTTATTAACTCATTTAACTGTTTAGAAATTAGAGGCATTGGCCGCCAACCTAGTCCCGCGATCGGAAATTGAGAAGAAAAATCAAGAACTACTGGGCGTACCCCTTTAAACCGGTCCTGTGGTCTACCCCGATTGTTGGCGCGCCCCACGTGACGTGAGCAACTGTCGTTGGTTATGTGTGTTGTGCTGTTGAACGTTTATTGAATGAAAGCCATCTGGTTACTGACTGCTGTCAAAGACTCCGTCTACGACGTGTGGTTATTATCCCTGTCCCTGTCCCTGACGCCACAGACTCCGTGTACGACGTGTGGTTGTTAACACTCACTCTGTCATCACAGACTCCGTTTATGACGTGTGGTTGTTAACTCTGTCTCTGCTGTCACAGACTACGTGTACGACGTGTGGTTGTTAACACTCACTCTATCATCACAGACTCCGTGTACGACGTGTGGTTGTTAACACTCACTCTGTCATCACAGACTCCGTGTACGACGTATGGTTGTTAACACTCACTCTATCATCACAGACTCCGTGTACGACGTGTAGTTGTTAACACTCACTCTGTCATCACAGACTCCGTGTACGACGTGTGGTTGTTAACCCTCACTCTGTCATCACAGACTCCGTGTACGACGTGTAGTTGTTAACACTCACTCTGTCATCACAGACTACGTGTACGACGTGTGATTGTTAACCCTCACTCTGTCATCACAGACTCCGTGAACGACGTGTGGTAGTTAACACTCACTCTGTCATCACAAACTCCGTGTACGACGTGTGGTTGTTAACTCTGTCCCTGCTGTCACAGACTCCGTGTACGTCGTGTGGTTGTTAACCCTCACTCTGTCGCCACAGACTCCGTGTACGACGTGTGGTTGTTAACCCTCACTCTGTCGCCACAGACTCCGTGTACGACGTGTGGTTGTTAACCCTCACTCTGTCGCCACAGACTCCGTGTACGACGTGTGGTTGTTAACCCTCACTCTGTCGCCATAGACTCCGTGTACGACGTGTGGTTGTTAACCCTCACTCTGTCGCCACAGACTCCGTGTACGACGTGTGGTTGTTAACCCTCACTCTGTCGCCACAGACTCCGTGTACGACGTGTGGTTGTTAACCCTCACTCTGTCGCCACAGACTCCGTGTACGACGTGTGGTTGTTAACCCTCACTCTGTCGCCACAGACTCCGTGTACGACTTGTGGTTGTTAACCCTCACTCTGTCGCCACAGACTCCGTGTACGACGTGTGGTTGTTAACCCTCACTCTGTCGCCACAGACTCCGTGTACGACGTGTGGTTGTTAACCCTCACTCTGTCGCCACAGACTCCGTGTACGACGTGTGGTTGTTAACCCTCACTCTGTCGCCACAGACTCCGTGTACGACGTGTGGTTGTTAACCCTCACTCTGTCGCCACAGACTCCGTGTACGACGTGTGGTTGTTAACCCTCACTCTGTCGCCACAGACTCCGTGTACGACGTGTGGTTGTTAACCCTCACTCTGTCGCCACAGACTCCGTGTACGACGTGTGGTTGTTAACCCTCACTCTGTCGCCACAGACTCCGTGTACGACGTGTGTGCCAAGCTTCACAAGGGCCCGACCGTGGAGACGGACGCCGTGCGCCCGGAAGACCCGGAGGAACGAGACATGCTAGCCGAGCACCACCTCTACGGCGACCGGAAGCTGCGGGCCGAGGAGGAGCTGCTGCGGCAGCGGCAGGACGGAGGCTTCCCCTTCGTCATTCTCCGTCTCCCCGACGTCATTGGACCGCGGGATAACACCTTCCGCTGGTGGATATACCAACTTTGGATCAAGGTGAGACGAGCACCGAACGACCCCATCTCGTAATGAAGTGTACACGGTAATGGTGCAGCGACGAGCGTACACGTCATTTGTGCATGCGTCTGTGTGTGGGTATACGTACGTGTATGTGCCTGAGTGTGTGTGAGTGAGTATGAGCGTGTGTGTGTGTGCGCGCGCGCGCGCGCGTGTGTGTGCGTGCGCGACGGGAAATCTCCGCTAGTATTCTTTGAGACAGAGTATGGCGAGATGTCAACGACAAGTCTTCACCCATTTTGAGTTGCACCATGCCAGTTTGAAATGTCAGATAATTAGGGAAGCAAGTTATACTAGTTTGAATGCATTCAGCGAATGTCGCTATATAGTTGCTTAACATATTTGTTTTCGCGAGCAGTTGACGCCACGTAGCTGACGATCTATATCATATTACACTAGCATATAAGACACACATATTGACGTCCGTTGTTTTGGCTGTTCAACTGCATTGTGTAGGGGGGAAGCAACGTTTATGTTCTTGTTACGTTAGGTATCAACACTGATAGATGACAAACCCGTGTCCATCCCTAAGTTCTTGACGTCCTACGCAGTCAGTTTTGTATACGTTGATGACGTCGCACGCACCTTGAAGGTTTGTACCACCGCATTTACGGATCATCTGATAACGTCGATGTCCAATATCAGACAAAATTACTTTCGTTTGGGTGACGGTGAGTCTTGGGCAGTTTCGTCTGGCGTCGGACATCGATATTTTACGCTTCCAACCGACACTTTTAATATAATGTTATCAATATTAATTTCATATCAATGTTTACACACTTTTGTCCGAGGAGAGGGGTGGCGGGTTGAGGCCAGATTAAAGTTATGTTATGTTAACAATTATTTTTATGAATGAAATATATGCAAAAATCGGTGCAACATTGGTTCTTAATAGAACACTGTGTTGTTGTTGGCACTGCATGCATTGTTACAAATGATTAGTACATGTATTGCTACACATCGTTAGTGCATACATTGCTACACATCGTTAGTGCATACACTGCTACACATCGTTAGTGCATACACTGTTATACATCGTTAGTGCATACATTGCTATATATCGTTAGTGCATACACTGCTATATATCGTTAGTACATACATTGCTACACATCGTTAGTGCATACATTGCTATATATCGTCAGTACATACATTGCTATATATCGTCAGTACATACATTACTACACATCGTTAGTGCATACATTGTTACACATCGTTAGTGCATACATTGCTATACATCGTTAGTGCATACATTGCTACACATCGTTAGTGCATACACTGCTATATATCGTCAGTACATACATTGCTACACATCGTTAGTGCATACATTGCTACACATCGTTAATGCATACATTGCTACACATCGTTAGTGCATACATTGCTACACATCGTTAGTGCATGCATTGTTACAAATAATTAGTACATGCATTGCTACACATCGTTAGTGCACACATTGCTATATATCGTTAGTGCATACATTGGTACACATCGTTAGTGCATGCATTGCTACAAATAATTAGTACATGCATTGCTACACATCGTTAGTGCACACATTGCTACATATCGTTAGTGCATACATTGCTACACATCGTTAGGGCATACATTGCTGCACATCGTTAGTGCATACATTGCTACATATCATTAGTGCGTTCATTGCTACATATCATTAGTGCATTCATTGCTACACATCGTTAGTGCATACGTTGCTACACATCGTTAGTGCATACATTGCTACACATCGTTAGTGCATGCTACACATCGTTAGTGCATACATTGCTACACATCGTTAGTGCATACATTGCTACATATCGTTAGTGCATGCATTGCTATACATCGTTAGTGCATACATTGCTACACATCGTTGGTGCATACATTTCTACATATCGTTAGTGCATACATTGCTACACATCGTTAGTGCATACATTGCTACACATCGTTAGTGCATACATTGCTACACATCATTAGTGCATACATTGCTACACATCGTTAGTGCATACATTGCTACACATCGTTAGTGCATGCATTGCTACACATCGTTAGTGCATGCATTGCTACACATCGTTAGTGCATACATTGCTGCACATCGTTAGTGCATACATTGCTACACATCGTTAGTACACACATTGCTACACACCGTTAGTGCATACACTGCTACACATCGTTAGTACATACACTGCTACACATCGTTAGTGCATACATTGCTACACATCGTTAGTGCATACATTGCTACACATCGATAGTCATTCCCAGTGATCATTTATCAGGATAGTTTCATAGTTTCAGTTCATAAAACGCTTCAAATGCTGGGTTCTGTTGACCACCAAATCGACAACATAAACGTGTTTGAAATGCGTCGTAGCTGATATATTACGAACCCATTAACATTATGCTCGTTATTAAACCCCGTAGAAGTCGTAGATAGAATATGTTTGTAAGATGATACGAGACAATTGGGCATTTTGTGAAATCTGTTTTTGTAGTTGACATTTAATCTTGGAATGTGTTTCAGAGGAACCATTATAATTCCGTTATTATATAGTACCTTCAAAAATGGAACATTGACATTTCAGTAGTACTTTTAGAAAACGTATAATTGTACGGTGGAACCTCACTATCAAGATCATCCACTGGATTATACATATACAAATTATTTGGTTTATGTTACTTGGTGAAAACATAAACAAAAAAGTATTTAAAAAACAATGGTTTGGTGTCGCCCGATTACAAAACAAATGCCAAGGAACCAACGCCTTTACCAAATGAGCTAGCAGGACCGGCATAAATTCGCAGACTGATTTAAGTTGTTATGATAAATTGTACAACTCCTCCTTCATACATCGATATTGTAGTGATATTATGAGATTATACACGTTACTTTCTGTAGCTGGATACGATATATGTTTGTTATGTATGTATATTGGTGTACATTATCTCCCGTTGGTTGCATTCGATATAATTATTCTGAAAACTAGCCCAAGCTCGGCGATACCTAGTCGACTTGTAGGCTCATTCGCATTCATTGTTTTGAATACAGTTGAATTCATGTGGAACCGTAAGATAACTGCTTGTTCCTCTATGATGACTAATGTTTGTATTACATCGGAATATTGCACAATAACTCATTCTGACGCTCGTTTCGACCCCAAAACTATCCATGTAAACATGCTCTGAATGCATAGAAAGGGTCGGCCTGCTGCGAGTGTGAGTCATATGTGACGTTAAGACACCACGTGATTGCCTAGCTCATTAAATTTTTAGTTTCCGCGGGAATCGCTACACAGACGGGTTTTAAATCGAACTGATGCTACAAATGTATTTTTCTGTATTTTTTAATGTTCTCGAATGTTACATACAATGTTAAACTTTGTGTACACATGGAAAACGGATTTTAGCTAATGCTTTGTTTTTATTTCCTTTAATAGCGAGGTGACTGTATTATCGAGACGAATTCCCTACTCTTTACTGTTACATGAATAATTTGGGACTGTTCTATGGAGACCTTAATTGCGAGGTTACTAAGGTGTCCGTAGAGAGAGGTTCCACTGTACACTGCTCCCACTGTACTTGCAGACATTGATGTCCGCTGGTCCTCAGATGAGGGACCACGCGATCAACCTCGCCTATCCACAGACCTTCCGCCTGGGCGAGGTCCTCGATGACGTCATCGCCGAGCTGGGAGTCTCGGCGAAGGTTCACGTTGACGACAGTATGGCCGGCAACCACTTCTACCTGTACCCGTCGGTCATCCGGGGCCCCGTCGACGTCACGAAGGCCGAGAACCTCCTGCAGTGGACCCCAACCCCGTGGAAGGACGTCGTCGCCACTACCGTGAGCTTCCACGAGGCGGTTCCTCGCGACTCTCGCTTCACCCGCCAGTTCGATGACGTCATCCAGATCATGGCACAGCAGATGTTCCGTGACAGAAAAACTAATTTCTTCGGAGCGCTCGAGAAGTTGTATAATGTCAAGTTGGACCATTTCAAGTATCCGAAAGACGAGCTATAACGTTGTCGTTCATTGTACGCTCAAATTTGTTGCGCAGTAGTTTTGGGGTTGACCATGCAATGTCTCAATGCCACGTTCTGTATGCGCATAACCCCTTGAACTAAACTCCCAAATGTGCGATTTATGTTTAGGTTACTTTAGTGACGTCTTGCTGCATAGATTTTGGTAAGATATAAGGGTGCATAATTATCAGCAACGTTTTCATGATTTGTGATCTGAAATGGATGCTAAAGATATGCTTGGTTCGCAAAACAATCAGCAAGAGGGTACTGCTGGCTGGCACTGACGTCATCAGCAGCAGCGACCCCTGGCGCGCTAGGATGCTTAAATGTAGAAGTTACGTTCAATGAAAGAGCAATGCTTACTGCCTTTGTAGGCAAACGTGCTTCGCGTGCTTTAACTTCGTCAGCCTTAACTTCAATTTTGTAAACAAGAAACGCGTTTGTACATTATTTTGTAATCAAAATAAATAAACTGACACAACGTTTTGTCGTAGTTTGTATTCATATCTAAACGCAGCTGATCACATCCACCACGTGCTTCCAAACCGGTGAAACTCGGAACATAAATGTTATTGTAAAAAGCAGCATGGATTAATCTTCAATGTATTTGTGTGTGTGTGTGTGTGTGTGTGTGTGTGTGTGTGTGTGTGTGTGTGTGTGTGTGTGTGTTTGCGTGCTTGTGCGCACGTGAGTGTGTGTGTGTGTGCGCGCGTGCCTGCGCGCGGGTTAGCGTGTGCTCACCAAAACTTTTAACTCTTCTTATTCTTCTCTTCTTCCAATACACGCCTAGCCTCAACATGATGAGGATACAGGCGGTGCCGTGGCATGGCATGCGAACAGGAATTTTGTTTGTTTGTTTTTAGTGTGCAATATATAAGAACACAAATTATTGTGTAAATAAACATAAATTCGCGCAGAAGAACTTGTTTACGTCTAAAACATGGGGTAGTGCAAAGTCTGGATGTTGCTTTTAAACGCATCCAGGCTGTTTTGATTTACAAAATTATATTGAGGGAGGGAATTTCAAAGTCGAATGGTACTAGGGAAAAAAGAATACAAGTGGTAGTTGCATTTGGAGTGAGGGATAAGGTAAGATAAGGAATGTTGTTTTCTAGTGACTATATTTACAGGAATAAGGTATTGGTTTGCTGGTATACCCACTAGGCCATTTGCTATCTTGTACATCATACATAATTTTGCATCGGTCCTTCTGTCTGATATGGATCTCCATCCTAATGTCTGGAGCATGTCTGTTACACTGGAGGTATTGTGGTGGCGATATAAGACATATCGGGCTGCACGGCGTTGAATCATTTCTAGTGTGTTTATTTGTGTAAGGGTATATAGGGATCCCAGACAGTACAGCTGTTCTCCAAGATGGGTCTGACAAAGGTGAAGTAGGCCTGAGTTTTTATTTGAATTGACGGAACTTTGAGATTTCTGCGGAGGAAGCCTAGTGATCTATTTGCTTTTAGACAAATGTTATTTATGTGGGCATTCCACCGGAGATCTGAGGTTATGGTTACACCAAGATATTTTTCCCCATGAAACAGTTTCTAGTGTTTGACCATGAAGCAAGTATTGATTGTTAATGACAGTTTTGTTTCTTGTTACAGGTATGACATGGCATTTTTGAAGATTTAATTCCATGTTCCAGGTTATGGCCCATTTTCCAAGTTTGTGAAGATCTTCCTGGAGCACAGCTGTATTTGTCTTAGGCTTAAGGGCTATATACAATATAGTGTTATCAGTAAAAAGTCTAGAATGTAATATTGTCTGGGATGTCATTTATGTAAAAGAGGAATAGACAAGGGCCAAGTACAGAGCCTTGTGGTACTCCTGATGTTACGGGTACCTCAGATGAGGCCTCGCCCTCTATTATGACTCTTTGAGTTCTGTCTGTTAAAAATGATCGAATCCAGGAATTTTGTTTGCCTTGGATGCCATAGTGATGGAGTTTGTAAATCAGTTTTTTATGGCTGACCTTATCAAATGCTTTAGAGAAATCCATCACTGTGACATCCGTTTGCGTGCCAGACTGCATATGGGTAACTAAGTCATGTATGAACTGAATAAGCTGTGTCTCGCAAGATACTTGGGCGCGAAAGCCATGTTGAAGATGATAAAGAATGTTGTGTGAATGTGCATGTTTCATTATACTACTAACCAAGACATGTTCCATTAGTTTTGATGCTATGCATGTCAGGGAAATGGGCCTATAATTTGTAGCTATGTATTTTTGACCATTCTTGAAAATAGGTGAGACATTTGCTTTTAGCATGTCTGTGGGGGCTTCTCCTGTAGCATATGACTTCTGAAAGATTAAAGTTAGCGATGGCGCAATTTCAACAGCCAATTCGTTTAGAATCCTTGGGTTAATGTCTGGTCTTTGTGCTTTATAAGGTTTAAGATTTTGTAGAAGTTTTAGTACACCAGCTTCTGTAATTTCTATTTCTGGCATTTCTGGTAGTGTTGGATTGGGTAATTTGGTTACTTGGGGAGATGGGTCATCTGTAAAGACTGATTGAAACTGCTGATTTAGTATTCCCGCTTTGGCTTTAGGGTTTGAGTGTAGGATTCCATTTTGTTTGAGAGGCGATACCCCTGTGTGGTTTGTACGGCAGTGTTTCATGTAAGTCCAGAATCTCTTAGCATAACCTTCTTTTTGTTGACTATCTTCAGTAGAGGTGACAATTTCATTTACATAGTTTCAGTAGGCAGTTCTGAGTTGTTGCTGTATAGTTTGTTTTAGATGTTTGTATTTTGGAGTGTGCTTGTGACATTTGTACATTCTGTCCCTTTTTTGCATAAGTTTCTTTAGTGTTGGTGTATCCGTTCCTACATCTAGCCATTCTGGATGGTATATACAACCCAGTACCTTTGGCAATGCTATCCCGGAACATACACCACAACTTGTTTGCACTGTTTTGTTCACAGCAATTTTGAAGAGTTTTGCTTACATCTTTCATATGTTTTCTAAATTTGTCCCAGTCTGCCTTATTGAAAAGGGGAATATTTCTAGGTTTCTGTTTGTGTTTCATTGGATTTATGTATAGCTCGGTGTAACAACAGTCATGGTCTGAGATTCCTGGTAATATCTCTGTTCGGTTGACGTTGGTAGGATTAGTTGTGATCATTAAGTCTAGAGTGTTTTGTCCTCTTGTTGGCTTGTCTATAATCTGGATAAGGCCAAGGTCATCTAGAATGTTTCAAAATTGATCATGAAGTAGTACGTTTTGGCAGTTTGGTTTTAACATTCCATTCTGCCAGTCCCATCCAGGAAAATTAAAATCTCCTGCAATGAATAAGTGTTGCTTTTGATTTACTCTGCCTACAGATATTTCAAATTGTTCTATGCTGTGTTCATCATTTACGTCAGGTCTGTAGTAGGCACATATATGAAGTAATTTACAACCAGCTATGCTAATCTTAGCCCAAATTATTTCGCAGTCTGTCTCTAATTCAAATTCCTCTTCACTAAGCAGGTCAGAATGTATTGCAATGAATACCCCTCCTCCTTTCTGTTCTTCTGTTCTGTCCTTTCTATATACATTGAATTTATCTGGGAAATATTCAGAATCTAAAATGCTATTGCTAAGCCAGAATTCAGTGCCAATAATTATGTCTGGTTTGGAGCTATCAATGATTGAAAGAAATTCTGCCTTCTTGTTTTTTAGTGATTGACAATTTAGGTTGATGATTCTCAATGTTTTTTTAGTGTTAGGAGTATGACGGTAATTGTGCTGTTTCCTTTGATTCGAAGGAGATGATGTATGTAGTGGAGGTCCTAACCCTGCTGGTGTTGTAGGGAGTTGAATGGAGTCATCATTTGATTGAGAGATGTGTTGATATACATTTTCAGAAAGTTCAATGTCGTCATAATTGAAAAGGGTACTACTGAAATTAGGCATTCCACATTTGAGGCAATTCCATGATGTGTTAGTGTTCTGCATCGTTTCATATATTGTGTCTCTGACATTTTCACATTGCATGTGGAACCAAGTATTGCAGGAGTCGCAACAAATTGCTTTCTGTTTCCGTGTTACTGTTTTTTGGCAAACACCACAAGGGTACTTGGGTGCTCTGGGGCTGGGATTTAATTCAATGTCGTTTGCCAGTACATGAAGATGTAGCATAAAGTATGATGGGAATTTGTTGGGGTTTGCTCTGGACATCCTTGGTTTATGCAGCAAGTTAATGGACAATGCCTGCCTGAGAGAAATCGATCCTGATGTGTTTACATAAATTTCATGTGAAGTTACATAACAGTCATTCGTACTATTTTTAATTTCTACAAATACAACCATGAGAAAAACAACACACAGGTAAAACATCCTGTAAATGTAAAACCTAGTATTTCTGTTAGTCAGGAAGTGCTACAGTATTGGATGGTACTGCTATGTGCTAAAGGACACAAGCAACATAGTAGATAGCGTAGAAGAAAGACTTGAAATAGAAATGTAGTCTTCGTCCACTGGGCAAACAAAGTCAAAGAGCAGCACCATTTACGAGGCCATGTTAGGCAGACCCAAGCCAGGAGATTTTTTAAATAAATATTTTAAACTTATACTAAGATAGGAGTATAACTAATTCCTATGTTTATGTACCAGTCTCAGTGTATTTTAACCGATTTGCATGTAGATTAACGGATCATAGGTACCTTGGTTACCAGTTGTTTATTGGGCGATAATACAATGTCTTGATAAATAATGTTCGTTTTAGAAAGAAATGGGTGTTTTTTTTGTATTTGTGGTGGTCACAGGACGCCAACTAATAGCACTTATCGAACACCTTACCGTAATATAAATCAAATTAAAAACAAGTAAAATAATAACATTAATAGAGGATGATTTAAATGTTTCCTGTTCACGCCACCACTAGCGTTAGTTCTCTAATATCTGCAGTCCCTTGAAGTTGAGGCCAATAAAGGACGTGCGCCCCGCGCTCACCTCTGGGTCCGCCACTGATACTACGTCAGCTTCTGTCTCGATCAGAAAAGCGACAAAGAACGAGTAAACTAACAGTTTACTCTTGTTTGTGCACCAGGCGGCAGTAAAACCGACGCGACACCTGTTTGTGCACCAGGTGGCAGTAAAACCGACGCGTCGCGCCACTGTGCGGATACAATCTTCACTGCTGTCACCAAACAGGTGAGAATCTAGGTCAAGGTGTGAATCCGGTCTGAGTGCGCAAGCCAATATATCGAGCATGGATTGATCTTGTTACTATCTGGAGACGTTTGAACCGCAACATGGGTGAGATTTTCTGACTGCTTGGAAGGCAAATTACCCACCTGTCAAACGATCTGAGTTTATGACAGTTTAAACTGAGTAATTCATTTGTTGTGTCATTTGTTTGTTTTGACTGGTATCTCTATCTGACGTTACGGTTTAGCACAAAAACGATCACTTGCATTCAAATGGATGTTTTGAATATTTTTAAATATATGTAATATAATGTAAGTAAAACTAGTGATTTTGAATTTGATTGAAAATATGAATTGTAGTGTAGGCAGTAGGTACACTAATTCAGAAAGTTGATTGTCGTCGGTGACCCAGTTTCATAACCACGGCGCCATCCGTCTCCAGTCATTACATTACTACGATACTAACTTTGTTACTACACAGGTAATTGGCGCCTGACAACGACCAGACTATTGGCTTTCCCGTACGGCTGCTTTGCAGGAATGCAACACGATTTCCATAGTCATGTTATAATTTAATACGTATTGGTATTTAATTATGGCCTTAATTATAATACACCCACCTTGTTAAAGTTAAAAAACTAATTTTATGTCATTTCAAACATAACGTTCCATTCAAAGTGTTAGTACATTTTTAAGAAAGATCAATAAAATGTGAAATATTGCAATTGAAAAAGTAATTAAACTTCACTAATTCCAGAACTTTATATTTCTCCAGTTACATATATTTTTAACAATAACAAATAAACAACCATCATACAGGGGTTCATAAACTAATGAATTCCAATACATGTCTTTATCAAGGGTCAGTTCCAGTGCAAGGAACTGGCAGAAATTATCAATCCAAATTCAGTTAATTTTTATTCAGATTAGCAAAATTTTTATGTAAACTGATCACAGTTATCATTAACACCAATTACTTCAACACATTCGTCTGCAAAATATTACAGGTAGTTAGCAAATATATCAGTTCAAATGCAAAGGTTACCAAACTCTTCAAACTAAGCTATCCACTGACCTGTAGGCTGGTGATACTCGTGTAATTAGCAGCCACAGGCTAGGGTGGTCTTAAGACTAGTAAATAGAGACTGGAACAGCAGAGAAAAGAGAAATGCTGACAGAATGAATACAACCCATGTTTTGTCAATTCCATCTGCACCATGTACTGGTGGTTCTGCAGTTGGATGGCTATCATCACAAGCCACGGCTGTTTGCCATGCGAAACTAGCCCTGGCAGATCTCGTACACGAAGTGCGGAAGTTAGCTGGGTCAAACTAGTAATTGACTTTGCCAGACATGACTGCGTCACCCGGGAGAATTTGATTTGACAATTTGAAGATGGATAAGCGACTTCTGGGAATTCCAATATAATGAGCCGTTCACCCATTAGCACGAGCAGCTGAACGATATTTTGTATTCGAATAATTGCATCTACTTCCCAAACATTGCATGTAACACGAGCCACGGTTGGTTGAAATGAGTTTTATTATGACCACCTGACCTGCTGCCAACCACTGATATAGTGAGCGATTTCATAGGCTGAGCTTAAATTCAGAGTTTCGCAAAGCGATCAGCCAGTAGGTGTGTTGGCTGGCAGTAACATAATCAGCAGCAGCGACCCCTGGCGTGCGAGGATGGTTTACTTTGGTAAAAGGCACATAAACTGTCGAAAATCGTAATGTTTAATTGTTTATGCTTTAATAAATTAGTTCAGTTCATCTCACCTTTTTGGTTTCAATTCCAGTTCAATCTGTTTTAATTTGTGTTCAATTCTAAAATATTTTTGATTGATTGACTTCTAATCTAATTGTGAATTGAACCAGGGGTGACACCCGCTACAAATTTAGATATGACATCACTGCGTCAACCCAGGGGTGTAAGGGCGAAATATCCACCAAACACACCGTTGTGAATTCACATCCACAGACAGTGCTATAATAATGATAATATGTTTTATTTTTTATTATTCATACTGTTGTTTCACTTGTTTATCCTTTCAGCCATTTATGACTGCCTGGGAAGGACCCCGTTTGTCTCTCTCGTTGCAACCATTCTGTGCTGTCTCGGAGTCGGTCTCTTCTGTGGCACTCTGAATGGTGCAATCCGGATCACTGTTGGGGGCATCTTCGAGGGTCTCTTCATGTTTGATGTGCCATGGTGAGTGGCTGTTTGATCGAGTATATGAACTTACAGGCTGTTTGTACAACATTGTAATCTCAAAGCTGTGTATATTAATACGCAAACTTGGGGGCATTGGAAGTGCATCCCCCTCCCAGGTGCAGGGGTCCACTCGCCTCCTATGGTCATTCATCTCCTTCGACTAGTGGCCTCTCTCTGATCTACCAATCAGCAATGTATTTCAGAAAACACAACAGGCAGTACTATCAAGTTATTTGCTTACATGTTTTTTGTACTATGCTTTTTTTTCTTGTGACGAAGATAATTTCATGGCACAGCCATAATCATGGTGATAATTGATGTTGGTCAGGGTTTTATTTCTTCCAGAAGAAACCTATTTATCCTGGGGTGCCTGGAAGAAAGGGATTTCTTCCACTTTCTTCTGGGAAAATAGACGAATCCGAAAAAAGTGGAATATAGAGTTAGACAGTGGAAACCTTTCTGATATATATATTTTGTACTGATTAATTTTCATTTAATGTATAAAATGTAACACATTGAATGATTATAAATTAAGATTACACAAACAGTTTATGCATTTTTACACGTTTGTCCTCCTGTCCGTTACTTGTGTTATTAGTCACCTAAAAGCAAGAGACAGCTTGGTTCCCTTTTATCACCCACAACGTGCCGTGTCATGCATGGCACATTGATTCATTTAATCCGTTCAATACCCGATGAAACAACGCCCGTCAACAAATCTCCACTATCTCATAGTTGTGTGTTATGCATTTGTGTTTAATACATATCATAATTGGAATAAAATATAAACTGAGAGATGTGTCTAGATTCTAGAATATCTTCATCATTGTGTACATATATTAGAAAAAAAGTAGTTGCTTCATTGGTCTGTAGATGCAGGCTCTTAGCCAGAGCAGTTTTGCCAGTCTTGAATTAATCAAAAGTGTGCCTTTTAGTGTGAATAGTTTGTGTGGAAGCCAGTCACATCAGTCACAGCCATCATTGGCCAGATTAGTTTTTTTTTCAATGACAAACCGGTGTCATTTTAACCATTAAATAATTCTGATCCATCAGATTTGTTTCACTATCAGTTATACCAATGATAGTTATTAATGTGGGCCCCTAGACTTGGAACTATTAGTTAGTCTAGTGGCCAGCTGGCACCTATAAATTCTACTCATCTTATCAGTTGTAATCACCCGTCTTGGCCAGTCATCTGCCAGTCTTGAAGATGGGCAGACATGTTTTTGGCTAAGCCCCTACATAGGTGGGATGCTGGGTGCAGGGCAGACTTGGGGCCGAGTACATTTTCATGAGTACAAGTACGAGTACATTCTCACGAGTAAAAGTACAAGTACATTTTTTAAAATAAAAATATTAAATAATATATTTTAAAATTATTAACTAACCTAATTTATATAACTCAGCAAAATTGAATATGTAATGGCCGTTGATCAATTTTTTATAAGGAAAACTAAAAAACCTCTAGTTCATCAACAATGAAATTCACTTCATTGGCATTCATTTCAGTGGCATCGTATGATCTTATCATCTATTTGCCATTGCACCGAATGAACATGAGTTGTTCACAAGTTGAGTCTTTCAGGCTGCACCGTTCAGGGCAGAATACTTTCTCGGCTATACTAAATACCCTTTCAACTGGGGCTGATGAGGCTGGAATGCTGAGATGGTGAGGGACCAACTGAGCCACAATTGGAAAACTCAAAACTGCAGTGGGTCACTGTGACGATCTGTACATTGCAGACTGAGGCATTCGTTTACCTCTACAATCAGCAATCTGCTGAAATTATAAGTTTGCAATTTATATTTTCTGCTCGTAGACTACTAGTTGTTGAGAGGGTTAGCACATGTCTACATAACAGGCTCAGCATCCCCTTTGGACTTTTTAGCCAGGCTGCTGGCATGGGATTATATTAGTGTAGGAGGCAGTCTGACTTGAGCCACCTTACTTCTACAGAGGAAGACTGGCAGTTCTTGTTCTTAGCAGTTACCACTGTCAGCCACTGACAAGTGGCATGGTCTCCAGACTACATCAAAGGCATTTCCTGACCAACTGGTGGGTTAACTGCTAATTTTGTGTGTGGACATCCTGGTGGCTTAATTAAACAAACAGGTTTATGGACTGAACTGATAGCCTACAGATATTGTTTGCTTAACAGGGTGTTTCTGACTAGGAAAAGATGCTGCCTGTTGCCATGTTTGGGTATCATAGTCATGGTTATCAGAGAATGAGGGTGCACTATGTGTAGGGGAGATCATGACCCACAAGTTTTAGGAGTACGAGTACTTCAAAAAAATGTACACGAGTACCGAATACTTCGGCCCCAGGTCTGGTATAGGGTAAAGAACGTTGCATTTTCATGTTTACTCATTATCATTGCAGGCTGCACACGATACAGATCTTCTTCACGGTCGTCGGGGTAGTAATGGGGCTCTTCTCTGTGATGCTGCTTGTCTTCGGTGTCCTTGCCACCGGCGCGACTCGACAAAACATCTACTCCGGCACCAAGTGCATCATGGGAGGCCGTCTATCTGCCGCCTTTGTAAGTTCTCATACTTAAATGGAGCCAGTCTGGTCTTAGTTTTTCATTTATTAATCAATATAGTGTTCTTAAGATTATACTAACTGTGTGGACGGTATACTGCCCGCCAAATTGCAGCAGACGGTAGAAACGTGCCAATCCTGTTTTCATTTGACATGTCCATTGCAGTTTCTCGCTCTGACGTTCCTCCTCAACCTCGTGTGGGTGGGGGTGACCAGCGCTCTTGCCATGGCAGTCATCATCTACGCCCTCCTCATGTCAGTCTGTGTGTGGGAGATCGAGGACAGACCGCCCTATTACTATGAGAACTACTGCTTGAATCTCAGCCGCTTTGGTACGTGTAGCTGTGATGAAGATGCCTATTCTGGAGTCTGGACATGAGCCAAAATAGCTGTCTAGGACATTTTCTATAAATGTTGTGATTTTGGCAGAAATTTATAATTTATTTATTTAAATTTATAATTTATCTAATTTTTCAATGTCCTCTTTATTTTCCTCAAAAAACAATCAAAAATCTGATAAAGATCTACAAACATGTATATTGAAAAATAATAGACAATTTGAGTCAAAATGTCCTTGTTTCTCCAAATTGAGTTTTTTAAAGTTTCCTTAAAATTTGGCAAATTAGTCACTACCCAAAAACGGCCATATCTCTGTTAATACTGAACATATCTTAGCCGAATTTGGAGTACTAATCAGTTAAATGAATAGTACATGATATGTGGAATGTGGGCTCATAATCGACAATTAACGTTTCTAGTGTGATGGATGGGCATGCATCCTTGCAAACTATTCTGAGCTAACAAGTTGTCGAGAATCATTAGCCAGAATGCTCCTCTGTCAGATAAGGTGGTTTTGGTCAAGGAAGTTTGACTGCAATAACTGTTGTGAGGTGCGACTTTAGGTTTGAGGTTTTTTCAAGGCATCTTGAAAAATGCTCAAACCTAAACAATAGTCACTGAAGTCAGATATCCTTGGCCCAAAACCACCTTATCTGACAGAGGAGCATTCTAGCTGATGATTCTTGACAGTTGCATGATCACACATTCAGTTGTTAGCTCAGAATAATTTTTAAGGATGTGAAAATGGGTCTCACTTGAAGTGTTCATTGCCATGGTAATACACAAGCAAATGAGCCCATATTTCACATATCATATACCATTAATTTTTCTAATCAGTGCTCAAAATTTTGTTATGATATGTTGAGTACTAACAGAGATATGGCATATTGGTTATATGGGCGTTTTCGTGTAGTGACTACCCTTAATCAAAATCTAATGAAGATATTGCAACAAGTGAGGTATCATATTAAAGCCCCTGGTCTTTGTAATCCAAAAATGTACACAAGTCAGTTTTATAATTTTGCGACTTAACACCGACTTCGCTGTGGCATGTCGCATATGTAAGTTGAGGACATGTCACATATGTAAGTTGAGGACATGTCGCATATGTAAGTTGAGGACATGTCGCATATGTAAGTTGAGGACGTGTCACATATGTAAGTTGAGGACGTGTCACATATGTAAGTTGAGGACATGTCACATATGTAAGTTGAGGACATGTCGCATATGTAAGTTGAGGACATGTCACATATCTAAGTTGAGGACATGTCGCATATGTAAGTTGAGGACATGTCACATATGTAAGTTGAGGACATGTCGCATATGTAAGTTGAGGACATGTTGCATATGTAAGTTGAGGACGTGTCGCATATGTAAGTTGAGGACATGTCGCATATGTAAGTTGAGGACATGTCACATATCTAAGTTGAGGACATGTCGCATATGTAAGTTGAGGACATGTCGCATATGTAAGTTGAGGACATGTCACATATGTAAGTTGAGGACATGTCGCATATGTAAGTTGACATGTCGCATATGTAAGTTGAGGACATGTCACATATGTAAGTTGAGGACATGTCACATATGTAAGTTGAGGACGTGTCACATATGTAAGTTGAGGACGTGTCACATATGTAAGTTGAGGACGTGTCGCATATATAAGTTGAGGACATGTCGCATATGTAAGTTGAGGACATGTCACATTTCTAAGTTGAGGACATGTCGCATATGTAAGTTGAGGACGTGTCGCATATGTAAGTTGAGGACATGTCGCATATGTAAGTTGAGGACATGTCGCATATGTAAGTTGAGGACATGTCGCATATGTAAGTTGAGGACATGTCGCATATGTAAGTTGAGGACATGTCGCATATGTAAGTTGAGGACGTGTCACATATGTAAGTTGAGGACATGTCGCATATATAAGTTGAGGACATGTCGCATATGTAAGTTGAGGACATGTCGCATATGTAAGTTGAGGACATGGTAAGACCAGTGTAATAATAATAAATGCAATTGCTTTTATTTTACAGGCATCTACCGCAACTTTACAGAAGGAATAGATAAAAATGCACTTTGTGACGAAACCGACCTAAGTACATTCTGCAAGCACGTGAGTATTAAATAATTATTAAAATAATAACTTGAACTCAGTGCCTATTCGGCTCACTTCCAACTTGGTGAGTGAAATACAAGGCTCTATGTTTAAGGCCAGACACCCAAAATGAAATGGTAATTTATGACAACAGATACTCAAAATGGTTTTCTGCCTGGTAACGATTAGTCTGTTATCAATAAAGTTCACATTTACAATAATTACATACCTCTAAATGATTTTTATTCATGGATCAAGGGTGTCAATATCATGCAGGGATTTACGAGACGCAAGATCCTGCATCCTATATGCATAGAAACAGTACTCGGACACGTGCAAAACAATCGTTGCTTGCCACGGGACGCATGCGTATTAATGACATATAACACAAATATATATTAAATATGAATGCCTTTAACTTGGTAGTTTATTACTGAATCAGTTCGTTTGGTATTTCTTTTCACGAGTCCTTCAAATAACCATTCCATAGGTGTATGTGTCCCGATTCTGAAGGGTGCCTAATACTCCGATTGGCGCCATCCTGCACGTAGTTTTGTGGAGCGCCTCTAGGGACTGATTCGCGAACCAGAATACCATTCCAATCTGTGTGCATATCTGTTCAGGTTTCAATGATTGAGCGCAGTCGCTGTGCGTCTTAAGACTTCCTAATTTATTACAGCTATAATGATGAAAAACAAAGCAATTTACGAACATTCATTTGTATAACTAACCATGTGTTATCACCAAACAAATGACGGATCATACAGCAACAATAGAGAGTGCCAGCACTTCGATCCCGACTCCCATCCCAGGACCAAACCGATTTGATACCTCAGTGTGTTTATGCCATCATTCCACATTGTTTCAGATATGCAGTGCATTGTTATAAAATATTGATTTGAAGACACTTTTGAGGTACAAAGAACGCTCCGGTTTGTGTCAATATGCAATTTATTAATATTGCTTGTTTCAAGTGCGGCATGCTAACCCGCGACCGGAGCATGATTCAAACCTGAGCTACTTGTGATATCATATTTCTGAAACGATGTGGAATGATGAAATAAACTCATTGAGATCTAACATTTAGGCACAACTGTCATAATGCTGAAATCGGGATGGGCCCGGATTCCACACAAAATCACAGTTAAACGTCACATCTGCTGCCTAGTCAAATTCAGCTATTCAAATGCTGCTGTCTTCAACACTGTCAGGTTTCCCACCACCGAAACAAATTCACCAGCCTTCCAAAGTGAGTCATGGCTTCCTCGATATCTTTAGCTTAGCCTTAGGAGATCTCCCAATGTGACATTTAGCCCTCTCATAAGTGAGGAAGTTCTTGTTAGTGTCAAACTAATAATAATAATAACTGGGTTTACATGGGTTGTATAAGTTGTGATATTTAGAAAACAATACTTACAATTAAAAAGAGCAATAAGTGGGACCATCGCTACAGGATTGGAACCCCTCAAAAGAAGGCTGGGGGTCCCGAGGACCCTTGAACACAAACAACCAGGTAAACCCCTGATCAAGTCATCAAATCCATTATGCAATGGTCATTTTCTCATCAGACTTTTTTCTCTCAAATTACTACATTTGGAAAAAGGATATCGCTGGGAGTAATTATGCTATCCAAATAAAGTTTTGATTGTTGCATTCAGCATACTCTACTTTGCGCAATGACATGACACTTGAAAAGTCATCAACAGCAGGTTTGAAAGATAAACCAGCATTTATTGCCAAAAACAGAGTTTTTACCACTGGACTGAACAAATTGCGTACATTAAAAGGTAATCCTATATAGCTGGCCTTAATATTGATGCCCTATTTACTAAGGCATTTATACCACCTTACTAGGTGGAAAAGGTGGGAGGACAGTTTTGCAAAAATCCATTAAAACAACCAAAATTTATTTGAATTAGGCCATAATTTTTATATTGCATGTTCTACCCGGGCCTGCCAACATTAATTTCCTGGATCTAGAATAAAATAAAATTCACGATGTTAATTTTTTATTGGTATTATTTATTAACTGAATGTGTTAAATCATAAATAAAATATCTTACTATTCATGAGAGAAAATGCCCTGTCACTGTATGGGGTTTGAATCGAACAGTTTTGGCCATGCCGCCTTTTAACAATGGTAGCTACCGCGTGCACATACTATTCTTTGAATATGACGTTAACAACTATTACATTAAATACTGTCACCCTTGCGCAAAATAATAATCTATCAGCCGACCAGCTGCAATTTAGCCTCGATTACCCAGGCGCCGTGAGGTGACAGCACTTTTTGCCCCTCACAACTGCCTGGAACATTAAGGCTCTGCCAGTGTTACCGGTAGGGGGCTTTACCCCAGATTCGGGTCTACAGAGACGATGATTGGTTCTCAGGCCAACTATGAAATAACATATTAAATAAGGATACACTTTTATCAGATTCAGATAATACTATACTATAAAACTTTTCAACATATACTTACATTGAAACATGTCACACACAAAATAAACCAACATTAAACTTTTTTTCATAGTTTAATGCCTTTCAATCACATGCATATACAATACAATACAACTTTATTGATTGATATTCTCGTGGCAACTATTTTGTATTGACATTGTTTTGTTTATACTTGAGAAGAAACAGAAGACTAAGTATGAATAAATATGATATAAATACCAAACAAGAACACATTTAATTAAAGAAAGTGCAATCGATGTCGCGAGCAACGAATATATGTAGTCACCAAAGTACAACCAAACTGTACTGATCTAGGTGGCTAAGTCGGTAGTGTGTTGAGCAACTATTTTTAGGGTCCTCGGTTCGAATCCCATAGAGTACTTGAAACAGTCAAAAGGCGGCTTCCCAGTGTTGCCATCAAGCGGATAACATTCAAAAGGCGACTTCTGAGCCACACTATCTTCCAGGAGAAGTCAGGATTGTTCCATGCCTCGTTTTGAGAACTACGGGCAGTTCCTTGTCTCATTTGCATTGCATAAGTCTAAAGCTAAATAAGGAGATCGTCGGGATTTGTGACCTGGTTACAATGCGGGAAAATTCAACTTTGGCAAAGAGGGACGTGACTACTGACGTAACTGCCAGGCGTACAAATATGGACTACTTTTGGCATGTTTCATGGATTCAGATTTTTATTGTCATTTCACATTTGATGGGCCTTCTAAGTTCATGCTAAAATAGTGACTTAGCGGTGAGTAACTGCTAAAAAACAATCTTTATTGTGAAGTAGATGTGTCAATCTATCAGTGTCAGAAACTGAACAAAACAAAAAGTCATACAAATTATTTTTGCTGCATTTCACACAGCTGTGTCTGTTATTGATGGGATAACAAGTAACACTGGAGATTGATATTAATTTTCATGTAGCCACACATATTATTAGTTAAATGTTGTATATTTGAACATGCACTAGGATCTTTTTTCCTGACGTTTTAAATTTATTTTTATTCTGATTCCCATCACTGCTTTCTGCACAATTCTGCCTGTAAAATATGTAATAAAAAATCTGGCCTTATTAGCTGCTACAAAATATTGTGGCTACTAGTTAGCTTAATTTATTGGTGTACCTGTATTCGCATCTTATGTAGGTTATGTGTTATAGCAACAATTTATTTACATTATCATGTACATATTGTCATTAATATAATTTGTGATCTGTCATTAAAGATATTGGATAGCAAATTTTACTAATTTATTTCAATTACCCGTTCAGATAAGTAATGGTTTAAATCATGTTAAATCATGTACCAAATACCAACATAAACTGTATTGTCTAGTATAATTTACAATTTATCATTTAATTCACTGCAACCACAATGTCATCTTGTCTCTCACAAATCAGGATATTGAGGAAGTCTTCGTTTTATTCACAAAATGCAGTCATGATAAATGAAATCGTTGTGTAGTGTTTCAGTGTGGCAATACTCCTAGTAAACAGGTGTGTCTTCATGAGCTCTCATACAGAACAATTGTACACTTACCATTTGTATACTTGTATAGTTAACACCTGTGCAACCTATTATAATGCCTACATTATGCTTTCCATTGGTAGAAGTCAGGCACTGTCGAAAATACATTTACAATGCCTACAAACTGCTAAGACGTCGCATAACCTGACGTGATTTCATCAGCAGTAGGGTAGTCCACTTGTAATAATAATGTAACGTAATGTAATTCTTCTATTGCACCTTAGTCCTTGGAAACCTAGCTCAGAGACGCATCAAGACAAAAGGGTTGATCACTTGTATTGTCTTACTGATTGTAGGTTCGTGATGCTGGACCAATGTATGGCCTTGCTATGGCGGGGGCTGGTCTTATTGTTATTGGAACGGTAAGCACTACACCTCTCTATCCCGCTCTGGCTCTGTGCTGCGCTCTCTTGTTGCAAAGAACTTAGGGTCGACTAACCTCATTATCAAAAGTTGTGTAGCCATTTACCCACAACGATGAAACTAACTATATTGGACTATTTTATTTGTGTATACCATCAATCAGGTAGTAAGACAGGTCATGTCAACTGTTGCATCGCTGTGTAAATTATTAAGATTCTAGGATTTATTTTTGTTTTGTTGTGGTACTCTGTATTGAGGAGTCAGTGCACCGCTGTGTAAATGATCAAGTTGTAATGTATTAAATTGTCAGTCTTGGTATTTAAAAAGTCATCATTAAATAAACAGCATGCATCTACGGTAAATTACGATATTGCAGATGCATTTCGTTAGAAGAATTGTACGTCTTGACAGTGGAAATAACCTCCTCATGTGTAATGAACAAACCTTTGCATGTGGATTTTTAAAGTGTAAAGCGCTTTGCGCAGTCCCGAAGGCAGGATACTGAACTAGATAAGAACCTACCTTTTACTGGATGGTCATCATTAATCCTTAGCACAGCTATTGACGTATAACGACTCGTGTACTCCTCGAGTGACATTCTCTTCATTCCCTCTCTATTTCTAGCAGTAGTTCTAAAAATGGCATCGGTTTCACACAATACGTTTCCTAGACAATATCATGGATATGACACATGTTCCTTGTTAAAAGGACATGGTTTACACATGAAAACGCTCCCATACCCATATGGGCAATGACCCCATCTCTTCACTGTGTTGTGTTCTCCTTCACTAAATATATGTTTCTGCATGGCACATTGCATATATATATAGCACCTTCACCACCCTGGTGTTACACCCGTGGCACAATGAGTTTTCTCTGTATTTGTGCAGAACGAAGGCGATGCGCAGTACTTAAAATAATTGTCAAACAGCATGCTCCTTTCGCAGTTCCAATCAGTAGGTATTCAAAGTGCAGAGGAATGGCATCTTCCCCATCGGGGGTTGGTACATCTACCCCACCAGGGGGTTATGTACATCTACCCCCAATTGAAGCAAAGCGCCCCTGTGTAGGCAGATATTCCCAAGTATAACAATAAAACGTAGACATCAACGTTTCGTTAGATCAACACCCCATGGTTATGTAGCACTTCAGGGTGTGACCACCGACGGCTCGAGAGGTCAGTGGTGACTGGACACGTAGGACAACGCCTGGACAGTGGTCAGCGGATGCTCTCTCTTGCAGGTCGTCTCACTAGTGGTCTTGGCGCAGAATTACTCGCGCATTAAGTCGACGAAGGAGCTGACAGAATACAAGGAGGCTATAGCACTCGACACGTCATCCGCTGTCATGTAGACATTAGAGGTCCGTTACCACCCAAATAATTGGCATATTTATCGACACTTAGTTCTAGATACTTTGAACTTAAATGCAATAATATTAGTCCACATTGAGACTGTTTAAAGATCGTGTGTTAGTTTTCTGTCAATCGCGCGATTTGAAACCGAGAACAGCATATCTGCATAACAGTTGGTCAAAAAAGAAACGCAAGTTGTTTGTTGGTCAGGACTTTATTTATTTGGTAAATATGTGAGAGTGTTTTAACTGAACTGTTCAACGTGAAACCATCGCACTGGAACGACTTTGATGTGCAAATTTTGTTTCATTGGCCGAACATGTTATGTGGATAGGACGAGTGAAGAATATTATTTAATGGCAACAAACAGTAATTGTTCTAAATATCGGGTAGCCGAAGACTCCAGAAGGAACTTTATTTGGCAATATGATATCACCATTTGGCAATATGATATCATCATTTGAAAAAACTTGTTTAACAAACAAAAATATATCACGAAGTGAGAAAACGTACTGCGATGTCACATAGAACCCATATTGTTATTTGGGTGTGGATTCTAAGCAATAACTAAAAGTTCACAAAACAATTAGAAGCCACTGAAATGTGGTTCTTAAGAAAAATGCTGCGAGTACCATGGACTGAGAAGAAAAGCAATGAAATCATCCTTAGGACAGCCAAATCAAAACGAAAGATCATAAACAAAATTAGGACAACATGCACGCGTTATAGGCCACATAATAAGAATGAATGAAGGAGAAACATACACAGGACGCTAGAGAATAAAAATTATTAATAGATAGTCTGTCAACAAGGTGTAGGAGCACAACAAAACTGCTACAAACGACCGTGCGGTTTGGAGGGCCATGATTGCTAACGCCAGTGACAGACACGGCACATAGAAGAAGATATATCATCATATGATGTGACGAATTGGAGAGAAGTCATTATCTGCTCGCCTGCAACGGAATGGTCATTACAAGAAATGTCCCTGGAACATCAACTGTACACATCAGTCAATGCACCATCAGAAGTGATGGTCATCCATAGCAATCTTATACCGGCTAACAGACTCCTTCATTTGTCAATGTCAAGATCCGAGACAGCGCGACGAGACGGCACCACACGTGAAGTGAGCTGAACCGCTGATCTCCCGGAATAAAAAAAGTTGGCAGACCTGTATACA
Organism: Escarpia spicata; assembly: GCA_963995525.1. NCBI lineage: Eukaryota > Metazoa > Annelida > Polychaeta > Sabellida > Siboglinidae > Escarpia > Escarpia spicata. The sequence continues at coordinate 48,542,767 of OZ023215.1, read as the reverse complement.
ATCTAAATGCCCAGAGAGATAAAGTCTTTATTCCTGAACTGGGAAACGTCTTGCTTCATTCGCCGGAATCTGAGCTTGTTTCAGCAACACTACACCAAATGTCATGTTGCACGGGGTACAAGTTAGCTATAGCAGCAGTTACAGTTTGGTTTTAACTTCAACGTATCTCTTGTTCAACACGCCTGATATGAATTGTGGAGTTTGGTTTATCAGCGACAGCAACAGCCGACCAGCATTCGCTCGTGTACAGTTACCCCGATTGAAGAACGTAATCAATTAGAGAGCCCCACAAAGTCAGCGCTGTTAAGCAGTCCCGACTTGCATTTTTTGCAAGGGGATATCCCTTCTCCGGTCATACACCTTATTGATACTTTGTCCACACCATACATATTGGCTGTGATTTACAACATAAACTTGCGCTTCTTGTTTGACTAGTATATGTTATTTTACGTCACGAGCGACACTCTCGCTTGAGTGATTCCCGTTTTTATGTTCCGCGTTCTGTGCAAATGCAGGGGAAACTGCGAATAATCAGTCGGCAATAAAACCATGCTTTGCTACCATCGGGTGTTGAGAAACTTACTAATTCATATATTTTGTATCTTAATATTATTAATAATTGTCCACGCTTGGCTGAGTTGCATGACCTGTTGTGGATGACGCGTGGCCAGAACTACACGGCAGTGAAAACTTCTTTATGCCAAACAAAATAGTTCTTGTAACTAATGTTTGTTTATTGCACTTCCAGATACTCTTTCTGCTGAGTTTAGGGAGTAACTACCAGCGTATAATGGTGAGCAAAGAACTGACTGAATACCGAGAGGCGGTCAATATAGAACTGCAAGATGCCACGGTGCTGTCAAACGCGAGAAGCTTCGAATTGTTTCAATGAATGATCAATAGGGGCGTGTGCTGACGTCACGATGACGTCATATCGAAGTAGAACCTGGTGGCTCACACCCATCCACGCAGCGTGTCGAAGTCGGGGTTGGGGCGATGCACCCCGAGGCACTGTTTCGTGTCTCGTGTGAAGACAAAGGTCCACATGGAAACGACTTGCCGTGAAGGTCCACACGGAAACGACTTACCGTGAAGCAAACGGCTGCCCTGCTGCGGTTGTACTGCTATATGTTCGTGGCGATTGATATTCGTGTGACCCTCCTGTTCACGTCTTGTGACCTCCTGCTCCAGAAGTGAACCATCGGCTATTGTGAAGTGAATAGCGCTAATATGCAATTTGTTATCAATCACCATGTGCTACATGTGAAAACTCGATGCGATGGTTAAACCGGTAAGATAGTGTTGACTTGTGAAGTCTTACAGAGTAGCTGTGCTATAATATAATAGCTGTCGATCGTGAATGAACAATAGTCGTGTATGTCTATATATATATATATATATGTGTGTATATGTATATATGTATATATATATATACATTATATATATACACAATATATATATATATATATTACGTATATATATATTATGTATATATATGAGTATGAAATTGTATACATACAGTGCACTCCAGATAATCCGTGTATGTATATATATATATATATATATATATATATATATATATATGTATATATATAAATACATACAGTGCACTCCAGATAATCCGAACTCGCATTAGTCGAGTTTCGCTTAAGTCGAACTTTTCCTCGGTCCCCGGCCTATACGGCGCTAAAACATAGGTTCTGACAAGTAACACAAGCATTGTCGCTGCTCCCTGGGAGGTTCGACTTATCCAGGGTGCACTGTATATCCATAGAGGAAATTCGTGTAATTTAGTGTATTTTCAACGTAGTTTACATTTGTTTCTAGGAGCACATTTTATTATGTACATGTCAGATATTATTTTACATGGACATTGTCAGTCTTATTTTATATAAAATACGCGTATTTTGTATCGCGAGCATGCGTAAAGATGCACTGTAAACTGTGTCATGTACCATTTGTTCGTAGACGTCTTTGCTTTCTGCAGGCTGCTTGAATAATACCGACCAGTAGCTGTTAATCAAAGGAATGCTCCACTGTAGCCGCGTGAGCTGCGACCTAATAACAACTTATCTAGCAATCCTTGTCATAACCATAGCAGGTAGAACATATTGAACACATATTTGACAACCACAACAATATGGTCATACTATTACTGTTGTGTTGAGCGTGTGTAATTACACCTCTATTCCGTGCCTGGCTTTACACTTTGGTACAGTGATTATACTGTTGTTCGATATATACATGTATATGTCGAAGTATTGATTAGTGTATTCTTCTACATTATCAATCTAGCAAGCCATTATTTTCACAGTACATTCCACGTTGTGGTGCCGTTTCCTATATAAAACCGGCCTGACGACTTTGAACGTCTTACGTCATTGTGATTACTATTAAACAATCCTCTAAATGCAGTATGCCTAGCATACACGCATGCGGGCGCGCGCGCACACACACGATACCACGATTATAGATTATATAGCTAGATTGCGTACCAGTGGAGCGAACATCTGTATATTATTAAGACGCTACCTTTGGTGCATTGTGAGCGTATCAACTCTTTAGCGTGGACGTCTGCTCGCCTCTTTCTATATTCATGATAATAATATATTTGAGAAAAAAAACAACTACAGAGGTAGTCATTGTGAGTTTTACGTTTTAGTTGACGAGAGTTTTATTAAAGATGACATGAACATAAATTTATATTTTAACCATGTAAATAACATACTAACATTATGCTATTTAGACAGGTGTGATACCTGACAGGTTCTTTAGTTAATATATATATACGCGCAGTTTAATGTGTAAAAATCAGCCTATCTGACCGAATGAAATATTGCGCCTAATTGCCGCTTGGAAAAGTACTAACATGGAAGACCCGGCGTAAGATTCTTGTGATTTGGAGTTGTGTCGCAAATGTGAGGACTTGTAGGACTGTTGCCGCATACAGTGATGAACCATTGGCAATAGACGTCACTCAGGAAAATTTGACATGTGCGATGATGACAACGATATAAAACGGAACATGTCAGACTGTCGTTGTCGCCGGTGACAAACAACAATTTCAGATTCACGGATCGAACATCGAATTTTATTGGAAACGGACAATATATTCATGACATTATAAAGAATCACACGGATTATTTTCAACGTCAAATACAACGTTTATGGGCTAAAATTTCAAAATATGGATCAGTGCAAAAATTGGGTGTCTTCGTACTTTTAAACGCATACTATCACATTTTTGTTCAGAATTAATAGTTATATGAATATATATATTTCGGGTTTGGGTATATATGATTAGCTATGTATTTGGGCTATAAGTTAAGATTTATAGACCCTAGATCACAACCACGTAACCAAAAACCTAATGTCCGCACCACAATTTTAAAATGGCAGCGAAGTTTAAAATTATACCCGTGACCAAAATGTTAGTTTCAGCTGTTCCTATCCGTAGAAAAAATATTTTACAAAAATGTCAGAACTAATCATGGTATTAATGGCAATATTCTTTATGAAGTGCATGCTTATAGAATGTCTCGAAAACGCTGTTTACTACGACATCCAACTTTGCAGTAGTTAGCTAAAAAAAAGAAGGAACATGGTAATACAAGTATTAGAGTACTCAATGTGTCTACCAATAAACATAGATCCGAAAACCAGCACACGTTTGGCTAGGTTGAGACGTAAATGCGCAAGAATGTATGTCAAAAAATGTTGCGTCATGTTTAAAAGATGTTTACTACGACATCCATTTTCTCAAACACTGTTGATTCCAGAGCTTATAGAAACATGACGCAGATAGAACACCACAACGGTGTCACAAAATACCATTACATCCAAGTCATTATTGTCATTCTAGCCACAACGTCCTGGAGAGGTAAAATGTGTTTACTACGACATCATGTCAACATTTTTACTACGACATTCGCCTGTAATAAAACATTGTAATCCACTTTGTCCAGTTGTCACTTTTACATATTTACATTCGAGTATCCAAACTTATGACGTTGGACAATCAAAAAGGATGGTTGGCTGTTGTTTACATTATCTTTTCCCAGAAATTGTATGGTGACATTATCCATTTTGTCAATACTAAGGCATGTAGAGTTAACTTGGGACTACATTGAGTTAGTAAACCGTACTGATTGTTGAGAAAACATGTGACTGTTCAAAAGTTAGTTCACAGAATCGACATTGGCATGGCATTTTCTGTGCACATGCCCGTTAAATCCAAGCTAAAATGTCGATGTCGTAGTAAACTTAATATATGTTCTACTACGACAGTTTGCCTTTCTGAAAATTAATTTAAGATATGTGCATATTTAACATCAAATAGATGCATACATCGTAATACCACCTGGAAATGAGACACTGTATCAGTGCATTGTGTTATTGTTTTAAATTACATTTACGTGTACGCAAAGCATGCCAACGATATTACTGGCTGGATGATGATAATGAATATAAGTATAACAAATGTCATTGCAGCCATGCAGTATGGGTAGACACAATGCTGTAAACTGCAAGACATTACGTAATAAGCAGAGAAAAATGAACAACTCGGAACACCTCTAAAACATGAAATTCTACGGTCGCTAGCACTCTCATTGCTCGTCCTGTCCCGCCGATCTTGGTATAATTTGAGAGGATGCACTCTTGTTATTCTAGCGTCATCTAGATTTCTCGGTAACCGTTCAAAGAACACCGATAAATAACCTACAATCATGTCGTTTTCGGTGTTCTGTACGGTTCCGAACGATGTTGACGGCGGGTACTCAGTACACTAATCTTCCGATTGCGGCGCTGTTTTCCTAATTTGCATAGGTTCAGACATGCGCACTTCGCCATTTCTTGATTTCATGTTATAAGCTCCACCCACTTTTAAACCGCGGCGAAACTGATGTGCTTTGATCGCAGCGAAACCGATATATCTCTACGTCGGCGTGAAGTCACAATGACGTACGCCAAATTCGTTGCGTTGGTTGGTTGATATACGTGATTGTGACGTCATGCCTACTTCGCGTATGTCATTTTAGTAGCCGTTTGAAAGTGGGTGGAGCTTATACCATGAAATCAGATAGTGGTGTCTCAATCGGTAGATTGGTGAACTGTGTCGACGAAACAATATCGTTCGCAGTGTCTAAGACACCGGAACGGGCCCGGTTGTAGATCCGTTTTCAGTTAATTTTAGGAATGATTATCAGGAAACCATTTATATGTTTGAATAGCAGAAAGCTTAAACTTTCAAACGACATCAATATTGTTGGGATCCGACGAACCTTAATGGTACTAGCAGTCGTTCAAAAGGCGCTTTTGGAACGTGTTTGACAGTTGTTCATTTTACGCTCGCTTATCTATTTTTGGTAGTATGTACCTCAGCACAAAAGCGTCTTGACGAAAGTGAGAAGGCTCGGACGAAGGTCCGTGAATCAGTGGCACGTCACTTTTTAAATAGACTACGCCGAAAATTACGGTTGTAACTATGTCGAGGAAGTTAAAAGTGCATACTACAATAAAGAACTGGTAACGCTTCACGTAAACCTGGTTGTTCATTATCGGCAGGTGATAGCCCACTATATTACATAAGTTAAGTTGGGGTAAGTGCTGAGCGCAGCCATTCAACACCAACAACGTACACCTTTACCAAAAAGTTATATTGAGGTCAAACAGTTGGTTCGAAATGTCACATTGGTACACTATCTCACGGAATCCCTCACCAGGCAGTTTCGGAACAAACACACTATCAACCTCATTGTTCATCACTAATTTTTTTTTGACGTCACCGTCCATCCATGATGAGGTGGCAGAGGCCCAGTGGGAAATTAAATGTAATGCAAGTTCTTGCATGACACCACGCATCTATACAGAGTAATGCTTGTAGAAGCGGGACAGGCATTCACATGAAATACATCTTGTCTCAAAGAATGTTGCTTCATAAACGGCAAGTTATGCCCGGCTCTGGATGGATATGCATCCGACTACAACATCCCCCCTCTCACCTAACGGAGTGAAACAAACCAATATGACGCTGTTCAGCAGCTCCTTAGGCAGGTGGACGACACCACATCTGAAGAAGCAATCAATTGGTGACTTTGTGGCTGTTCTTGACGACAGCAAGCCGTATATGGGTCAGGTGAAAGACATCGATAACGAAGACAGAGAATACTTGACCTCTTTCATGGTTAGAAGAATATATAAAATACACTCCTTCAAATCTGATGAGATTTTGGGTTGATGAAAAAAACGTCTGTATGAAAATACCTAAACCCAAGACGGGTCGATCTGGTCGTGTTTATCTTATCAGCGAAACGGATAAAAAGTTTCAAGATTTCCTACAGGAGCTCATATAATGACGCCATGATACGGAATAAATAACGATGGTTGTTAGACATGCATGTTGGAGAGATCCTAATGTACAAAATCGCATTTTTAAGAGGAAGTAACATGTGTTAATTAAGACTTCGTATGTTGATCAAATAACGATGTTTATTGCAACATCTGCGTGTTTTCTTGTCATAACATTAGCGTCACGTTTATGTCAGAATACGACCTATTAGTGTGTAGCAAAGCAATTACATACCAAGCATAGTCACTCTACGCAGTAACAATGGGGTGGCCAATGATTATTACGTGCGTGACGCCGTCTGGTGTCGTTGAGCTAACCGTGTTGTGGCGCCCATGTAAACATATAATAACAATTAATAATAATTGCTTTATTCGCAGACTCCATGCAACATACAAGTACATTATCATGGTTCTATAGTTGTGTTATAAACAATAGTTACAATGTACAGAATGAAAAATCACCCGTCAACAAAATGTATATACAAGGAATTGAACCAGTATTTCCATATTCTAGACATGTATTTCACGTCACTATTAATAATGCTACGAATCAATATGTTTTTATAAGTGCAGTCGGCATATAAATCTATATGTCAAATTTCTAATAACAGCAGCACAGTTAGGTAAATTATTGTTAACAAACATTTCACTAGCAGTACATTATCTGTCATAACCACTACAGAAAACTAACCTTGAGACGGTCTCAGTGCTCAACTTGGGCAATTATTGACCGTTCTTAAGGTAAGAACTTAAGGTAAGAATAACCTAACACCATTCGAAAAATATTGTTGTAAGACACATACAATTTCCTGATAGCATAGTTATGAAAATTCCACCATAGATGGGCAGTATACATAGGTGAGCAAAAAGTAGTAAACAATGTTTTCTTTACATCATTTGAACACATTCGAAATTGTCTTATGATCATGTTGCCTTGTGCATACAACTGGCGACATTGTCTAGATATATCATTGTCATCTAGCATACTATTTGAAATGATATGACCCAAATAGTTTACAGATTCTACCTCACATAGTTTGTCGTTGCCAAGCATAAAACATGGAAATTTAACATTCTTACAACTATTGTTTCTAATTATCACGACCATACTCTTTTTGGCATCGTACCTTATGTCATGAGATAATCCCTATTGATCACAGGCAGTGAGAAGGGTCTGTAATCCCCTGCTGGATGGACAAAATACTACAAGATCATCAGCATACATAATATTATTTACACAATTATATCCTACATAACATCCTGCATTGCAACCATTAAAGGGAAACATAAGGGAACTGTTTGGTGTTATGCACCTAACAGAGTTAATGCAAACTAACTATTTACAACTATAATCACATTTTTAACGTCAGTGGTTTACTGGTAATATTATCTAAAAGTGGACAATTATAATGAAATCTTCGATAACACGAAGGCAGCCATCTTACTGATGACGACCAAAAGCAACCAATAAACGAGCAGCATTATTTTTACCGCGGTCTTCCCATGATGCGAGCAATGTTGTCAACACATGTACACATTTTATGGCATACGCTATACAGTTCATTCTGTTCGGCTCATTTTGAAGAAACGTGTTTCGAAGTGGATGTATATTTGTAATGCTATGAGACAAGACCCGTCGAAACGTCGGCGACGTCGGGTTTTGAAGCTTGGAGCAATGCCGACGATATTTAGTTACAGACCACAGCCGTCGAAACGCCGCACATGCCTCTCCGTCTAGCGCGCTGTCAGATGAAGACAGATCGCAAGAAGGTTAGTATTGAGTATTCAGTACCTAAATGACAATCTTGTACCATTTCCTATTGCAGGATCTGGCGTTATATACGTTAGTTAACTTTCTAGTTTGGGAATGGTGTCGGCAGGAACTGAACCTCAGACAGGATTAGCTAGCCTCGGCTCTGGCTCTGAGGAATGCATGCCTTCCACCGGGAATTTGACTTACTTTGATTGGTATCACGGCCGCGTGAACAAAGGCATAGATATGCTGGAAATAATACAGAACTACATGACACATTGAAGACTAGAAGAAAGCCGACGACTAGCAAAAGTTAACGGCAATCAATTCGCGTGAGCGATAGTATAGCACTTTTATTAACGTCACCGGGCAGAAAAGTCTGGAATTGTCGCTATGACCCCATCAGAATGTTTTGTAATAACATTAGGCGGAATGTGTTTGTGTGTTAAAATTAATTTGTTGTAAATACATTATGTTGAACATTTGTCTTATAAAATCACTGACTGATGACCATTGATAAGGGTTCCACTAACTACCCATCAATCAGCAGCAGGGAAATGCTGGATAATCAGCTCCCATTACATAACAGTGGCAGTGTTTTTATTTCATTAAAAGTGAGTGACAATTCTACTGGTGTATTTGGAATGATAATTGACAATTTGACAACTTTGATTTGATTTTACAAACATTCGTAGGCTCCAGATGCACAGCTATCTTGTTATAGTTAGAGGAAAGAAAGTAACGGACACAGTGTAACGGTATAAAAAGTAACACACTGTTTATATTATTATTACTATTTTATATATTATAAAAGTACTTTTATGTTAGAATAAAGTGTGTGAGGTGTGATTTTTAAAATTTAGTGTCTCATAATTTATTTAAATGCCAGTGAATAAGTGTCACTTTTATGATGTTGAAATTCAATCAATATATATACATTAAAATGGGTTGTTTTGTATTCGCAAATTCACCACCTGTTTCTAATTTTAACAAACCATTAAAACTAATTACTTTGAAAGCCTAATCTGCAATACAGGTAATTAGCTCATCCATCACTTGAGATGCAACAAAGATCAAGCCCTTCAAACCCACTTCTCCATAAACCACTTGGTAGGCAGGTACCAATTGCAATTACCAGTCAGGTTTTAGGCTGGTAATAAAACTGGTGTAAATAGAGAATTTAGGGACTGAAAGAGCAGATAAGAGAAATGATGAACAAAGGAAACCAATCTGAGTTATGTAAAGGGGCAGTACAGAAGGGTTTTTCACCCAGGTGTTGTCAGGTGATAAACCCGTTGTGCGTGTACTGGGACTGTTACCATTTATAAATGTAAATTTCTATAAGAAATCATTGTAAATGCAGTAAACCTCACCTAAGTAGGATTCACCTAAGTCGGATCTTCGCTCAACTCGGACAGCATTCCGAGGAACGGTTTATTTGTAATGAATTTCCCATAAAAATCTTTGTGTAAGTCGGATCTTTGCCTAACTCGGAATAACTGGGTCGGTCCATTTGATCCGAGATAATGTGTTTTTCCTCGCCTAAGTCGAATTGCAGTATTCAACAAAATCATTTGGTAAGCTATAACCTTAGAGATCCGTGCCAAAATGAAGCATAAAACTGTTTTAATACTGTATGTTGCTTGTGGACATCAACATTTATAGAGTTACCGCGTTATTTACAGTTACTTAAGGGCTTTTAGAAGGTTGCCTTTGGCGCTGGGATATGTCATCTTCGGCTAAGTCAGATTTTTGCGCAACTCGGATTAAATCACTCGGTTCGATTGAATCCAACTTAGGCGAGGTTTACTGTAATTTGTTTTGATCAGTTCATTCAATTCCAATTCAATCTGTTTTGATTTTTTATTCAAATGTATGTGTATGTTTTATCAGTTCTATTCCAAATAAAATAAGAATTGATAGTATGTCTGCGACAAACTATCCTTTTCACATAAGACGGGTTTAGTGGCTGCTTGCAGACTATTGAACCTAAACTCCCATTGGTGTGAAAAATATCACAATATTATTTTTGTACTGGTTTTACAATTTGTACTTGAACTGATACTTATCTGTCAACCATGTAGCAGTGTAGCAGTGTAGCAGTGTAGCAGTGTAGCAGTGTAGCAGTGTAGCAGTGTAGCAGTGTAGCAGTATGGTTTAATTGGTTGTCAGAAAACTACATAAAAAAGTAACAAGAATTAAAGTAACACAAAAGTAACATTATTGATATTATGATTTTATTTATTCATTATAAAAACTACAACATGAATAAGGCAATATTTATTAACATTTGAAATATTGATTGTTTTATTTAATTTTTAAACTCAATGTAATTATAAATTGAAGTTCTAAATATCAAATTGCTGTAGCCCAAAAATTACTAGAGCTGAGAGGCTCCTATTTTGGTTTCATGTTCATCTTCTCAAGGGATATCACCAAATTGATTATTCAAAAACTGAAGAGTTGAGTGCAACCAATTTCAGAATTATTGGTTACCTTCGCATAGAACGACCCACTATATGACCATATTATTAATGATAACAAACACTCCATAATTAATCCAGACATGAGCTTTATTCAGTATCTGTCTCTATTGCAGACCACTACACAACCATTGTCCACTCGCATTCCGCTGTCCCCACAGGGCCTACTACATCTAGCAAGTCTACTGCACATCACATCAAGTCGGTATGTACTGCATTATTCACATGGAAACTCTTATTGATTTCTCACTTGAAAAACAAAGAATTCTACATTATCTTTTTTGTAATGTGATAATTTAGCAAATGCTTTACCGTAATAGTGCACAAACACAATGTCATGTTTTATAGATTTCACGAAAGAGGGTTGCTCCTACTTCCACCATTACACCACAACATGTTCTGCCAGCTCCTCCCCACCTGACAAATTACTGCCACACTGGACAACTTGAAGTATTTCACAGTTACCTGCTCAAGTACTGCTCCAAAAGACAGCACTTCTTCTGTGAAGGTAGGACAGAAGTCATACATTGCAATAGGTATTTAGTTGTAAAAAATCTACCTCAGTCATTCTAATAATAGCACCACTAACGTATCGTGGCATGGTAACATAGTGGTTAGATCATCAGAATCTTTTAAGTCTCTGCCATTTCAAAGCTTGTGGAGTTTTGCTCACTCCACATTGCTCCAGTTCACTCTGATAAATAAATGAGTACCTGACAGTGATACTATTTTCGTAGTATATGCTGTGTGGAGCTGAATACTTCCCAGAGGAGGATGGTGGTTGAATGGACAGGACTCTCAGGTGTTAACTATGTCACAGAGATGGCGTGAATACTTCACAACTGTATTCACTAATTTTAGTGTAATAAATTCTCCATGTAATAGTAACGATAACAACATACAGTCACTGTATATGCTATGTATAAGATACATGACAAAAACGAGTGGTGATAAATGCAACTGTGGAGGACTGTCATAATGGGATGCCTTGTTTGGATCAACATTATTTTTTCAATGTCTGATTATGAATACTTGGCCATTTGAGTATGATTCAAACAGTCAACATTTTTAAACACGATTACTGAGTGTAATTATAGAAGACATATTTATACGTTATTGTCATTTGGAAAATGGCGTTTCAAAGTTCACTGAAAGACGACCAGTCGTAAGGAAAGTAATTCATTCACAGCAGCTTACTAACAAGATATATATGCTGATGGGTCTGTTGCTTTTTGTTGGTAAGAATTTTATTACAATACTGTATGTCCTGTTTATTATAGGGACGAAAGCACGGCTCATACTGTCTGCTCTGGTATGGAAGTTCTGGCCCAGCCCTAGCGCAGACAACCCTGTTAACGTTGCGGATGTCTGGTCAAGAAGGCGCAAGCAGTGGGTGCTGCGAACGACAAAACACAGCAGCAGATTTACCTGCAAACCCAAATGTCCATGGAAAGAGTGAATGATGTATTTGTGAGAAATCTGAAACAGCCAGGAATCACTGTCCCAACTGGAATTGCAGTCCTTGGGGGAGATGTGCCCAAGCCAATGAAACATGATCTGCTGGCATCAAGAGGCAGTCGATTTGTAAATAAATAGTCAATCCAACTGACAATTGACAAGGACGTTTCAAGGGACTGGCTGTTTTGTTTGCATTTCCACCTACAGCCATAGTTTTGTATAAGGTGACAAATGCATCCTCTAGTTTAGTCTAATCAGTCCTCGAGTGCCAAGTGGAACCCTTCATGTTGTGCCCAATCGAGTGCAAGGAAGTGTGATCGTATTTGATGGCTGGCACACGCTGGTATAACTCTCCGTACCTTTCGGTCCAGCCTGCCATGGATCCACCAGATGAACTGTCTATATGCAGCCCACCTGAGCCCTGAAATAAAATAAGGCGCAAATAAATTTACTAACATTGTCAGCAGGTGATGTATGAAAATAGGTTTGAGGTAGTTCATTTCGTTGTCAAATTGGTATATATCAACAAGCAGTGTTTTTATGAAATCATTTGAACCTTTCTTCAATTCTCGCATAGGCATGCTACTCAAAATGTTCTAGAATGATCCTATGTTGTTTACTATTAAACATTAACAAATGTTGGCAGATTTCTACTAACTATACCTAGTATATACAGTTTATGAAACTTCATACATATTATATGTTTATACATTTTAAAATTGCTGTTGTTTTGCTTGATGTTCTGGTTACTGTAGTATTATCGTCATTGTTGAAATATATGTCAATAAATATTTAACAACACATTTCACTGCTGTTATAACACATGAATATATACGTACTTGTTCGTTGGCGGGTCTAGTTGCCAGTTATCTAACCGAATGTGATTCATAGCAACTAGTATATTTCCTTTGCCATTCGTAACGCATCGTAGTCCACCTGCAACAAAGAACTAAGCGTTTAAATGAAAATGTTACATGAATGATAAACAAACAGGGATTGTTATTACTACAGTGGAACCTCGCTATATGGTGACCTTGGTAATATAGCCTCGGTATAGTATAGGATATAAGTACTACCGCTGGTAAGATAACTTTTATCCAGTCCCAAGTGTGACCTTAAAAGTGAGGGTCCACTGTTCCATTCTGAATGAAGCCAATGTCACAAGCAGCATGGATTAGGATTGTCTTTCTGTATTTATACAAGAGTTATGCCCCCTCTCTATAAAATTAAATTCTAGCCTATTAAAAGAACAATTAATACTGCCACACATTTTTCTCATACGGTGATACACATGCATAGTCGTTACTGTAAATATAATAATGGGGACGCAACAGTTAATGTTTGTTTTCTATCATAGCCGTGGACAATTTTGAATTCGGTTCCTGGAACCGTTTTTAAAACGGCGAAGGTACAACCTTAGGTAATATTCCCATAAAATGTAAAACTGGACACTCGGACACCGAGCCCACGGCACTGGCATGAGAACTGAGGACTCGTCGAATCGAGGTGCCACCGACCGAGCGATCGACTCACTCAGTTCATACGTTTATTTAAATTATTACCCATTATTACTCATAATGAGCAGTTATTTATACTAGACACATAAATAATTACCTTCATCGACATGCTCTGCGTGCTGACGAGTCGCAGCCGTTTTCTGACAGCAGACACTACTTTCTGAACCAAAAAATAAACTTGACACATTTCTACTTCCCGCGCGTCTTCGTTATCATGCTTACGGTCACCAGAACGCTCTGGTCTATCTTTCAATACTCGCCCATGTCTTTGCGGTTGAAACCGATATCCAGCTACATCTTAATCTATTTCATCAGACGAAGAATCAGAACCGTAACGACACGCCATCTTGTCTAAACTCAATGGGTAACATCGCACAGCGCCACCTGATGTTTTTTGGAAACACTAGTACACACAAAATCCAGAAAAGTACACAGCATTGCTTACGTAATTTTCTGTTCAAAATGGCGGAATTCATGAAATTCGATACAGGGTGTGTTCAAATATGTTTTACTACTAAACCACTGACGTTAAAAATATGATTATAGTTGGAAATAGTTAGTTTGCATTAACTCTTTTAGGTGCTTAATCCCAAAAAGTTCCCTTATGTTTCCCTTTAAGTACACTAGAATTTTAACAATGTAACCAGGCAACAATCACCACTCAGATGCATGTTTCACTATCCCAATGAATCAGCGAGGTGAAGTGATGTGCCAGTGTCAGACTAATAAAGTTTAATAGCAACAGCGATCAATGGAATTATCAACAATGCCGAAAAAGTGTCAGGCGCCGGGACACTGCCAATGAATCAAATCTAATGGCTGTTGTTGTTGACACCGTCAGTCGATGTTGTTCTGGTGAGCACATGGCAAGTACGCGTATGTAATGTTGGCAGTTCCACCGTGTGTGTATATATATATATATTGATTTGTATATAATTTGGTCTAATCTTCGCTATTATACCACATATTTTATATTACATGTTATATTTGGGTAGGTACTTGTAGTAAACAAAGTAGGCACTTCAATAAAAACTAAAATATCATGCTAGAACATTGGGAATAGGCTTAAATTAAAGGTAATAGCTTAAGGGTCACACAACCTTAAGACGGCAAAACAGAGTAATTTTTTTATATCTCTTACAATGGCAAAATGAACTCATGTTTGTGTTTTCTGTGGATAAATATTTTCTTTAAAATGTCATAACGTTTTTATTTATATAGATATTTAAATACTGTTTTCAAACACGTTGATCGACTATAATAATAAATTTACAACATTTAGTATTTTTAGTACTAATTATAACCAAATTAATGCAAATAATTAATTAATTTTAGTAATGTAGCATGCAAACTCAACATACCAAATCGTTCCAATTAAAGGCAATAATGCCCATGATTATGAAGATATTTATACATATTATGCAATGCGTATAACCACATTAATAATGGTAATAAATACTCATTAACAAATAATGTAATAATTTAATTGATTAGTCAATATTGGCTAATTAGTGCGCAACCTCGACAAACACATTTCAGTAAAAGGCCATGATGTCCATGATTATGAAGATATTTATATAATTTATGAAAGCAATAAACCACATTAAATATGGTAATACATTAACCAGTAATTTCATATTAACAGTAATTAATCAATAAGTTAATAATGGCTAATATTAGCACGCTAACGACTGACCGCTACATTTCGATAAAAGACTGGAATGTCCATAATTTTGAAGACAGTTATATAATTTATGCAATGTTTTCAACCACATTAAACATTATAATAAATATACCTTAAACATTCATACAGCATTAACAATAACTTTATTGATAAGTAAATATTGGCAAAATAGCATACAAACTCAACAGATCAATACATAAAATACAATATTCATACTCCTAGTTCACTGCGTCTATGTGTTGTAGCAACAGCCAATATCGGCCACCATACTTCATGTTTGCATTTATCCCAACGCATTATGGGATACGACACGTGATCTCAATGTCAAGTTTATGCTGAATAAAGGTGGTCCAGCGTCTGTCAAAACGACTCACTTTACGAATTCTATATGGTGGCAGCGGGTTTTAAAACGCACACAGTCGACGCTAATACAACAAGGTAAACATGAGCATACCAGGGGAGAATCCTACACTTCAGCCAGCGCAGAATATTGCGCCCACTGGCATACAGCTTGACATTCCACTGCTGGGAAAGTTCGATGGCGCAAATAGCCCTCAACAGGCAGAACTTTGGAATAGTTAAGTGGCTAAAGCGCTGTAGAATAGCATCGGGGCTGAAAAATAAGCCGAATGCAGATCAAGTCAGCTTCCTACTCTACAGTATGGGGGATTGTGCAGACGATATACGGTCTATGCTGACAGTAAACGAAGAAACCGATGCGTATGACGATGTGAAGATGGCGCTGAACGAATACTTCAAGGTAAGACGAAACGTCATTTTTGAGTGAGCGAGGTTCAATAAAAGAACTCAATCACCGAGTGAATCGATTGACACCTTCATACAAGACTTGTACAAGCTGTCAGAATTCTGCGACTACGGCAATCTGTGAGAGGATCTAATCAGGGATCGAATCGTCGTAAGCGTGTTCGGTGATGCTTTATCTGGTACGCTACAAAGGAAGTCCGATCTGCCGCTGAAAAAAAGCGATAGAAATTACCAGACAAGCAGAGGCAAGAAAACAAAATAGAGAATGTGTTAGAGAGAACACTGACGCTAGCAAAACTGTTAATTTTGTCAAATCGGCTCACCCAATAAACCACCTCAAAGCCGGTACAACGTACAAACCTAAGAACTACAACAACGCAAAAACAAATTCTGCTACAACAGGCACACACGACATATGCAAATGGTGTGGCCGCAGTCGACACGATCGACAACAATGCCCTGCAAGAGAAGCCATTGCCAAAAGAAAGGACATTTCCACTCTGCCGGGGTGTCAAACCGGGTCAACGAAGTGCAACAGCTCGAGTGTGTCGACTTGCCGGGCCTCGGTTATCTTGGGGCACTAGACGGCACAGAACACTGGTCAGCTGAGGTGGAGGTCAATGGTCACGCCATAAAGTTCAAACTAGACACGGGTGCAGCTGTCTCTGTGGTCAGCGATCAAGAGGCGTGGCTTAATACAGAAAAGCTGCTACCGATAAAGCAAGCACTACGTGGTCCGGGTGGCACACTTCTACCAGTAATGGGAATGATCAAGGCAAAACTGCGCTATCGTAACAAATCACTCAATGAACTGGTGTACGTCAGTAGAAACCAAGAGTATTCTTTACTCAGACGGCGAGCATGTGTCGATCTTGACTTGGTCCCTCCCTCTTGACTTGGTCCCTCCCTCTTGACTTGGTCCCTCCCTCCCTCCCTCCCTCCCTCCCTCCCTCCCTCCCTCCCTCCCTCCCTCCCTCCCTCCCTCCCTCCCTCCCTCCCTCCCTCCCTCCCTCCCTCCCTCCCTCCCTCCCTCCCTCCCTCCCTCCCTCCCTCCCTCCCTCCCTCCCTCCCTCCCTCCCTCCCTCCCTCCCTCCCTCCCTCCCTCCCTCCCTCCCTCCCTCCCTCCCTCCCTCCCTCCCTCCCTCCCTCCCTCCCTCCCTCCCTCCCTCCCTCCCTCCCTCCCTCCCTCCCTCCCTCCCTCCCTCCCTGACTCCGGCGGTCAGAGGACACTGCTTGCACACTTGGCTACAACTGCTGTCCTCGCGACTCCCGCTGCTGAGATGCAGCTGTCAGCTACACCAGCGAAGAGTGCTTCACATCCTGCTAGAGAGACATCTTCACTCTCTGAACCAGCGGTAACGGAAAGGGTGACTCGGTCGGGGAGAACGGTGACACCACCAAAGCGTCTAGACTTGTAAAGTGCATTACTTCTACTAGTCATAATTATGAACACTAATAGCTGTTCAGACATTTAATTAAAGTTCACTTTTAATGTTAACTAATCAGACAACTGTTATGTCATACACACGTAATTCATTCTGACTTTCAGTATTATTGTTTCTACGTATATGATGTTCAATATACTCGGTGGGAGGTGTAGCAACAACCAATGTCGGCCACCATACTTCATGTTTGCATTTATCCCAAAGCATTGTGGGATACGACACGTGATGTCAATGTCAAGTTTATGCTGAAAGAAGATGGTCCAGCGTCTGTCAAAACGACTCACAAATTCTATATGTGTGACTGTCGTGACAGGTTGGATGAATGCTGCAGGCTCCGTACAGACCAGTAATCAATTGTCACTGTTCATAATGTAATGTTCTGCATTTTAACATTAACTAGATGAAGTAATGTTTATAAATTGTTCACAGTATTCCGTCGCTGAATCCAAATGCACCAAATGCAAGACTGTTTTCTGCGTTACTCCCAATGGGAGTCTAGCCATGGAGAAGTCTGCTCTGCTCATAATACAGTCTTTTTGTAATATTGAAAATTTACTGTCTCGTAATTTAATGCTAGTAGGCTGCACCATCTGTGCAGGAAGTATCTTATAAAATAACGTTGTGTTCTTCAACATGATGTCTATAAGTACTGTTCGTGTCATGTTGAGTGGACGCTGTTCAATGTAGATATCAGATATATAATCAGCCACATTAAATGTGTACGTATGCAGGCAAGTGATGGGTGTCATATTCAGACGACTCTGTTGACTGTGGCTTGGTATCTTCACAGTTAACTGTCAGACACAGATCAGCGTTAGATCAGTGTCACTGCATGTAAAATTTGCGAACAATATCTGAAATAAAAAGGCCATCGTGTATCATATAATGATAACTATTTTGATTCTACATCTTGTGAAATAATTTTCATATCCCTGCCTCTGTTACTCAAGAGAGCAGTGTGAAATTCTATAATAATGCATTATGTCACACATAAATTCATAATAATTATGATACTTGAGAGGTATAACTGGTGTTTAATGTATTGCATGTTGTCACACAATGAAACGAATTATGTCACAACTGATCAGGGCATTTATGGTTTATATTACATTTACAACATGCTTTATATATATATCAAATATGCTATTACTTCAATAGAACACGATACATGTCAGACAACGAGTACTTTTTAATTATTTATAAACAAATAGCCTCTCAGAAATGGTTTATTAACTAATACGATAGGTGGCAGCAGAATGCACCACATCGATGTAAATAAACGCACAAATGTATTGTTTTGTGTTCTAAATTGTACGTAACTATGTCGTTGTAATCGCCACAGGAAAGTTATCTAACTGTCTGATGATATTTACATTTATGCAGTATGTTCCATCTAGTATTCTAGCCGCATAGTAAAGATTTTTGAACACACAGAATCCGGCGGCGTTCGTGCCCGTGGTGCGTTAATTAGTGTCACCGACAGTTCATTGTCTAAAACAACGTTTTTAACCGGTTTATTTGCATTCAGTCGATCAAACAAATGTTACTGATTTTGAATACTGACATTTTAAAACAAATACTGGTTCCGATTTTTATTGAAACAGCTTATTCAATTCAGTATGTTGATGGGAACTCAGTAATATGATTACACGACACCAGTGTCAGTTTAGTTGGCAGCCCAAACAAATGGACCAGTACCGTTACAATAATTATTCTTATTTTCCTCACCTTGTTGGGTCTTTCGGAAATGAAAAGAAATGATTTTCTGGTGTTTTCGACGAACGGTTGTTGCACCCAAACAATGAGCCACCACAAGGACGCCGTCCTGGCTCGGCGGTCATATTTGCTGCGCTGTAGACTCAGTCCAGTAGATTTTAAATGGAAATTGGACTTGATTTTGACACGATTGATCCATTGATCTTAACCTTGGTGCACACTGGTCCGTCTTGGAAAACTGTTTGTTAGAATATCCGGTACTATTTGGCATGTGTTATGTGGGTCATAATTAATCCTAGTTGAAAACTATTGACAATAGTATACTAACAACCGTCCTGTACAATTGACCCTATTGTGAAGAACTAGTTTTTTGATGATGATATACCATGTGTTTACTGCGACATCCACTGTGGTTACTGCGACATCCACTGTGTTTACTACGACATCCACTGTGTTTACTACGACATCCACTGTGGTTACTGCGACATCCAGTCATGTACTCTTCACGTAATCTATAATTGGTCTGATTGTTTTTAATAATGACATCATTATTTTATTTAGTGCAGGTGCAGACGTAATATATACATTATTGTAACAGTAAGTTCAACATTCGTGATGATACCTTTACACTTTGCCTTTCCGTGTGCTTTTTATAACATAACGCATTATATATTCTCTCATAGCAACATACAATTTTATGTTCTTGGGTTACCGCAATGAACATTTACTTAAGTGAACATGATGTAAAAGTGCTTACTACATCTAGATAAGTCACGTAAAAATGTACCACCATGTCCAGTATAAGAACCAAGAAAAACACTGCATTCACCGTTTTCATATCGAGAAAATACCTGTGCATTTTGTAAAAATATAACTGTAATTCTAAGTAAGTCTCGAAGAAAAATAGCGGAATTGATAGCGAGTCTATTTCTTCTCGACTGTACAAACGCAGAATGCTAATAAAATCACATTGATATGACGACATATAGTTGGCTCCAGACATCACAAGACACGTATCATTATTTTTCCTGAAGGCCAATATACTCCGAGACGTTATTTCAGTTGTCGGATGTTGTAGCGATCATTGAACGGACGCGACTCGAGAAGTCGCGGCGTACGACGGCAATCGTCAAGTGCCCGTCATCATCACTCGTGCGGCCGAGATACACCGTTCTAATTGTGTTCCGAGCTCGGCGTGTTGACTTCAACAAACGTTCGTATATATTCGAGATGGGATTAGCCCAGTGTAAATGTCTATTTTCTGATTGAATGCATCTATTATTTGCTGTATTATGATTGGTAGTTATCTGTGGTTTTGAAGTGAGGTATTTTTACCCTTGAAGTATTCACATATATATGTGTGTGTGTGTGTGTGTGTGTGTGTGTGTGTGTGTGTGTGTGTGTGTGTGTGTGTGTGTGTGTGTGTGTGTGTGTGTGTGTGTGTGTGTGTGTGGGTTGTAACAGATTACTGTAATGAGAGTCCGCGATGACTAGCTTATACTGTGTATTTATATTATGGAAGTTATTCTTAGATAACACTTGGCGCCTAGTGTATGATCGTGTAGCGGTATAATTCACCTTAGAAAGGAAGTGGAATTTGATAATCGAAAGACTCAGTGTTATTGTTTATTATGTTCTATTAAGATTTGGTTACGGGATTTCTTTATTCTGTTTATTTTGTTAATCGAGATATTTACCAAAAGAAAGATATCTTGTAATAAAGTTTATTAAATTTTCCTCGTTCTTTGTCGCTTGTTCACGAAAACCGTTCTTTCTCATATGCGTTGACCTTGATATATAAGAACCCTACTAGACTGAGCCATCTTGTGTACGGAGACCTCGCTAATCCGTGACAGATGTCTATGCTGTATCCATAAGTAGTAATTGTGTACCCAAAATATTTGGATGTCGTAGTAAACGTGGGTATAAAAGTCAAAAAATGTCATCTTGTTCCAACGGTCAACACATAAAAACTGTAAAAGTGATGTTGACAATATGTTAGGTCTAAATACTAGAGAACCTCTGCTTCCCAGAAATCATAGTAAAAAATCGAATTGAGGTAATTTGTCAAAAAAATCATGCGTTGGTACATATTTTGAAATTCTAGCCCCCATACGTATAACTGTATCATATTGTAATAGTATCAATATGATGCGCGCAAATGACAGAAATGTACAAGCCATCCATTCACTAATTCAGTTATTTCACTGACACCGTTATTGTTATTGGAGGGGGTGCAGGGGATATTTTCGTGATCCATGATTAACAAAATTATTTCCTCTTGAAACGTGAAAGCTCTTTTTTTATCTCAGTGATTCGTGATCAGGTACAACAGCGTGACGCGTGATTTAAAATATATTTTCCTTGTGAACCGTGATTGAGGTATCACTTTCTTCGTGAAATTGACGACAGGTGACAAAAATGTCGATCTCTTCGCTGATTTCTGCTCACAAAATATATCTTCGTGAAACAAGAAATGCTATTTTTCAGTGTGAAATCCAAAATATTTTCTCTGTGAATTGTGATCCAGGACCCCTCTGCACCTCCTCTTAGACTTATTGAGTAATTCAGAGGTTTCTGTTACTTCCGACAAGGGGCGGCTCGATTTTTGAAAACACTAAATAATTTGGTTGGGCTACTGCGATGATCTCATCCAGAGATGATAAGGCGACCCCATGTTCGGTAACAGGAACCTAAATTCATCACAATAGCCGCAATGCAATGTGTTTTGACAGCGGGACCAATACGCTCTAGTCGACAGTTAGCCGCCGACAGCTGCGGGAGCAGGCATTGCTTTTGTCCGACTGTTATTTTTTAATGTTCGTAATCCGCAGTACACTTGTGAAATATTCAATCGCTGTGTAATTAGTCACACCAATTTGCTCATCAATGGCTATATCTATTAAAATAGGTTCGTAAATGTGCTAGGTTGTTTACATGTCACATTTTAATGTGATGATTTGCGTAGAAAGTCAAAAATGTACATGAAGAACATTTCTCAAAAGACCCACACCACGATTTTGCATACCAGCTATACATCATGATAATGTATGGTGGAACAGAATTAGAAGTAATTTCAAATGTTTGTTGATTTACTTGACTACAATATTATTGATAGAATTGTGTATACACAACAGCTTTTTTACTACACAATGTATATATATATACACATACAAGGTATTTTGCAATATAAACAAAACATGTTTTTTAACAAAAAGGTAAACATCCTGCATCGACAGAAAGCGAATTATAAAAATACTAACATCACTTGCTACTTTTATTTGAGTTGATTTTTATTGAAAATGTGTTTCTCTAAAAGTTAGATGTAGGGTATATATCATCACAGGAGAATAATTATAGTATATATTAATGAGTGTCAGTAGCATTGTATAATGTTTAGTAAATGTGATAGGTTTCTATCAAATGAGCTTAAAGTTAAGCTACAGTATTGAGAAACAAAACTTTTTTTTACTGCAGTCCAATGAAGCATGCAATATTATTAGGCATGTTGTCATTTTCCATTTTCTTTTCTTGTTGATACACAATCATAATTGACTGTTCTCTCACAGTGTCTCCAAATTCCTATTCAGCACTATGTGATGCAGTGTTCTATGACTATGACTATGGCCAACGGAGAATGTGATAGGGTTCACATGTAAGAGTTGGAGACGAGTGTTTTCTCATCCCTTGATTTGTCAGCAACAGCAATACTGAAACACAAACTAACTATACATCAGTATAATAAAACAGATAACCTTATCTATGTGTTGGTATTATTAAAATAGAAGTTATCTTATTATTAGTATAAGCTTAAAAGATAACTGGGTAACACATTTCAAGACATACGTGACTGTCTACTTTGAAGTTTTGTCGACACCGCCCGATGGTCAAACTAAAATGCTACCATACACAACATGCATTGATGTATTAACAAACAATGAAAGTAGTCTGCAGCGGCAGATCATTATAACAAACAGTAATAGAAAGATCGACATAATTTGCAGGTATCCAGATCAATAAATAACTTCTTTGAGCCGCAATAGAGCGCGCCATTTGCGCCTACGCGTCGTCGCTATCCCCTCTGTCCACAGAAATGTTCGCCCCCGCTACAAAGCAACAGCTGCTCTAACATTGCTCCTCAAATTAGGAATGCTAATTTCTAAACCATCATATTTCAATTACACAGTAGTATCCCATGGACACATAGTCTCGTCATACGGTAACACATGAATTAGTGAAATTTGCCAATTATTACGAGACACAAACTCACTGACTGGATTAAATGATTACCATCGGCATAAGGTGCCATCATGATTACAAGCATCCATTTGGTATAAATTACACCCGATCATAACAATTTGAAGTACGACAATAAAGTTTGGTCACGCGGAAGCAGACAAAGTTAATATGTGTCGATTAAAACGTTTAGATGTTCATATGAAATGTCCATAACAAAAATATTCACTGAAATCACTGATAGCACTAAGGCTCCTCGTTGGGGAGTCCCTGGTCTTCAACGAGCAGCACCAACTTCTGAACAGGGCGATCCAGAGACATCAGCGAATGCGTTCGTTTTCGTTTACTATATGTACTATGTGCCCTTTTCAGTTTTCAGAAATATATGGTACAAACAAAATGGTTTCATTACTAAATGTTTCTCGGCTTCAATAAATTTATATTACCTAAACGTTTCATTAAAACTAAAATAAAAAATGTATAGCCGGTTGTACCTAGTGAAAAAGGAACATGATACACTGTAGTGCCATATGTGAGATTTCGTATGTTTTTATATTCCAACAAAAACAATGCCAATCATTCAATATGTCATCGGTGGCTTCGTGCGTGGAGAGCTGGTGTTTTTTCGCTATGTTCATTGTCCATTTATTTTTACCCTTGAAGTATTCACATATATATATGTGTGTGTGTGTGTGTGTGTGTGTGTGTGTGTGTGTGTGTGTGTGTGTGTGTGTGTGTGTGTGTGTGTGTGTGTGTGTGTGTGTGTGTGTGTGTTGTAACAGATTACTGTAATGAGAGTCCGCGATGACTAGCTTATACTGTGTATTTATATTATGGAAGTTATTCTTAGATAACACTTGGCGCCTAGTGTATGATCGTGTAGCGGTATAATTCACCTTAGAAAGGAAGTGGAATTTGATAATCGAAAGACTCAGTGTTATTGTTTATTATGTTCTATTAATATTTTGTTACGGGATTTCTTTATTCTGTTTATTTTATTAATCGAGATATTTACCAAAAGAAAGATATCTTGTAATAAAGTTTATTAAATTTTCCTCGTTCTTTGTCGCTTGTTCACGAAAACCGTTCTTTCTCATATGCGTTGACCTTGATATATAAGAACCCTACTAGACTAAGCCATCTTGTGTACGGAGACCTCGCTAATCCGTGACAGATGTCTATGCTGTATCCATAAGTAGTAATTGTGTACCCAAAATATTTGGATGTCGTAGTAAACGTGGATATAAAAGTCAAAAAATGTCATCTTGTTCCAACGGTCAACACATAAAAACTGTAAAAGTGATGTTGACAATATGTTAGGTCTAAATACTAGAGAACCTCTGCTTCCCAGAAATCATAGTAAAAAATCGAATTGAGGTAATTTGTCAAAAAAATCATGCGTTGGTACATATTTTGAAATTCTAGCCCCCATACGTATAACTGTATCATATTGTAATAGTATCAATATGATGCGCGCAAATGACAGAAATGTACAAGCCATCCATTCACTAATTCAGTTATTTCACTGACACTGTTATTGTTATTGGAGGGGGTGCAGGGGATATTTTCGTGATCCATGATTAACAAAATTATTTCCTCTTGAAACGTGAAAGCGCTTTTTTTATCTCAGTGATTCGTGATCAGGTACAACAGCGTGACGCGTGATTTAAAATATATTTTCCTTGTGAACCGTGATTGAGGTATCACTTTCTTCGTGAAATTGACGACAGGTGACAAAAATGTCGATCTCTTCGCTGATTTCTGCTCACAAAATATATCTTCGTGAAACAAGAAATGCAATTTTTTTTAGTGTGAAATCCAAAATATTTTCTCTGTGAATTGTGATCCAGGACCCCCCTGCACCTCCTCTTAGACTTATAGAGTAATTCAGAGGTTTCTGTTACTTCCGACAAGGGGCGGCTCGATTTTTGAAAACACTAAATAATTTGGTTGGGCTACTGCGATGATCTCATCCAGAGATGATAAGGCGACCCCATGTTCGGTAACAGGAACCTAAATTCATCACAATAGCCGCAATGCAATGTGTTTTGACAGCGGGACCAATACGCTCTAGTCGACAGTTAGCCGCCGACAGCTGCGGGAGCAGGCTTTGCTTTTGTCCGACTGTTATTTTTTAATGTTCGTAATCCGCAGTACACTTGTGAAATATTCAATCGCTGTGTAATTAGTCACACCAATTTGCTCATCAATGGCTATATCTATTAAAATAGGTTCGTAAATGTGCTAGGTTGTTTACATGTCACATTTTAATGTGATGATTTGCGTAGAAAGTCAAAAATGTACATGAAGAACATTTCTCAAAAGACCCACACCACGATTTTGCATACCAGCTATACATCATGATAATGTATGGTGGAACAGAATTAGAAGTAATTTCAAATGTTTGTTGATTTACTTGACTACAATATTATTGATAGAATTGTGTATACACAACAGCTTTTTTACTACACAATGTATATATATACACATACAAGGTATTTTGCAATATAAACAAAACATGTTTTTTAACAAAAAGGTAAACATCCTGCATCGACAGAAAGCGAATTATAAAAATACTAACATCACTTGCTACTTTTATTTGAGTTGATTTTTATTGAAAATGTGTTTCTCTAAAAGTTAGATGTAGGGTATATATCATCACAGGAGAATAATTATAGTATATATTAATGAGTGTCAGTAGCATTGTATAATGTTTAGTAAATGTGATAGGTTTCTATCAAATGAGCTTAAAGTTAAGCTACATTATTGAGAAACAAAACTTTTTTTTTACTGCAGTCCAATGAAGCATGCAATATTATTAGGCATGTTGTCATTTTCCATTTTCTTTTCTTGTTGATACACAATCATAATTGACTGTTCTCTCACAGTGTCTCCAAATTCCTATTCAGCACTATGTGATGCAGTGTTCTATGTCTATGACTATGGCCAACGGAGAATGTGATAGGGTTCACATGTAAGAGTTGGAGACGAGTGTTTTCTCATCCCTTGATTTGTCAGCAACAGCAATACTGAAACACAAACTAACTATACATCAGTATAATAAAACTGATAACCTTATCTATGTGTTGGTATTATTAAAATAGAAGTTATCTTATTATTAGTATAAGCTTAAAAGATAACTGGGTAACACATTTCAAGACATACGTGACTGTCTACTTTGAAGTTTTGTCGACACCGCCCGATGGTCAAACTAAAATGCTACCATACACAACATGCATTGATGTATTAACAAACAATGAAAGTAGTCTGCAGCGGCAGATCATTATAACAAACAGTAATAGAAAGATCGACATAATTAGCAGGTATCCAGATCAATAAATAACTTCTTTGAGCCGCAATAGAGCGCGCCATTTGCGCCTACGCGTCGTCGCTATCCCCTCTGTCCACAGAAATGTTCGCCCCCGCTACAAAGCAACAGCTGCTCTAACATTGCTCCTCAAATTAGGAATGCTAATTTCTAAACCATCATATTTCAATTACACAGTAGTATCCCATGGACACATAGTCTCGTCATACGGTAACACATGAATTAGTGAAATTTGCCAATTATTAAGAGACACAAACTCACTGACTGGATTAAATGATTACCATCGGCATAAGGTGCCATCATGATTACAAGCATCCATTTGGTATAAATTACACCCGATCATAACAATTTGAAGTAAGACAATCAAGTTTGGTCACGCGGAAGCAGACAAAGTTAATATGTGTCGATTAAAACGTTTAGATGTTCATATGAAATGTCCATAACAAAAATATTCACTGAAATCACTGATAGCACTCAGGCTCCTCGTTGGGGAGTCCCTGGTCTTCAACGAGCAGCACCAACTTCTGAACAGGGCGATCCAGAGACATCAGCGAATGCGTTCGTTTTCGTTTACGATATGTACTATGTGCCCTTTTCAGTTTTCATAAATATATGGTACAAACAAAATGGTTTCATTACTGAATATTTCTCGGCTTCAATAAATTTATATTACCTAAACGTTTCATTAAAACTAAATTTAAAAATGTATAGCCGGTTGTACCTAGTGAAAAAGGAACATGATACACTGTAGTGCCATATGTGAGATTTCGTATGTTTTTATATTCCAACAAAAACAATGCCAATCATTCAATATGTCATCGGTGGGTTCGTGCGTGGAGAGCTGGTGTTTTTTCGCTATGTTCATTGTCCGTTTATTTTTACCCTTGAAGTATTCACACATATATGTGTGTGTGTGTGTGTGTGTGTGTGTGTTGTAACAGATTACTGTAATGAGAGTCCGCGATGACTAGCTTATACTGTGTATTTATATTATGGAAGTTATTCTTAGATAACACTTGGCGCCTAGTGTATGATCGTGTAGCGGTATAATCCACCTTAGAAAGGAAGTGGAATTTGATAATCGAAAGACTCAGTGTTATTGTTTATTATGTTCTATTAAGATTTGGTTACGGGATTTCTTTATTCTGTTTATTTTGTTAATCGAGATATTTACCAAAAGAAAGATATCTTGTAATAAAGTTTATTAAATTTTCCTCGTTCTTTGTCGCTTGTTCACGAAAACCGTTCTTTCTCATATGCGTTGACCTTGATATATAAGAACCCAACTAGACTAAGCCATCTTGTGTACGGAGACCTCGCTAATCCGTGACAGATGTCTATGCTGTATCCATAAGTAGTAATTGTGTACCCAACATATTTGGATGTCGTAGTAAACGTGGGTATAAAAGTCAAAAAATGTCATCTTGTTCCAACGGTCAACACATAAAAACTGTAAAAGTGATGTTGACAATATGTTAGGTCTAAATACTAGAGAACCTCTGCTTCCCAGAAATCATAGTAAAAAATCGAATTGAGGTAATTTGTCAAAAAAATCATGCGTTGGTACATATTTTGAAATTCTAGCCCCCATACGTATAACTGTATCATATTGTAATAGTATCAATATGATGCGCGCAAATGACAGAAATGTACAAGCCATCCATTCACTAATTCAGTTATTTCACTGACACTGTTATTGTTATTGGAGGGGGTGCAGGGGATATTTTCGTGATCCATGATTAACAAAATTATTTCCTCTTGAAACGTGAAAGCGATTTTTTTATCTCAGTGATTCGTGATCAGGTACAACAGCGTGACGCGTGATTTAAAATATATTTTCCTTGTGAACCGTGATTGAGGTATCACTTTCTTCGTGAAATTGACGACAGGTGACACAAATGTCGATCTCTTCGCTGATTTCTGCTCACAAAATATATCTTCGTGAAACAAGAAATGCTATTTTTTTTAGTGTGAAATCCAAAATATTTTCTCTGTGAATTGTGATCCAGGACCCCCCTGCACCTCCTCTTAGACTTATAGAGTAATTCAGAAGTTTCTGTTACTTCCGACAAGGGGCGGCTCGATTTTTGAAAACACTAAATAATTTGGTTGGGCTACTGCGATGATCTCATCCAGAGATGATAAGGCGACCCCATGTTCGGTAACAGGAACCTAAATTCATCACAATAGCCGCAATGCAATGTGTTTTGACAGCGGGACCAATATGCTCTAGTCGACAGTTAGCCGCCGACAGCTGCGGGAGCAGGCATTGCTTTTGTCCGACTGTTATTTTTTAATGTTCGTAATCCGCAGTACACTTGTGAAATATTCAATCGCTGTGTAATTAGTCACACCAATTTGCTCATCAATGGCTATATCTATTAAAATAGGTTCGTAAATGTGCTAGGTTGTTTACATGTCACATTTTAATGTGATGATTTGCGTAGAAAGTCAAAAATGTACATGAAGAACATTTCTCAAAAGACCCACACCACGATTTTGCATACCAGCTATACATCATGATAATGTATGGTGGAACAGAATTAGAAGTAATTTCAAATGTTTGTTGACTTACTTGACTACAATATTATTTATAGAATTGTGTATACACAACAGCTTTTTTACTACACAATGTATATATATACACATACAAGGTATTTTGCAATATAAACAAAACATGTTTTTTAACAAAAAGGTAAACATCCTGCATCGACAGAAAGCGAATTATAAAAATACTAACATCACTTGCTACTTTTATTTGAGTTGATTTTTATTGAAAATGTGTTTCTCTAAAAGTTAGATGTAGGGTATATATCATCACAGGAGAATAATTATAGTATATATTAATGAGTGTCAGTAGCATTGTATAATGTTTAGTAAATGTGATAGGTTTCTATCAAATGAGCTTAAAGTTAAGCTACAGTATTGAGAAACAAAACTTTTTTTTTACTGCAGTCCAATTAAGCATGCAATATTATTAGGCATGTTGTCATTTTCCATTTTCTTTTCTTGTTGATACACAATCATAATTGACTGTTCTCTCACAGTGTCTCCAAATTCCTATTCAGCACTATGTGATGCAGTGTTCTATGACTATGGCCAACGGAGAATGTGATAGGGTTCACATGTAAGAGTTGGAGACGAGTGTTTTCTCATCCCTTGATTTGTCAGCAACAGCAATACTGAAACACAAACTAACTATACATCAGTATAATAAAACAGATAACCTTATCTATGTGTTGGTATTATTAAAATAGAAGTTATCTTATTATTAGTATAAGCTTAAAAGATAACTGGGTAACACATTTCAAGACATACGTGACTGTCTACTTTGAAGTTTTGTCGACACCGCCCGATGGTCAAACTAAAATGCTACCATACACAACATGCATTGATGTATTAACAAACAATGAAAGTAGTCTGCAGCGGCAGATCATTATAACAAACAGTAATAGAAAGATCGACATAATTTGCAGGTATCCAGATCAATAAATAACTTCTTTGAGCCGCAATAGAGCGCGCCATTTGCGCCTACGCGTCGTCGCTATCCCCTCTGTCCACAGAAATGTTCGCCCCCGCTACAAAGCAACAGCTGCTCTAACATTGCTCCTCAAATTAGGAATGCTAATTTCTAAACCATCATATTTCAATTACACAGTAGTATCCCATGGACACATAGTCTCGTCATACGGTAACACATGAATTAGTGAAATTTGCCAATTATTAAGAGACACAAACTCACTGACTGGATTAAATGATTACCATCGGCATAAGGTGCCATCATGATTACAAGCATCCATTTGGTATAAATTACACCCGATCATAACAATTTGAAGTAAGACAATCAAGTTTGGTCACGCGGAAGCAGACAAAGTTAATATGTGTCGATTAAAACGTTTAGATGTTCATATGAAATGTCCATAACAAAAATATTCACTGAAATCACTGATAGCAC
This sequence comes from Escarpia spicata, assembly GCA_963995525.1. Lineage (NCBI taxonomy): Eukaryota > Metazoa > Annelida > Polychaeta > Sabellida > Siboglinidae > Escarpia > Escarpia spicata. Next base: position 48,512,079 of record OZ023215.1, on the reverse strand, counting down.
TAAGGCTCCTCGTTGGGGAGTCCCTGGTCTTCAACGAGCAGCACCAACTTCTGAACAGGGCGATCCAGAGACATCAGCGAATGCATTCGTTTTCGTTTACGATATGTACTATGTGCCCTTTTCAGTTTTCAGAAATATATGGTACAAACAAAATGGTTTCATTACTGAATGTTTCTCGGCTTCAATAAATTTATATTACCTAAACGTTTCATTAAAACTAAAATAAAAAATGTATAGCCGGTTGTACCTAGTGAAAAAGGAACATGATACACTGTAGTGCCATATGTGAGATTTCGTATGTTTTTATATTCCAACAAAAACAATGCCAATCATTCAATATGTCATCGGTGGCTTCGTGCGTGGAGAGCTGGTGTTTTTTCGCTATGTTCATTGTCCATTTATTTTTACCCTTGAAGTATTCACATATATATATGTGTGTGTGTGTGTGTGTGTGTGTGTGTGTGTGTGTGTGTGTGTGTGTGTGTGTGTGTGTGTGTGTGTGTGTGTGTGTGTGTGTGTGTGTGTTGTAACAGATTACTGTAATGAGAGTCCGCGATGACTAGCTTATACTGTGTATTTATATTATGGAAGTTATTCTTAGATAACACTTGGCGCCTAGTGTATGATCGTGTAGCGGTATAATTCACCTTAGAAAGGAAGTGGAATTTGATAATCGAAAGACTCAGTGTTATTGTTTATTATGTTCTATTAATATTTTGTTACGGGATTTCTTTATTCTGTTTATTTTATTAATCGAGATATTTACCAAAAGAAAGATATCTTGTAATAAAGTTTATTAAATTTTCCTCGTTCTTTGTCGCTTGTTCACGAAAACCGTTCTTTCTCATATGCGTTGACCTTGATATATAAGAACCCTACTAGACTAAGCCATCTTGTGTACGGAGACCTCGCTAATCCGTGACAGATGTCTATGCTGTATCCATAAGTAGTAATTGTGTACCCAAAATATTTGGATGTCGTAGTAAACGTGGATATAAAAGTCAAAAAATGTCATCTTGTTCCAACGGTCAACACATAAAAACTGTAAAAGTGATGTTGACAATATGTTAGGTCTAAATACTAGAGAACCTCTGCTTCCCAGAAATCATAGTAAAAAATCGAATTGAGGTAATTTGTCAAAAAAATCATGCGTTGGTACATATTTTGAAATTCTAGCCCCCATACGTATAACTGTATCATATTGTAATAGTATCAATATGATGCGCGCAAATGACAGAAATGTACAAGCCATCCATTCACTAATTCAGTTATTTCACTGACACTGTTATTGTTATTGGAGGGGGTGCAGGGGATATTTTCGTGATCCATGATTAACAAAATTATTTCCTCTTGAAACGTGAAAGCGCTTTTTTTATCTCAGTGATTCGTGATCAGGTACAACAGCGTGACGCGTGATTTAAAATATATTTTCCTTGTGAACCGTGATTGAGGTATCACTTTCTTCGTGAAATTGACGACAGGTGACAAAAATGTCGATCTCTTCGCTGATTTCTGCTCACAAAATATATCTTCGTGAAACAAGAAATGCAATTTTTTTTAGTGTGAAATCCAAAATATTTTCTCTGTGAATTGTGATCCAGGACCCCCCTGCACCTCCTCTTAGACTTATAGAGTAATTCAGAGGTTTCTGTTACTTCCGACAAGGGGCGGCTCGATTTTTGAAAACACTAAATAATTTGGTTGGGCTACTGCGATGATCTCATCCAGAGATGATAAGGCGACCCCATGTTCGGTAACAGGAACCTAAATTCATCACAATAGCCGCAATGCAATGTGTTTTGAGAGCGGGACCAATACGCTCTAGTCGACAGTTAGCCGCCGACAGCTGCGGGAGCAGGCTTTGCTTTTGTCCGACTGTTATTTTTTAATGTTCGTAATCCGCAGTACACTTGTGAAATATTCAATCGCTGTGTAATTAGTCACACCAATTTGCTCATCAATGGCTATATCTATTAAAATAGGTTCGTAAATGTGCTAGGTTGTTTACATGTCACATTTTAATGTGATGATTTGCGTAGAAAGTCAAAAATGTACATGAAGAACATTTCTCAAAAGACCCACACCACGATTTTGCATACCAGCTATACATCATGATAATGTATGGTGGAACAGAATTAGAAGTAATTTCAAATGTTTGTTGATTTACTTGACTACAATATTATTGATAGAATTGTGTATACACAACAGCTTTTTTACTACACAATGTATATATATACACATACAAGGTATTTTGCAATATAAACAAAACATGTTTTTTAACAAAAAGGTAAACATCCTGCATCGACAGAAAGCGAATTATAAAAATACTAACATCACTTGCTACTTTTATTTGAGTTGATTTTTATTGAAAATGTGTTTCTCTAAAAGTTAGATGTAGGGTATATATCATCACAGGAGAATAATTATAGTATATATTAATGAGTGTCAGTAGCATTGTATAATGTTTAGTAAATGTGATAGGTTTCTATCAAATGAGCTTAAAGTTAAGCTACATTATTGAGAAACAAAACTTTTTTTTTACTGCAGTCCAATGAAGCATGCAATATTATTAGGCATGTTGTCATTTTCCATTTTCTTTTCTTGTTGATACACAATCATAATTGACTGTTCTCTCACAGTGTCTCCAAATTCCTATTCAGCACTATGTGATGCAGTGTTCTATGTCTATGACTATGGCCAACGGAGAATGTGATAGGGTTCACATGTAAGAGTTGGAGACGAGTGTTTTCTCATCCCTTGATTTGTCAGCAACAGCAATACTGAAACACAAACTAACTATACATCAGTATAATAAAACTGATAACCTTATCTATGTGTTGGTATTATTAAAATAGAAGTTATCTTATTATTAGTATAAGCTTAAAAGATAACTGGGTAACACATTTCAAGACATACGTGACTGTCTACTTTGAAGTTTTGTCGACACCGCCCGATGGTCAAACTAAAATGCTACCATACACAACATGCATTGATGTATTAACAAACAATGAAAGTAGTCTGCAGCGGCAGATCATTATAACAAACAGTAATAGAAAGATCGACATAATTAGCAGGTATCCAGATCAATAAATAACTTCTTTGAGCCGCAATAGAGCGCGCCATTTGCGCCTACGCGTCGTCGCTATCCCCTCTGTCCACAGAAATGTTCGCCCCCGCTACAAAGCAACAGCTGCTCTAACATTGCTCCTCAAATTAGGAATGCTAATTTCTAAACCATCATATTTCAATTACACAGTAGTATCCCATGGACACATAGTCTCGTCATACGGTAACACATGAATTAGTGAAATTTGCCAATTATTAAGAGACACAAACTCACTGACTGGATTAAATGATTACCATCGGCATAAGGTGCCATCATGATTACAAGCATCCATTTGGTATAAATTACACCCGATCATAACAATTTGAAGTAAGACAATCAAGTTTGGTCACGCGGAAGCAGACAAAGTTAATATGTGTCGATTAAAACGTTTAGATGTTCATATGAAATGTCCATAACAAAAATATTCACTGAAATCACTGATAGCACTCAGGCTCCTCGTTGGGGAGTCCCTGGTCTTCAACGAGCAGCACCAACTTCTGAACAGGGCGATCCAGAGACATCAGCGAATGCGTTCGTTTTCGTTTACGATATGTACTATGTGCCCTTTTCAGTTTTCATAAATATATGGTACAAACAAAATGGTTTCATTACTGAATATTTCTCGGCTTCAATAAATTTATATTACCTAAACGTTTCATTAAAACTAAATTTAAAAATGTATAGCCGGTTGTACCTAGTGAAAAAGGAACATGATACACTGTAGTGCCATATGTGAGATTTCGTATGTTTTTATATTCCAACAAAAACAATGCCAATCATTCAATATGTCATCGGTGGGTTCGTGCGTGGAGAGCTGGTGTTTTTTCGCTATGTTCATTGTCCGTTTATTTTTACCCTTGAAGTATTCACACATATATGTGTGTGTGTGTGTGTGTGTGTGTGTGTTGTAACAGATTACTGTAATGAGAGTCCGCGATGACTAGCTTATACTGTGTATTTATATTATGGAAGTTATTCTTAGATAACACTTGGCGCCTAGTGTATGATCGTGTAGCGGTATAATCCACCTTAGAAAGGAAGTGGAATTTGATAATCGAAAGACTCAGTGTTATTGTTTATTATGTTCTATTAAGATTTGGTTACGGGATTTCTTTATTCTGTTTATTTTGTTAATCGAGATATTTACCAAAAGAAAGATATCTTGTAATAAAGTTTATTAAATTTTCCTCGTTCTTTGTCGCTTGTTCACGAAAACCGTTCTTTCTCATATGCGTTGACCTTGATATATAAGAACCCAACTAGACTAAGCCATCTTGTGTACGGAGACCTCGCTAATCCGTGACAGATGTCTATGCTGTATCCATAAGTAGTAATTGTGTACCCAACATATTTGGATGTCGTAGTAAACGTGGGTATAAAAGTCAAAAAATGTCATCTTGTTCCAACGGTCAACACATAAAAACTGTAAAAGTGATGTTGACAATATGTTAGGTCTAAATACTAGAGAACCTCTGCTTCCCAGAAATCATAGTAAAAAATCGAATTGAGGTAATTTGTCAAAAAAATCATGCGTTGGTACATATTTTGAAATTCTAGCCCCCATACGTATAACTGTATCATATTGTAATAGTATCAATATGATGCGCGCAAATGACAGAAATGTACAAGCCATCCATTCACTAATTCAGTTATTTCACTGACACTGTTATTGTTATTGGAGGGGGTGCAGGGGATATTTTCGTGATCCATGATTAACAAAATTATTTCCTCTTGAAACGTGAAAGCGATTTTTTTATCTCAGTGATTCGTGATCAGGTACAACAGCGTGACGCGTGATTTAAAATATATTTTCCTTGTGAACCGTGATTGAGGTATCACTTTCTTCGTGAAATTGACGACAGGTGACACAAATGTCGATCTCTTCGCTGATTTCTGCTCACAAAATATATCTTCGTGAAACAAGAAATGCTATTTTTTTTAGTGTGAAATCCAAAATATTTTCTCTGTGAATTGTGATCCAGGACCCCCCTGCACCTCCTCTTAGACTTATAGAGTAATTCAGAAGTTTCTGTTACTTCCGACAAGGGGCGGCTCGATTTTTGAAAACACTAAATAATTTGGTTGGGCTACTGCGATGATCTCATCCAGAGATGATAAGGCGACCCCATGTTCGGTAACAGGAACCTAAATTCATCACAATAGCCGCAATGCAATGTGTTTTGACAGCGGGACCAATATGCTCTAGTCGACAGTTAGCCGCCGACAGCTGCGGGAGCAGGCATTGCTTTTGTCCGACTGTTATTTTTTAATGTTCGTAATCCGCAGTACACTTGTGAAATATTCAATCGCTGTGTAATTAGTCACACCAATTTGCTCATCAATGGCTATATCTATTAAAATAGGTTCGTAAATGTGCTAGGTTGTTTACATGTCACATTTTAATGTGATGATTTGCGTAGAAAGTCAAAAATGTACATGAAGAACATTTCTCAAAAGACCCACACCACGATTTTGCATACCAGCTATACATCATGATAATGTATGGTGGAACAGAATTAGAAGTAATTTCAAATGTTTGTTGACTTACTTGACTACAATATTATTTATAGAATTGTGTATACACAACAGCTTTTTTACTACACAATGTATATATATACACATACAAGGTATTTTGCAATATAAACAAAACATGTTTTTTAACAAAAAGGTAAACATCCTGCATCGACAGAAAGCGAATTATAAAAATACTAACATCACTTGCTACTTTTATTTGAGTTGATTTTTATTGAAAATGTGTTTCTCTAAAAGTTAGATGTAGGGTATATATCATCACAGGAGAATAATTATAGTATATATTAATGAGTGTCAGTAGCATTGTATAATGTTTAGTAAATGTGATAGGTTTCTATCAAATGAGCTTAAAGTTAAGCTACAGTATTGAGAAACAAAACTTTTTTTTTACTGCAGTCCAATTAAGCATGCAATATTATTAGGCATGTTGTCATTTTCCATTTTCTTTTCTTGTTGATACACAATCATAATTGACTGTTCTCTCACAGTGTCTCCAAATTCCTATTCAGCACTATGTGATGCAGTGTTCTATGACTATGGCCAACGGAGAATGTGATAGGGTTCACATGTAAGAGTTGGAGACGAGTGTTTTCTCATCCCTTGATTTGTCAGCAACAGCAATACTGAAACACAAACTAACTATACATCAGTATAATAAAACAGATAACCTTATCTATGTGTTGGTATTATTAAAATAGAAGTTATCTTATTATTAGTATAAGCTTAAAAGATAACTGGGTAACACATTTCAAGACATACGTGACTGTCTACTTTGAAGTTTTGTCGACACCGCCCGATGGTCAAACTAAAATGCTACCATACACAACATGCATTGATGTATTAACAAACAATGAAAGTAGTCTGCAGCGGCAGATCATTATAACAAACAGTAATAGAAAGATCGACATAATTTGCAGGTATCCAGATCAATAAATAACTTCTTTGAGCCGCAATAGAGCGCGCCATTTGCGCCTACGCGTCGTCGCTATCCCCTCTGTCCACAGAAATGTTCGCCCCCGCTACAAAGCAACAGCTGCTCTAACATTGCTCCTCAAATTAGGAATGCTAATTTCTAAACCATCATATTTCAATTACACAGTAGTATCCCATGGACACATAGTCTCGTCATACGGTAACACATGAATTAGTGAAATTTGCCAATTATTAAGAGACACAAACTCACTGACTGGATTAAATGATTACCATCGGCATAAGGTGCCATCATGATTACAAGCATCCATTTGGTATAAATTACACCCGATCATAACAATTTGAAGTAAGACAATCAAGTTTGGTCACGCGGAAGCAGACAAAGTTAATATGTGTCGATTAAAACGTTTAGATGTTCATATGAAATGTCCATAACAAAAATATTCACTGAAATCACTGATAGCACTAAGGCTCCTCGTTGGGGAGTCCCTGGTCTTCAACGAGCAGCACCAACTTCTGAACAGGGCGATCCAGAGACATCAGCGAATGCGTTCGTTTTCGTTTACTATATGTACTATGTGCCCTTTTCAGTTTTCAGAAATATATGGTACAAACAAAATGGTTTCATTACTAAATGTTTCTCGGCTTCAATAAATTTATATTACCTAAACGTTTCATTAAAACTAAAATAAAAAATGTATAGCCGGTTGTACCTAGTGAAAAAGGAACATGATACACTGTAGTGCCATATGTGAGATTTCGTATGTTTTTATATTCCAACAAAAACAATGCCAATCATTCAATATGTCATCGGTGGCTTCGTGCGTGGAGAGCTGGTGTTTTTTCGCTATGTTCATTGTCCGTTTATTCCATATATTTCTTTCTTTTCTTTGCTGAATCTATGACATAAACAGCAGCTGGTCCACGTTTCCTTTTGATAATTGTATTGGTCACGACTCAATCGCATGGCAGTGGCTAATCCAAATACACACATGTTGATGACGTTTTCTTGCATCTATTAACTCGGCGGAGCTAATCGGACTGGCGGAGAGTCCCGAATATTCATGAGCATGCCTTATACGGATCGCTATGGTGGGGCCAAAGTGGTAACTGCGTGTACGCGCAGTTACTTTTTCGATATATTGCCAGGTCATTAGTGATTAATAAAACATAATTCTTATCAACAAAATGCATAGAATTACACGAAATAATCATATTAATAGGATTATTTAATAATTGCGTACATTACAGAGATATTAAAATTATCAAAGAATCGCTTTAATATTTACCAAATGTTAGAAAACACACACTGGTTACATAACCATCATAACGCGGTCGCGAGAATGTGTTCAAAATGACGACGGTCGAAAGAGAGGTAAAATGTCCACCGATACGTCCTAGTCGTGATAGTGTAGAATTGTCAAATGATGTTCATATTGCTATGCTATTGGGAGGAGTGTATACATAAGCATTATTACGTCAGCTTCTACTTCGTGGTACCTAGTCCATGACGCAGGGGCCGTTTTCCGGAAGTATTCGTAATCATCTACGTAAGTTTCTTGTACTCGTGAAGTGAAGTTGCCACGGTGAATGTTCGTCCTTCACAATGACAATGACACCAGTGCGCAAGTTTCGTTTAGGGCGCACCCATTTTGACCACATTTGCAGATTGCGCATGAACTCTTTCCTCCAACGGACCCATAATTTGTTCGCCAAATCACTGGACAGGTCTAGATGGACTCCAGACCGCAGCTTCTTGTGAAGCCAGAAAGACAACTACAATTGTTGCTGCTTGTACCTTCGTGACAGGTTCCACCATTCTGACACGGAAAAGAGTTACACAGCAACGCAGATTTAACTTCACAGTTGTATCCGGAGTAGCCCGGAGCACATGTGCAGGTGTAGTTGTTAAACATTTCGACACATATGGCACCGTTCTGACATGGACTGCTCTCACATTTGACCAGCTCATTTGAAGTAGTTGACTGAGAAGGTACATATGTTTGGGGGAAGGCGCTAGGTGGCGTAAAGTGGTACTTGTTTATTTTGTGATTGCGTGATTCAAAATAATGTTTGCAATTTAATGTTTAATTTTGTCTGTGACACTAGTGTAGAATTAGTGTCAACGTACTGCACTGTTTGCTTAAACAAACATTTTATAAATTGTCACCACCAACGCTGTTAAATCTTGTACTTAAATTATTTGGGCAATAATACAGTTCGATTTGATTTTTGCGCTAGCAGGCTTACGTACACAACATGCTAAGGCAGGGGCAGTCCCCTTATAAACTATATACTAACAGGCCTTTTCAACAAGACGTTCTTTTATACCCAGAATCGCCCTGGGGGTGAAGACCTCTGACTTTTCTTTGCACGGACACTAAACGTCTTGTTACTTTGCACAGGCCTGCTGAACGCGAACAATCATACGACCTATAATATTGCCATTGATTATCGCCAACCCACTCTTTAATAACCTAGAAATTTACATTATATTTAGTACAATTATACAGTCTAAGAATCATAGAATGATTAGAGTTCGGGTAAATTCCCATATGATTTTAAACACGCACATGTAAATCCTGTTCTCAAGAAGACTTCTCTGCCAAAAGATAATTTCAAAAAGTATAGGCCAATTTCTAATCTTAGCTTTATTTCTAAGATACTTGAGAATGTCGTAGCAAACCGTCTAAGGTGTCATATCAGCTCAACTTGCTTATCCAGTGTGCTCCAATCAGCATACAAACAATTTCATTCTACAGAGACTGCTCTCCTAAAAGTACACAATGATGTTATATTAAACATTGATAAAGGCAAAGTAACTGCACTTACCTTGCTTGATCTGTCTGCCGCCTTTGATACCATTGATCACAACACTCTTGTCAAACGTTTATCAATGTGGTATGGCATATTTGGCACAGGTCTGAGCAGCACCAACTTCTGAACAGGGCGATCCAGAGACATCAGCGAATGCGTTCGTTTTCGTTTACGATATGTACTATGTGCCCTTTTCAGTTTTCAGAAATATATGGTACAAACAAAATGGTTTCATTACTGAATGTTTCTCGGCTTCAATAAATTTATATTACCTAAACGTTTCATTAAAACTAAAATAAAAAATGTATAGCCGGTTGTAGCTAGTGAAAAAGGAACATGATACACTGTAGTGCCATATGTGAGATTTCGTATGTTTTTATATTCCAACAAAAACAATGCCAATCATTCAATATGTCATCGGTGGCTTCGTGCGTGGAGAGCTGGTGTTTTTTCGCTATGTTCATTGTCCGTTTATTCCATATATTTCTTTCTTTTCTTTGCTGAATCTATGACATAAACAGCAGCTGGTCCACGTTTCCTTTTGATAATTGTATTGGTCACGACTCAATCGCATGGCAGTGGCTAATCCAAATACACACATGTTGATGACGTTTTCTTGCATCTATTAACTCGGCGGAGCTAATCGGACTGGCGGACAGTCCCGAATATTCATGAGCATGCCTTATACGGATCGCTATGGTGGGGCCAAAGTGGTAACTGCGTGTACGCGCAGTTACTTTTTCGATATATTGCCAGGTCATTAGTGATTAATAAAACATAATTCTTATCAACAAAATGCATAGAATTACACGAAATAATCATATTAATAGGATTATTTAATAATTGCGTACATTACAGAGATATTAAAATTATCAAAGAATCGCTTTAATATTTACCAAATGTTAGAAAACACACACTGGTTACATAACCATCATAACGCGGTCGCGAGAATGTGTTCAAAATGACGACGGTCGAAAGAGAGGTAAAATGTCCACCGATACGTCCTAGTCGTGATAGTGTAGAATTGTCAAATGATGTTCATATTGCTATGCTATTGGGAGGAGTGCATACATAAGCATTATTACGTCAGCTTCTACTTCGTGGTACCTAGTCCATGACGCAGGGGCCGTTTTCCGGAAGTATTCGTAATCATCTACGTAAGTTTCTTGTACTCGTGAAGTGAAGTTGCCACGGTGAATGTTCGTCCTTCACAATGACAATGACACCAGTGCGCAAGTTTCGTTTAGGGCGCACCCATTTTGACCACATTTGCAGATTGCGCATGAACTCTTTCCTCCAACGGACCCATAATTTGTTCGCCAAATCACTGGACAGGTCTAGATGGACTCCAGACCGCAGCTTCTTGTGAAGCCAGAAAGACAACTACAATTGTTGCTGCTTGTACCTTCGTGACAGGTTCCACCATTCTGACACGGAAAAGAGTTACACAGCAACGCAGATTTAACTTCACAGTTGTATCCGGAGTAGCCCGGAGCACATGTGCAGGTGTAGTTGTTAAACATTTCGACACATATGGCACCGTTCTGACATGGACTGCTCTCACATTTGACCAGCTCATTTGAAGTAGTTGACTGAGAAGGTACATATGTTTGGGGGAAGGCGCTAGGTGGCGTAAAGTGGTACTTGTTTATTTTGTGATTGCGTGATTCAAAATAATGTTTGCAATTTAATGTTTAATTTTGTCTGTGACACTAGTGTAGAATTAGTGTCAACGTACTGCACTGTTTGCTTAAACAAACATTTTATAAATTGTCACCACCAACGCTGTTAAATCTTGTACTTAAATTATTTGGGCAATAATACAGTTCGATTTGATTTTTGCGCTAGCAGGCTTACGTACACAACATGCTAAGGCAGGGGCAGTCCCCTTATAAACTATATACTAACAGGCCTTTTCAACAAGACGTTCTTTTATACCCAGAATCGCCCTGGGGGTGAAGACCTCTGACTTTTCTTTGCACGGACACTAAACGTCTTGTTACTTTGCACAGGCCTGCTGAACGCGAACAATCATACGACCTATAATATTGCCATTGATTATCGCCAACCCACTCTTTAATAACCTAGAAATTTACATTATATTTAGTACAATTATACAGTCTAAGAATCATAGAATGATTAGAGTTCGGGTAAATTCCCATATGATTTTAAACACGCACATGTAAATCCTGTTCTCAAGAAGACTTCTCTGCCAAAAGATAATTTCAAAAAGTATAGGCCAATTTCTAATCTTAGCTTTATTTCTAAGATACTTGAGAATGTCGTAGCAAACCGTCTAAGGTGTCATATCAGCTCAACTTGCTTATCCAGTGTGCTCCAATCAGCATACAAACAATTTCATTCTACAGAGACTGCTCTCCTAAAAGTACACAATGATGTTATATTAAACATTGATAAAGGCAAAGTAACTGCACTTACCTTGCTTGATCTGTCTGCCGCCTTTGATACCATTGATCACAACACTCTTGTCAAACGTTTATCAATGTGGTATGGCATATTTGGCACAGGTCTGAGCAGCACCAACTTCTGAACAGGGCGATCCAGAGACATCAGCGAATGCGTTCGTTTTCGTTTACGATATGTACTATGTGCCCTTTTCAGTTTTCAGAAATATATGGTACAAACAAAATGGTTTCATTACTGAATGTTTCTCGGCTTCAATAAATTTATATTACCTAAACGTTTCATTAAAACTAAAATAAAAAATGTATAGCCGGTTGTAGCTAGTGAAAAAGGAACATGATACACTGTAGTGCCATATGTGAGATTTCGTATGTTTTTATATTCCAACAAAAACAATGCCAATCATTCAATATGTCATCGGTGGCTTCGTGCGTGGACAGCTGGTGTTTTTTCGCTATGTTCATTGTCCGTTTATTCCATATATTTCTTTCTTTTCTTTGCTGAATCTATGACATAAACAGCAGCTGGTCCACGTTTCCTTTTGATAATTGTATTGGTCACGACTCAATCGCATGGCAGTGGCTAATCCAAATACACACATGTTGATGACGTTTTCTTGCATCTATTAACTCGGCGGAGCTAATCGGACTGGCGGACAGTCCCGAATATTCATGAGCATGCCTTATACGGATCGCTATGGTGGGGCCAAAGTGGTAACTGCGTGTACGCGCAGTAACTTTTTCGATATATTGCCAGGTCATTAGTGATTAATAAAACATAATTCTTATCAACAAAATGCATAGAATTACACGAAATAATCATATTAATAGGATTATTTAATAATTGCGTACATTACAGAGATATTAAAATTATCAAAGAATCGCTTTAATATTTACCAAATGTTAGAAAACACACACTGGTTACATAACCATCATAACGCGGTCGCGAGAATGTGTTCAAAATGACGACGGTCGAAAGAGAGGTAAAATGTCCACCGATACGTCCTAGTCGTGATAGTGTAGAATTGTCAAATGATGTTCATATTGCTATGCTATTGGGAGGAGTGCATACATAAGCATTATTACGTCAGCTTCTACTTCGTGGTACCTAGTCCATGACGCAGGGGCCGTTTTCCGGAAGTATTCGTAATCATCTACGTAAGTTTCTTGTACTCGTGAAGTGAAGTTGCCACGGTGAATGTTCGTCCTTCACAATGACAATGACACCAGTGCGCAAGTTTCGTTTAGGGCGCACCCATTTTGACCACATTTGCAGATTGCGCATGAACTCTTTCCTCCAACGGACCCATAATTTGTTCGCCAAATCACTGGACAGGTCTAGATGGACTCCAGACCGCAGCTTCTTGTGAAGCCAGAAAGACAACTACAATTGTTGCTGCTTGTACCTTCGTGACAGGTTCCACCATTCTGACACGGAAAAGAGTTACACAGCAACGCAGATTTAACTTCACAGTTGTATCCGGAGTAGCCCGGAGCACATGTGCAGGTGTAGTTGTTAAACATTTCGACACATATGGCACCGTTCTGACATGGACTGCTCTCACATTTGACCAGCTCATTTGAAGTAGTTGACTGAGAAGGTACATATGTTTGGGGGAAGGCGCTAGGTGGCGTAAAGTGGTACTTGTTTATTTTGTGATTGCGTGATTCAAAATAATGTTTGCAATTTAATGTTTAATTTTGTCTGTGACACTAGTGTAGAATTAGTGTCAACGTACTGCACTGTTTGCTTAAACAAACATTTTATAAATTGTCACCACCAACGCTGTTAAATCTTGTACTTAAATTATTTGGGCAATAATACAGTTCGATTTGATTTTTGCGCTAGCAGGCTTACGTACACAACATGCTAAGGCAGGGGCAGTCCCCTTATAAACTATATACTAACAGGCCTTTTCAACAAGACGTTCTTTTATACCCAGAATCGCCCTGGGGGTGAAGACCTCTGACTTTTCTTTGCACGGACACTAAACGTCTTGTTACTTTGCACAGGCCTGCTGAACGCGAACAATCATACGACCTATAATATTGCCATTGATTATCGCCAACCCACTCTTTAATAACCTAGAAATTTACATTATATTTAGTACAATTATACAGTCTAAGAATCATAGAATGATTAGAGTTCGGGTAAATTCCCATATGATTTTAAACACGCACATGTAAATCCTGTTCTCAAGAAGACTTCTCTGCCAAAAGATAATTTCAAAAAGTATAGGCCAATTTCTAATCTTAGCTTTATTTCTAAGATACTTGAGAATGTCGTAGCAAACCGTCTAAGGTGTCATATCAGCTCAACTTGCTTATCCAGTGTGCTCCAATCAGCATACAAACAATTTCATTCTACAGAGACTGCTCTCCTAAAAGTACACAATGATGTTATATTAAACATTGATAAAGGCAAAGTAACTGCACTTACCTTGCTTGATCTGTCTGCCGCCTTTGATACCATTGATCACAACACTCTTGTCAAACGTTTATCAATGTGGTATGGCATATTTGGCACAGGTCTGAGCAGCACCAACTTCTGAACAGGGCGATCCAGAGACATCAGCGAATGCGTTCGTTTTCGTTTACGATATGTACTATGTGCCCTTTTCAGTTTTCAGAAATATATGGTACAAACAAAATGGTTTCATTACTGAATGTTTCTCGGCTTCAATAAATTTATATTACCTAAACGTTTCATTAAAACTAAAATAAAAAATGTATAGCCGGTTGTAGCTAGTGAAAAAGGAACATGATACACTGTAGTGCCATATGTGAGATTTCGTATGTTTTTATATTCCAACAAAAACAATGCCAATCATTCAATATGTCATCGGTGGCTTCGTGCGTGGACAGCTGGTGTTTTTTCGCTATGTTCATTGTCCGTTTATTCCATATATTTCTTTCTTTTCTTTGCTGAATCTATGACATAAACAGCAGCTGGTCCACGTTTCCTTTTGATAATTGTATTGGTCACGACTCAATCGCATGGCAGTGGCTAATCCAAATACACACATGTTGATGACGTTTTCTTGCATCTATTAACTCGGCGGAGCTAATCGGACTGGCGGACAGTCCCGAATATTCATGAGCATGCCTTATACGGATCGCTATGGTGGGGCCAAAGTGGTAACTGCGTGTACGCGCAGTAACTTTTTCGATATATTGCCAGGTCATTAGTGATTAATAAAACATAATTCTTATCAACAAAATGCATAGAATTACACGAAATAATCATATTAATAGGATTATTTAATAATTGCGTACATTACAGAGATATTAAAATTATCAAAGAATCGCTTTAATATTTACCAAATGTTAGAAAACACACACTGGTTACATAACCATCATAACGCGGTCGCGAGAATGTGTTCAAAATGACGACGGTCGAAAGAGAGGTAAATGTCCACCGATACGTCCTAGTCGTGATAGTGTAGAATTGTCAAATGATGTTCATATTGCTATGCTATTGGGAGGAGTGCATACATAAGCATTATTACGTCAGCTTCTACTTCGTGGTACCTAGTCCATGACGCAGGGGCCGTTTTCCGGAAGTATTCGTAATCATCTACGTAAGTTTCTTGTACTCGTGAAGTGAAGTTGCCACGGTGAATGTTCGTCCTTCACAATGACAATGACACCAGTGCGCAAGTTTCGTTTAGGGCGCACCCATTTTGACCACATTTGCAGATTGCGCATGAACTCTTTCCTCCAACGGACCCATAATTTGTTCGCCAAATCACTGGACAGGTCTAGATGGACTCCAGACCGCAGCTTCTTGTGAAGCCAGAAAGACAACTACAATTGTTGCTGCTTGTACCTTCGTGACAGGTTCCACCATTCTGACACGGAAAAGAGTTACACAGCAACGCAGATTTAACTTCACAGTTGTATCCGGAGTAGCCCGGAGCACATGTGCAGGTGTAGTTGTTAAACATTTCGACACATATGGCACCGTTCTGACATGGACTGCTCTCACATTTGACCAGCTCATTTGAAGTAGTTGACTGAGAAGGTACATATGTTTGGGGGAAGGCGCTAGGTGGCGTAAAGTGGTACTTGTTTATTTTGTGATTGCGTGATTCAAAATAATGTTTGCAATTTAATGTTTAATTTTGTCTGTGACACTAGTGTAGAATTAGTGTCAACGTACTGCACTGTTTGCTTAAACAAACATTTTATAAATTGTCACCACCAACGCTGTTAAATCTTGTACTTAAATTATTTGGGCAATAATACAGTTCGATTTGATTTTTGCGCTAGCAGGCTTACGTACACAACATGCTAAGGCAGGGGCAGTCCCCTTATAAACTATATACTAACAGGCCTTTTCAACAAGACGTTCTTTTATACCCAGAATCGCCCTGGGGGTGAAGACCTCTGACTTTTCTTTGCACGGACACTAAACGTCTTGTTACTTTGCACAGGCCTGCTGAACGCGAACAATCATACGACCTATAATATTGCCATTGATTATCGCCAACCCACTCTTTAATAACCTAGAAATTTACATTATATTTAGTACAATTATACAGTCTAAGAATCATAGAATGATTAGAGTTCGGGTAAATTCCCATATGATTTTAAACACGCACATGTAAATCCTGTTCTCAAGAAGACTTCTCTGCCAAAAGATAATTTCAAAAAGTATAGGCCAATTTCTAATCTTAGCTTTATTTCTAAGATACTTGAGAATGTCGTAGCAAACCGTCTAAGGTGTCATATCAGCTCAACTTGCTTATCCAGTGTGCTCCAATCAGCATACAAACAATTTCATTCTACAGAGACTGCTCTCCTAAAAGTACACAATGATGTTATATTAAACATTGATAAAGGCAAAGTAACTGCACTTACCTTGCTTGATCTGTCTGCCGCCTTTGATACCATTGATCACAACACTCTTGTCAAACGTTTATCAATGTGGTATGGCATATTTGGCACAGGTCTGACCTGGTTTTCTTCGTATATAACCAATATACATCAATGTATAAAGATATATAATTACTTTTCAACCTCACTCCCCACTTCATATGGCATTCCCTAGGGTTCCGTTCTTGGGCCTTTGCTTTTCACTCTCTACACTACGCCACTTAGCTCTGTAATCCAAAGTCATAGCTTGGATCATCACCTTTATGCAGATGACACCCATACCTATATTTCCTTGGCCACGCCTGATACAACGCACTCTCTAAACCGACTCAACGATTGTCTCCAAGATGTTTTCTCATGGATGACCAATAGCAAATTAAAGTTAAATGCAGACAAAACTGAATTCCTCATCATTGGTACTCCAACGCAGCGAGGTAAACTTAATGACTTTTTTACAACATGCATCCTGAGTCAAAATATCACACCAGCAGCATCAGTACGGAATCTAGGAGTGACCTTTGATTGCGACTTCAATTTCAGACAACACATATCCCAAACGTGCCGTTGCTGTTTTTATCATATCCGTGATCTTCGCCGCATTCGCCGACATATGTCGCTTTCTGTCGCTAAGACTATCGCAACAGCTCTTGTTAGCAGCATATTAGATTATTGCAATTCCCTCCTTCATAATATTGCTATCAAGGATATTGCTAAACTACAACGCGTCAAAAATTGTTTAGTAAGGGTAGTCACACAATCTCCTCGATTCTCCCGCTCAGTGCCACTTCTAAAATCACTGCATTGGTTCCCCGTGCGATATCGCATTATGTTTAAGATCTGCACAATCACCTACCAAGCCCTTTCATCCAAACAACCTAATTATTTACACTCAATGCTCACACCAGCTAGACAAGCCAGACAACTTCGGTCGTCTAGTTCGAAGTTGCTATCTGTTCCTAGAGTTAAGACAAAGGCTGGAACTCGAGCTTTTTCAGTTGCCGCGCCAACTATATGAAATTCGCTTCCCGTTAATGTTAAATCAGCAGAAAATATTGTTACATTTCGTCGTCACCTAAAAACCTATCTTTTCAATATCGCCTATCTTCCCTAGCTTCCTAGCACATCCATCCATTTGTTGACGACTTTCGCCTATCACATGAGTACGATAATGCTTAATCCTTTGGTTTTGGTGCGCCACTGAGCTCGGATTGCTGAGGATATTGGCGCGTAAGAAGTTATTTATTATTATTATTGGTCGCTGGCGGTGCAGATGTCGTTCTGGTCACTGGCGGTGCAGATGTCGTATTGGTGGCAGGTGGTGCAGATGTCGTATTGGTGGCAGGTAGTGCAGATATCGTATTGGTGGCAGGTAGTGCAGATATCGTATTGGTCGCAGGTGGTGAAGATGTATTGGTCACTGGCGGTGCAGATGTTGTATTGGTCGCAGGTGGTGCAGATGACGTATTGGTCACAGGTAGTGCATATATCATATTGGTCACAGGTTGTGCAGATGTTGTATTGGTCGCAGGTTGTACAGATGTTGTATTGGTCGCAGGTGGTGCAGATGTCGTATTGGTTGCAGGTGATGTAGATGTCCTACTGGTAGCAGGTGGTGCAGATGTCATACTGGTCGCAGATGGTGCAGATGTCGTATTAGTCGCAGACTCGCAGGTGGTGCATATGTCGATTTGGTCGCAGGTAGTGCAGATGCCGTACTGGTCGCAGGTTGTGCAGATGATGTATTGGTCGCATGTAGTGCAGATGTCGTATTGTTAGTCTCTGCCGGAACTGCTGATACATCAAACGTCATAGTCTGGGAACGCACGACTCTTCAACATAGTCATTCATGCCATCAGAAGCCAGAAAACGATTGTTTTCCAGTTCAAAGCATCGATTTTCTTCTCTTTCGCAATTGCAACTAACTGGGCTTTAGCTATGTCCAATTCTTTAATTGCTTGTATTTTCAGCTTTTGCCTTAGCTTCAATGTCAATGTGTTTGAGTCTCGCTTTCAAGGCTGCTGCTTGATTCTTGAACAGATACTTCAGCAATTCTAGGCGCAAGTGATATGCGAGATGACGCAATCTTCTAGATTTATATGACGCTATCTTCTAGATTTATATGATGCACGCATTTTGCTCGATTGATTTGAGCACGTAGATTTATCATCGCATCTATCAGTGTCACTACCGCTTCGGGACGCCATTGTAAAGGCGCAGAGTTTTCACTACCAGCGACGGAGAGAATCCGAAGTTTTCGGCGCGTAATATTTAAATTGCTCAGTTTCGACAGGAACGCATCGTTAACTACAACATAACCCGCTAGATGGCGTAACTAATTCAGTCTGGTCCATATCCAGATGATCGCATTCACCAAATAAATGTATGTATAACATCTTTATTTGTACATGATTCTCCAAAGAACATAGGCTGCAGCGGCAGATCATTATAACAAATAGTCATATAAATATTAACGTAATTAGCAAGTATCGCGTCGTTGCAATCCCCTCTGTCCACACAAATGTTCGCCCCCGCTACAAAGCAACATCTGCTCTAACATACATAATTAAAATATATTTATCTTAATATTATTTGATAGTTTAATTGCAGCGCAGAACGTAACTATTCAGTGCACAGTTGGGTTGCACCTTATTATTTATGTAATTACGATGATGTAGTGCATATATTATAGTCAAAACATTTATTCCCATAACTCTTTTACACCTGAATGATGAAATGCCAACCAGGTTTATTAAGAATGGTAGCTGCCAGTACAACATAGGCATTTACCGAAGGAGTCAGACGAAAGAAAAAACGACACAATACAAAGTGTTACGGAAATAACATTGCCATTGGACGCGATGTTATGACACGCAAAGTTCTACACATTTATAATACACCCACACTCCAAATATCAAACAAAGCAAGACGTAACAGTCAAGGTTATAGAAACTATAAATATCCAACAACATGGCCAGATGTTATACTGTATACACGCTAGAATAACATGTTCGCGAACTGCCAAGCCAGTAATTAACAACAGTCGAGCCGAGGAATTGAACGACATTCTTTGAAGCGAAGACGAAGTGCTCAGCTTCAGTTAACATACGGTCCCTTTCCATTCGCATATGTGAGCTCCAAAAACTGTGAATTCATTGTTGGTATTGAAATATTCTGAGTAATTTTTTTATACGGTTAACATATATATGAAGTACAACTGACAAATGAGGTGTAGCAAATAAATCGCAGCTACGCTTACGTTTTGTCACTCTTCTTGGACTTGGCTTACCTCGACTCAAAACCAAGTTGCTTCGCGCTTAGTTGACCTTGTTTTGGGGACCTCAAACTTCGTCTCTTTGGTGGTTCTCCTGACAATAGTCAGGATGATGGGTAATGCCACTGGTTCTTGTATTATTCGAATTCACAAAATGCTGTACCCGCACGAATCAACTACCGTCAACATGAACACACTGACAAAGGTGTAGCAGATGCGAGTCCAACTTTCAAGTTGCGATATGGATGGCGATGAGATGGTCAACAAATTCAGTCGATTTATCTGTTTATGATCCTCTCAGTTCTTGTCTTTGCCTTTGGCATTCGATCGAAAACAAACAACTCTTCGCCGAAGCATTTCCACGGCTATCATCAAATATACAATGACTGATTGCCATTAATCGAACGCAATAGTGCGACAACCGCTGAATACCATGGCCAACTTCGATCAGTCGCCAGCTTCTATGACACATATGACGTCACATTCACAGAAACTCCCGATGGCAAACTTTCAGAGGCGGTGTGTGAAGAAGCATTTTTATTTGCGTGATTTTATGAAAACTAATTTATTTTAATTTTTGGACTACATGATTATCTTATTTTAAATATATTCTATTTACTAAAGCATTTATTTCAACCTGTACATGTCACCTTTAAATGTCCGCTCTCATCGAGGGGGATCGAAATTGTAAACAATTATCTGGCACCTATTGAGGACGTATTTTGTACTCGGAAATTAACATTAACTGACATAAAACTCAAAGCTAGTTCACTAGCTCAGCTTGATCGCGATCCAAAATTGGGACCCGAAGTGTCACATTGTGAGTGGGTCGTCAAGAATCTCCGGTAACTGTCCAAAATTCCCTTTACTGTTACCAACCGAACGTTACGCCCGACAGTCAATGTGCAACGTAAGGCCCAAAATGTCAAGGGCTACTCGGGCCTATAACCTGAAAATATTGCGGGCCCGTCAGTCCCAGTAATGAAGCCGCTGTAGTCATCTTGGAAAGTGTGGTTACATTTCCTCTTAGACGGCATGAACCGCAAGCGCCAAACTGTCAGAGATTAATCTACGACCTCTATATAATAGGACGTAAATTTATATATTTTCAAAATACTCCATTTATGCAGAAGGAACAACGCAAGTCAGGTATTGATTGAATTAGGCCAAATTAATGACATGCAATTTTATTGACTGTATATTGTTATACATTGTTACATACACATCCATTGTGACAACGACAGCAAGCATGCCGGCCCCTGACTGCTAAGCACTACTGTCTACTACATACAATTCATCATATGTGTGTGGGTCACTCCACCAATATATACACTATTCACGACGTGTGTGGGTCACTCCGCACACCAATATATACACTATTCACCACATGTGTGGGGGTGTCGGAATTTTCATCTTGTATTGGGTAAATTAGGTGTTCGGAAGGTAATATGTGTGTAATACGTAAATCATAATCTAACAATACTTCCGGAAAACGGCCCCTGCGTCATGGACTAGTACCACGAAGTAGAAGCGCGTACACGCAGTTACCACTTTGGCCCCACCATAGCGATCCGTATAAGGCATGCTCATGAATATTCGGGACTGTCCGCCAAACTTCGATTAGCTACGCCGAGTTAATAGATGCAAGAAAACGTCATCAACATGTGTGTATTTGGATTAGCCACTGCCATGCGATTGAGTCGTGACCAATAAAATTATCAAAAGGAAACGTGGACCAGCTGCTGTTTATGTCATAGATTCAGCCAAGAAAAGAAAGAAATATATGGAACAAACGGACAATGAACATAGCGACAGCTCATGACAGACGTACTGATTTAAAAGAAAAAACACCAGCTCTCCACGCACGAAGCCGCCGATGCCATATTGAATGATTGGCATTGTTTTTGTAGGAATATTAAAACATACGAAATATCACCTATGGTACTACAGTGTATCATGTTCCTTTTTCACTAGGTACAACCGGCTATACTTTTTTTATTTTAATGAAACGTTTAGGTAATATAAATTTATTGAAGCCGAGAAACATTCAATAATGAAACCATTTTGTTTGCACCATATATTTCTGAAAACTGAAAAGGGCACCAATAAATATTATACTTTGATTATAATAATATTTATGTATTTTTATAGTACATAACCTATAATACATACTTGTTCACAGTTATAAATTTATTCTTTTATGTGGTGAACTATAAAATAGGTCAACCATGTCATGGAATAGGACATTATACATGCTGAATATTTTTCTAAAACCTACGTATAGCTTACAATCATTATAAAATAGGAACTGGTCTGTTAAATTACTCAAACTAGCGGCTATCTGTATAGGTAAGATAGTTATTTTTACATCACGCCCTTGCATACAGTTTTGATTTGTTCATGAAATGGCGGGAAATTGGTGAAAATGCCAGGAATTTTGTGAAAATGACGTCATTAAATAATTACGCGTGGTAAATTGGTCAAACTGGTAGTAATTCGGCTAGCCAACATTTGGAACTTGCGCCTATGTAAATAATCTCGTTCAATGACATAATTAAATACGCTGCTATTTCCATAAACAGTATAAATGCAACATTATACATCACATGAGTTACTGTACGATATTAAAATACCATAGGTGGTTATGTACTTTCCTATCTACATACGGTTTACTTTTAGTTTGAAAAATGTTGATCTATAAAGAGCATAATAACATTATTGTCGACAAAATATTAAAATTTATTGCACCAGTGTAACAACATGTTTTATTTTGTATTGGGAATGCAAAAATTATTTGTTCTGCTCATCATTTAAAGTAAAATATATTGAATATTTTTCTGTCGAACTCCTGTCTCGATGACAAATAAAATGGCTATTGTATGATGGAAATAAAGTTATAAAATTACAAAACTTTAAAAATAACGCATATTTTAAAACACTGTTTTCAATCATCATTGGTGTATTTAGCTCAAGAAGATCTCTACAACATTTTGAATGTTGTGAAACATTTATATTTTATAAATTTTCAAAATGATTGTAAAAGCAACTGTGTTGACACCTTTTTATACACAACTCTCATTATAGTTCATTTAACACAAACTTATTTCAACAATTTGGAAGAATATTCTGTAGAACACAATCCAAACATGATGAGCATAAGAAAGCATAAATGTTATTATGTACTCCTATTTTGCAACATAATGACGGGATGTTGTTCATGTTGGATACAAAAATCGATTGATTGTACAAATCCATTCGAAACATGTAGTGATGTACATATTCCCAACAGAAGCCACACGGAACTAATGTGGCAGAACAAAGTCAGACTTCTTCATCACTACTGTGTCAGTTAACACATTGTCCAATTAATAGCACTGCTATGCATTTTGATACACAAAGCTATCAGATGCACCCATCCATTTGAAACACGAAGTGATGTACAACTTCCCAGTAGATGACGCACGGAATGCTGTCTATTTGTTCTCTTGCTCCCTGTTTACCTGTGTATTTGTTCTCTTGCTCCCTCTTTACCTGTTTATTTGCTTTATTGCTCCCTGTTTACCTGTATATTTGTTCTCTTGCTCCCTTTTTACCTGTCTATTTTGTGGAAACTGGCTGTATCTAAGTGAATTTGCTGTGTATCTTGTTTGATTTGGTGAGTTTGCGTAACGAAACCTGTGTATCTTGCTGAATTTGCTGAATGAATCCTGTTTATCTAGGTGAATGTTAATCTAAGTTTTTTTCGTGCCACTCGTTGGTCTAGTTTTGTTAGTGGAAATCGTTGGTCTAAGTTTAGTTCGTGAAAATAGTTGTGATTAAATGTGATTCGTGCAACTCGCTGGTCTAAGTTTGATTCATGTAACTCGCTGTAAGCTATACGTAGGTTTTAGAAAACTATTCGGAACTGTCAGCATGTATAATGTCCTATTCCATGACATGGTTGACCTATTTTATAGTTCACCACATAAAAGAATAAATGTCTAACTGTGAACAAGTATGTATTATAGGTTATGTACTATAAAAATACTGAAATATTATTATAATCAAAGTATAATATTTATTGGTGCCCTTTTCAGTTATCAATGCAAGGTTATGAATTTTAGTATTATTCATAGCGCGAAATATTCTTATAAGCTATTGCCTATATTTATAAGATACGCAAAATTATATATAGCTATAATCTCTCGCAACCAACTCCCGATAGAACACAAGTGATCGGACGTCAAGTCGGATAGCTTGAAACCTGCGTCTAAGAAAACACTCAACCAGTCTTCCATCACTGCAGTTGAATTAATGGCCTCTATAGCCTTGTCAAAGTGCATGTAAATTAGAATGTTATCGGGTAACATGCAATCTTGATGGAATTGACTAGGATCGTCTATCTCGCAACCGGAGCATTGTCGTCTTGAGAGTTCAAAGATGCTACATACTATGTATCGTGCAATCGTCGTTTCGGTCGCAGGAAAGTCAATGGTGAAGTACGGACCAGTGACGGAAGGAGAGGAAGTTGTGACATCGTCAGGAGCGGAAGTTGTGACATCGGCCGTGTCGGCGGAAGTTGGGACAACGGCAGGGATGGTAGACGTTGTGAAATCGGTAGCATCGACGAAAGTTGTAACATCGGCAGTGTCGGCGGAAGGTATGACATCGATATGGATGGCAGCAGAGAGAGGCTGAAACAGGGTACGGATTCTAGTGTACCACCTGTGTGACGTTGTAGATTGTGTAGGTACTCTTCGAGTTTTCTTTATGGTGAGGGACACACGAGTTCCCGTCAGTGAGTTCAGTTTGTATGTCTGCATCGTTTCGTCCATAACAGCAAACGCGTCAGCATTCACGTCTAGGAGAAGAGCCATACACTGGTCGAATAAATTCAACCATATACATCGACCCGTCGCTGTCTCGACAAAGCACATGCGCACCACGAAATGATTGTCTGAGGCCACGTAACCGTGTCGTTCGCATTGCAAATCGTCGACAATCACACGCTTCTTTCAGTGTCCGCACCCGATATAGAAGGGCGTATGCTGGCATACTTTGTTGATAAGGAGACCTCTGATCTTGATAACGACATAGGCGCTTACCGTTGCTTGTAGAGTTGCCACCTCCACGACATCTGGTTCCGACGGCACGAAAGGGCGGTTGATCACCGACATGATGGGTCGGCTCGTCTTCGTCGCTCGAGATTGCTGCATCGCGTACACGAATGGATTGCAGAATAGAAAATACAGGCGCGGACCGCAAAGTAGACACAGCCTGAAGAAAAACACATCGTATACAAAGTATTCACCACTTATTCACCCAGGGGCGCCACTTGACTTTGGCTTAGAACTTTGGCCCAGACATTTTGTTCATGACTTATACGTTAGGGACAATTTTAGTTTGTGATATATCCACCAGGGGAAGCACTTGGCAAAAATGCACGAATTTAAGCAGAACTCAAATCTAGTTTTTCACCACTTATCCACCAGGAGGGTATTTGTAGTTAATGATATATCCGCTAGGGTCCGCCACTTGGCAAAAAATAAGAGGCACGAATTTAAGCAGTACTCATATCCAGTCCATCACTTATCCATCACGGGATATATTAGTAGTTCATGACATATCCGCCAGGGGCACCGCTTGATATTTTCCCTTGACCGAGATCTTTGACCGGAACCTATATATTGACCTTGATCTTTGACATTTCACCGCGCCGCGTTAACGTCCCTTCTGATTGACGCGATATACTACTGGCAATAGCTGTCCAGTGAGATGCAATGATCTCTCCCACCCATCGAAGGAATCCCATGGCTTATAATCTATAAATATTGCTTTTCGTGTAGCACAGTCGCGGCGAGACGGGTATGGAGTGATATTCTCTAAGGTGCATATCTAGGCGAAATGCATGTCTCGTTTTACTACCAATTTAGCCTCCGTCTTTCCCGAGACGCCCACAAGACAGTGGGGGTTTATAGTCAATATAGCGAAAGTTACAGGACACCAATTTGGCCCAGTATTGTGCAACTCCATATATATATATATATATATATATATATTTATATATATATATATATTGTTCGTGGTGCTTCACAACATATTAAAATACATAAAATAGTGTAGAATAAAAAAATCACCATAAAAATACTAATAATAATACGAATAATTTCGAGTCGTACGGCTGTTTCTTCTTTGTGCGAAGATTGGGCAGATGGTCGTTCGTTATCTCTCGTCTCATTCAAGTCGTTGATGATACTATGGCAGGTATGCACGCTGTAAGTCCAGGTTTTCAGAGTTTCCGGTTTCAGAGTAATTCCAATGATCCCACTCTGTTCATGACCATACCTCATGAAGGAACTTCCAATGGCCATGGCACTCCAAATGCACAGACCAGCGTTGTGGTGCATCGCGTGCTGTCCGTTGATGAATTGCGCACGTATGCCATCGGGTAAGCCTTCCATAGATCGTAGATAGTAGGGTGTGAACTCGAAATATACCGTTTGTTGCAATTTCGCAACCGTTTTCATTGCGTTCTTTACATTTAACAAGTTAAATTATGGTACTATGGAATTTCGTATGTAAAAAATTTTAAAAGGCGTTTTAATCGTGTGTGTACGTTACCTGGTTGAAATATGTGACAATTTG
This sequence comes from Escarpia spicata, assembly GCA_963995525.1. Taxonomy (NCBI): domain Eukaryota; kingdom Metazoa; phylum Annelida; class Polychaeta; order Sabellida; family Siboglinidae; genus Escarpia; species Escarpia spicata. Next base: position 48,485,498 of record OZ023215.1, on the reverse strand, counting down.
CATAGCGGGCAACATTTGTCATGCCGCCATTTTTTTTCTTTACATTGTTTCATATCAATTATGGTGGAAACATATAAAACAACATTTTAATCATGTATGTGTCTTGCCTGGTTGCAAAGATATGATAATAGGTTGATTTTGGCGGCCATATTGGATTGTTTCATATTTTAAAAATGCACAAGGGTGAGATCTCCACACCCCCTGGATATCATTATATACATGCTAGAGATTAATAATCAACAACAAAAACAAATATCAGGCAAAAAGGGTTTACCCCCTCGGCTGCTGGACTACCGTTGTCTTCTGTCAATCCGCCATTTTTTTCTATCTAGTTAATTATACAATGTCCTATGCCATGGGTCTTTAGTTTAATCTTTGATGTGGCATTTTAACTAAAACTTTTTGAAAAGCTATGTAGATTATATTTACTGGTGATCCCTCGACTAGGAACTTTGTGATATCTTCCAAAAAACATAACATATTTGTTAAGCATGACCTAGCTTTCAGAAAACCATGTTGAGATGGGCTTATCAAATTATGTTTAACAAGAAAATTTACCATGTGATAATTAGTTTGTCTTTCTAATAATAACGGTATAATGTTTGCTTCTTTCCATTCTAAAGGAACCACTCTCTCTCTCTCTCTCTCTTCTAATGACAAATTGAAAACAGTTGCAACCGGTATGCTTATTTGTTCTACAATTTCCAGTAGTAGTTTGGGCGGAATCCCATCAACTCCAGGTGATTTGTTATAATAATAATAATAATATTTATTTTTATAGAGCGCAATTTCCAATAAAATGCTCAGAGCGCTGTACAAGAAGCTAATATCATAGAACATTAAAATTTAGCAAAGGTATGTGCACAATATATATAAAATACAAATTTGATATAATAATTATAAAAACAGAACAATTTTATTTAATTCACAAAAAATAGATAAATAAAAAAAAATATATATATATATATAAAGCTGTTATTTAAACATTATTAAGATATATAAGATACTTTACGTATATATAGAATAAATAATATATATAATATTTACATATATGCAATCATGGGTAGATAAATAAAATATAAGTTTAGGAGTAAAATGTCAACAGTATTCGGCTTTGAACATGTGTGTTTTCAGAGTCCGTTTGAACAGTGTTAGGTTTCCACTACATTTTATGTGAAACGGCAGCAGATTCCATAATCGAGGTCCTATCACTTCGAATGCACGATCACCAAAACTAACAAGCTTCGTTCGCGGCACGTATAGCAGATATTGTTGGGACGAACGTGTGCGCCCTGCAGAGCACTGTGTCTTCAGCATGTTCTCCAGGTACACTGGTCCGGTGCCGTTCAGACATCGATACACATGCATAAGAATCTTGAATTCGATTCGACATTTCACAGATAGCCAGTGCAGTTCTTTCAGGATTGGGGTAATGTGATCTCGGCGAGGTGTAAGAGTAATGATTCTTGCTGCCATGTTTTGAATGCGTTGGAGTTTATTCAAATGTTCAAGTGGTAGTCCAGCAAGCAGCGCATTCCCATAATCCAGTCTGGACATGACGAAGGCGTGGACTAATGATTTCGTCGCATCTAAGGTAAGGTAACGTCTGATACGGCTAATGTTGTGTAGGTGCATGTAGGCTGTTCGGCAGATGGCACAGACATGGTTTGCCATGCCAAGGGATGAGTCGAATATGACGCCAAGGTTACGAACATTAGATGATGCGCTCAGAGTTGCATCACCGATGATTATGCGGATATCCTTCATCAGTGGCAACTTGTGCTTGGTGCCGAATACCACGACATCCGTCTTCTGGTCGTTTAGCTTCAGTGAATTGGACCGCAACCATTTCCCTATATGCTCAAGGCAATTACACAGATTGTCTATTGAATTCACTTGGTCATCTCCGCCGGGACAAAACGAGACGTAAAGTTGCGTGTCGTCTGCATAAAAATGATAGTCCACCCTGAATTTCTTGATGATGTCGCCGAGCGGTGAGATATATGCCGTAAAAAGCAACGGCCCAAGCACAGAGCCTTGCGGCACGCCAAACGGCACAGGTATTGGTGAAGATTTGTCACTGCCAATACGCACGAGCTGCCGCCGTCCGGACAAGTACGATCTAAACCACTCGAGCGCAGCGCCTGTCACACCAAATCTACGAGTCAATCTACTCAGCAGAATGGCGTGGTCAATGGTATCGAAGGCTGCGGTCAAGTCAAGCATGACTGGAACAACAACGTGGCCTCGGTCGACTGCAGACAGAATGTCACTATGCACTTTAAGTAGAGCAGTTTCAGTGGAGTGATGTTGTCGATATGCGGATTGAAACTGGTTGTGCAAATTATTCTTTTGCATGTGGTCGCCAAGCTGCTTTGCTACAACGCGCTCAAGCACTTTCGAGACAAATGCCAGATTGGAGACAGGTCGATAGTTTTGCACCAGATTTGGATTTAGTCCATTCTTCTTTATTAATGGCGATATGTAACTGGTCTTATATTGACCAGGAACGACAGACGATTTCAGTGATTGCATAATTATGCGTGACACGATCGGAAGAAGTTCATCAATTGATTCCCTCACTAGCCAAGTCGGTGCTGGGTCAAGGTCACACGATTTTTGTGGTGCGTCCATGACGATTTTCTTTATAGATTCTGTTGTTGGCATGGAGAACAATGACAGTTCACATGTGCAGTGGTTGTCCAGCGTTCTAGCATTAGTACTCGGCAACTCGCTACGGATATGGCTTGTCTTCTCAGCGAAGAACGTTGCGAATATCTCCGCCAATTCAGAATTCGAATCATGTGTCGGAAGCTCTGTGTTATTATTTCTGTGAAGAAGAGTGTTCGCAGCAGCAAACAACTGTTTCTGGTCATTTCCAATGTCCCGGATTTTTTCGGAATAGAAAGTAGTCTTGGCATGTAGCAGCATATCATTTACCAGCTTGCATTGTTCACGAAACATTTGTAGATGAACTTCCAGTTTGGATTTCCGCCATGTTCGTTCTCGCCGCCTTCTCTCTTGTTTGGCGTCGCGCAGATCATCGTTATACCAGGCTGTATCTGGTCTCAGTCGGACGCACTTTTCTAGCAAAGGGGCGTGTGTATCAACGAGATTCATAAGAGTAGCGTCGTAGTGGCTGACCAATTCATCAACACTTAGTGACTCGAGATCTTCAGGTCGAAACACGGGAATGTCTTGTCGAAATATATCCGCATTTATTGCGCGTAACTTCCGATATTTTGTTTTCGTAAGTGCCGCACGATTTCTAGCAGCACTGATGGTGAGGTTAACAGCAGAGTGGTCAGAGAGTCCTATGTCTGTGATAACGACATTGCGAATGAGGTGTTCGTCCGTGCAGCGAGTCAGTAGCACATCCAGTGTATGTCCCTTCCTATGGGTGGATCCATGCACGTGCATCGTCATACCTGTTGACTGGAGAGAACTTGTGAGTCGTCTTGCGTCTGGATCCGAGTTATCATCCAGATGGAAGTTGAGATCTCCAATGATAATGAATGGACCAGGTTGTAATAAATGTTGGTCGATGAATTGACCCCATTCCTCGAAAAAGGCCGATGTTGTTAGACCGTTTTTCGAAGATGGAGGCGAGCGGTACACAACGACAATGCGCAGACATGACTTACAGGTTTTCAGTGTACATTCAATATGCTCGAACGTCCGAAACACTTTAGTGATCCGTTTTCGTACGTTTAGTCCGGATTTGTGGATGATAGCAACACCACCACCTTTACCAACTGGACGTGGCGTGTGTTTAATTGTATATCCAGTTGGTGTGAGTTCTTTTCTGACGCAAGCGTCGGTCGATGGCCGATGGTTATCCTTCATATCCCTTATTTTCTTAGCTGCCATTTCCGGGGTTACAATTTGTGATATATGCAATGGGCCGAATTGGCATCGTTAGTACGATACTGTATGTATTGGTATTTGGGCCGAACAGGAGATCCGGTTCCGGTGCCCGTTTGGTTTGCTAATAAAATGGTTGAATGGCTTCGGTCATACGCTTCGTAATATAACATAAGACAGTCACATACACAACAATTTGGCGACGAGGATGGGATCGAAAACATCCGTGAACAGTCGACATTCAGCGGGCGGAACAAATTCGGTGAGTCCGTTCCAATTCTAAACATGTTAGTAGATAATATAAGGGTTCGAGGCTATATTTGGCGGAGATAGATCGTATAAATTGGTGGTGCAGAAAAGTTGATAAACAAGTGGAATTACTGATTGATAAGTATTATTCTTGCCTTAATATCATTCATAAAGTTGCAGTAAACATAAATTGAGTAGCAGTTGTGCTTAAAGTTAGTTAGTTAAAGTATTTTAGAACAGCGTAGTATAGTGAGTGATAGTAGGGTAACTTAGCCTTCGATAAGTTTTAAACAAGATTTAGCAATATGTAGGAGATAAAATAACAACCTTCAAACTACTTACATAAGATAATATCTGTGTAAGCCAGTACTTGCTAGATATTTTGAATAGGTAGCATTGTTGTTAAAATTAAGCAAGGACGATAGTCGGGCGGCGTAACCTAAATAAATAAAGCAGCCTAACGTAACGTAATTGATTGTATTTAAATTAGGTCAATACCGGTAATGTTAGCGTTCGTGTTAGGATAAATAGTCTGTAACATAAAGTGTGCTGTAGTACACGGGAAACAGTCTTTATAAAGACTAAGTTAGTTAAGTTATTAAATAAATTCTGATAGGGATATGGCGCCTTGCAAGCGGCAAGTCAAGGCAAAGCGACACTTGGTGTGCGATCACTGCCACAGCTGGGTAGATTTTGCATTGTCCGGCTGTGGGAAGTCATGGGCAGAAACCATGGATGAAGGATTCACCTTTCAGTGCATTGGGTGTTGGAAGGTGGAGTGTCTGCAGAAGGAGATAGTTAGGTTGACAGATATTGTGAAGGGAATGGAGATGGGAATAAGCAAGGAGACAGGTCGAATAGAGAGAGAGACGACAGGAAGAGAGGTGAGAATACTGCAAGACTGAAGGAGAATAGCAGTGGCACGAAAACTGAGGAAAGGAGATTGAGAGATAGGGAAGAAACTGGAAAATCGACGACAGAAAACGTGACAAGCGTGAAGGTGACAGGGGAGAAAGTGATCGTAGAGAAGGAGGGAGGGAAGATGGGACGGGAGAGGAGAGAAGAAAATGAGATGGGAGAAAAGATGAAGGGAGGGAAGAAAGTGAGAGCAAATGTGATAGAAGAGAAGTCAATAAAAGGGACGCTGACAGGAGGAAAGGTGACAAAAGAAAAAGGAGAGAAGACGACAGGGGGAAAAGACAGCAACCAGACAGATGCAAACCGAAGAAGGAGCTATTCTAAGGCAGTGATTGAGGGGGCAATGAGGAAAGAGAGGGTGTTTATGGGCGACTCCATTATGAGAAAATACGGACAAGACACTGGGCGAGGGGAAGGACGTCGTTGTTTGTCTACCGGGGGCTAGGATTGAACATGTGACTGACAGGGTAGAGAAGGTATTGGAACATGGCAACGGGGGGTCTACACTGGTACATGTAGGAACAAATAATGCAGACAGGGAAGGAACACTGGGATAGTACATAAGCATAGACAGTTAGTGAGGACGCTAAAGAAGACAAGAGTTGAACACATTATTCTGTCAGGAATTTTGCCAGTAATGGGAGGAAGGGGGCCAACATATAGAAACTGCAAGAGGATGGCGGTCAACGCACTAGTTGAGCAGATGTGTGAAGAAGAGGGGGTGATTCACAGATTTATGATACTTTGTTGGGAGGGAAGATATGTACATGAGAGTTGGGCTCCATCTTAGTGGAAAGGGGGCAGCAGTTTTCTCAGAGAACCTGCTGCGATCTGTTGACAGTGGGACAGGTTGCATCTATTTAAACTAGATTCGCAGGGGGGACTCACAGAAAATCCTGAAACTGGAGGCATAGATAAAGACAGCAGAAATAAATTAGCAAACAGTCTGGAAAACTCTTCTGCAGCTGGATATATGTTTGTTTAAATGCAAGGAGTATAGTAAACAAACTAAATGAACTAAACATTATGGTAGAAGATATTGACCCTCACATAATAGGCATAACCGAATCCTGGACCACCACCGATATATCAGATGCCGAATTGGGGCTGACAGGATATGTAATGTTTAGGAAAGATAGAATAGGAAGAAAGGGAGGTGGAGTTATTTTATATATTAAAGAATCTATCTAGGCTTACGAATTAAAATTACAAAGAGAAGCAGATTGCGAAGAAGCTGTTTGGTGTAACATAGTTACAGGAAACTTAACGTTAACAGTTGGGTTAGTTTATAGAAGTCCAAACATAAGCATAGAAGAGAATGAAACAATACAAAACGCTATAAGGGAAGTAAGCAATCGGGACTGTATTATTATGGGGGATTTAAACCACGGGCATATACAATGGAAATCTCTACAGAGTATGGGGAGTGAGGACCACAAGTTTTTAGTTTTAGTTCAAGATACTTTCCTTTCTCAACATGTGCTAGAACCAACCAGGGTTGATAATGTGTTAGACACAGCTTTGTCCACACAGAATGAATTAGTTGACAATGTCAAGATATGTGAGTCACTTAGGAGTAGTGATCACAACCAGATACATTTTATCACCAAAATTTAATTAGAAAGGAATAGAAAAAAGCAGCGTAGGAGAATTTCCACAAAGCAAGGTATACGGACATGAGGAAATATTTGGCAAAGATAGACTGGAATAACACATTGAAAAATAAGACAGCAACAGAATGCTGGAATATATTAAAGAGTGAAATTAAGTGTATAGTCGATACATGTGTACCCTTAAAAAACAAGGGAAATGGTCCAAATAGAAACACTTAGCGAAAGAAGCCATTAAAAATAAGTATAAACAAATGATGTGGAAGTCCTACAGATATACTGGAAATGATGAAGACTACAACAGTTCTAAAGAAGCACTTAACCAAGCTACAGCTGAAATTAGAAATTCAAAGAGAAGCCATGAACAACAATTAGCTAGTAATACAAAACATGACAGCAAGAGTTTTTATGCGTAAGTTCGAAGGAAACAGAAAGTTCAAGATAAGGTCGCTCCTCTAGAAGATAGTGCAGGAAATATAATATCAGAGGGATTCTTAATGGCAGAAGACCTGAATGAGTACTTTAGTTCAGTGTTTACCAGAGAAGGTATTAGTTCACTGCCAGTACCACAGGCTACGTTCAAGGGGGCAGATTCAGACTGTTAAGACAAATAATTGTAACCCCGAAATGGTAGCTAAGAAAATAAGGTTCAGCTTGCAACAGTTTTAAATTTGTCATTAGGTAGTGGTTCCTTTAAAATGGAAAGAGGCAAACAGTATACCGTTATTTAAAAAAGGTTAGAGAAACAAGTCAGAGAACTATAGACCAGTGAGTTTAACGTCAGTGATTTGCAAATTATTAGAAACACTAATTAAAGATCACATGGTGGATTTTCTTGTTAAGCATAACTTGTTAAACCCATCTCAACATGGTTTTTTTAAAGCGAGGTCATGCTTAACAAATATGTTATGTTTTTAGGAAGACATCTCTAAGTGGGTAGATGAGGGATCACCGGTAGATATCGTCTACTTAGATTTTCAAAAAGCTTTCGACAAAGGACCACATCAAAGATTACTGCTTAAACTAAAGGCCCATGGCATAGGGAATGGTATAATAAACTGGATAGAAAATGGCTGATTGACAGAATACAACGTGTAGTAGTTGATGGGGAGGCTTCAAACTGGAAATCAGTATTGAGTGGGGTACCACAGGGATAAGTACTAGGACCTATATTATTCTTAATATATATATCAACGATTTGGATGATGAAATAACAAGCAAGGTGTTGAAATTTGCGAATGATACAAAAGTGTTTAGAATGATTACAAGTGATGGAGATAGACAACATTTACAAGATGATCTTGACAAGTTGATCAAATGGTCTGAAAAGTGGCAAATGCTGTTCAAATTTGGGAAATGTAAATGCCTCCACGCATGACATGGGAACGAAGGTAGAATATACAATGTGTGGTACTATACTAAGTACTATTGTAAAAGAAAAAGAATTAGGGTTAACCATTAGTGCTGATATGAAGGTTTCAGAGCAGTGCGGAATTGCAGCTTCAAAGGGAAATCAAATCCTTGGATTAATTAGGCGAAACATAACGTATGAGGGAAAAGAGTTAATAACACCGCTGTACAAAACAATAGTCAGGCCTCATTTAGAATATTGTATTCAAGCGTGGAGGCCATATCGCATGAAGGACATAGATATGCTAGAAAGAGTGCAGAGGAGAGCAACTAAAATGATACAAAAACTGAGGGCTCTTAGTTACGATACGCCTAAAAAATGCGGATTAACAACAGATAGATTGATATCAGATAGAAGTGTTTAAAATAATGAATTTTTTCTCAGTTAAGAAAGATAGAAGGACTAGAGGACATGAAGTTACATTAGCAAAGGAGCAGTGTATATTATATATAAGAAAGTTCTCATTTTCACAAAGGACTGTAAATGAATGGAACATATTATATGCTGATTGTGTGGGTGCTAGTAGTGTGAATGTTTAAAAATAAAATTGACACATACCTCAGAACGGCAGGATACACATAGATAAAAGGGTCGAACTCTCGATAAGCAAAAGGGCTTCCTTGTCCACCTGCCACCAATTCTTCTCATATGGTGGATACTAGGCCTATTCACTACAGTTTCAAGTTATAATACTGATAATGTGAACTTTCTAGTTGATTGAACTATAGTTGTTGAAGTGGTTCAAGTCCCTTCTCTTGTCGCATAAGTCAATACTCTGATCCGAGACCTAAGGCTGGTTCTTCTTCCTCTGCCTCCCAAGCACCGTCAGCTGTTTCGAGTAACACCTCGTTGAGATCCTTAGCAAGTGTGTTGGCATCGCTGTCCAGGCAGCTGAGCACTGCAAACTTCCCGCCTATCTGTGCCTGAAACTCTTCTGCGATTTTCGGGAGGTCAAATCGAATGCCAGGATTTCTTTGAAAGCGCTTTGCTTTCTGCCTCAATGTGATGGTGAGAGCACAAGATCATGGTTAATGCCAATATCAGCAACATCCTTGTGTTTGCCTTATTGATGCTGGATTTGAAGCGTAGTTAGACCAGTATGTAATGAATCTGATTGTGAACAAGAGCGTTTGGAGCATGCCACGTTGTGTTTCTAAAAAGCTTCTGGGGGTGTAACATGTTGACAAGGGTGAGTCGATAGCTCTGAGCAAATTCGAGAAGTCTCAAACCTTTGTCGTTGGTCGTTCCAATGTGTGAATTTTCCTAGTATTCCTGCCCAGTGTTTATATGCGTCTGGGCCAACATTGGCATTCCAATCTTCTTGCAATATGAGGATGTCCTTCCTAAGTGTCTTTGTTGTGGTGTTGTCTAGCAGTTCATAAAACTGTTCGATTTCTTCATCGTCATGGTCTGTGGTTGGGGCATAGACCTGAATGATGGTCACATTGTGTGGCTATGCACAAATGCAGAGCGAGATGAGTCTACTAGAGGTTGGAATGCAACTGAAGACGCATGCAGCTACTTCTTTTCGTACGATAAAGGCTAGTCCATTTTGATGATTTGTGTATTCTCAGAACCAGAATTGGTGTCCCTCCTCTGTAGATGTTTCTCCGAAGCCTGTCCATCTGACCCACGATGTCCATTCGATAGCGCATCAGTTCAAGCGTCAGCTCTTTCATTTTTCCGCAAGGGTGGAGAGTGCGGACGTTCCACGTTCCTATCGTTGGCAACTTGATTGTAGTTTGGGCTCCAGAAGCCTCCACCCTGAAGTCCGTCAGTGGAGTGCGCGGTCGTTGTTGATCCGGGTCTCGACCGATCCAGCATTTTAATAGTTTGTTGCTTGTCACTCATATCCTTTCAATGGGCTTGTGAAAGCTTGGCGGCGCCCATCTCCTCTCCAAGCTTATTGCCTCCCAGTACCCTGCTAACTAGGGTGATTGATCCTTGCCAGAACGTCAGCAGTGTTTGTCTAAACGTCCACCAGGCATCACACCATTCTGCCAGTGAAGCAGAGTAGTCCGCTACTGCCTTCGTCGTTATACACACATTCTGGCAGGGGACTATTTACTCATAGCTGGGACATGGGTTGGTCAGGGGCCGTAAGGTGCCCAGTATCCACACTGTACCACAAGGAGGTTGTGCTAGAGTATTGTCTATGGAGAGACTATGTACCAGCAGGGGAGACTTACACACTCGGCTCCCTTTTCACCCCAATGAGCTTTTTGGCGGCTGTAACCGAGAGCGAGAGTGTGGAGCCCAAAGTACATACTACAAGCTACAACACAGCACTAGGCGCATCACACAGAACGGTGTTAACATCATAACACATGACCGGATTGAGCCAATAAAATGCGGGACAATGAGCCATACCCAATTTACGCATCGTGACAACATCCCAAGAACAATGTAGTCGTCCACCACACGCAGTTAATTATGAGCTAATTATAACCGCGTTCCACTGAGTGCACCTGTCTGTAAATTATTACGTAACACAATCTGCTCTGTCTACGACTGGTGGTGTGCTAGCGTTACCTATCGACTTAAAATGACAAGGAAATAAGATTATGAAAATATAATTAGCAGAAATGCTACAATTACTTCGATATTATATTTAACTACCCGTGAAACTCATTTATAGTAGGAAGGCAATCAAATGAAATACTGTAACATAATTCGTATGGTTTTAACAACATGCGTCTCCGGATCACATAAAAACAGCGCTACGCTGCAGTTGATTTAGTGCTGTCGTAAAATAAATTACACTCACACGCGCGCTCGAACACACACGCACGCACGCACACACACATTGTCATATTATTCGACTATAATATTGTTGACCTAATCTTGTCGTGTGACACCTTTACGAAATACAGGACTTCCTGCGACGATCACATGCTGTTTTGTTGTATCTTACATGGTGGTAGCGTATCTTGATGAATTCACGCGCATAAACCGGTAGATCATGAATGAATTGTGATGAACATTAAACCATGAACGTTTATGCAAGTCCCCTTTGCGCGATTTCAAACAAAATGCGTATATCGGGGCACTTAGACACGATTCTCCGCGTGAGCGTTAATAGGTGGCTTTAACGTATACCTTAGCAACGGGGATCGTAATGCGAAGAAGATAGGCACACATAATGGAGACTCTTTCGCCCCCTGGGCCGATGTCCTTTTCCGGCAACGTATCAGAAACGTGGAATAGATGGATCCAGCGATGGACGCTTTATGCAAGAGCGTCCGGGATTGATGTCAAAGACGACCCAGTGAAGTGTGCAATCTTTCTTCATGTGATCGGGGAAGCGGGACTGGAGATCTACAACACCTTCCAGTTCACCGAAGAAGAGGCGGATAAGCTCGACCCGTTGAAGGAGAAATTCGAAAGTTATTGCATTCCTAAGACAAATGTGACTTTCGAACGCTATAAACTCAACACTCGAACACAACATGAAGGAGAGTCTATCGACCAGTACGCCACCGAACTCAAACATCTCGCAGCGACGTGTGATTACCGCGAACTGCGAGATGAGCTAATCCGGGACAGGATTGTCCTAGGGTTGCGCGATAATGCGGTGAGAGGACGGCTTCTGCGCGAAGCTGACCTCACTCTCGGGCGTGCTGTTGAAATGTGTCGGGTGGATGAGGCGTCTAGACAGCAAATCAAGTCGATCGAAACTAGACCGGCAGCAGGCGTCATCAACGAGGTGAAGCGGAGTCCGGGTGGTAGACGTGGAAAACCGCCATTCAAGCCGTCTACACCACGGAACGCTCCTCACAGGCATGCAAAGTCAGTCGTCCAGACATGTGACGCGTGTGGCTACCATCAGCACACACAATCAGAGTGCCCGGCGCTGAACGCCTACTGTAAACTGTGCCACAAGAAGGGTCACTTCGCGAAACGGTGTTCGACGAGAAGAAACGTACACGAAATCACTTCGGCAGTCGGGGTAGAGCCGTCTGAGTTCTTCCTTGGGTCCGTCGAGTCCAAGGAACACGACGAGCCACCCTGGCACACATCAGTGAGATGAATGGCACGGTAGTGGATTTCAAGATTGACTGCGGCGCAGATGTCACCGTCATTTCGTCTGAAACCTATCGTCAACTCCACGAGCGACCGAAGCTGAAGTCGGCCAACGTTTCGCAAGATTCACCGGGTGGTAAACTGTCCTGTGATGGTCACTTCATAGCGAATATATTGCGAACACGAAAGGTGACGAACGTCCACTGTTACGTCATACCAGGTTTGAAGGAAAACCTGCTCAGCAGAGCTGCGGCGGTCCATCTAAGCTTGATAGCGCGGCTCGACAACGTTCACACGTCCGACCTCTATGACCTTGACGTGTTTGGAGAGCTTGGTGAGCTGAAGACCCGGCGCGTACACATCAAACTGAAATCTGATGCACAGCCGTACAGCTGCAGCACGTCTAGACGCGTGCCACTGCCGATGCTCGACAAGGTGGCTGCAGAACTCGCTCGAATGGAACGCTTGGGGGTAATCGTCAAAGTGACAGAACCTACCGAGTGGTGCAGTCCCATAGTCGTCGTGCCGAAATCAGGAGGGAACATTCGCCTCTGTGTTGACTTGAAACGTCTCAACGTCGCCATCAGTCGCGAGCGATATGTGTTGCCAACCGCTGAAGACGTCATCCACAACCTGGCTGGGGCCGAGGTGTTCTCGTCTTTGGACGCCTCGTGCGGCTACTGGCAGTTGGGTCTTCATGACGACAGCAGCATACTGACGACCTTCATCACGCCATTCGGTCGATACCGTTTTCTACGGCTACCGTTCGGAATAAGTAGCGCGAGCGAGATATTCCAGCGTGAAATGAGCGACATTCTCCGCGACGTCCCCGGTGTGTCGGTGTATCAGGACGACATTCTGGTATGCGGGAAGAATATCGCAGAACACGACCAACGACTCGAGACGGTGTTCAACATCATCGAGAAGTCAGGACTGAAGCTGAACAAGGCCAAGTGTACCTTGCGACAACCTGGGCTCGAGTTCCTGGGTCATTGGATCAGCAAAGACGGAGTCAGCGTCCATAGAGACAAGGTGAAGGCCATCCAGGAGATGAAATCGCCCGAAAACATACATCAACTTCGTCGTTTCCTCGGAATGGTGAACTACCTTGGACGTTTCGTGAAAGACCTCGCCCGATTCACGAAGCCACTCAACGAACTCCTCTGCAAGGACATCGTGTGGGTGTGGGGAAGCGTGCATGAGAAGGCGTTCGCTGAATTGAAACAGATGATATCGTCTACTCCTGTACTCACATTCTACGACGTGAAACTACCCACAGTCATATGTGCAGACGCAAGTGGATACGGCCTCGGTGCCGTTCTGATGCAAGTCCATGACCACCAGATGATGCCTGTGGCGTATTGTTCCAGAACGTTGACGAAAGCGGAGATGGTATATGCGGCCATTGAGAAAGAGTGTCTGGCGTGTACGTGGACATGCGAAAAGTTTGACCGATATCTGATGGGGTTGGAGAAGATCAAGTTGTTGACTGACCACAAACCTCTCATCCCGTTGATCAACTCTCGTGATATCGACCAGACACCGATTCGGTGTCAGCGCTTGTTGCTTCGCCTGATGCGATTCAACATCGTCGCAGAGCATGTGCCTGGTAAAGACCAGGTGATCGCAGATACTCTGTCACGACAACCTCTACAGTGCGACCAGCGACTGGACTCTGTGGATGCAGTGCAGTCGTACGTCGAGGGTATGCTATCGACAGTGCCCGTGCTTGACTCAATGCTACGACGCATTCGCGACGCCACGGAAAGCGACGACGCATTTCAGAGAGTCATCGCGTACACGTCTGGGGGTTGGCCACGACACATCTCGCAGGCAGACGAATGCTTGCGCGATCTGTACCACGTTCGGTCAGAGTTGAGTGTCGTGAAGGGAATCCTCGTGCGTACTCGCAGGATCGTCGTCCCGCAGTCGTTGCGCAGCGAGATCCTCGAGAAGATCCACAGTGGTCACCAAGGGATCACGAAGTGTCGCGCGCGAGCTAACGAGACAGTTTGGTGGCCGGGCTTGTCGAAGTCGATTGAGAGCCTGGTAGCGCGTTTTGCTGTCTGTCAAACGAAGAGATCCTCACAGTCGAGAGAGCCTCTCAAGAGCACCCCGATGCCCGACCGTCCATGGCAGAAAGTCGGTGCAGACTTGTTCGACTTCCGGGGTAAAACCTACATCGTCATGATCGACTATTACAGTCGATACACCGAAGTCTCACATCTTAGCAACACATCTTCATCAGCCGTGATTGCGAAGATAAAAGATGTGAATGCACGATGGGGCCATCCAGATATCCTATTTACAGACAACGGACCGCAGTTCAAGTCCCGCGAGTTCGCAGCGTTTACGAATGATGCGCTCATCAACCACGTGACCAGCAGTCCCTACTTCGCTCAGTCGAACGGGGAAGCGGAGAGGGCTGTACAGGTCGCGAAGAAACAGCTCGCGCAGGACGATCCGACGAAGGCGTTGATGGTGTACCGCGCGACACCTATTGCCGCAACAGGGTACAGCCCTGCAGAACTCATGATGGGCAGGCGTATGAAAACGACCGTACCGATACTGCCTGAGTTACTACAACCGAACTGGCCGGACTACGAGTCCGCCTTCAACAACGACGAGGCGACGAAGCGGGTGTACGGACACCACTACGACCGTCACCACGGCGCGAAGCAGCTACCACCTCTTCAGCCGGGCGACGCCGTCCGCCTCAAACGAGACGACGAACGCAGATGGTCAGCAAACGGCACAGTACTTGCACGTGCTGATGCTCCGCGTTCCTTCATCGTCGAGACAAGCGACGGGGGCGTGTACCGACGGAACAGGAAGCACCTCCTCAAAGTGCCACCTGAACCGCCACGCACTTCCGCGACGACAGACGACCACCGAGACGAGCCTGATGACGTCGAGACGACGCCGACTCTTCCGGGCGATGAGCATCCTCAAGATGCGACTGAAGACGTGCCTAGTTCGCCGCGTCGCCCTGGATACGTGACGAGATCGGGGCGCGCAGTGCGAAAGCCCGACAGAATGGACGTTTAGTTTAGTTTAGTTTGCCCATTCATGTCAAAATTGAAGTGCACAGTAGGCCAGAATAATGCCGATGATCTGTTGTCGCTTACAGGGAAAGCTGTCTAGCTACCCTTGTATTGATTTTGTAGTTTACATGTGTTTTATAATAGTTAGTCATACGTCATGCGATTCGACTTCACGATTATTATGGAACTCTATCCTAGATGTGTTGATATCTTTGGGGGGAGATGTCATATTATTCGACTATAATATTGTTGACCTAATCTTGTCGTGTGACACCTTTACGAAATACAAGACTTCCTGCGACGATCACATGCTGTTTTGTTGTATCTTACACACATTATATACGTATATTATACATATATAATATTTTGTCACAAAAAACACAACACACACTTGGTAATTTATTACTAGGTTATTATTTGTTGAACTATGCTATTATCAAGTCTACATCTCATGCGTACTTCCAGTGATGACATACTGCGCTGAATCATAAGCGCTCACCATCCAGGCAAAGAACAAGTGCAAGAAGATGGACAGAAGTATGTTAAACATCACATATCGGGAGAGAAAAAACAAACATCTGGGTAAGAGAGAAGACAAAGGTCATAGACGTGATAGAACAAATCAGAAGACATAAGTGGACCTGAGCAGAGTACACCAGCAGACTGCGAGATAACCGATGGACATCGCGTATCACAACCTGGAGACTTTACGAAGGGAAACGACCTAGAGGATGACCGGCGAGACGGTGGACAGGCGTACTAGACGAGTGCTGGAAGGGCACCATCTGTAAGCGACAGGCAGATTTAGAAACGACATGCTGAGGCCTTCGCCCAACCACGGGACACTACGGATACACAATGATGGTGATGATTATCCAGTGTTGTCGGCGACATGAGAAAACGTAAATGATGTACACTTTAAAACGACATGTAACGTAATGCGATGCTAATTCTGAAAGTATAACAATTAATTATGGAACCTCATACTTGCATACTAACCCGTAAGAACGTTTGGAGACAGCAATTTGTTGTTATTATTCTATCTAGCAGTGGTAGTTCATATCATATATATAGTGCTGACTACTGGATATGAAAACACGCGAAGAGGCAGTTAAAATGTATTTATTATGTCATTTAAACACTGTCCGTCCAAACTATCCAAACATTAGGCCATATGTCCATAAAACAAGGTAACATTTCAATTAACTTCTGCTCTCATCAGGGTGGGAGGGAATCTAAATTTATTTGGAAGTCGGAAATTAACATCAACTGAAAAAAACAAATACAGTTATTCCACTAGTTTGTACCTCCCCGTTGTAACATTCTCGTTAAAAATGTGGCGGCACTGCTTGGCAGTAATAATCTTCTAGAAGAGGGTATCCTTTTGTACTGAATGATCCTGCTCAAAGCGTGGCGTATCCGGCAATGCAGTGCAGACGCTATAACCACAAGACTCGACACAACAGAGTGACGGCGAGAATATGAAGTTGGCTGCCGTAACGGACACTGTCAGAAGTATCCACTGTGGTCTCGGCTTCAGATCCCGGTTCGGTTGCAGATCCCGGTTCGGTTTTAGATCCCGATTCGGTTTCAGATACCGGTTCGGTTTCAGATCCCGGCTCATTTTTAGGTCCTCCAGGTGGCGGACCTGATGCAGCAGGGGGGCAGTTACGGGGGTCAGTAGCCGTTGCACCGTCTGGGTTACTGGAGAGCCACTCGAATGCCCCGACCAAGTGGTCACCGCACATCTTATTATCACTTATGAATTTCGTTACGTCGAAACTTCGGGGACTCGACGGGATGCTTTTAAACGACGCTGCTGGAGCTGAAAAAAGGTATAATCATTCCAATTGGAGTTGGGAATCCAACAAAGTTATTAATATGAAGTTAATATTCCTATTCCGCATTCTCAAATGGATATTAATATTCCACCAATACCGCATGAGTGAATCTCACTGAACATGTAATCAATAATATGAGTATAATACGTCCTTTTCGTGGTATGGAATGGTCACGTGTGAGGAACCCATGTTAAAAGATAGGGAGCAAAACCCAAAACACTATGTTATCGCCCATTATCGGTCCTTCCTCCCAATGATCAAAATTGTGTCACTTCCGGAGAAAAAAAATTGGCCTGTATGTTTTTTCGGTACTTACAAAATTTACCGAACAGCATTATCAACAAAATCAGTATTTCCCTATCGTTTAACATGTATCAATGCTACAGTCTTTACAAACGACAGTTGCACTTACCTCGTTTGGTCGCCTGTTTCCAAAAGATAGAGGGTGGTGCCCCCTATCGGGACTTTTGGCCGGTAGGCCGAAGCTTACCCTAAGGACTGTGCCCTTGTTTGATTGATGACGACGTGTCTAAAATGTCGTGTTATAACACGGAGTAATTTACAATAAAAGCATTATAAATTCAACGTATGACTAACTTAACCTATTCATGTCCTCTTGTACGCATAACGATAGCCACGTGTCGGTCATACTTCCCTCGGAACTTATCCTTTATAATTCGAAATTGAACAATAACCCCTTAACGGCCATTGTTGTAACTAATTTCACTTATTAGAGAATCTACTATGCAAGTTTGAACTTGTCCACGACGTATAATCTATTACATTGTAACTATGCTTTGTCGCGTTTTCTTCAAGTGACGTGTGTACTGACATGTATACCGCGTGCATAGAAACTGCTTTCAACTAGAAAACATACCATATTGAACGTATTGACTTGTATAAATGAATTTTATAGTCTTACCTATCATTCATGTCATAGTTTGACCTATAGGTCTGGCGAAAAGCACCTCCTAGTGACGTTATATCTCAGTTTGGAGGTGGCTAGTTCGTATAAGTAACATGTTTGCCCACTGAACGTTATCCCTTATGCATAATTTTATAGTCTTACCTATCATTCATGTTATAGTTTGACCTATTGGTCTAGCCAGAAACGACATCTAGTGACTCTATGTGTCAGTTTCGGGTAACCAGATCATGTATTGACCTACCAAGATGCACAACCTAGTGACTTTATGCGTCAGTTAGGGAGTGACCAGTTCGTATAAGTAACATGTTTCCTCATTGTACAGTGGGCGCGGCCATGAGACATAGGCGACTTCTGGCGCCATCCAACGGACACCAGTGTTACTATTTAGAGTAATGCCATCTACCGCGGACGCCAGATTCCTATTCGTCAACAAACGTCCTGGAATGGTAGAACGGTAGAGGCAGCCATTAGTCACATGTCTTCAGGTGTGACGGCACTTCCTACGCCCCTACTGTATAACTGGAGTACTACGTTACGACGAAACAAATTTAGATCACCGAGTTCCAACAACCAAATTTAGAGTAGCGACTTCCATGAACCAAACTTAGACTAACGAGGTCTATAAACCACCCTTATTTAAGAAAGGTTCCAGAAACAAGTCGGAGAACTAAAGACCAGTGAGTTTAACGTCAGTGATTTGCAAATTATTAGAAACACTAATTAAAGATCACATGGTGGATTTTCTTGTTAAACATCAATAGTTTGCATGCTGTCAGGATTGAACCGGCGTCGCCCGATTGTAAAACAGAAAAATTGCAAGAATCCAACGCGTCTACCAACTGAGCTAGCGGCACCAACGAAAACTCACTGACTGATTTAAGTTGTTATGATAAATTTTACAACTCCTGCTTCATATATCGATATTCTAGTGATATTATGAGATTATACACGTTACTTTCTATAGCTGGATACAATATCTGTTTGCTATGTATGTTTATTGGTGTAGATTATCTCCCGTTGGTTGCATTCGATATAATTATTCTGAAAACGAGCCCAAGCTCGGCGAAACCTAGTCGACTTGTAGACCCATTCGCATTCGTTGTTTTGAATAAAATTTGATTCATGTGGAACCGTAAGATAACTGCTTGTTCCTCTATGATGACTAGTGTTTGTATTATGTCGGAATATTGCACAATAACTCATTCTGACGCTCGTTTCGACCCAAAAGCTATCCTTGTAAATATGCTCTGAATGCATGGAAAGGGTCGGCCTGATGCGAGTGTGTGTCATAAGTGACGTCACGATACCACGTGATCGCCTAGCTCATTAACATTTTATTTTCCGCGGGAATCGCTTCACAGACGGGCTTAAAATCGAATTTATGCTACAAATGTATTTTTCTGTATTTGTTTAATGTTGTCAAATGCTACATACAATGTTAAACTTTGTGTACACATGGAAAAAGGATTTTAGCTAATGCCTTATTTTTATTTCCTTTAAACTAAACGCCTATGGCATAGGAAATTGTTTAATTAACTGGATAGAAAAATGGATAACTGATAGAAGACAACGGGTAGTAGTTGATGGGGAGGCTTCAAACTGGAAATCAGTTTTGAGTGGGGTACCACAGGGATCAGTACTGGGACCTATATTATTCTTAATATATATATATACACACGATTTCGACGATGATATAACAAGCAATGTGTTGAAATTTGCGGATGATACCAAATTGTTTAGAAGGATTAAACGTGATGAAGATAGACAGCATTTACAAGATGATCTTGACAAATTGATAAAATGGTCTGAAAAATGGCAAATGTTGTTCAATTTTTGGAAATGTAAATGCCTCCACACAGGACATGGGAACGAAGATGTACAATATACAATGGGAGGTTCTGTACCAAGTACTAATATAAAAGAAAAGGACTTAGGGCTAACCATTAGTGCTGATATGAAGGTTTCAGAGCAGTGCGGTATTGCCGCTTCAAAGGGAAATCAAATCCTTGGATTAATTAGGCGAAACATAACGTATAAGGGAAAAGAGCTAATACTACCGCTGTATAAAAACAATAGTTAGGCCTCATTTAGAATATTGTATTTAAACGTGGAGGCCATACCACAGGAAGGACTATATATGCTAGAAAGAGTGCAGAGGAGAGCAACTAAAATGATACCAACACTGAGAAATCTTAGTTAAGAAATACGCCTAAAAATGTGGTTTAACAACACTAGAGACCAAGAGATTGAGAGAAGATCAGATAGAAGTGTTTAAA
Source organism: Escarpia spicata (assembly GCA_963995525.1). Taxonomy (NCBI): domain Eukaryota; kingdom Metazoa; phylum Annelida; class Polychaeta; order Sabellida; family Siboglinidae; genus Escarpia; species Escarpia spicata. Next base: position 48,465,334 of record OZ023215.1, on the reverse strand, counting down.
TATTGAATGGTTATTGAAATTTTGATATAAATATTTTGTTCTCAGTTAAGAAAGATAGAAGGACCAGAGGACATAAAGGTACATTAGTTAAGGGGCAGTGTAGATTAGATATAAGAACGTTCGGATTCTCACAAAGGACTGTAAATGATTGGAACAGATTATCTCCTGATTGTGTTGGTGCTAGTAGCGTGAATATATTTTAAAATAAAATCGACACATACCTTAAAAGGACGTAGATAAAAAAGTATTGGACTCTCGATAAGCCGAAAGGCTTCCTTGTCCACCTGCCATCTATAGTTAAATTTCTGGATGGCAATCTTATTAAATCTTGTTAAATCAAAAAACTTTAGACTTGCGTTTTCCATGAACCAAACTTAGACCAACGAGTTGCAAGAAACAAGTTTCTATGACTTTCTTCAGTCCACTGAATACCCAACTTCAGAGACGTATGACGCTGTGGTCGCGCCGACACGCGGCGTCCGGTAATAGACAAGTAGAATTCGTGAAATTCCACAATTTCCGCAAAATATACATGTAGAATTCGTGAAATTTCCACAATTTCAACAAACTAGACAGGTTGATTTTCATTATTTCCGCAAAATAGCCAGGTAGAATTCCACAATTTCTGCAAAATAGATCAGTAGAATTCCACAATTTCCGCAAAATAGACAGGTAGAATTCTACAATTCCACAGAGTAGACAGGTAGAATTCCACTATTTCCACAATTTATGCAAAATAGACCAGTAGAATTCCATAATTTCACTAGCGAGTTGCTCCAACCAAACTTAGGCCTGCGTATTACATGAACCAAACTTAAATCAGCATGTTGCACCAACCAAACTTAGGCCAGCGAGTTGCACCAACCAAACTTAGGCCAGCGAGTTGCACCAACCAAGTTGAGACCAACGAGTCTCACGAAGCAAACTTAGAACAGCGAGTGTATGAACCAAACACGTACACCAACGAATGTCACGAACCAAATTTAGACCTGCGACTTCCAAGAACCAGTCTTAGACCAGTGAATTCCACGAACCAAACTTAGACTAGCGAGTTGTACGAACCAAACTTAGGCCAGCTAGATGCACGAACCAAACTTAGACCAACGATTTGCACGAACCAAACTTAGGCTAGCGTGTGGCACGAACCAAACCGAGATCAACGAGTTCCATGTACCAAACTCAGACTAGCGAGTTGCATGAACGAAACTTAGGCCAGCAAGTAGCACGAACCAAATATAGACCAGTGAGTTGCACGAACCAAATACAGGCCAACGAGATGCACTAACCAAACTTAGACAATACATTACCGAAGTAAAATAATTAGCTGACCAACACTATTGACTTGTACAACTTTCTTACTTTAACACGTATGTGTCATAAATTCATGCCAGTGTAGTGGATTTTTAGTGTATGAACGCGTGAACGTCGTAAATTCTTGCTAGCTTAGTACAGTACCGAGGTGGACTGAAGAGAGTCGTAGAAGTTTGGTTCTTGCAACTCGTTGGTGTATGTTTGGTTCACGGAACTTGCTCTTCTAAGTTTGGTTCTTGGAACTCGGTGATCTAAGTTTGGTTCGTCGTAACGTAGTATTCCTAGTTATACTAGTGCCGTCACACCAGATGGCATGTGATTGTAATGGCTGCCTCTACGGTTCTACCATTCCCTGAAGTGTGTCGACGAATAGACAACTGGCGTTCGCGGTAAATGGCGTTGCTTTAGTTACATTGGTGTCCGTTGGGTGGCGCCGGAAGTCGCCTATTTCTCATGGCTGCGCCCACTGTTCAATGAGGAAACATGTTACTTATACGAACTGGTAACTCCCAGACTGACACATAACGTCACTAGATGGCGCTTCTGGCTAGGGCAATATGTCAAACTATGACATGAATGATAGGTAAGACTATAAAATTATGCATAAGGGATACAAGTCAATACGTTCAATAATGGTATGTATTCTAGTTGAAAGCAGTTTCGATGCACACGGAACACTTGTCTAGTCCACCACACTTGTCTAATCCAGTACATTTGGCTATTCCAATACACTTCTCTAGTCCAGTACACTTGTTTAACCCAGTGCACTTGTCTATGTGACATCATTAACCTCGTTAAATAGTTCACCACATAACTAGCAGGGCTGTTTACAGACACGCTGTACTATTAATAGCACACACGTCACATAAAGAAAATGCGACGAAGCGTAGTTGCAATGTAATAGATTATACGTCGTGGACAAGTTCAAACTTGCATAGTGGATACTCTAATAAGTGAAATTAGTTAAAATAATGGCCGTTAAGGGGTTATTGTTCAATTTCGAATTGTAAAGGATAAGTTCCGAGGTAAGTATTACTGACACCTGGCTATCGCCATGCGTCCTAGAGGACATTAATAGGTGAAGTTAGTTACAAATATAGGCGTTACGAGGACCTTAGTCAATTTCTAACTGTAAATCTATAGGGCATAATAGCTTCAAAGGGAATACATTTATAGTGATTGATTATGATTGACCTTGGTGGATTGTTGCCAACGACTGTTCAGGGTTTTCTGAGTTTTTGCTACTCTGTCTATACGGGTACTCTACTCTGACCCCAGCTGACGTCGGATAGGTTAAGACCTGTATCTAGTAAGACAGTTAAACAGTCTTTATTCACTGCAGTTGAATTAATGTCCTCGATCGCGCAATTGTCTATTCAAGCAGTTTGTCGGTTTGAACATAAGGTGATGGATTTGTGCGCTTGACCGCCAATATATGTTTACCACGCGTACCTATTCACCATTTTCACCGAATTACTGGTACATTTCTACAATAGTAAGTGTTGTTATAGTAAAACGTTATACTATGCCTGCTAACCGAATTACTACCAGTTTCACAAATGTACCACGCATCCCGCCATTTTTACAAAATTCCCGCCATTTCACCAGTTTCCCGCATTTTTCTATGAGCCAATCAAAACTGTATGCAAACACGTGATGTAAGAATTACTGTCGTACCTACGCAGATAGCCGCCAGTTTTACTGATTTAGCAGAGAAGTTCCGATTTTATAAGCATTGTAAGCTGTACATAGGTTTTAGAAATATATAAAGGACTGTCAGCATGTGTAATGAAGTATTCCATGACATAACTGACCTATTTCGTAACGTCTATGACCTATTTGTATAGTTCACCACATAAAAGGCACGAATAATTTAAGCACTACCGTACCGAAATAATACCAAGGGTCTAATTCCAAGATGGTCGCCCTGTTCGAAAAAAACGAGCCTACAGTACTTCAGATAAATAGGCATCCGTTGAATTTATAATGATTTTATTATAAATTACGCCTTATTATAACACCACATTTTAGACACGTCGTCATCAATCAAACAAGGGCTCAGTCCTTAGGCTAAGCCTCGGCCTACTGGCCAGATGTACCGTTAGGCGGCACCACGCTCTATCTTTTGCAAACAGGCGATCAAACGAGGTAAGTGCAACTGTCGTATGTAAAGACTATTTGATACATGTTAAACGATAGGGAAATACTGATTTTGTTGATAAATATGTCCCAGTGTCGTGTGTGGCAGCTTCAAATGCTGTTCGTACTTCCTCCGGAAGTAACCAATTTGGTATCATTGGTAGGAAGGTTCGATAATGAGCGATAATATCTTGTTTTTGGCTTTGCTCCCTATCTGTTAACATGGATTTCTCACACGTGACCATTCCATACCACGAAAGAGACATACTATACTACGTATAATGTACCATTTCTTTAAATCATTAACATAAAAACAATACTTATCCTTCCAAACAATGCGGTAGATGTATAATATTTATGGTGTGCCATAAGTTATGCAAATATGACACAATTTATAATGAATATATCAATATAAAACAAGTTTAATTTAAAACGCCTCGTTGATCATGACACTGCAATATTAACCTAGTACTCTGGTATACGTTACATGTATATGTTATAATAAATGGCGTATATCCATGTTATAATAAACTGCAAACTAGAAATGACATAGCTTACTGTCTTTATCCTGTTGCAATAAGAGGATCTGGTAGACGTGAGGCCCAGACAATGGGGGTGGTGAAGGACCAGCGTAATCTGCCGAGCAAACATAACAACATGCTGATCATTATAAGAACAAAATTATCTGAATTCGAAGAAAGAATATTTTTATGAAATAGGACTTGATTTTTTCACAATCTTCAGTGTTTCGACGACCATCCCTGCTCGATTAATGTTGTAATGGGCATTTCCATGAAAACAGGACAAATGTATATGGGCCAAGGCCCCCAAAAGAGTACAATGGTAAAATCGTGTTTTTGTCTCTCACACCGTAAATTATAATGTCAGGCTTACGAACGTTTCATCAGAGACTGGCCTCAGTAAGCGCGTTCAGGTCATATATAGTTTGCCCGCTTTATTAATTCCTCAAATAGCAAGTCCAATTGACCTTTCAAAATTTGGATGCGCTACCATACAAAAGCAGTGCTATATTTTCTATTTCTGATGTCACAGTGCAAAAATTGGGAATATTCTGGGAGTGTACAGAAGCAAAATCATGTTTACAAAATGAGAAATAAAAACATTTCAATGTGTTTTCTATAATTACCACTTTTTACGTGTCCAGCGTCATCGGTTTAGATTTGTGCACTCACTACATTAACTTATTACAGAGTATTTTTACATGTATTCTTTTCTTACAAAGTTACCGAAGGAATCCTGAAAAAAAATTTGGACTAAATCTAAATTTGAGGAAAATATATAACATTAAAGTTTTTTAAATGTGGGATGGAGTTTTAAGTGCGTGTCCAGCGTCATTGACGGAAAAGGCTACCTACAAGAACCTAGAAAACGTACACCGTTTTAACTTTTTCATGCATAGCAACTACCCTCTGCTATAACTCCCTCGATGACACTCCCAATATTCACGATATTTCTTGCTCAAGGGGGAAAAATCCGAAATGATAGCGTGTCCAGCGTCATGGCGTGCCCAGCTTCATCATAAAAAAATTGAAAAAACACCACTTAGAGCGCATGTATACTTTGATCCAGAAGATTGTCAATGCATCAGAGGCTGACGTCTCCATACAGACAAAAGCTCTTCCGACTCGTAGATGAGAGCCATACACACACATATATATATATATATACACTGTATGTATACACACCACACACACACACACACACACACACACACACACACACACACACACACACACACACACACACACACACACACACACACACACACACAAACACACACGCACACGCACACGCACACGCACACGCACACGCACACGCACACACACACACACACACACACACACACTGTGTGTGTATATACATTGTATTCAAATACCTTTCCATCAATATCTCATTTGTTATAAATTGGCGAATTTATATTGATCACATGGATTACTATTTATATCTAGCCCTACTCCAATATTTTGCTAAATACGCTGGTTGCACATTGATTAAACCACCAACATAGCACAAATAGGGAGTTCATGCAGGAAAATAAACTTGGACACACTAACCTAAATCTCAACTCATTGGAAATTCAAAATTACTGATCGCCATACAATTTGGCATGGTGACATACATTTAATGGCTGAATCCATAACTTGTCACGGGGTTTGAAAATTGCAAATATTAATTACCTAATTTGCATATGCAAATGCAATAATTGGCTAAATATCTGCATGTATCGGTTCTAAGTTATAATATGCTGAACTGAATGGGAACAGAATAGTAAACCGACCTTCCTCTATACCCATAAATGATTAATCTAAGTTAAAACCTTTCAAACAATCAGAGATGGCTGCTGTCGTGTTTGCAGTTATGGTTTGAAGAAAGCCATGTTGGGGAGTTAGTAAAAAAAATATATATCGGCAATGTATAATTTGGGTCGTACTTGTAACTTGAATCGTAAGAATTGGCATTTCTGTAGTGGTTAGCACATCCACCTGGCAAGCCAGCGCTCTGCGTTCAAAACCCGGACCGGGCAGGCATGATATTTGGTGTAACAATTGGCTCTCAACAGTGGGGACTGTGTATCCCTCGTGACTCGGAGATCACATTAATGTCGGTCCAGTCTCAATTTGGGACGTAAAAGAACCACTGAGGTCGATAAGCACCCTGGCAATGACCACCCTCAGTGCCAGCATAAAAAAGGTCGGTTTGGCGATAATGTTCTGAAAAAGGCTGACTAGTAGAATGAGATCATAACATTGTAACCACAATACAGACTAGTCACTTAATATAACTTTGTCAAGCGCTGGAAACAGCTAGAACTAGAATCTGACAAATGCCAATCTTCCAAGATGCCGCCAGTTGGCAGCAGGGCGAGCAGGTCCGTGTTGCTATAAAACATGTCATGTATGGTATCAAATTAAAGGGTAAATCATTGTGATTTAACATAACATATCACAAAGAAGCTAAGTACTAATGCATTTGGTAAAATATGAAAATCAATTAAAAAGAAAAAAAATTTGTTCAGACCAACCATGATAGTAACTAACAAATAATATAGTCAGGTAGCAGCTGATTTTGGGGGCTAACCCTGCATTATTTCTCGCTGGATTCTACATCCTTAGGACCTATATAACGAATATCAGGCGGATATTAAGAGGATATCCTTGAGCAATCCGAAAAATCCAAGATGGCCGCCAGTGCCCATAGAAACATAACCTTTTAACCAGTAGGCATAGAATCACGAGTAATACCACTTTTTCAGCAAAATTTGTTATGAGCAATCCATTTGTGAGGTTACTTTTCTAATATGAGGTCAAGAACAAGGTCAAATATCATGTTCAAGGTCATGTTACATAAAAAGGCATCAGGAAGGAGTGTTCAGAGATGGAATACAAGCGTCGGACATACAATACCAACATCTCCAAAGAGATCGCAGAAGCATTTGCACCAGATACCCTCCAGCAGTTACTCAGTAAACTGTCCCTTGATGAGCAATCTCCAATCTCTTCTCTCTCTCCTCATCGGAAACATCATCACCAGTGCCATCAAGAAACACCATACCCATCTCCAAATCGCGCTCGGGCTGTACCTCAACAAGAAGAAAACCATCATGCAACTGCATGACTATCTCGTCAGTTGTTCATATGGTGAGTTGCTGCGCTTCAAGCGGTCCTCTGCAGCCGCAATATACCTCCAGATCTGCAGTGAACGATGACGACCCGTCATAGTGGAAGGACTTGTTTAAGTCACTGTCGACAATTGTGACGCCGACCTGAGCAGCCCCAACGGGTTGGTGTCAACTCACGACACGGCGACCATCGAGACACATCCGAAACCACCTGCAGAGCCAGTCCCAGACACCATAGACTGACATGTCCAACCCCATTTGTTTCAAGGAGGAAGATGAGATAATCCCCTATAGCTGTACAGATAACTTCTCTGAGAGAAGCCATTCCCTCCATCTCTGCCCTAGCATGATCTGCCTGATCAATACCTCGAGGCTCAACGCATATCCTACGAGAGGGCTGGCGACATGGACTTTACGTTCCTCAAGGTAATATTTTAATGTAAATGTAGTTTAGTTCTCGTAGTGCAATGGTAGTTGGTAGACTATTAGCACGGTTAGCATATAGAATAGTATATTTATAACAGTGGCATTGACTGGTGTTTCCCTATTGCCGTATTTGTAGCAATTTTCCATATTTCCTCTTACAGCTGATCATCAGTTCTGAAGAAAACAACACTCCTAGGTGGAGTGGCTGGAACATCCGTCAATCCAGATCCCAAGGTCATACTCCTGCCCCTAAAACTCACATCATCTACCATCCCCTCATCATGGCGAAGCCATCTGATCCATCAATACTGTACACCTCCATGATCAAAGCAAGAACAATCAACGCTGCAGCTGGCCAGGAGTTCACGCTGTACACGGCAGGACAGCTGCACTTCAAGGTCGCTGTCCACATCAAATGGGAAAATCCTCAGGATTTTAGCGACCTCATCACAAGACTGGGCGGGATGCATTTCCTTACAAACATTTCGGTTGCATCGGGGGGTTGGCTACTGACAGTGGCTGTGCAGTGGTCTTTGGTGCCGCATTTGCTGGTGTAGTTAAAATGTTCTCCGGGAAAAAAGTATCCGCAGATTTTCAGCGCCCTTATGATGCTCACCGAAGAGCTCCTGCGCCCAATCCTCATCCCAGATCCAGCACCACCTCCTGAGGACGACATATAATCTATGGAGGAGCTGCAGAAGCGTCTGGCCATTCTCAGCACACAGAGGATTGCCAAGTTCTGGATTGATGCCATCACCCGACCCACCCTCCTATGCATGAAGTTCGTCCGAGCAGAACGAGAAGGTGAACATATCATGATATAATTGATCAAACTAGCTACCTTACAATCATTTAGTTCGTTACAGGATATACTATAATATCACTCATATCACTATATCACAAAACAATACGCAATACAACACCGTCTTTCGTTTTCCAGGTGACTATACCCTGCATATCAAGTATGTCGAGGCGTATCTCCCTCTCTTCTTCGCAGCCATGCATCACCAGTACCTCTGCTATGGTGTTGCGTACCTCCGCATGATGAAGCGGTTGCCCGATTCTGTGCGTGAGGACTTCATGATAGGGGACCACACGATCCATCTGCGGGCTGGACTGGAACGGCATCTGGAGTGATATGGGGATTGATGCGACTTGGGTGAAGGAGGGACATAGACCAAGTGCGCTTATAGTGATTATGGTCATGATCATGATCATGATCATGATAATGATTGCGGTAACTATCCATGATTATTCATCCTGTAGTATTAATTAATAATCTAATAATCCGTGTTATTATTGCGTCACAAAAATATATTGCCAAAAACTCTGTTGCAGAGGGCGTCGTGGCATCGACAACAAACCTGGAGAGCATCAAGACCTGGGCGTACAGCTACCACGACTGCCTCTCTCACCTGTGGCTTCAATGAGATGCGGGACCCTGGCGCAATAATCGTGCAGATGGCGCATAAGGAGGAGGACAAGGCACGTATCAAGACAGATGGGATGGACCGCGGAGCTCTCCGTGACAAGCTGGCTGCGTGAATTGACCCGCTCAACCCAGAGGCTCCTCCGAAGGGCTTAATCAACATTGCAACTGGAGAAGTGACGATGAACGAGGCAATCAATCTGCTTGACTAAGCAGTTGAACTTGGCAAGAAGCATCAGGAGGTCGAGGCGGGGTGGCCTGAAGCCTTTCATTCATCAGTCAAGGTCACTGTCGTCATTTGACCGCCAACAAGAAGGCTATCAACGTCAATGGACAGAAGATCGTGGACATCAAGATATGTTATGCCTGGACCCTTGGTCTTCAAGACAGTCAGCGGGATGGAGTAATCTGTGACATGTTGGCCACGGAGCTCGCACCTGTTGCCACATCTATGTTCGACGCATTACAACCAAGAGCGTCCTCAAGAACGAACTGGCAGTGGAAAGGTTGCGCAGAGAGGTGGAGAAGAGTGCCGTGTTTCTCGATGGCTGCGCGGTGCTCTTGGCTGTGGAGTTTCCTGACGGCAATGTCGCAGTGCAGGCCTACATCGACGCATTCCGCAAGCACGTTAGACATTACCAAGAGGCATCAGATGTCTATCTAATTTTTGACAGGTAATATATGAATCACTGCTGTGGATAGAGACAGCCAATATCTTATTGGTTGGCATAATTTTATATAGCATGGAAAGTCAACTAAATGGATAGATATATTTGACTAAATGACTACATATCAATAGTATGTGTAGCAACATCTTCTGTTCTGCTTTCAGATACATCAGTGGCAGCACCAAGGAGGTCACGCGCTGGAGATGGGAGAAGGGAGAGAGTCGAGTCTTCAGACTCAAGCACACATCTCGTCTGCCTGCACAGTCACTTCTATTCTCTATGACGTTCAACAAGGTCCAGATCATCAATATGATCATCCAGGACCTGAAGGGTCATACTCTTATCATCACGAGCCCTGATCCTGTTCCGATTGAGTTGCCCGGTCCTGCTGGTGACACTGACACTGCAGTGCTGATCTGTCGTCATGATCTGAGGACTACTCAAGAGGAGGCTGACACCATCATTGTGCAGCAGGTAACATAATATTGGTGGCTTTATTGTAAGCATTCGTTACAAACAATTGTTGGTTGCCTTAGTACTGTTTGTTACTACAATACGTGATGCTCTGTATTGTTTCAGGCTGCTCGTCATACAGCTGGTTACAAAGCCCTGGTCGTAGTGGCGGGTGACACTGACGTGTTTGCACTGCTGCTACACTTCGGCCATGGCGGAGCGATAAACGCGGACAATGTCTATCTAGAGACGACACTGAATGGTCGAGCCGTTATTGACATCGATGCGATTGTGCAGGAGAAGCCAGTCATTACGGCATTGGAAAAGGCATCCACCTGAAGGTTCTGAGAGCAGGTAATCAACTTGTCCCATGAACTAACAAGCATAAGCATAAATAAATGTTTTTGTATATCACTGAAGTCTAATGCATGTTGTTTCTTGCAGGTGGTGTGGTGTTCGATGTGTTTGGCGATAGCTCGCATCCCGTGGAGCAATACCACAAGCTGTTGTCGGAGCTAAGCCTTTGTATAGTTTTCTTTACTGTTTCCTCGTCAATTTTATAAAATCTAAATATCGTATCTATGTGTTTATTTAAATAATAACTAAAGTTTTATTGGCATAATATTTAATATCATTTGCAATAGTCTGAGCTGTTTGTGAAAAATATGAAATTTATTAGCAATATTTTTGTTCTTATCTGTTAATTTTACATAATGTTGTAAATTTGTGTTTTTGATTTTTAGAGAGAAAATCATTTATAGTTTTCCGAGTATATCTTACATTATTTAGTACCGATTAAAACATGATTCAAAATAGATTTGTTTTGCTGCACGAATGTTTTTTCTTTAATATTCCATTATACGTTTTAAGGTTAATGCTAATTGATTCATAGTATGGTGAATTTGGGTAAGTTAATTTTAATTGTTTATAAAGTTTATCTCGGTACATAATTGACTTCAGCAAACCCTGAGTAATCCTTATGATTTTGTATGCTTACATTTATTAAATTGTACTAATTATGCTAGGAATATGCTTATTTTTAGACTGTAAAATCTCTTTATATATTATATCATAATGTAAATTTGGATTAGCATTTATGATTTTATTAAGTTTATTGTAAATTTCGTCTGATTTAATTTCGGGTCTAACCTTCTGCATTGCCTCTGTGCTTAACACATTTATTTTTACATATTTAGATGGAGGTTCTGCCTTTTGGGTAATGTCTAAAATCATGAAGTATGGTTGATGATAAGATAATCGTTTAGTTAATATCCCTGCCATACTTTCTAAGACAACTTCACCAGGTTTACAGAAAAAGGTGTCCATCATGGTTCCGTGCATTCTTGTAAATCTAGTGGGAAGAGTTATTTGGGAGTAAAGACTGTGTAATGGCAAGGTATCAAAAAAGACTATAAATATCATTTTAATTTATTTTGAGTAAGTTTATATTAAAATCTCCTGCAATAATTAGTTTATGATTACTTTCTTTTTTTAGTGATGCTACGGCTGACGAACATTCATTTATATATATATATAATATTATATAATGCTAATTATGAACCTTAATATATATATATATATGTATGTATGTATACATACAGTAAGGTTCATAATTAGTTCTGCTTGATATTTATTATTAATATATATTATTAAGTCTCCTTTACTGCTCCAACTTTTACCTTGAGTTATAGCATTATAACCATGCAACACAAATTGAGAAAAATCATTGCCTTCCGCTCTCCAAGACTTTTGTAAACATATTACATTAGATTAAAAATGTATACGATCTAATTCTTATATAAATGCCTCTAATTCACACAATTTTGATTTAAGGATTGTATATTTGTGCTTAAAATACTAAAACGGTCTTTGTTTTTCTTGGCAAAATCGTTAAACTTATCAAAATCATAATAAGACGGGCAACTTATTATTTAGTTAATTAATTTCAGTATCATTTATATCTAACATGTCATTTAAACTGTTATTTTGAATAGCTCCTAAATATGACAGGAATAGTTCATCACAGGACATTTGATTTGCAGTTTTGCATAATATCAACGTTACTTTTGATTACATTTACGTAGTTAAGCCAGCATACACTATGTATTACAGTGTAATATATTGTGATAGATACATATGAACAATATGTTTCGACTAACTTCCACATTTCTTGATAGAGAAATACACAGTATTCTAACTGGTGAGTGAGTATGGAGACTTATAATTTTGTAGAAAAAAACATAAGAGCAAAAATACCAAAAAAATGCTAACAATGATTTGGATCATCGATTTCACAAGAAGTTCCGAGGAGAAAAGAAAACTGTTTAAATTTAGACGTGTCTTTACACAATATCAGCTTACCCCAAGTTATAGGGCAATATACAAATTTACGCAGTTAATTAATATTGTTCTCGTTTTCCCCCAAGCTGTTATTCCATAATTAATGTGTGAAAATTTTCGTTTTGCTTGCAGTGAGTGAAAGCTTATTTACTGCTAGCCAATGTGTTATTTTGGTTAATTCTGCATTTATTTGATGTCGAGTTCATTGTGGGGTTACTCGTGAAGTGTACTTAACAGAGTGATATCATCGGCGTACATGACGGGGGCAAACTTGGTACTAGCCATATCCTGATCATTTGTGTGTGTGTGTGTGTGTGTGTGTGTGTGTGTGTGTGTGTGTGTGTGTGTGTGTGTGTGTGTGTGTGTGTGTGTGTGTGTGTGTGTGTGTGTGTGTGTGTGTGTGTGTGTGTGTGTGTGTGTGTGTGTGTGTGTGTGTGTATTACATATATATATATATATACATATATATATTTCAGATACAGTGCAACACGCTTATAACGAATTACTTTGTGGATAGCTAACGAGTTCGTTATATCCGTGAATTCGTTATATGCGTGTACGAATTTACCCGCTACGTGGCAGTGTTTTATGTGACAGTTTTTAAACTATTCGCCAGGTGTCTATCAAATGCAGATATTTTGTTGTGTAACATTTATTTAGATGACACATAAAACAGTTACAAACGTTATTATTAAGTGTAGTTATAGTATAAGATCGCAGACCACCCTCTGTGAAAAAGTAACGAAATACAGTATGATGTAAACACATAGGCGAGCAGTCGCGTCCAAGCACACTAAAACATGATCTGTGCCGTGGCAGGATGGAGCCACGCCCGCGGTAACTACTACTTCTTGTACAACACACACAGAATGACACCAGCTAATCTGCTTTGAAGAATTCCTCCATTGTCGTTTGTTTGCTGTTGGCTTGGGCACCAGACAACAGGAAATCCTCAAGCCAGTTGCGGTGAGCTGCAACGTCGTCTGACTGAACTGTCGTAAACGCGCAGCTAACCTTTGTCTTTGATGATTTTCCTCATTGACGTAGCACACACAGAATGACACCAGTTAATCTGCTTTGAAGAATTCCTCCATTGACGTTTGTTTGCTGTTGACTAGGGCATCAGACAAAAGGAAATCCTCAAGCCAGTCGCAGTGCGCTGCAGCGTCGTCTGACTGCGTAGCCCTGTTACGAATGATTTCCCTCATTGACCTAATTACTTTGGCACTGGCGCTGTAGACGCGGCCACGGCATGGCTTCCATGTCACGGGTGGAAAGTATTTGCGAACAACCGGGCGATTTTATTTTGGACAGAAATTCGTTATATAGCGAAACATTTTCGGGAAAAGGTGTTCGTAATCACCGTGAATTCGTTATACCCATGTTCGTAATCTGCGTGAACGCTTATAATGGAAAAGATAGGGAAAAAATCCATACGTAAGAAATTGTTTCGTTATATCCGTCAATTCGTTGTATCCGTGTTCGTTATAAGCGTGTTGCACTGTAGTGCCATTTCAGTTGAAATGGGCAACAGTGATACAGGTCTATAATTATTCCAGTCATGTTTATCGTCCTTCTTTAAAATAATCTTTGCTGCTTTCAGTTTATTAGGAAATATTCCTGTTATTAGTGATGTAGTAATTATGCTTAGCTACAACGTTTACTGACACTTTTAATAACATTTGAGAAATGTTATTATATCCAGAGTTTTTCTTTGGCTTTAGTTTATTTACTATTGTTTTCGTTTGTTCTTTTTTCGATTGGTGTAAATTTGAATATTGTCTCTACTTTCTTCTTATATAAGTAGGATTTGAAGTCAGGTTTCCCAGCAGTAACACTTTATTTTGTTAGCAAGATTTTGACCAACATTTAGAAAAAAATATGATATATTGTTTTGCTAGTTCGTTGTTATCTTTAATTTGCATTCGGTTGATGTTCACTGCCCTGTGAAGGTTGTCTCTTTTTAAATTCAGAAAGTAGATCATAATTCAATTATTTAGATTTCTTGTGTTTATTTTAATTGAATTTAACAACCTTTGATGACATACGCCTATCTATTTGTTCATCTAATTTAGTAGAGATTTCTTGATCGTATGTTATAAGTGGGTTAGCTGTTACACATTGATCCAAAACGTCGGACCAGTTTGTGTTTTCAAGTTCTTCAGGGTAACTGTGCATTTTGTATCCCGCAAATTATCATGCAGGACACAGAATGCACAGATTATCGTATTATCAAAAAAGTATGTGCAAATTTTTCCTATTTGGTTAGATGTTTCATTTATTTTAAAATAAAGGCAGAACATGTTGCCATATCATCAGATATCCGTGTAGCTAGTATACCACTTTGTTATACTGTGAGAGGGTTCGGTGATTTACAGTACATATCGTCTACTAGCGTGGCATGTTTTGAAATTCTCGTTGGTAAGGTAAAAGATCAAGTAAGTAAGTATGTAAGTAAATCATTATTTCCAACATTTAACAGTACACGTCACAATTAAACAAATACAATGTTGAATGTGGAAAGGGGGTGAACAGAAGTACGCTACTTATTAGTGGTTCACCCCCAATCATTTTAGGTGCTTGCGATGTAAATACAATATGTTTTTATAGAGTAAAGATTTACCAATCAAAATTATTGTACACGGTGCCTACAACATAATAAGTTTATATTAATTTTGGTTTTTGATATTCTTATGGGTCTTCATTTCTCCACATAGTACCACGATTACAATAGTGCTGTATATCTGTCAATTATAGATGATTTGCACTTTTTTTAACATACAAATATGCTGACACTTTCTTAAATCTTCAGGTAAGCTATTCCACGGTTTGACTCCAATATTAGACACACACATAGCCTTCAGAGTTGTACGTACGTACAATTGTTTAAATACATCTCTCTGTCTTGTTACATACCAACATTCGTTATTCAAGTGAAAACAGCTTAGAATGTTTTTCGGAAGTAAATGATATTTCACCTTGTACATTGTGATAGCCGTTTTATACTCAATATAATCAAGAAACTTCATAACTTTAAGATCGACAAACAAGTTGTTTGTATGGTCTTGAGCTTTTGCTCCATATATAATACGTATCACTCTTTTTTGCAAAACAAATATCGGCCATAATTTAGAACGATACGTGTTGCCCCAAATCTCAGAGCAGTAGTCAATATACAGCATAAAAAGTTAAAAGTATAGCAAGGATAATGACTTTGTGTTTTCCAGGATAGCTTCTCATCAGTGATTACACCCAGGAATTTGGTTTGGTACACTCTTTCTGTGTTTTTTCTGATTTATGGTTATATTGATGCCAGGAGCATTTCTCTTTTTTCAAATATCATGAAACTGGTTTTATCGACATTAAGGGATAGTTTGTTTAATTCGAACCAATTTAGTAATTTCACCAACTCCTGGTTAACTACTGCGCTAAGCATATTTGGTTCATCAGCACAATAGAATATGTTAGTGTCATCTGCAAATAAAATAAATTTTACTATATCAGACTTTGCATAAGTCATTAATATAAATAAAAAATTATTTTGGTCCAAGTATTGATCCTTGCGATACTCCACATAATATGTTTAAAACATTAGATTTTATATTATCAATACATACAAATTGTTTCCTCTTTTCAAGGTAACTGCACAACCAATTATTTACAACCCCACGTATGCCACACAATTCTTTTTTTAACAGCAGTTTGTGGTTTACAGTGTCGAAAGCTTTTTCAAGTCTATAAACACGCCTACTGACGATTTATTCTTATAAATTGCATTTGCTATTTCCCCAGTTAACGCCAACAACGCCATGGAGGTTGATCTGGTTTTTTTCGAATACCATATTGACTTTCATTGAGTATATCATTATTTCATTCAGTATATCATCATGTTCTATAAAATTATCTAACCTGAGGTCAAAGAGCTTTTCTAGAATTTTGGAGAACTGAGGTAATAATGACACAGGCCTATAATTGGAAAACACCTTTTTATTTCCAGTTTTGAATAATGGAATTACTTTTGCCACTTTCATTTTATCCGGAAATATACTTGATTTAAAAGATCTATTACAGATCTGAGTTAATGGTTTTACAATATGAGAAATAACTTTTTTATGATATACATGTCAATATTGTCATAATCATTAGAATATTTCCCTTTAAAATTGTTAACAACACTTAGTACTTATTGTTCATCCGTAGCACGGAGAAACATAGAGGCTTTCGTTCTGAATTGTACATCCTCGTAATTACTGATTGCATTTGATGGTGTTTTGATTTTCCTGGCAAGCCGAGGTCCAACATTTACGAAGAAATCGTTAAAGCCATTGGCTATTTCTGATTTATTAATAAGGATTTTATTGTGGCCGACAAATGAATCTGGAATAGATTCTTGGTGTTTCCCTTTTTGATTATTGAATATAATACAAGGATAGGTAAAGGATCAAGTTAACCTACTTAAGTTATGAACTATGGGAGTAAATTCTAGCAAACATTACTCAATTAGGTCATGAGTATTATTATGCTTCGACGATCTATAAACGTTACAGACTGTAATACTTTTACCTGAGTCGTCGATAACATTAACTGTCAAAATTTCCCAGGTTGAATATACATCGTGTACCTTGTATTATGAATACTTCTGATTCAGCCAGTGTGCTTATTAAAATATTTAAGTAATCAAATTTAGAGTTTAACGAATCTATGTTTAAAATGAGTACTGTGAATTTTGTTATGCTTTTAGCCAGAAATACCTCCAAGTCCACAACATATATATATATATAATATATAGTCTGTGCTCTTACAAAGCTTTCATCAGGGTATAAATTAATGTTTGTGAAATCGTTTTGATTAATGCCAACTTTAAATTGTTAATTGGATATCGACATTATTTAGTATATTATTAGATAAGCAACGAATCGATATGTGTAATAGATAGCTGTGTGATGCCACTGTTGACAGTGGGACAGGCTGCATCTATTTAAACTAGATTCGCAGGGGGGATTCACAGAGAAGCCTGAAACTGGAGGCATAGATAAAGACAGCAGAAATAAATCGGCAAAGAACAGCCTGGAAAACTGTTCTGAATCAGGATATAAATGCATTTGTTTAAATGCAAGGAGCATGGTAAACAAAATAAGTGAACTAAACATTATGGTAGAAGATATTGACCCTCACATAATAGGTATAACCGAATCGTGGGCCACCACTGATATATCAGATGCCGAATTGGGACTAACAGGATATGTAATGTTTAGGAATGATAGAATAGGAAGAAAGGGAGGTGGAGTTATTTTATATATTAAAGAATCTATCCAGGCTTATGAAATAAAATTTGAAAGAGAAGCAGATTGCGAAGAAGCTGTTTGGTGTAACATAGTTACAGGAAACTCAACGTTAACAGTTGGGTTAGTTTATCGAAGTCCAAACATAAGCATAGAAGAGAATGAAAAAATACAAAACGCTATAAGGGAAGTAAGCAAACGGAACTGTATTATTATGGGGGACTTTAACCATGGGCATATACAATGGAAATCTCTACAGAGTATGGGGAGTGAGGACCACAAGTTTTTAGTTTTAGTACAATATAGTTTCCTTTCTCAACATGTGCTAGAACCAACCAGGGGAGAGAATGTGTTAGACTTAGTTTTGTCCTCACAGAAAGAATTAGTTGACAATGTCAAGATATGTGAGCCACTGGGGAGTAGTGATCACAACCAGATACATTTTACCATCAAAGTAAAATCAGAAAGGAATAGTAAAAAGCAGTATAGGAGAAATTTCCACAAAGGAAGGTATAAGGACATGAGGAAATATTTAGCAAAGATAGACTGGAATAACACACTGAAGAATAAGACAGCAACCGAATGCTGGAATATCTTAAATAGTGAAATTAAGTGCATAGTCGATAAATTTGTACCTTTCAAAAAACAAGGGAAACGGTCTAAAAAGAAACACTTATCGAAAGAAGCCATTAGAAAAATTAAGTATAAACAAATGATGTGGAAGTCATATAGATGTACTGGAAATGATGAAGACTACAACATTTATAAACAAGCACTTAATCAAGCTACAGCTGAAATTAGAAATTCAAAGAGAAGCTATGAACAAAAATTAGCTAGTAATATAAAACATGACAGTAAGAGTTTTTATGCGTATATTCGAAGCAAACAGAAAGTTCAGGATAAGGTCGGTCCTCTAGAAGATAGTGCTGGAAATACAATATCAGAGGGATTCTTAATGGCAGAAGACCTGAATGAGTATTTTAGTTCAGTGTTTACCAGGGAAGATATTAGTTCACTGCCAGTACCAGAGGCTAAGTTCAAGGGGGCAGATTCAGACTATTTAGGACAGTTAGTTGTAACCTCGGAAATGGTAGCTAAGAAAATAAGGGCTATGAAGGATAATAAATCACCTGGAGTGGACGGGATTCCGCCCAAACTACTATTGGAAATTGTAGAACAAATTAGCGCACCGCTTGCAACAGTTTTCAATTTGTCATTAGAAGAGGGAGTGGTTCCTTTAGAATGGAAAGAGGCAAACATTATACCGTTATTTAAAAAAGGTTCGAGAAACAAGTCAGAGAACTATAGACCAGTGAGTTTAACATCAGTGATTTGCAAATTATTAGAAAGACTAATTAAAGATCACATGGTGGATTTTTTTGTTAAACATAACTTGATAAACCCATCTCAACATGGGATTTTAAAAGCGAGGTCATGCTTAACAAATATGTTATGTTTTTTGGAAGACATCACTAAGTGGGTAGATGAGGGATCACCAGTAGATATCATCTATTTAGATTTTCAAAAAGCTCTCGACAAAGTACCACATCAAAGATTACTCCTTAAGCTAAAGGCCCATGGCATAGGAAATGGTATAATAAACTGGATAGAAAAATGGCTGAATGACAGAAGACAACGTGTAGTTGATGGGGAGGCTTCAAACTGGAAATCGGTATTGAGTGGGGTACCACAGGGATCAGTACTAGGACCTATATTATTCTTAATATATATCAACGATTTGGACGATGATATAACAAGCAAGGTGTTACAATTTGCGGATGATACAAAAGTGTTTAGAAGGATTAAAAGTGATGGAGACAGACAGCATTTACAAGATGATCTTGATAGGTTGATAAAATGGTCTGAAAAGTGGCAAATGCTGTTCAATTTTGGGAAATGTAAATGCTTCCACACAGGTCATGGGAATGAAGAGGTAAAATATAAAATGGGGGGTACTGTTCTAAGTACTACTGTAAAAGAAAAGGACTTAGGGTTAACCATTAGTGCTGATATGAAGGTTTCAGAGCAGTGCGGAATTGCAGCGTCAAAGGGAAATCAAATCCTTGGATTAATTAGGCGAAATATAGCGTATAAGAAAAAAGAATTCATAGTACCGCTGTACAAAACAATAGTGAGGCCTCATTTAGAATATTGTATACAAGCATGGAGGCCATATCGCAAGGACATAGATATGCTAGAAAGAGTACAGAGGAGAGCGACTAAAATGATACCAAATCTGAGGGATCTTAGTTACGAAATACGCCTAAAAGAATGTGGTTTAACAACACTAGAGACCAGGAGATTGGGAGGAGATCACATAGAAGTGTTTAAAATATTGAATGGTTATGAAAATATTGATAGAAACATTTTTTTCTCAGTTAAGAAAGATAGAAGGACCAGAGGACATGAAGCTACATTAGTAAAGGAGCAGTGTAGATTAGATATAAGAAAGTTCTCATTCTCACAAAGGACTGTAAATGAATGGAACAGATTATCTCCTGATTGTGTTGGTGCTAGTAGCGTGAATATGTTTAAAAATAAAATCGACACACACCTTAAAAAGGCGGGATACATGTAGATAAAAAGTATTGGACTCTCGATAAGCCAAAAGGCTTCCTTGTCCAACAGCCATCCAGAGTAATTTTCTGGATGGCAATCTTGTTAAATCTATTCGTTATGTTAATGTATAAAGTAATATTGCTACAACTATTTCTTACTGTTGAATCAAAACATACACAATCTAAAAATAAAGAAGATCGTTGGGCATATCAACGTACATATATACACGTAGATTAAAATGTAAATAATACGTAATGGCACTACTTGAGTATTCTATGTGAAACAGTTCGATCGATAATAAATATCAGCAAGAAAGCACATATAAAAAAGAAACGTTTTAAACAAACATGTTCTGTAAAGTTCTATGATAACATTTTATAAGTGAACCTATGCCATAACGTTAACATAGGTTAGACGAATTTTGACATATCGTTAATTGAATAGTTAAACAAGCTCACTTTGTTTTGTAATGATGCCATTCAAAAGGAAATTACCATTACACGTCAATTTGAATAAACACAAATGAAGGGTAAACAGAATAAAAAGGAAAAGAACAAGAAAGACACACAAAAAAGTGACTAGGCTTATTAATCACACTGGAGTTTGACTCACAGCATAATTGATTACACGTATAAATACAACATAATTATATCACAAGTTCACTTACGCAAGTAACGTTACAAAGATTCACATAGAAGTGATCCATATTTGGTTATAGGTATCCTACAACTGGAATTTTGTTTATGCAAGCACCAACACAAGTCGTGAATAGTGATGAAATAAGGCCAAATGAATGACGTTTATTAAAGAGATTAAGTTAAAGAGAGAGAAATGTGGGCTCTACATCCCAAGGCCAGGCCTGTGACTGAGTCCATACTAGTCTCCTGTATATCTGGATGACAGAGCCCACATTTCGGCATATACAACATTAGCAGTATTGTTATAGATATATAAAACAACAGCATTACTACTGTACTACTACCACAGTAGACCTTATGCACTGTACCGTACTAACCAAGCACACCATTCATTCACACTAACTATAATCCCAACTACCTGCTGAAGAGTTACACTATATCAAGATTTAGCCTAAACCTATAAGTGGGGCCATTACGCCACCGGTCACCGAAACATGTGACCACCCCACTACCAGAGTAGTCTTCGTTCACGAATAGACTGTTCGGCTTCATGAGTCGCGCTTTCTGTAACAAGTACTCGCGGTCCTTGAACGACGCAAATTTCACTACCACGGATCGCGGCTTCCTCGCTCCGTTTATGATTCTTGGAGCGCCCTTTCTGCTCAACGTTCATCTCCGCGACTTTGTCTGAAGGTCTGGCGAACTTTTCAGGAGGCTGTTCTTTAGTTTTTTCCCACTTTTCGTCAATGACTTCTGGAATTCCGTTTATTCTGACGTTGGTTTTTCTGGTTTGATTCTATGTAGTCAACGCTATTGGCACTAGGTTGTAAATACAAATTGTCCAGCTCACACTTGAGCTCGGTCACCTCCTGTTAAGTGTACTGCAGGTTGTGCTTTAGCTCCGATATAGATTTAATTGTCTCGGCCATGCAATGGTCTATTCTGGTGTCTTTCCATGAATGATTGCAAGCACTTCTGGAAGATATTCTGCTGCATTTCCAGCAGCCTGTTGAACGTGGCCTCTTCTGTTGTTGTCGTTTTCACAGTTTCCTCCAAATGATCGGCCCCAGTGTTCTACTGCAACTCACTACTGGTCTTGCCCATTGTTACAGCGTTCAGTAAGGTCTGTTCAGGTAGTGCGTCCAGTCGCGGTCAGTAATTTAGTACATTACCAAGGTAACTTCCTATAATTTTACCGTTTTCAACACAATAGTATTGTAAGATTTTTGTATTTTAGTAAGTCAACGCGATAACTTCTTACGTTTCATGGCGTTAGAGTGGTAGTGTTTTAGTAATTTAGTACATTACCAAGGTAACTTCCTATCATTTTACCGTTTTCAACACAGTAGTATTGTAAGATTTTTGTATTTTAGTAAGTCAACGCGATAACTTCTTACGTTTCATGGCGTTAGAGTGGTAGTGTTTTAGTAATTTAGTACATCGCCAAGGTAACTTCCTATTGTTTTACCGTTTCAACACGGTAGATTTGGAAGATTTATGTATCTTAGTACGTCAATGCGGTGACTTGTAACGTTTCATGGCATTAAAACGGTACTGTTTAAGTAATTTAATAAATTACCAAGGTAACTTCCTATCATTTTACCGTTTTCAACACAGTAGACTTGTAAGATGTTTGTATCTTAGTACGTCAATGCGGTGACTTGTAACGTTTCATGGCATTAAAGTGGTAGAGTTTTTTGTAATTGAGTACATTACCAAGGTAACTTCCTATCATTTAACCTTCCCGCGCGGTAGACTTGTAATATTTTCATAGTATAGTGTACAGTGTGTAAGGTATAAGTATAAGGTATAATATATAAGTTATAGCGTACAGTGTTAAATGTATAATATGTAAGGTATAAATGTTTAACCTGTTTTGTCTTGTAAATCTGCTGAACGTTTGATTGTTTTATGTTTGTCTTTTGGACGTGTCGACTTTGTTTCTTTGAATGGTGTTCCTTCTTGTATGTCTATTATTTCGTGTTTCATATCTGTTTGTCTTTGGAACTTGATGACTTTGGAGCCCGAGTGCATAAATGTTAAAGTCCTAACCATCGTTCATGTCATAGTTTGATATATTAATCTATCGATAACCACCATCCCGGTGACAGTCTACGTATTCATTTCACCAACAATAGTCCACATTTCATGTAATTTCATTCCTAATTCTCTCTGAATCTATTATGCAATATTGTTTACAGTTAGAAATTTACTATAAAGTCCCCATAACGCATATAGTTGTAACTAAGTTACGTATTATTGTCCTATAGTAAACCAACAAAAAAGAGCAAATATACATGCTAAAAGTGAACAAAAAAAGCAAACAGACAGTTAAAAAGGAGCAAACATATAACAAAAACGTTCCAAAAACGGTGCAAGGAAACAAAAGCGGAACAAAAGGGAAATGTTAGCATTTCAGCGCTGTAGATTTGTAACATTTTAGTAAGAGTGGTAGTGTTTTAATAATGTTGTACTTTACCAAGGTAACTTCCTAACATTTTATCGTTTCAACACGATAGACTTACACATATTTTAGTAAGTCACGGCAGTAACTTCTAAAGTTTCATGGTGTTAGAGTGGTAGTGTTTTAGTAATTTAGTACATTATCAAGGTAACTTCCTATCATTTTATCGTTTCAACACGGTAGACTTGTAAGATTTTCGTAGTCTCTAGATTCAGTCTCTGATAATGTATACATGACGTGGGGGAAGAAGCTGCTTCTGAGATTCTGAAATCGCCTGCCTGATGTAACACTGGAAATCGTTAAAACAAATGGTGGGCGGGGAGTGTGGGGTCTGTGATGATTTTGTGAGCTTTCGTCTTGGATCTCTCATTATATAACTGATTATCTGAAACAAATAACAATGCATTAATGTTAAAAATATATATGACACAACTTTGTTAAAAACAAAAGTGCTAAAATAATAAAAATTGTAGACACCAATAGCAGAGGTTTCAATCTTATTAATTTAAGACATATAATACTTCTGACTTGAAAAAGTTGTGTCAATTGTGTATTAAAAATATGTTTGTAAAAAATAAATTTAAAGTTTAAAAAATATCGTTTGTATTAAGTTCTGCCAACAACCATGAAGGTAAACAATATATACCGGTATATATATATGTATTTATATATATATCATTTTAATGATATCAACATTGATGTAGCATAGACCGGCAGTTCACAGAACTTATAGGCGTGCGGCAAATCCCTCAAACGAGCTTTATTTTTTGGGAGTTTAATCCCCCCACACACACACCCAAATGTTATATCATTTGAAAACCCTATGTCTCCCCGCCCAACTAGGCCTGTCGTGGGACTGCCAAGTGGTGGAGTAAGCGTGAATCCAAGGTCAAACAAGGTCATCGTCAAATGGTGAATTTTCGAAATTGTGCCCTTCCGCAACATTGGTGAACATCGAAAAATCATACCTGGGTATATGGACAATTCCAACATTATGGACGTGACACTTTACACACAAAATTTTCTGTTTTCATTTCAACACTTTATAAAGATTTTTGATCAAATTTTTTGGATGTTGGATTATGTCAATTTGATGTCTTGTGTACATTACAGCATATTTCTCAGTATTTTGTATTCATTAATGAAAAACCGTTATGTACGTGGTATGCTACGGAACGTGTTTTCACTCTAGCGAAACATAAGTGTAAAACCATGCTCATACTTATTTTTAATAAGCTTAATAATAGTTATAATTAATGTATGATTAGATTAATTCTGGAGACGTCTGCAATAATATGTCCGTTATGGACGTGGCATGGGCATTATGGACGTGACACCAGATAAGAAGAAAAATAAGAATTTGTTTTATTTGACCCAGACATTTTAAATAATACATACGTTACATCCATGTCAACAAAATAAAAATAATACAAATACATAACCTTATGGTAAACATGGTATAATGTATGGTAAATAACAAAAAGTAGGGTCTGCAATAATATACTATGGTAGTCGCTATCGAGAAGCCACCTTTTGTGATAAAACTTTAACTGAATCAATACATCACCCGAATCAAATTCTTCCAGAAAAAGAAAGTAAGAAGAAAAAACATAATATGTATGCATGTGTGTAGTGTGAGCCAGCTTACATGATTATTGTGTTTGTCGTTAAGGCACTGTTTTGTACTGTATCAAGTTGACAGGTGGTTGTCAGTCCTTAATTTTGTATACATATGTAGCAATTTTGCCTTGTGCATGTTACTTGATAATTTAAAAACAAATATAGTTTAACATACTTGGCAAATCCTTGTGAACTATGCGTACTAAGCTTGTTTTGACTATATCGGGAATGTTATTTAGTAAAAGTGGCAAATTATGTCTAAGGGATTTCTTTGCAAATCCATGTTTAAGTTTATAAGTGTATATTTTATTTTTGACTCTTGTATCATGATTATGTACATCATAGTTAAACATTATCCTCCAGTTTTGTAAATAAACTGGTAAGATATTGTGTAAATATTTATAGTAAAATTGTAATAGTTGTAATTTAAGGATGACATCTACAAGTTGAGTTTTTTGTGAAGTGGTTCTGTCTGGGAAATATAATTACTTAAGGTAATAATTCTCAGGGCTTTTTTAAGTTTTATTATTCTATTTGATTGAAAGCCCCATGCCATGTTGCAATAATTAATGTGTGGCACTATTAAATAATTATATATTATTATTTTAATATGAAGAGATAATACAATTTTTTTTAGAACAAGCATTTGATATTTTTCATTGTGTGTTTCCAGTTTAGATTTGTATCTATAATTAAACCCCAACATTAATTATTTGAATTGTTCAATATTTACATTGTTTATCTTCAGAGTAAGTGTCTGTATATTTTTCTTTGCCTTTTGAAATGTCATGTATTTAGATTTTGCTATGTTTAGCGATAATTTATTTATTTTGAGCCATTCATTTATTTTTTTAAGTTCTTCATTTACTAAAGATTCTAAATTTTCGTCATATATGTTATCGCTGAGAGTGCTTAGTGTGCTTGATGGAGTTGTCTTATTGGCATAAATTATTAAATAAAATTTTTTACTGGCTTTTGCAAAATCATTGATATATATATATATATACATATATATATATATATATATATATATGAATTATGAATAACAAAGTCCTAAGATTGAGTCTTGTGGTACACATGTTGTTATTGATAACATATCTGATTTTTATATTGTCAATTTTCGTATATTATTTACGATTTGTTAGGTAACTGCTGAATAAGTTCAGATTTGTTCCATGCATACCGTAATATTTCAATTTGTCAATTACAATTAAATTGTCAATGGTATCAAAGGCTTTGGATAGATCTAGGTAAATATTTAAGGGTATTTCATTCTTATCCATTTGGGTTATTATTCTATCTATTAATTCTAGTGCCGCGTATTCAGTTGAATGTTTAAGTCGGAATCCATACTGATGGTAAACAAAACTCTTTTAAGTAAGATGATAATTGGTCAAAAATAATGTTTTCAAGTACTTTTGAAATAGCTGGTAGAAGAGATATGGGACTATAATTATTGAATACTGCTGGCTTACCTTTTTATCATGTCAATAAGCATAAAATACGGTTGATGATCAGCAAATATTTTAATTAATATTCTTGCTGCACTTTGCAAAATTTGTTTTGTTAAATTACACAAAATTACCAATAAGTGTACCAGTGCATGTTGTGAACCTTGTAGAAAGAGTGATTTGGGGGAAGACACTAAAAGAAGTTATCATGTCAAAGAAAGTGCTACAGTGTTCTTGCTCATTTATTTTTAACGTATTTATATTGTAGCAACCTGCAAAAACATTCCCCTGTATTTTTTATTTTAATGAGATCAGCATTTTTCAATGTGCAGTACTGTTTCAGTAAGAGTGTGTGCCTTTAGTGTTTGAGTTATTATACGTTTTTTAACAATATTTGTCTTTTGTTCATGTAAAGCTAAAGCGGTGCATGATAATTAGGACTTAAAGTGTCAGAAAAAAAACATATATAAATGCATAGGTTATTATATTATAACAAATAAAATGTCATGTGTGGAAAATAAAATAAACATTAAACAGAAAACTAAGCTTTGTCAGGAAAGTGTTATGAAATAATATGCAAACTTTCATTAAATTATAAAAAAATTATGAACAACACACATTTGAAGGACACTAATCTTTTTTCAAATTATCAATGGCAATTTAACGAAAACATGAATTTATAATTTAAATGTATTCTTAGTCACATTACAATCAGTAAACTGTTGCATATAATTATAATATAGGGAAATGTGTATTTCTCTGAAGCCATACTGATCTCTGAATATTGACTTGTCACGCGAATGTTGCACTTGCAAGTGCAGTACATGACATTTCGGTCTACTGACCATTCATCACTGTTACCAGTGGAAAATGTTGCCCCGTTATTTGTTCAAAGAAACAATATTATCAGCCAGAGCATTTTGTCATCATGGTTACAGGTAGTAAGTAATTCTCCATTGTCGATGCATTTTACATAACATGCACACTACTATGTAGATTCTTTAAATCGCAAATGCAAATGTAAAAACGGTAAGTTCTTATATAGCGCAGTATCCAGTCCTCAGAACTGCTAAAAAGCACTTCACACTTTACTCCCTGGCAGACCTGTTCTATCAAACACCATCTCGACTTCTCTGGGAAGCATTCAGCCACACTGCAATTAATGCGTGAAGACTATCTGCACACAAATATCCACTACTATCTATAGCCAGGTACTCATTTATACAGTTAAGTAAACTGACGCAATATAGAGTAAATGAACTTGCACAGGGTTCGACACCACCACACAGGATTCGAACCCGACGAGAGTCCAAAGCTCTTACAGCTGCGCTTACTGCGCTCCACAAGCCTCCCATTCCTGATTGTGATGGCACTGTGAAATCATGAAAGCATCTTGCTTGAAGCAACTGACTTTAAGAAAACCTGCAGCCCACCACCAAGCCACTTGATGTGGTGGCTGGTCTTAATGCCTGGTGTTACTGAACAAATGTTGTATGGCAATTTGATTGCTGGGTGCAAATTATCAATCTGATGGATCCACACAAAACTTAATATAAGCCCGTACAGATTAACTAACATCTGTAATCCCCAACTAGTTGGCTGCAAACCACATCACAAACTGCATGTTTCAACACGCCATAAACTCCATCAACACGACCCTTTTCTATGTGAGGTGGCGAAAATGAACCACAAAACACCAGAATTTTGTATGCAGCACTAATGAGAGAGAAAGAATAGACAATGTATCCATTTCTGAAATAAAAGGTTCGCCTACCTAACCAAACTTTAGTTGCTTCAATCTTGCAAGTTCTTGCTAGTGTTGTTTTCTTGTCATGAACTATGCTATCGGAAGCAACTGTCAATGAAGTCAAGTGTTTGGATATGTTCTCTTGAAAGCACTTTACACATGTATGTATAACACTATACAATTATTTTTGTGTCTGATCCATGTGTACAGGCTGCACTTCATCTTTGAGCGCAAAAGGATGCATTTCGATATCAAACCTTCTTGAACTATGCAAGAAGACGTTAGGGTTTCTTGTATACCAGTACATTTTACGTATTTCTTTCACAATATTCATGCTGGACAGTGCTGGTGTGTAACTTTGTGAGACCTTTTCTTACACAGACATGATGGTAGATCACCTATTAGTGAAGCTACAGCATCATCAAGTGACATTATCAATTTCACAGTAACGCAAAAACAACTTAAACTGATGTTATGGACATCCATCTATGTATTTCCATAACGGGCTAATACTCACATTACAATTTTAAATAAGTTTAATACACATATGTTTTGATACTGTTCATAAAGTTACCATTGCATACAAAAAGACAAGGAAATATGAGTTAGTGTCATCGAGATAACGCAACTTTTTGTATTTTAGTTATGGGCGTGGCATTTGGTATACCTCATAAGTAGGTGATAGCAAACTTGATATTATACCAAAAATATGTTGTGCAACAATTTTTTTCTTACAGTATTTCAAAGAAGCTACTTTGTACTTGCTAGCATACCACTTGTTTCCAATTTTGTAATAAAGGATATGTGTCATAACTTTTTTTGGAAATACAAATGCTGAGATGACAAACACGTTTTTCATTAGTGAACTTTGGTGATGCAACACATATATAAAATGAATTGAAAACACATAATACTTATGTGTTTTTATAAGATACAGACATACTACTATATTATAATATCACAGTTGTTGCTGTACTGGCAATTCATTTTTGGGGTAAAAAGTTCCAAAATAACTCGGAATTGCCCTTATTAGTGCAGTCACGAAAAATAGAACACTTTCATTTTCTAAACTTGTAAGCTTTGTCATTCAGTTATTAAAATGAATATCCCATTTTAATTTTTGTTAGGGATAAAACATGGTCTTATCTGTCACGAAGCAAGTTTCATCAGGATTTGTCTCTTCTGTAGCTATTTTACGACATTAAAAAATATAATAATACACATAAAAATGTATAAAAAAATTTGACGACAGCATTTCAAAGCTAAAACAAGAATTACAGGAATATATGGAAACCTCATTTTTAATGAATGTATACCCCACGGTTATTTGGGTAAACAAATAACTGTCTACACCCACCCATTGCCGAGTTATTGAGGTGAGAATCTGACATAGTTTTTTAAAAAGACAATAGTTTCGGACGATAGGTGTACTAGTCTAAATGAAAAAAGGAAAATAGCTAAATGAACATTAAACAAGATTTTCCTGCCACAGAAACCTTCCACAGTTGATTTCACTGAAAAATTAACAAACATTATAAGATATATAATTTTTTTGGAAAACTGAAAACAATTCTATGCACTTATGCCGCATCAGTGACACCCTATTTTCCCAAAAAAAGTGTGGAGAAAAATATAATAAGATATGTTATACAGTTGCAATTCACATATACAAACTAATTAATCAGTGATTTGCAGTTAACAAGTAACTGTCACACTGTGAATGGCAGACAGTTTCTTGGTTGCCATGAAAACGGAGGTCTGGGTGAAAACAACTCAATACATTCTTTACACAGTAAGACGTGGTTCATATAAGAATTAAAATATAATCCTATCTACCTGCCATGTTTGGCAGTAACGCCTACTTCTGGAAAGGTTCCACTATTGTAATCTGTATTTCCCAAAGATCGTTATTTTCCTAACAACTTAAGACGTTTGCGGAAGAGCACAATTTAGAAAATGTATCAGTTGACGGTGAACTTGTCTGACCTGGGATTAACGCTTACTGCACCACTTGACAGCTATATAACAGACCTAGTTGGGAAGGGGAGATTTAGGACTTTCAAACTATTTAATATTTGGGTGTGTGGGGGGCATTTGAAGTCGGTCCGTTAGGTGGTTGTACCGCTCGCCTATTACGAGAACTCAAGTGTAACAGCAAGAACTTAATAAAAACAAGTATCAGCCGACTTAAAGAAAGTAGCTAGTGCACGTAATAAATGGATCAGCGTAGGAAAGCAGTGCAAATGCGCAGCTGTGCAAATTGCTATGCTAACAACGGCGTATAGATTATACGCTCCCCCGTTGTTGCCTACTCATAAAAGACGGCATAAACAAACTGCGAAAAATGAATTATGACACAAATATATCAATAAATATGGGTGGATTTTGAAATAAGGATATGTGCACTAAATATCAGGATTGATAAGTAAGATCCTAATCTTGTAGAAAATGGTCATTTTTAATCGGTCTACCTGCTTATATCCGCCGTCTCGCGTCTCGCGCGTCTCGGCAATATACGCCATGTCTGAAATGGGTTTGACATGTTACAGAAAAGTACGGTTTTACACTTGTTCCTCAAATTATTATCACTAACTACTTATATAATGGTGATCTACATAAACTACTTAATGAAATCGTGCGTGCCGAATATAAATCGAGGCGTGATATTTATAATAAATCAAAAAAATTGTCGAACACTCTTACCTCATTCAAACGCCGTGCTGTTGATCTCAATTCGGCATAGCTGACGTTATTCTCGGGAATTTCCTGGTCAAAATCATTAAATGAGGCTATTTAAAACAGCCTACGCAATCAGGAACAACTGTTTATCTGCCTTTGAATAGGAGGTATCCCCCACGAAAATTTCGCCGATGCAGCGCCACGTTCAGGGATTAGTTAATAACGAACGCGATAAGATATGAGTTTTATTATTGAGGACCAATAAGTTGTATTGAAAGGGTACAATGTGTCGCTTGAAAACATATTCTGAGGATGTTTTATGTGTAAACTGTGGTCTTTAAGTTTATGTGTTGCGGCGCCTAAGCTGCGTTTTCGCCGCCGTTGCCTAGAAACACTGCGGTATCGCTGAACCCCCTTGCACAAAGTCTGCTATTCAGAAGTAAAAAAAACAAGAACTGGATTTCACATTTGTAACCTTTCCGTTTGAACCTCATTTTCTATAATTTGGACGATTTGCATTGAAGAAATGCAAGCTACTAGCTACCCCAATATGTTATTAGTATTCACACTAGTAGTAATACACCATACAAAATACGCGATCGCTGTCGTTGCCAGGTTACAAACGATTGGATTTCATATGATCTGTATTTTACGAACGTCCTAAAAATATACTAACGTAAATATCTTCTCGCCAAATTTGACCTACATCAGCTGCAATTTTGCGGCATCATACTTACGATTGAATACATGTCCCGTGGTAAGTTTTCCGATATTCATATTATCAGCCTGAAACAAAATAATTTCATGACCATTTTCAAAAGATTAGTATATCCATTAACATAGCCAACACAAAGAATTTGCACACAATGATATAGATGTACTATTCGGATCAAGATAAGCCACAAGGTTCTTTCCCTAAATCGCAGGCCCTTAACCAGCAGGTGATTAATACAAATCTCCTTGCAAACCACGAACCCCCTCCATGCTTGAACAGCCACTTCACCTCGTTTTCATTTGGTGTTTATTAGGAAAATATAACATTTTGCTGTTTACTTTTATGTAGGATAAAAAAGAGTTACCTTCATGTGCAACGTTAACATCAAATATAAAAAAAACAATGTAATTAGTTAGACGCTTGGGGATGCATTAAGACTACACACTTGACAATTATGTTATGAAGCCTGCTAAATATACGGATGGATGGATGGGAGGGATGGAGGGAACGAGAGAGGGAGGAAAGGAGGGAGTTAGGGAGGGAGGGAGAGGGGGGACCGACTGCCAGACGGACGGACGGGCGGACGGACCGAGGGAGGGAGGGAAGGAGTGAGGGAGGGTGGAAGGGAAGGAAGGACGGAGGGAGCGACGGAGATTGGGAGCGACAGAGGGATGGATGGATGGGAAAAAGAGAGGGCGGAAAGGAGGGAGTTAGGGAGGGAGGGAGAGAGAGGGTGACAGACTGGCTGTCACAGATAGAGGATCAGGACATTTAAATTAGTATTTATAATGTATTGCTGTGTATTGTAAATTTTATTAAAAGCTGTATACATGTGTACGTAGGAGTGTATGCATGTCTGAGTGAGAGTCCATTAAAATCACGATGTAATGCGTGACAGATTACACCCACAAGATAATGACGCATATAGAGAATACACGAACGTTGAATTGAGCAAACTGAATGTTCCACCGGGTGTTAGATGCACTAATCCCAATTGTCATAACTGTAATCATCATCTTGATCTCGATGACTTTTACCATCGTGATTACATTGAAGAGGTGTGGTCACACATTTCGGTCAAATTGCAAAGGTGCTTATAAGTATAAAGCTGTACCAGGTTGGAACGAGCGAGTTAAATAGCTTCATTGTGCAGCCCGTGATGCTTACTGTATATGGAAAGTGATTGGTAAACCTAGACAAGGTGACATTTTTAATGTTATGAAATTATGCAGAATGAAATTCAAGCAGGCGATCAGAAAATGTAAAAGGGAGAAAGAAACTATCATTGCTGATAACATTGCAGAACAGTTGTGTCAAAAAGACCACCGTAAATTCTGGAAAGAAATTAAGCACTGTACGAACAGTAAAGTAAAACTTCCGACAAACATTGATAATATACACGGTGACGTAAATATCGGGTCAACGTAGAAGCATCATTATGAACATTTATTTAATGATGTGGAGGATAGTCGATGTGATAAAGTTTCTTATGATTGTTCCACTGTCAATAAGGGAATGACTGTTCGTGCAGTTGAACTGGTGGATATTATTAATGGACTCTCAAAAAATAAGTCACCAGGTCTGGACGGTATTAATGTAGAACATATTAATTAAGTTCGCTGATTCTCAACTCGCTGTGCTTTTATCTATCATTGTGTCTTCGATTCTGGTGCATGGTTATTTACCAAAAGAAATTTCACAATTATTAAAGACAATAATAGACTAGTAAACGACAAAGGGAATTATAGGCCAATATGTCTATCGAACATATTTTCGAAGATAATAGACACTGTTTTTTTAACAGAATGGAAATGTACTTGGAAACCACTCCTAATCAATTTGGCTTTAAGCCTAAACATGAAACGGAGATATGCGTGTTTGCATTTAAGGAATTATTAAGGTTCTACACTGAACATGGTTCAGCTATGCACGTCGCGTTTTTAGATGCATCAAAGGCGTTTGATCGGGTCATCCGATATAAACTTTTAACGAAACTAGAACAACGAAATGTACCGAAATATATCTTAAGAGTACTCAGCAATGAATTCAATAATCAACGTGTATGCATACGATGGCGAAATACCTACTCGGACTTCTTCTCGGTAGGCAATGGTGTTAAGCAAGGTGGGAAGTTATTCCATTTACTTTTTAACATTTATATGGATAATCTGAGTATACAGCAGCGCAAAAAAACAAATCGGTTGTAGTTTTCGTAACATGGTTGTTAATCATCTGTTTGAACCTTCTGCTATCGGACTACAAACACTTCTATAGACACGTGTTACTCTTATGGATGTGAGCATGACGTCCAATACAATGCGGGTAAATCCCAAGTACTTTGAATCTAGAAAGTCAAATATTTCTAAAGAAATGACATTTGGAGGAAAGAAGTTAAACTTTGCCACCTCTTGTAAATATTTTGGACATGTCATTTCTAATAACTTGTCTGATGAGTCTGACATGCAAGTGAGACTTTTGTATGCCAAGAGTAATATGTTACGTCAAAAATTCCACTTTTGTTCAACTTCTGTAAAAAATAAGCTATTTACAGCGTACTTTGGTAATATCTATGTGTGCGTTATGGTTGAACTTTAGAAAAAGTTAATTTTCAGCAATTCGTTGTTGCATATAACAACTCTTTCAGAATATTGAAAAAGTTTCCCATGAGATGTAGCGCTAGCCACATGTTTGCTACAGCTTATGTCAGCTCGGGTAGATGCGTAATCAGAAAGGCTATTTTTAGCTTAATGAATAGGATTGACATGTCTTTGAATCCCATTATTTATAACATTAAAACTACCGACGTGTATTGTACTTCGAAACTGCGGCACCAGTGGGCCCGGGATTTATATAATTTTTAAACAATGTTCTTATCGATGTATTTTTATAATTATTTACATACTTTTATTGTTGTATTTGTGTATATGATGATTGTCTGAAATAAATGCATTATTATTATTATTATTAAATGGTCATCATCATGGAATCACGTTTTACTGCTATTACTACTAGAAGATTTATATTCAGCTGTTTGCTGTGTTGCCTAAACTATGGTATTAGTTATGTCTTTTCCAGACTTGCTTTCACTCCGTGCCTGCCAAACACCTCCTTCAATTCTATCAGATGTTGTTGAAGCGATGTTTCCCCGTCCATTACCACCGCAAGAACGTTTTGGAAATATCTGTCGTACCCTTCTTATCAACATACCTCAGACGGGCGGGATACACATAGATAAAAGGGTCGGACTCTCGATAAGCCAAGGGCTTCCTTGTCCACCTGCTACCTAGAGTTAATTCTCTGGGTGGAAATCTTGTTAAATTTCACCAGTGGACCACCTCTGCGATGAACCGTTCCCTCGTCTCAAGACAACATTCACTCTACAGTTGGCAGATAATTGACTTTCGTTTCTTGAAATATCCATCCTTCCTGACCTTATTCACCTCATTGGCGCCAATGCCGTCTCTCGCGGAACCACACCATAACCTTTCTCCAACTCTATAAATCATGATATCATCATAATAATCATCATCATCATTGTGCAGCCGTAGTATCCCGTGGTTGGGCGAAGGCCTCAGCATGTCTTTTCCAAATCTGCCTCTCTTGCGCTATCCTTTGCCAGATGGTGCCCTTCCAGTACTCGTCTAGTTCGTCTCTCCACCGTCTCGCCGGTCTTCCTCTAGATCGTTACCCTTCGTAAGGTATCCAGGTTGTGATACGCGATGTCCACCGGTTATCTCGTAGTCTGCTGACGTACCCTGCCCAGGTCCACTTCTGTCTTCGGAATTAACAAGATTTAACAAGATTGCCATCCAGAAAATTAACTCTAGATGGCAGGTGGACAAGGAAGCCTTTTGGCTTATCGAGAATCCAATACTTTTTTTCTACGTGTATCCCGCCCTTTTAAGATATGTGTCGATTTAATTTAACATATTCACGCTACTAGCACCAACACAATCAGGAGATAATCTGTTCCATTTATTTACATTCCTTTGTGAAAATGAGAACTTTCATATATCTAATCTACACTGCTCCTTTACTAATGTAACTTCATGTCCTCTGGTCCTTCTATCTTTCTTAACTGAAAACAAAATACTTCTATCAATATTTTCATAACCATTCAATAGTTTAAACACTTCTATCTGATCTCCTCTCAATCTCCTGGTCTCTAGTGTTGTTAAACCAAATGTTTTAGGCATATTTCGTAACTAAGATCCCTCAGTTTTTGTATAATTTTAGTTGCTCTCCTCTGAACTCTTTCTAGCATATCAATGTTCTTCCTGCGATATGGCCTCCACGCATGAATACAATTTTCTAAATGAGATCTAACTATTGTTTTGTACAGCGGTATTATTAGCTCTTTTTCCTTATACGTTATGTTTCGCCTAATTAATCCAAGGATTTGATTTCCCTTTGAAGCAGCAATGCTGCACTGCCCAGAAACCTTCATATCAGCACTAATGGTTAACCCTAAGTCCTTTTCTTTTACAGTAGTACTTAGTACAGAACCTCCCATTGTATATTGTACATCTTCGTTCCCATGTCCTGTGTGGAGGCATTTACATTTCCCAAAATTGAACATTTGCCATTTTTCAGACCATTTTATCAATCTGTCAAGATTGATAAAAGTTATGTTATGTCTTTTCCAGACTTGCATTCACTCCGTGCCTGCCAAACACCTCCTTAAATTCTATCAGATGATGTTGAAGCGATGCTTCCTCGTCCATTACCACCGCAAGAACGTTTGCGTACAGTAGTTTCCGGGAAATATCTGTTGTACCCTTCTTGTCAATTTCACCAGTGGACCACCTCTGCGATGATCCGTTCCCTCGTCTCAAGCCAACATTCACTTTACAGTTGGCAGATAATTGACTTTCGTTTCTTCAAATATCCATCCTTCCTGACCCTATCCACCTCATTGGCGCCAATGCCGTCTCTCGCGGAACCACACCATAACCTATCTCTAGCTCTATAAATCATGATATCATCACCATCATCATCATCATTGTGCAGCCGTAGTAACCAGGGGTTGGGCGAAGGCCTCAACATGTCGTTTCCAAATCTGCCTGTCTTGCGCTATCCTCTGCGTATTTCGTAACTAAGATCCCTCAGTTTTGGTATAATTTTTGTTGCTCTCCTCTGTACTAATTCTAGCATATCTATGTTCTTCCTGCGATATGGCCTCCACGCAAGAATACAATATTCTAAATGAGGTATAACTATTGTTTTGTACAGCGGTATTGTTAGCTCTTTTTCCTTATACGTTATGTTTCGCCTAATTAATCCAAGGATTTGATTTCCCTTTGAAGCAGCAATACTGCACTGCTCTGAAACCGTCATATCAGCACTAATGGTTAACCCTAAGTCCTTTTCTTTTACAGTAGTACTTAGTACAGAACCTCCCATTGTATATTGTACATCTTCGTTCCCATGTCCTGTGTGGAGGCATTTACATTTCCCAAAATTGAACAATATTTGCCATTTTTCAGACCATTTTATCAACCTGTCAAGATCATCTTGTTAATGCTGTCTATCTTCATCACGTTTAATCCTTCTCAACAATGTTGTATCATCCACAAATTTCAACACATTGCTTGTTATATCATCATCCAAATCGTTGATATATATTAAGAATAATATAGGTCCCAGTACTGATCCCTGTGGTACCCCACTCAAAACTGATTTCCAGTTTGAAGCCTCCCCATCAAGTACTACCCGTTGTCTTTTGTCAATTAGCCATTTTTCAATCCAGTTAATTAAACCATTTCCTATGCCATGGACCTTTAGTTTAAGCAGTAATCTTTGATGTGGCACTTTGTCAAAAGCTTTCTGAAAATCTAAGTAGATGATATCAACTGGTGATCCCTCGTCTACCCACTTAGTGATGTCTTCCCAAAAACATAACATATTTGTTAATGTTATTATTATTATTATAAAGCATTTATAGAGCGCCATGTGTCCAAATAACAAATCTGTTGAAAGGAGCTGACAATCGTAGAGTATAAATAAAATACTTTAAATGACCTAAAACATATTAAATAGAAAGGTAAACGAATATGATTTAAAAGTAGCGTATAAAAATTACATAAAATGTCAGTTAGATAAACCTGAATAAAATAAATATATATATTTACAAGTGTATATATTATACATGAATTAAATGAATTAGCCGTTTAAATGCCTAAAATAAATAATGTACTTAAATAAATAACTGCAACCTAAGTACATAACCGAATGTCAATATTGCACATGTCACTGATGCGGACTGCAAAGTTCTTCGAAGGCCTGTCGAAATAAGTGTGTCTTTAAGAGTGATTTGAAAATGACGGCATGACGCAGGGCATTCCACAGGATCGGGCCAGCCACCGAGAAGGAACGACGGCCATAATGTTCAAGGTGATATCTCGGAACAGTCAGCAGACCTTGTTCGGCCGATCTAAGTGATCTGGTCGGCGTGTAGGATGTCACGAGCGATGAAATGTACGCAGGGCCGAGATGGTGCACTGCACGATATACCAGCAGTAACAGCTTGAATTCGATCCGCTGGCGTATAGGCAACCAGTGCAGACGGTACAGAACAGGTGTTATGTGTTCTCGTCTCCTTGTCCCGGTAATGAGACGTGCTGCGGAATTCTGTACCATCTGCAGCTTTCTCAAGTGCGTCTCCGGCAGACCATATAACACTGCGTTGCCGTAATCAATACGTGACATGACTAAGGCGCTCACAATGGCTCTGCAGGCATTAGTGGTAAGACATTTCTGAATTAACGCGATGTCAATATGTCAAACACGACGCACTTGATTCGTCATCGACATAGTGTTGTCGAGTAGAACGT
This sequence comes from Escarpia spicata, assembly GCA_963995525.1. Lineage (NCBI taxonomy): Eukaryota > Metazoa > Annelida > Polychaeta > Sabellida > Siboglinidae > Escarpia > Escarpia spicata. Next base: position 48,426,940 of record OZ023215.1, on the reverse strand, counting down.
CGATGTCGCAGATAACCGGCTTCGGCGAAACAGCACAGCCGCATACATCAATGACTTGGTCAACAGGCGGGTGAACAAGTTTCCGATTGTTCACTGCAGATATTACGATCACCTCGGTTTTGTTTTCGTTAAGCAGGAGATTATGGAAAGACATCCACGCTTTCACATCGGTGGTACAACGAGATATTCGATCGGTGGCCATTGTAAGTGGCTGGTCACGGGGAAAGTCCACATAATATAATTGCGTATCATCAGCATACATATGATAGCGTAGTTGATGATGTTCAAAAACATGGTTGAGTCCAAGGCAGTAGATCGTGAACAGAAGAGGTCCGAGCACGCTACCCGGAGGCACACCACATGTTAGATCGACACTTCTTGAAATTATGTTGCCAACTTTAACTGCCTGTGTTCGCTGTGACAGATACGACTTCAACCAGCACAGTCCGTTGCCACGCACGCCAATTCTGTGCAGTTGGTTGAACAGCAGATGGTGGTCGACAGTATCAAAAGCGGCACCGAGCTCTAGTAGCACCAGTATCACGCTCTTCTTGTTATCCAGAGAAAGCAATATGTCGTCCTGTATGCGCACTAGGGCTGTTTCACATCTGTGCATTGGACGGTACGCACTTTGGAAAATATCGAAGATGCCGTTCGCATCCACTGTCGTATTTGGATAGCAATGCATCTCTCGACGAGCTTCGATATGAAAGACAGATTTGATATTGGACGATAATTCGATAACAGTTCTGGATCAAGACCATTCCTCTTTAACAGCGGTGTTACTACGACATGTTTCATAGCGACAGGTAGTGATGCCGACACGATGGACAATGCTGGTTAACACTTGTCCAAGAATGTCAATGTTAGATTTAAGCATGCTTCCAGAAATGACGTCAATGCTGGAAGAAGATTTGCTGGATGTCTTCTCAACCAGACCGCAGATGTCGGTGACTGTAGCAAGTTGAAAGTCGTACAATGGTTCTTCAATACGGCATTCGATATCGTGTAGGAATGCGGGCAGTTGGCATTGCGAGCGTGCAGTCACCAGCCGTGTACTGATATCAGTGATTTAATCTGTGAAATAACAGACCAATCGCTCATCTAGCGCATCCAGGTCGTCGTCACATTCGGGGAGCACAGGCATACGAGTATGTCCCATCAAATTGTTTGTGATGCGATACATTGCTTTGGTGTCGTGAGAGTAGTTTGGGCGGAATCCCGTCCACTCCAGGTGATTTATTATCCTTCATAGCCCTAATTTTCTTAGCTACCATTTCCGGGGTTACAATTAACTGTCCTAAATAGTCTGATTCTGCCCCCTTGAACTTAGCCTCTGGTACTAGCAGTGAATTAATGTCTTTCCTAGTAAACACTGAACTAAAATACTCATTCAGGTCTTCTGCCATTAAGAATCCCTCTGATATTATATTTCCAGCACTATCTTCTAGAGGGCCGACCTTATCCTGAACTTTCTGTTTGCTCCGAACATATGCATAAAAACTCTTGCTGTTTTATATTACAAGCTAATTTTTGTTCGTAGCTTCTCTTCGAATTTCGAAATTCAGTTATAGCTTCGTTTAGTGCTTCTTTATAAATGTTGTAGTTTTCGTTAGTTCCAGTACGTCTATATGACTTCCACATCGTTTGTTTGTACTTAATTTTTCTAATGGCTTCTTTCGATGCACTGTATTTCACTCTTTAAGATATTCCAGCATTCTGTTGCTGACTTATTCTTTAGTGTATTGTTTCAGTTTATCTTTGCTAAATATTTCCCCATTTTCTTATATCTTCCTTTGTGAAAATTTCTCCTGAACTGCTTTTGATTATTTATTTCTGATTTTATTTTGATGGTAACATGTACCTGGTTGTGATCACTACTTCCCAGTGGCTCACATAATTTGACATTGTCAACTAATTCATTCTGTGAGAGCAAAACTATGTCTAACACATGCTCACCCCTGCATGGCTCTAGCACATGTTGAGAAACGAAACTGTATTGTACTAAATTTTAAAACTTGTGCTCCTCAATCCACGTATTCTGTACAGATTTTCATTGTATTTGACCATGGTTAAAACCTCCAAAAATAATAGTCCCGTTTGCTAACTTTATAGCGTTTTGGACTTTTTCATTCTCTTCCACACTTATGTTTGGACTTCGATAAACTAACCCCACCGATAACGTTGAGTTTCCTGTAACTATGTTACACCAAACAGCTTCTTCGCAATCTGCTTCTCTTTGTAATTTTAATTCATCAGCCTGGATAGAATCTTTAACATATAAAATGACTCCACCTCCCCTTCTTCCTATTCTATCTTTCCTGAACAGTACATAGCCTGTTAGTCCCAATTCGGTATCTGATATATCAGTGGTGGCCCATGATTCGGTTATACCTATTATGTGAGGGTCAAAATCTTCTACTATAATGTTTAGTTCACTTCTTTTGTTTACTATGCTCCTTGCATTTAAACAAATGCATTTATATCCTGATCCATAACAGTTTTCCAAGCTGTTATTTGCTGATTTATTTCTGCTGTCTTTATCTATGCCTCCAGTTCCAGGCTTCTCTGTGAATCCCCCTGCAAATCTAGTTTAAATAGATGCAGCCTGTCCCACTGTCAACAAATTACAGCAAGTTCTCTAAGAAAACTGCTGCCCCTTTCCACTTAGATGTAGGCCATCTCTCATGTACATATCTTCCCTCCCAACAAAGTATCCACATAAATCTATGAATCCCACCACCTCTTCTTAACACATCTGCTCAACTAGTGCGTTGATCGCCATCCTCTTGCAGTTTCTATATGTTGGCCCCCTTCCTCCCAATACTGACAACATTCCTGACAGAATAATATCTTCGACTCTTGTCTTCTTTAACTTCCTCACTAACTGTCTGTACTTCTGTACTATCCCAGTTGTCCCCCCCCCCTGTCAGCATTATTTATCCCTAGGTGTACTAGTATACACCCTCCCTTGCCATGCCCCAATGCCTTCTCTACCCTTTCAGTCACATGTTCTATCCTATCCACCTGCAAACAAACAACGACGTCCTCTCCTTCGCTTAGTGTCTTGTCCGTCGATCTCAGAATAGAGTCGCCTATAAACACCCTCTCGTTTCTCAATGTCCCCTCAATCACTGCCTCAGAGTAGCTCCTTCTCCGGTTTGCATCTGTCTGGTTGTAGTCTTGGTCCCCTGTCTTCTGCTCTCCTGTCACTATCCCGTCCGTTCCATTTTTTCTTGACGCTGTTTCTCTTGTCACCTTTCCTCCTATCATCGTCCCTCCCAACTTCTCTTCTGTCACATTTACTCTCACTTCCTTTCTTCCCGTCATCTTTCTTCCCATTGCATTTCCTTCTCTCCTCTCCCGTCTCTTTTTCGCTCCTACATCTTTCTCTATGGTCACTTTCTCCCTTGTCGCCTTCACGCCTGTCACATTTCCTTCTGTCGATCCTCCAATTTCTTCCCCTCCGATCACCTTCCCTCCTCTCAGTCTCCTTTCCTCGGTCTTCTTACCACTACTCTGCTCCTTCAGTCTCACAGTATTCCCAACTCTCTCCCTGTCGTCTCTCTCCATTCCATCTGTCTCCTTGCTGATTCTCATCTCCATCTCCTTCATAATATCTACCAACCTAGCTACCTTCTTTTTCAGACATTCCACCTTCCAACACCCTATGCACTGAAAGGTGAATGCCTCTTCCTCGGTCTCTGCCCAAGACTTCCCACAGCCGGATAGGGCAAAATCCATGGCAGTTGTCGCACACCAAGTGTCTCTTTGCCGTGACTTGCCGCTTGCAAGGCACCATATCAGAATTTATTTAATAATAATAATCTAATTAGCTATTTAAAATAGTTTACTCAACTGTGTTTACAGTATTCACTGTCTATGTAGTCTTTAAGAAGACTGTTTACTGTGCACAAATGTTACACTTTACGTAAGATTGCCTTGTTTATTTTGGTTACAGTTTTTGGTTATAGTCACAGCTGACTATCTATCCTATCAGAAATGCTAACGTTACCGGTAGTGACCTAATTTAAATACAATCAATTTCTTTACGCTAGACTGCCATATATATTTAGGTTATATAGCGCCCTAGCGAATACGTGGGACACTAGCTACATAAACTTAGTTCCCGCGGTTATCGCAAATGCTTAATTTTAACAACAAAGCTACCTCATCAAAATGTCTAGCAGGTACTGGTTTACACAGATGTTATCTGAGTAAGTAGTTTTATGTTTGTTATTTTATCACCTATATATTCTACCACATAATGAGGTTTGCTAAATCTTGTTTATAAACTTATCGTAGGCTAACTTACCCTATTATCACTCACTAGACTAAAGTGTTCCAAAATACTTTATCTAACTAACTTTAAGCACAACTGCTACTCAATATATGTTTACTGCTACTTTATGAATGATATTAAGGCAAGAATAATACTTATCAATCAGTAATTCCACTTGTTTATACAATTTTCTGCACCACCAATTTCTACGATCTATCTCCGCCAAATATAGCCTTGTTCTATCACGTCTATGACCTTTGTCTTCTGCCTTACCCATATGTTTTTTTTCTCTCCCGATATGTGATATTTAACATACTTCTTACCATCTTTGTGCGGCTGCTAACTTGTTCTTTGCCTGGATGGTGAGTGCCCATGTTTCCGCGCCGTATGTCATCGCTGGAAGTACGCATGAGTTGAAGACTTGTCTCAAGCAGGTTCCAAAGTTACCCTTGAAAATGTCGTGGTGTTGGCTAGTGCTGTCCAGCCAGCAGTGATCGTTCTTTGAATCTCCTTGTCTTGGTTTTTGTCTCTGATACTGTATCGTTGTCCCAGATAAACGTAGCTTTCAACGTTCTCTATCTGCGTCGTGTTGATATGTATTGGTGTGTCATTTTCTAGCATCACTTTTGTCTTCGAGATGTTCATCTTGAGACCTTGTTTTTCACTTTGATCAGCTAGCTCCTGCAGCATGTTTTATAGTTCTTGTGGTGTAGTAGCGCATATGAGTATGTCGTCGGCGAAGCGAAGATGGCTGAGATATTCTCCGTCTATTATCAAGCCTCTGGTTTCCAGGGTCAGACTTCGGAATATGCTTTCAAGTGTTGCCGTGAACTCCTTGGGCGATATGGTGTCACCCTGTCGTACTCCTCTCTTGATGTTTATCTTGTTGCTCTTTTTGTGTAGGTGGACTGTCACCGACCTGGTGGTGTAGATGTAAATTCAGGAGATCGATGTGCACATCTTCTATCCCCTGTTCTTGGAGGGAGGTCAGTATTGCTTGAGTTTGCACCGAGTCGACGAAAGCGATGCAGAGCGGGATATTATATTCTCGACACTTCTCTTTCAGTTGGTTTATGACGTGTATGTGGTCTGTCGTTGAGTACCTGCATCTGAATCCTGCTTGCTCTCGTGGTTGGTTTTCGTCCAGTGTCTTTTCTAGTCTATTCGTTAGTATCTTTGTGAGTAATTTGTAGATGTTTGATAATAGACATATCGGTCTGTAGTTCTTTGAGTCTTTCTTATTTCCCTTCTTGAAGATTATCAAAATTTTTGCGTTCTTCCAAGCGGTGGGTATTCGTCTTTCTGATAAGCATTTAGTACACAGCTTAGCCAGTGTCTTCGAGATGATATCTTCTCCTGCTTTTAATGTTTCAATGTTTACATGGTCGTTGCCTGGTGTCTGCCCATTCTTTATATCTCTTAGCGCAGCTCCCACTTCCCATGATGTTACGTCTGGTACTTCTTTCGGGTCAGTGTGAATTATGATACTCTGTTCACTGTCATATAGCTCGGTGTAGAATTCCTCTGTTGGTTTCATGATCATATATTGGTCTTGTATTTCTCTACCCTGCTTGTAATCAGTGTGTATCGGCCAAGTGCCTGCGTTCTTCTTGCTTTCTTCAGGCTCTTTGATCTCTTGTTTGTACTTTCTGATGTCATCCTACATTTTCTTCTTGATGGTCTTGCATATTTCTGCGTACTCTATTTGTTTTTACGGTCGCCGATATCCACCACTTCTCGTCGTTTCTTCATCAGTGCTCGTGTCGGTGGCGACATTCTCGTCTCTACATGCCTGTTGATTGCTTTGGCTACACTTGTAGCACTTAGATGGATCATTTCAGTAATGTTTTCCCTCATGGTGTCGATGTCTTCTAGTTCCTGTAGTGTCTCGAATCGATTTCGCAGTTCGAGTTGGAATTCGTTCTTTTTTTCCGATTTGTGTGGTATCTACACTCGGTGGTCTCTTGTTTATCAACTTCTTCCTTTCAGTCTTGACGTCTAGTTTGATGTTGCTCATTACCATTCTGTGGTCACTTCCAATGATGACTGTGTTGGTTGATGACAGTTACTTTAATGACCATATCTGGCTTGTTTGTCAGGATGTAGTCAGTTTCGTTCTTCGTTTCTCCATTTGGGCTTTTCCATGTCCATCTCCTCCCTGCTTTCTTTTGGAACACGGTATTCATGATTTTGTACTTTCTTGATGTGGCCCATTCTACCAAGGCGTCGCCTCTTTCGTTTCTCACACCTAGGCCAAAATTGCCTGTTGCCGTTTCCGAAATGTTTGTACGATTCCCTACTTGCGCGTTAAAGTCTCCCATCAGTATCGTGTAGTGGGTTGACTTTTCTGTGTCATTGTATAAGTTGTCTGTGTCTTCTTCTGAGTATGATGTTGTTGGTGCATATCCTTGTACTATCTTCAGCTTGTGGAGCTTTGTTATGCATAGAACAAGTTCTGCTACAGTGGGGCTGATGCTGTTAACCCTCACTATATTGACTTTCCATTTCGTGTCATTATATAACAATTAATAAATATTTATTCTACTTAATTAAGGGTAATAACAATTATGCAAAACCAACGAATAGGTCCAATCATGCATGAGTATGTAAAACACTTACCGTAATGTCAGCAAAAATGGCATGTATCCAGTAGCGGAAACTCGGGGATGTGCTTGATGGTGGGTCTTTATCAATAACCAGCACGGTGTATAGCGCACTCTGCAATAACAAAAATATTCCTAATTTATAACAAGCTAAATAGTACTTCGTCTTGTGTGAAAGTTATATTGATATGTTCATTTATTGACTGGGTTATCTTTCTTTGGTTGAAAGGTATCTCACTAGCCGCAGTTTCACTTTCTGGTTTTTCACCGAGTTTTTTAAAGTGGCTCAAAAACATATCCAGTGAAATATTTCCACATTTTCCATTGCTATTACTTGCTTTGTTAAGTATGTCCCAGTTTTCTGCAGGTTTGCTGTTTTTGGTTGTGCGTGTTTTCATGTAATTGTTTATAGTAGCATCTTGATGTTTTGTTTTTTATAAAGCGTTTATACCCATTGGCCATATCTCTTTACTCTGCCTTACCTTCGGTTTTAATTTTCTTTAGTGTGCCTTTTTCTCTCAAACATTATGTTCTCTTTGTTCTACATTCTATTCTTCATTAAACCAAGGTTTGTTATTTTCATAGATGCACATATTTTTGCATACATTCTGGCAGTCTTGTACCATCGACAAAATCACAAATGTTAATAAAACGACAAAATGTTGGAGCATCGAGAGCCACGAGGTCGCAAACGGTTGTATACATATACAAATATGGTAAATATTATAATGATATGCTGCACAAAATGTGCCAAGCTATCACTTTTTCTACATTCCAGTTTCTTGTATTTGATGGTTTTTTCTGTTGCTTCTGGTAGTAGCATAAAGACGCTTATTCAACGAGATTTGTAAGTGGACGAAGATATCGGTATTAACTGGATCCAAACAAATGTAAATTTTTACTTTAGAAAGTTGTACAATGACATTAATCATTACAAAGGTGACACATACCATGAATCTCCTTTTTCTTTAAATACAAATAATTGCAAATACTTCACTCCAATTAAATGTTACACTGCTTTCCACTGTGACTATATATCCCTATCGATGTTCTCCATAAATTGTCACAGTTTAGAGACACATTGGGATTCTATGCAAGAATTACTTTTTAATTTATCATCAAATGGCCTAAAACTTGGTATCACAGTTTACTTTTTAATACAAGACTGCAACATGATGATGGGCACAGTGTAGTTGGAATATATGTTAACGAAAGGTTGACCAATTTTAAACGTGATGATCTTTCTATTTTATTCCTCATGTATTTGAGTCTATATTTTTGGAAGGTCAAGGTAATCATAATATACCTATTATAGTAGGTGTAATTTATCGACTTAACACTCCTCCCCGTGCAGATATTGATTTGTATATAAACAAAATTATGGAAATCCAGGATATAATTTGAAATGAAAAAACAATGCTTATTTAATGTTTTGGCCAAATCGTTAACAGTAGCTATCTGTAATAATTATTATTCAGAGATGTACCATTAAACAGTGGCTTCAAACTAGTGATAGTTACCTTTTTCTGTTTGTTGACTGATTGTTAACATTGAGATTGTGTGTGGGTGTTTTTTTTCTGTAAATGAAACAAAATTAGCTATGCATTATTTTAATGCATGACATCTCAGTTTTTCAGTTACACCTTTACTATTTGCAGTGCAATGTATCTCAATTTCTGTTCAGCCTAGCAGCTATTACGATATGATGAAATTGGATTTGGAGGCCATTTTTAAAGATGGTCGCCAAGCAAATAACCTACCACTCAGCAAACGTTATCATATCAAAATATATTCCACAGACATGGACGATTTCAACAATCATAACAACATCTTGCCTCCCCCAGATGGTACCAAAAAGTGAAATTTCTGGTCTTGGTCCATGGACTAGGTGCCCTGTGGCGTACATGTATTGGTGCAGATGCCGTCCGATATAAAATACTGTTCTGAAGCAAGTGTTTGCTGGTGACTGCAAGATTTGCGTCCTGACTGCACTTTGACAAACTGTGGATGGTTTTTAAGATAATCTAAAATCCACATTATGGTGCATGCCTGGATTTTAATTGTTAACAGTTTTTTCCGAGGGTAAGGCTGAATGGTATTAAAACCAATGTAAACATCGTAAAACATCAGGCGAATGCGCGTGCCGTGTTTTTTCCAAATGGGGGTTGTTGTTCTCCTCATCGTTCCCTGTCTTCACGATTGAGGCTGGTTTGGATACGTCTACATTTTTTTTTCTTTCTCTTCCTCCTCACTGCGCTTGCACTACTTTCTCTACCACCCTTCTCCATTCTCCTCGGTCTTTTGCTCTTTTTCTCCATTCCACTCTCCGGGCATCTGCTTTCTTTGCCATCCGTTCTTCTCTTCTCTTCACATGTCCTGCCCAGTTCAACACCAACACCAACATCCTCCCTCAGCTCTTCCATTCTCCGCTTATCTATTCTCTTTAGATAATCTGCCGCCGATCAGCGCTGTCACCACAGCCGAACCGAGCCACACGTCGGCCGACGTAACCGTCAGTAACATTCGAGCTACGACTACTCGTCAGCGTAGCCCTGCGATGGATAACAGAACACCTCTACCAGCTGCAAACTCTATCGGGAGCCGTGCGCCGGGTGTCGCGAAACAGCCAAGTAAGACTAATAACGGATAACTGGCCATCTGGTGTATACTTTAGGAAATTCTTTAACACCAAGAACTGAGTTATATAAATTAACATCACATCTTTTAATTGCAATGGATTTAAAGGTGTTATGCCCTTCTTAAATTATGTGTTAATGAAGTATGATATACTGTGCTTACAAGAGCTTATGCTCACTAAACAAGATTACCATATACTAAACACCTGTCACGATGGTTATGTAGGTTATGGTGTTTCTCCTGTAAATGCATCTTGTGGTATTTTAACTGGTAGGCCGTATGGTGGTGTAGGTTTTTATGGAAACATTCCCTTGATCAATACATCACCATTCTTGACCAATGCTATGATTGGTTATGCGGCATAATAATTTGTTGGGGTAATAAGGAGTATTATCTACTAAACGTATATTTCCCTTATGAATGCCAGGAAAACAGGGACAAGTTCAATGATTAAATGTCCAAAATTGCTGTATATGTTAATAATATTAATAGCTCATGCATCACTATTGTTGGTGATTTTAACGCAGATATTTCCAAGAAATCAGTTTTTTGGAATATCTTACTTGATTTCTGCAAATAATTTACTCTGGCTATATGTGATCAACATACTCTCCCGATAGAGTATATGTACGTTAGTTCTACCTGGGGAACTACATCATGGCTAGAACATATCATATGTACCGCTGATTTGAAGGATTGTCTATCTAATATGTCCATACTTTGACATTATTTATTCTGATCACCACCCGATATCATTCAGCATAGACAGTGATATTGTACCAGAATGCGTTTGTGGTAGTGTCAATATTAATGAAATTAAGCAAGGCATACAGTGGGACAGATTACACCCACAAGATATTGACGCATATAGAGAATGCACGAACTTTGAATTAAGCAAACTGAATGTTCCACCAGGTGTTAGATGCACTGATCCCAATTGTCATAACTGTAATCATCATGATGATCTCGATGACTTATACAATTCTATCTTGATTACATTGAAGAGGTGTGGTCACACACTTCGATCAAATCGCAAAGATGCTTATAAGTGTAAAGCTGTACCAGGTTGGAACGAGCGTGTGAAAGAGGTTAATTGTGCAGCCCGTGATGCTTACTGTATATGGAAAGAGATTGGTAAACCTAGACAATTTGACATTTTTAATGTTATGAAATTATCCAGAATGAAATTCAAGCAGGCGATCAGAAAATGTAAAAGGGAGAAAGAAACTATCATTGCTGATAACATTGCAGAACAGTTGTGTCAAACAGACCACCGTAAATTCTGGAAAGAAATTAAGCACTGTACGAACAGTAAAGTAAAACTTCCGACAAACATTGATAATATACACGATGACGTAAACATCGGGTCAATGTGGAAGCATCATTATGAACATTTATTTAATGATGTGGAGGATAGTCGATGTAATAAAGTTTGTTATGATTGTTCCACTGGCAATAAGGGAATGACTGTGGGTGCAGTTGAACTGATGGATATTAGTAATGGACTCTCAAAAAATAAGTCACCAGGTCTGGACGGTATCAATGTAGAACATTTTAAGTTCGCTGATTCTCAACTCGCTGTGCTTTTGTCTATCCTTGTGTCTTCGATTCTGGTGCATGGTTATTTACCAAAAGAATTTTCAAAAGTCTGTTATTGTACCAATTATTAAAGACAAGAACAGACGAGTAAACGACAAAGAGAATTATAGGCCAATATGTCTATCGAACATATTTTCGAAGATAATATACACTTTTTTTAACAGAACGGAAATGTACTTGGAAACCACTCCTAATCAATTTGGCTTTAAGCCTAAACATGGAACGGAATTATGTGTGTTTGCATTTAAGGAATTATTAAGGTTCTACACTGAACATGGTTCAGCTATGAACGTCGCGTTTTTTAAATGCATCAACAGCGTGTCAACCGATATAAACTTTTAACGAAACTAGAACAACGAAATGTACCGAAATATATCTTAAGAGTATTCAGTAATGAATTCAGTAATCAATGTGTATGCATACGATGGAGGAATACCTACTCGGACTTCTTCTCGTTAGGCAATGGTGTTAAACAAGGTGGGAAGTTATCCCCTTTAATTTTTAACATTTATATGGATAATCTAAGTATACAACTGCACAAAAAACAAATCGGTTGTAGTTATATACGCCGAAGATCTACTTCTGTTTGCACCTTCTGGTAAAGGACTACAAACACTTCTAGACACGTGTTACTTATATGGATGTGAGCATGACGTCCAATACAATGCGGGTAAATCCCTGGTTATGCACTTTGAATCTAGAAAGTCAAATCTTTCTAAAGAAATGACATTAGGAGGAAAGAAGTTAAACTTTGCCACCTCTTGTAAATATCTTGGACATGTCATTTCTAATCACTTGTCTGATGAGTCTGACATGCAAGCCAAAGTGAGACTTGTGTATGCCAAGAGTAATGTTACGTCAAAAATTCCACTTTTGTTCAACTTCTGTAAACAATCAGCTATTTAAAGAAAATGTTGGTAATATCTATGTGTGCGTTATGGGTGAACTTTAGAAAAGTTCATTTTCAGCAATTCGTTGTTGCATATAACAACTCTTTCAGGATATTGAAAAATTATTTGCCCACGAGATGTGGCGCTAGCCACATGTTTGTTACAGTTAATGTCAGCTCGGGTAGATGTGTAATCAGAAAGGCTATTTTTAGCTTAATGAATAAGATTGACATGTCTTTGAATCCCATTATTTATAACATTAAAACTAGCGACGTGTATTGTACTTCGGAACAGCGGCACCAGTTGATCCAGGATTTATATAATGTTTAAATATTGTTCTTATCGATGTATTTTTATATTTATTTACATACTTTTATTGATGTATTTGTATATATGGACATGGTGATTGTCTGAAATAAATACGTTAGTATTATTTGATGTGGTACTTTGTCGAAAGCTTTCTGAAAATCTAAGTAGATTATATCTACTGGTGATCCATCGACTACCCACTTAGTGATATCTTCCAAAAAAACATAACATATTTGTTAAGCATGACCTCGCTTTTAGAAACCCATGTTGAGATGAGTTTAACAAGAAAATCCACCATGTGATCTTTAGTTGGTCTTTCTAATAATTTACAAATCACTCATATTAAACTCAGTGGTCTGTAGTTCACCGACTTGTTTCTGGAACCTTTTTTAAATAACGGTATGATGTTTGCTTCTTTCCCATTCAAAAGGAACCACCCCTCTTCTAATGACAAGTTGAAAACTGTTGCAAGTGGTATTCTAATTTGTTCTACTGTTTCCAATAGTATTTTGGACGGAATCGCATCTACTCTAGGTGGTTTATTTTCCTTCATAGCCCTTATTTTCTTAGCTACAATTTCCGGGGTTACAATTAACTGTCCTAAATAGACTGATTTCGCCCCCTTGAACTTAGCCTCTGGTACTGGCAGTAAACTAATATCTTCCCTGTAAACACCGAACTAGAATACTCATCGAGATCTTTTTTGTTCATAGCTTCTCTTCGAATTTCAGTGATAGCTTGGTTTAGTGCTTCTTTATAAATGTTGTAGTCTTCGTTATTTCCATTACGTCTATATGACTTCCACATCCATTGTTTGTGCTTAACTTTTCTAATGGCTTCTTTCGATATGTATTTCTTTCTGGACCGTTTCCCTTGTTTTTAAGGGGAAAAATGTGTCGACGATGCACTCAATTTCACTCTTTAAGATATCCCAGCATTATGTTGCTGTCTTATTCTTCAGTGCGTTGTTCCAGTCTATCTTTGCTAAATATTTCCTCATTTCCTTATAACTTCCTTTGTGGAAATTTCTCCTGAACTACTTTTTATTATTTCTTTCTGATTTTACTTTGATGGTAAAATCTATCTGGTTGTGATAATCACTTCCCAGTGGTTCACATAATTTGACATTGTCAACCAATTCATTATGGGAGGACAAAACTAAGTCTAACAAATTCTAACCCCTGGTTGGCTCTAGCAAATTTTGAAAAAGGAAACTGTCTTGTACTAAAACAAAAAAACTTGTGGTCCTCACTCCCCGTACTCTGAAGAGATTTCCACTGTATATGACCATGGATAAAATCTCCAATAATAATACAGTCCCGTTTGTTAACTTCCCTTAAAGCGTTTTGTACTTTCTCATTCTCTTTTATGCTTATATATGGACTTCGATAAACTAAACCCACCGTTAACGTTGAGTTTCCTGTAACTAGGTTACATCAAACAACTTCTTCGCAATCTGCTTCCCTTTCTAATTTTATTTGATAAGCCTGTATAGATTCCTTAACATATAAAATAACTCCACCTCCCCTTCTTCCTATTCTATCTTTCCTGAACATTACATAGCATGTTAGTCCCAATTCGGCATCTAATATCTCAGTGGTTGCCCATGATTCGGTTATACCTATTATGAAAGGATCGATATTTTCTACCATAATGTTTAGTTCACTTTGATTGATTAACTGACAATTTTATTTCCCCTCGGTGACATGCTTAGTTTTCACTATTTTCGATGGCCGAGACTTGTTTTGTTTACTATGCTTCTTGCATTTAAACAAACGCATTTACATCCTGATTCAGAGCAGTTTTCCATGCTGTTCTTTGCTGATTTATTTCTTCTGTCTTTATCTATGCCTCCAGTTTCAGGCTTATCTGTGAATCCCCCTGCGAATATAGTTTAAATAAATGCAACCTGTCCCACTGTCAACAGATTGCAGCAAATTATCTGAGAAAACTGCTGCCCCCTTTCCACTTAGATATTGAAAATTTGATTTCCACTCGGTGACATACTTGGTTTTCACTATTTTCGATGACCGATACTTCTTTTGTATACTATGCTTCTTGCATTTAAACAAACGGATTTACATCCTGATTCAGAGCAGTTTTCCATGCTGTTCTTTGCTGATTTATTTCTTCTGTCTTGATCTATGCCTCCAGTTTCAGGCTTATCTGTGAATCCCCCCTGCGAATATAGTTTAAATAAATGCAGCCTGTCCTACTGTCAACAGATTGCAGCAAATTATCAGAAAACTGCTGCTCCCTTTCCACTTAGATGGAGGCCAACTCTCATGTACATATCTTCCCTCCTTACAACGTATCCCCATAAATCTACGAATTTTACCCCCTCTTCTCTACACATCTGCTCAACTAGTTCGTTGATCGCCATCCTCTTGCAGTTTCTATATGTTGGCCCCCTTCCTCCCATTACTGGCAAATTCGTCCGAGAATAGTCTGTTTGACTCTTGTTTTTCTTTAACTTCCTCACTAACTGTCTGTACTTATGTACTATCTCAGTTGTTCCCTCCCTGTCTGCACTATTTGTCCCTACGTGTACTAGTATAGACCCTCCCTTGCCATGCCCCAATACCTTTTCTACCCTGTCAGTCACATGTTCTATCCTAGTCCCCGGTAGACAAACAACGACGTCCTTCCCCTCGTTTAGTGTCTTAGGGTCGCCCATGAACACCCTCTCTTTTCTCAATGCCCCCCCCCCCCATCACTGCCTCAGAGTAGCTCCTTCTCCGGTTTGCATCTGTCTGGTTGTAGTCTTGGTCCCCTGTCTTCTGCTCTCCTGTCACTATCCCGTCCGTTCCATTCTTTCCTGACGCTGTTTCTCTTGTCACCTTTCCTCCTATCGTCGTCCCTCCCGACTTCTCCTCTGTCTCATTTACTCTCACTTCCTTTCTGTCCGTCATCTTTCTTCCCATTGCATATCCTTCTCTCCTCTCCCGTCTCTTTTTCGCTCCTACATCTTTCTCTATGGTCACTTTCTCCCTTGCCACCTTCACGCCTGTCACATTTCCTGCCGACAATCCTCCAATTTCTTCCCCTCCGACCACCTTCCCTTCTCTCAGTCTCCTTTCCTCAGTCTTCTTGCCACTACTCTGCTCCTTTAGTATCACAGTAGTCCCAATTCTCTCCCTGTCGTCTCTCTCCATTCCACCTCCATTCTCCAACCTAGCTACCTCCTTCTCCAGACATTCCACCCTCCCACACCCCATGCACTGAAAGGTAAATCCCTCTTCCTTGGTCTCTGCCCATGACTTCCCACAGCCGCGTAGGGCAAAATCCTGTGGCAGTCGTCGCACACGAAGTGTCGGTTTGCTTTGACTTGCCGCTTGCAAGGCGCCATATGAGAATTTATTTAATAATAATTAATAATATATTTAGCTATTTAAATTTAATTGTTTTGCCTTATTTATTGAGGTATAGCTC
Source organism: Escarpia spicata (assembly GCA_963995525.1). NCBI lineage: Eukaryota > Metazoa > Annelida > Polychaeta > Sabellida > Siboglinidae > Escarpia > Escarpia spicata. The sequence goes on along the minus strand of OZ023215.1, from coordinate 48,411,188 downwards.
AATATATGTTTACTGCTACCTTATGAATTATATTAAGGCAAGAATAATACTTATCAATCAGTAATTCCACTTGTTTATCAACTTTTCTGCAACACCAATTTCTACGATCTATCTCCGCCAAAGACAAAGGAAACAACTTGTTCTTGTAACTCCGTTTCCCCGTCCGCTACCACCGCTAGGTCGTCTGCATACAGTAGTTTCTGAAGAATATCTTTCGTACAGGTCTTTCTACTTATCAGTTCCATCACTGCGATAAACAGTAGTGGGCGCTGGGCACTCCCATGTTTCAAGCCAACGTTCACTTTGAATTCTTCTGAGATTCCAGTAAACGTTGTTTAAAAGGATTCTTTGTAAGCTAATATACATTCGAGGTGTACCGTATCAAAACGTATTAATTTCCCATAAGTACTTTCTCTGCTACTTATGTCTTGCATGTTTATGCATAATTTGGGTGTTATCTGCCCAAAAAGCCAATAAACAATTGTGTTTACGCGAATAATTTTGAGCTTGTTGCCACGTGGATGATTAATTCTGCAGACCGAGTATAATTAATATTCATGGTCGCGCAGTGACTCACACAAAGACCAGTGACGTCACACACACAGCCATGAATATATAATTTGTAATCTAATAATATATCAGATCAAGTTGCGCTGCTTCATGTGAATATTATTAATATTATTTTATAATAATGGTACTCGCTAAAAACAAATTAAACATTTATTTTTTACATGTTACTTTACCGTTACTGTACACTTTTCACGAGAATGGCCCATATGCATAATTATGTACAACATGAATTATTAGAGCAATAATAAAGGAAAATACACAGTGCACTCTGGACAAGGTCGAACTTCCAGGGACCCATGACAATACTGATAAGTGGAATTTCTGATAACTAGAAAGTTAACAGAAGATCCCCTTATTTGGACCTTTGCCTTGGACCGAGGAACATATTGATTAAACTTAGCGAAAATTCACTTATGTGAGTTCGAGTTATGTGGAGTGCACCGTATATGACCAATGCATACAGGTAATTATGTAGAAGAAAATTAAAAGTTGGCCAAAGTAATGGATTGGGATTTTAGTCTGACTGAATCAATATAACAAGGTTCTCTTGTATTTCTTTTCCATTTAGCCAGCTGTACACTTGGTGATAAGTCCCATAATCCAATATCTAAACTGAATTAATCTGCAAAGTGTTGAGTTAGTTAACTCATATTTAGGCTCAGTTTCTTAAATTCAACTTTGTTTATTTGCAGGAACATTGAAAATAGCTGAGCTGATGGAAAGAGGAAACTGAAGAGCTCTACTTAACACTGCCATTAATTGGACAATGGGTCACCTGACATAAGATGATGTCTGACTTAGTTCTGCCCCATTCGGTTCTGTCGGACATCTACTGGGAAGTTGTACCTCACTTCGAGTTTCAAATGGATATGTGCATCTGATAGCTTTGTGTATCAAAATGCATAGCAGTGGTATTAATAGGACAATATGTTAACTGACACAGTAATGAAGAAGATGTCTGACTTTGTTCTGCCACATTAGTTTCATTGTGGCTTCTGCTGGTGTCGTGTACTGGCCGTGGGCTGTGCGTACAGCGACATTATAGAATGAAGATTCTCGTAGAGAAAGTATCAACACGTTTATTGTGACACATTGAGATGTAAAAGGAAAAGAGGAAACGAGGCATGGTAAGCGGTTCTGCGATCAAGGATTTAACATTCCTCCCCCTTTAAGAAAAAACATAATTAGTATAATTATAAAAAATTTAAACTTTTAACGCAAACAAGAGTCCCTTATACGTATCAATGTCATATCTAAGATAGATAGTATGCCATTGTTTATAGTACTATTCTAGTGCTCTCGCGACTAGCTACAGCTACCGAAACCTAGTCTATTCTGGCTATCTTGATCTATGCATTGTCCGTTATGACAGTAATATAGACTTTACAAGTTCAATCTGTCCGGTGGCTTCACCACTCTGTGTGATCTTCTCAGCGGTACTACCACGTCTGGTACTACACAGGACTGCGACCGTTCAACTGTTGGTCTTGAGATCACCTCTCCTGTGGCGGTACCCGTAGTCACGTCCGGGTTGCCAGATGATAGTGGTGGTGTCGCTGTTGTTCGCTCGAACCGAGGTAGTACTTCACGCTCTGCAAGCCTCGGTGGAAGTTGAGGCTCTTCAACCCTCAGTGGTACCAGACGCTCTTCCGTCGCCTCGATCGGCCTTCTCTCGCGCAAATGATCCTGGTGACGCTTCCACACTCTGTCATCCTGCAGACGTACCGCGAAGGTCAGCGGACCCAGCCGGTTCTCTATCACCGTAGCGACCCGTTTCGGTTGTCCCTGAAAGTTCAACGCCCAGACAGAGTCTCCTGTCATGAAACTTCGCTCCACTGCTCTCTGGCGTTCTTTGTCTTCTTCCTGTTTGCGCAAGACTCGGTTCTGAATGGATGGTCGTAGAAGATCTAGTCGTGTGCTCGGTGGTGTCTTCAACACAAACTCTGTTGGAGCTCTGCCGGTTGTAGCTTGTGGAGTTACCCTGTAGCGTGCTAGGAAGGTGTAGAGACGATCTTCTAGGTTGCCATTTGTCTTCTTCAACCCTGCTTTTACAGTCTGAACGGCGCGTTCAGCCAAGCCATTACTGGATGAGTGATAAGGTGAAGACTTGATGTGTTTGATTCCGTTAGCTCGACAAAACTGTTCAAACTCCTCACTCGTGAAACAGCTTCCGTTATCTGATACCACTGTGCTTGGTAGACCCAAAATCGCAAACGTCTGTCTTAGCTTCGTGAGAGTTGCACTGGTTGTCGCAGCTGATACAACGTGTGCATCGGTGTACTTGCTGTGAGCATCGACTATGATGAGTATCATACATCCCTCGAACGGTCCCGCATAATCAATGTGTATCCGATGCCACGTTCGTCCCGGCCATTCCCATGGATGCAGTGGTGCCACTGGTGGTTGTTTGCTGTGTATTTGGCATGTCGTGCAGTCCTTAACACACATCTCGATTTCAGCGTCCAAACCTGGCCACCAGAGGTAGCTTCGGGCTAACGCCTTCACCTTCACTATGCCCGGATGCGTCTCGTGTAGTTCTTTCAACAACGTGTCACGACCCTTTGGTAGTACGATGACTCTTGCTCCCCACATCAGCACCCCGTGTTGGACACTCAGTTCGTCTTTCCTTCGAGTGTAACTTTCCCACTCGCGTGGTACATCGCTAGGCCATCCTCCTTCCACGAACCGTAGAACTTGTGACAGCATCGGATCGGTTGCTGTCCATTTAGCGATGTGTTCTGCCGTGATGGGTGTATCGTTCATGGTTGTAAGTGCTAGGATCACTTCCTCCGGGACTGGTACTCGTTCAGGAGTGTCTGGTAGCGGCAAGCGACTCAACCCTTCTGCATGACAGATACTCGTACCCGGTCTGTACTCCAGATGGTACTGATAGTTACTTAGTGCTAGTGCCCATCTCTGAATGCGTGCACTAGCCATTGCGGAGATGGCACGATCTTCCTTCAACAGCGGCTAGTGGTCGGTCTGCAACGTAAAGTCCCTCCCGTAAAGATACTTATGGAACTTGGATATCCCGAAGACCAACGACAACGCTTCCTTTTCCAGCTGTGCGTACTTCTTTTCCGCTGTGGAGAGAGAGCGTGATGCGTATGCGATAGGCTTGTCGCTGCCATCGGGCAATCTGTGTGACAGTACGCTTCCAATCCCGTAAGGAGATGCGTCACCGCTCAAGATGATCGGGAGTTCAGGGTTGTAGTGTACAAGCACATCTGAAGAAACAAGCAGTGCCTTGGACTCATCGAAAGCCTTTTGTTGCGTCGGACCCCACTTCCACTTTGTGTGTTGGCGTGTCATTTCATGCAGCGGAGCAAGCAGCGTACTGAGATTGCGCAAGAAGTTGTGATAGTAGTGAATGAGTCCTAGATAACTCCTCAACTCCTGTACATTCTGCGTGGCAGGCGCGTTCTGTACTGCTCGCACTTTGTCTTCCGTAGGATGAATACCTTCAGCATCAATCGCATGACCTAGATAGGTGCACGATTTCTGACGAAACGCACATTTCTCCTTCTTCAGGCGTAACCCTGCTTCTTGTAGTCGCGTTAGCACAGTAGCCAGATTACGATCGTGCTCTTCTGGCGTTCTTCCTATGACCAGGATGTCGTCGAGGTAGACTACAGTCATGGGTATGTTCTGTAGTAACTGCTCCATGATTCTCTGGAAGATACCTGGAGAAGAACTCACACCGAAAGGCATACGTTCGAATGCGAATAGCCCTTTCGTGTTGATTGTAGTCAACGGACGTGATTCTTCATCCAGTACGACCTGTTGATACGCATGGCTCATGTCTAGCGTGGTGTACAGTGTACCACCTGCTCATTTTGTAAACAGATCAGATACGTTCGGGATCGAGTACTTGTCTACCTTGACGGCTCTGTTGATGGTTACCTTATAGTCGCCACAGATTCTGACCTCGCCGGTAGACTTCAAGACCGGTACAATGGGCGCGGCCCACTCAGAATACTCCACAGGACGGATGATTCCGGCCTTCTGCATACGATCTAGCTCGTCCTCTACTTTGGCTCGTAAAGCAAGAGGTACAGGTCGAGGTTTACAATACCTCGGTTTAACCGTGTCATCAACGTAGAACTTCGCAGTCAGCCCCTTTAGAGTGCCTAGTCCCTCAATGAACATTGATTCGTAAGGCTTTAGGAAGTCCTCTCTGTCTACCTGGTTCACGGTAGCCCAGTTCATTTTCAACACTGTTAGCCAGTCCCTTCCCAGCAAATTAGGTCCCGACCCAGGCACTACGATTGCCTGCAGCCTGTGCTGTTGATTGTTGTGACAAACGTTCACCTGTGCTCGCCCTAAAGGCTCAATTGTGGTACCTGCATACGTTCGCAACCTCGGAACGTTACGCGTGTCGAGAGTGAGCACAGATGTCTTGCAGATTTTAGCCCATTCATCCCCCCATATAAGCGAAACTGCTGCTCCGGTATCTATCTCCATAGCCACTTCACCTCCCTCTACCTGGACATTGCAAATGTACGGTGGTATGGTGTGGGTGGCACTTGTGTGATACAGGCCAAGTGTGTATGTGTCTTCACATAACTTGTCATTGCGTTGCGAGTGCGTGTCATTTTCTACTAAGTGTGTCTGTTGAGTGTTTGCATTGCACACATTAGCAAAGTGATTTAGCTTTTGACACTTGTAGCATCTCCTGCCCCAAGCTTTTGCACATTCGCCGATCGTCGTGTGGCGGTCCACCACAGCCTGAGCATGCCGGTGCTGCCCCCTTGTGACGTCTGTACCGCTGCTGACTGCTCACGACTGGTCGATCGTCTCGATGTGGCGTTCCTTGGCGATCAGGCGGAAAACGCTTTCTTGATGGATTGCGATCTCTGTGTGTCGCCACCTGGCGACCAAAGCTGAAACCTCCACGTGAAGAGTTGCGCCGCCCCTCGTCATTCGATATGGCGTGGACAGGCCTCGGCACGGACGAAAAAGAGTTTCTCATGATCTTCGACTGCTGTTGCGTAACTTCCAGTGTGCGCCCGAACGTCAGTAACTTCTCTAGCGTGATTATAGGTTCACCTAACCCCTTGTCACGCACTTTTGACATGGCACATTTTTGGATGATTTGCGACTTCACTTCTCTGTCTTTCTCATGGAACTTACAATTTTTGGTTAGTTGCTGCAATCGTGCATTGAATTGGTCCAGCGTCTCTGACGACGTCTGTTCAGCGACAGTTTCCATTTTCACACAGAAATTAGACGTAGTCTAGTTCAAAGTAACTCGTAGAGTTGTCAGTTTATCTCGTCGCCAATTAATGTCGTGTACTGGCCGTGGGCTGTGCGTACAGCGACATTATAGAATGAAGATTCTCGTAGAGAAAGTATCAACACGTTTATTGTGACACATTGAGATGTAAAAGGAAAAGAAGAAACGAGGCATGGTAAACGGTTCCGCGATCAAGGATCTAACAGCTGGGAATATGTAAACCGATCAATCTGTGCATTCAAATGCACATCATCCCGTCATTATGTTGCAAAGTAGGTGTACATAATAAATATAATAAAACATAATATGCTTTCTTATGCTCAAAATTTGTTGAAACAAGTCTGTGTTAAGTGAACTATACTGGGAGTAGTGTATAAAAAGCTGTCGACAAGGTTGCTTTTACAATAATTTTGAAAATTCATTAAACAAATTAATATTCCACAACATTCAAAATGTTTTAGGGATCTTCTCGGGCCAAATACACCAATGATGACTGAAAACAGTGTTTTAAAATATGCATTACTTTTAAATTTGTGTAATTTTGTAACTTTATTTCCATCATACAATGACCATTTTATTTGTTATCGAAACAGGAGTTTGACATAAACAAATTCAATATAGGCGTGTGGAGGCCTCCGGGTGGTGATTATCCGATAACCCAATCATATTAGTTCTTTCTTCTCATACTACAATACGAACTTCACAGTACTACACAACTTGCTTCCGTGCATTTAGAACCCATATCCGCATCTATATTAAACGGGCTAGTTGGCTGGGTGGTGCGATAGATGCGAACAACCCCTCCTGCAAGGAAAAAGTTTCAGCTTGATGGAGATGTGGAGTGTGGTTTGATTTTTTTCGGAGCTTCAAGGCAATGCAGTTGCGGGTTTCACGGGGTGCAGTCTGAAATGCACTCCGCCAAAATCAATATTTGCTGATGCAGAATTGGGATACAACTGAAACACAACTAGATGATAAAAAGGTGGCCATGACCAAAACAATGTTTTATGAAGGTCCGTGGAGAGCTGTCCAGTCTGTCCTGCCATATACCCGGCACTGGATTAACTTCAACTGACTGAACCACTGCGTAACGTGCAGGTTCAGAATATAAAGTCATATATTTTCATCATATAGGGTCATCCATTATAGTACGTCACATCTGAGCTCAGATTCCTGAGGATATAGGTGCTACAGACGTTTACTATTATTATTATTTAGGGGTGAGGGTCTCCGGGTTAGCGTGACGATACAAAATTGGACAAGGGTTACGTAACGATTAAAAACGAAAGCGTGTTTAGCTCGTTTAGCTGTCAAGATCAGACTGTTAACAATACTTGCTATGTTAGTTGCAATAAGAAGTGTGTTTTTGATGTTATGAGTCGAATATGAGCGTATAAGTAAAAAAAACGCCCGATGGCTTCAATATCATAATAGTCATGACGTGCTGCCTTATACTGCGCTGGTACAGCCTAAACAAGGCGTTCATGGCGCTTACTATATGATCAGTAGGTATACAGGTTTCTGCAGTAGCTAACGAAGAGCCCGTCAGAGGTTTTCCATTTACCTGGATAATTATTTTATTTCTTATGTTAGAATGAACATGTTTTGTCGTATCTCTTCTGAAATAAGACGATATTGCCCACATTTCGAAACCGCGATAGACCAAGGTAGAGTCGAACTCCGATCTACAGCCCGGTCCAACTACCCGCAAGCTACCGTCGCAGACCTTCCCCTAAACATTCATTACATCTATAAAACATGGGCAGTGTGTGTTACTGTTTATTATTAGTTCTACATACCTTTATTCTACTTGTGAATTATGAATCAATACAGATATAAGCAACAAGTGTAAACTTGATCTATGCATAACAGGGGCGAGCTATACAGGCAAGCGTTACGAAGCATTAGAAGATGTGGGGGAGGCTCAACAATTTCACATTTAGCAAGTCGTACTTTGTGGATGGCCATTATGATACAGTATGCGTGTTATTAAAAGTAGTCGCAGGTATCTGCGTAGGGCTTGGTTCCTTCGAAATCGATTCATACGGTAACTGCCATAATAAAAAAACAGAATCGTAGATTTTTAATATGACGTTATCTGCTTGATGGGTAAGTTGACCGTCGATTCGGCGCCCCCCAGACTCGGCGCCGGGTGCGAGTGCACCCCTAGCCCTAGGTCACTACACCGTTGCCTAGAGAATTTGTAATTTTTATTATCACAACACAATTTCACATATGAACAGTCAACATAATGGGAAGCCATGGAATTGGTGAAAGAAATTAAAATGGAGAAAGACTAATTGACTTCTATGGATTAAACAACCCTGTGGTAACAGGTACCATATTTCCACATCGACTCATCCATAAGCAGACATGGGCATCTCCAGGAGGGCGAACCAAATTGATGCAAAGATGATATTACTGCAGAATTTTTGAAACTAGACATGGCGACAACAGAGACTTGGCTTCTAAGCTTCTTCAAAACAATTTGAGAACAAGGACCGATTATTAAAATACCAAAGAAAGGTAACCTTACAGAGTGCGGAATTTGGACAGAATAAGAGATTGAGTTGACAACAAGTTGAGAGATGAACAAGCAGGTTTCAGACGAGGACGAAGCATAGTTAATCAGATATTCATCCTTCGACACATAATAGAACAGGTAGTGGAATGGCAAGCAAAGCTATATGTACCTTTTGTAGACTTCGAAAAGGCATTTGACTGCGTGCACCAAGAGAGCCTTTGGGAAATCATGGCGAGCTACGGAATCCCACACAAGGTAATCAGAATGGTCCAGATTTTGTACGAGGACAGTCTGAGTGGCTCAAGGTAAAAATTGGAGTTAAGCAAGGAGACGTAATGTCCGGATTTCTTTTCTTGATGGTAATCGACTGGATAATGAGGAAAACAACTGAAGAAAACAACACAGGGATAAGATGGAGATTCGTGTCAAAACTTCAATATTTGGACTTCGCAGATGACATTGTGCTTATGTCATCAAGTTAAAGACACGCAAGCAAAGGCAACAAAGATGAATGCATTTGCATCAAAAACCGGACTAAAAATCAATAAAAAGAAAACTGAAGTACTGAAGATGAACAGCAAATGACAAAATACAGATTGATGACCAACAACTGAATAAAGTAGAGAAATATACATACCTGAGCGCAAACGTCAGCAGGCTAGGAGGAGGAGGGGGTGACGATATTATCAACAGAATACGAAAAGCAAGAACATTATTCATGAAACTCAAGCAGATATGGAGCTCAAATGTGTACACTAAACTACACTTAGATTATACAATACTCTGGTCAAATCAGTGTTACAGTATGGATGTGAAACATGGAAAGTAAACAAAAGTGACAACAAAAAACTGGAAATTTTCCCATTCAACTGTCTCAGAAGAATTCTATAAATTAGAAAGCCAGTAAAATTTCGAACAAAGACATTGAGAACATAACAGCAGAAGAGAAGATTAGGACATAAATACAGAGAACAAGATGGAATTGGATCGGGCATGTACTTAGAAAGAAGGACCACAACCACTGCCTGACAGCACTGACATGGACGCCGGAAGGAACAAGAAACGTTGGTCTGCCAAAAACAACATGGAGAACCACAGTGGAAAAAGAACGAAAACAACTGAGCTGGACAACTTGGAGTAAAGCCAGACACATAGCCGTTGACAGGGCGAGATGGCGGAGTCGCACAGCAAACTTATGGGCCACAAGGCCGAAGAGGATAGGTAAGGTAAGGTACGATGCACCAACATCACTCAGAAAAAACCCACAAACAACTTCTACAACGACGTGGATGAGGCCTTAGAAAAGCAAACCCACATCACGATAGAGATGGGAGACTTTAATGCGTAAATAGGGAATCGAACAAACATTTCGGAAACGACAACAGGCAAATTTGGCCTAGGTCTGAGAAACAAGAGAGGCGACATCTTGGTCGAATGGGCAACATAAAGAAAATACAAAATCATGAATACCATGTTTCATAAGAAAGCAGGGAGGAGATGGACGTGGAAAAGCCCAAATGGAGAAACGAAGACAAAATTGACTACATCCTGCCAAACAGGCCAGACATGGTCACTGACGTAACTGTCATCAACAAGTCAACTTCGGAAGTGACCAAAAAATGGAAACGAGCAACATCAAACTGGACGTCAAGGCTGAAAGGAAGAAGTTGATAAACAAGAGACCACCACCAAGTGTAGATAACACACAAATAGGAACAAACAAGATCGAATTCCAAATCGAACTGAGAAATCGATTCGTGACACTACAAGAAGTAGACGATATCGACACCATTAGCGAAAACATCACTGAGATGACCCAACTAAGTGCGAAAAGTGTAGCTAAAGCAATCAACAGGCACATAAAGATGAGAATATCGTCACCGACACGAGCACTGATGAAGAAACGACGAGAAATTGTGGATAACAGCGACCGTAAAAAACAGAATGCATGACCATCAAAAAGAGAGCGAAGGAGGGCATCAGAAAGTACAAACAAGGGATCACACGAGAAACGATTATTGCACCAAAGAGCGGGAAGAAAGCCAGAAGAACACAGGCACAAGGCCGAGACAGACTGATTACACTTCTAAATAAACATGGTAGAGAAATACAAGACCAAAATTTGACCATGGAACGAATAGGGGAATTCTACACCGAGCTATACTATAGTGAACAGAGTACCATGATTCACACCGACCCGGAAGAGGTACTAAAGATGACACCATGGGAGGTGGAAGAAGCGCTAAGAGATATGAAGAATGGGAAGAAATTAGGCAACGAGCATGTAAACATTCATACATTAAAAGCAGGAGAAGATACCATCTCGAAGACACTGGCTAAGCTGTATACTAAAGGCTTATCAGAAAGACGAATATACACCGCATGGAAGAACTCATCGATGGTGATAATCTTCAAGAAGAGAAAGAAAAAACATTTATAAAACTACAGACCGATATGTCTGTTATCAAGCATCTACAAATTACTCACAAAGATACTAACGAATAGACTAGAAAAGACACTGGACGAAAACCAACCACAAGAGCAAGCAGGATTCAGATGCAGGTACTCAACGACAGACCACATACACGCCGCAAACCAACTGAAAGAGAAGTGCCGAAAATATAATATCTCGCTCTGCATCGCTTTCGTCGACTACGAGAAGGCTTTCGACTCAGTGCAAACTCAAGCAATACTGACCTCCCTTCAAGAACAGGGGATAGAAGACGTGTACATAGAACTCCTAAAAAACATCTACACAAACAGCTCTGTGACAGTCAACCTACCCAACAAGATCAACCTCAAGAGAGGAGTACGAAAGGGTGACAACATATCACCCAAGCAATTTACGGCAACAGTCGAAAGCATATTTTAAAGGCTGACCTGGGAAACTAGAGGCTTAAGGATAGACGAAGAATATATCGGTCATCTTCGCTTCGCCAACGACATACGCATATGCGCTACTACACCGCAAGAACTACAAAAGATGGTGCAGGAGCTAGCTGATGAAAGTGAAAAACAAGGTCTGAAGATGAATATTTCGAAAACAAAAGTGATGCTAGAAAATGACACACCAATATATATATATATTATTTTGGTCAGTTATCATGAAACGTCGACACAATTTGCTTTTGGAGGGGAAATTTTGAATTCAATATATCATGTTTTCCTTTTATTCACTAATAAAAAACATGTTAGGCTAATCGTGAAATAAATGTGGGTAACTTAATTACGAAAACTAACTCTTTGGGATCACTTTGAACTTGCGAGTCCGTGTTGCTAGATACCGAGCGTATACATGCACTTCATATATTTAACATACATATTATGGTATTTCAAATTTCTGCTATGTATTTTTATTTAATTTTGTTGAGCATTAACAGGTTTATGGTTCAGACTCCATACCAATGGCAACGTTTGTAACGTTTCTGTTGTTTTCGTGCAATTTTAAACTTAGGGTACCTTTTCTGTCACCCGTTTAGAAGAGACAACAGGTAATCTAACTATTTGTCATTCCAACAATATCACAGAAAGTTCAAGTATAAAATAAACAATTTCTTTTTCAACGGAGCAAAGTTTGTGCGGATACTATAGTGTGTAGTCTTTCTGGGGATGTTTAACACATATTCGCTCGGTATCGCAGAGTGGAATTTTTCTTTAATATTTCTCAAATAGACAGTACTGGTCTCAAGTGGCATTTGATTAATGTTCCTTGGCCTCTCTGAGTGTTCCTCGGTGACAACTATATGCACATGCTTCCAATTGTCACCCATTGGGTGAAAATGCAGCTTAACTCGAAGGAAGAAAGTAGTGTTTATAGCAAGAGGTATGTCTTAAACAACTAAGTATCGTGTCGATTATTTTTGTAATATTTAGTAGGATGAAACAGTCTTCTTTTTGCTAATGGACTCCGTCATGAACTGTTGGGCATCTAGTGATAGAAGAACATTAATTAGGACACAGAGTTTCATGTGACATTAGACAGATCTGTTATATTCTTTAATGACTCAGTAACAGGCGGAGATCACGTGATGTTCTATTGTTAACCAAATAAATTAATTAGGTGTAGTCATCGTGTTACATGCTGCTAATCAGGAGAACAAACAACACCATGTTACACACACGCACGCACGCACGCACGCACGCACGCACGCACACACACACACACACACACACACACACATTATAAGGAATCATACAGGATGCCCTGTACCTAGACGACATGGGCTACTCTGTGTTAACTGTTCGCCTTTTACGTGGTGGGAGTGGAGATCTCTCTTTTGGAGCTACACCACGCTTCCTCTTGGAGGACCTGAGCTGCGATTTTCCGTCCTCTTGTGGTGTTCCAGCATTTTTTTTCTTCGCTGCTATAACAATACAAAGAATGGTAATGATATGTAGGCCCCTACACATTGTAATTAAATTATATTACATAACTTTAAAAAACGCGTGATCTATGTCGTAGATAAATACAGCAAATATGTTGACACTAACAACTTACCTTTCTTTTTTGCCGGGTACTTCTTATTATTTTTTGCTTTGCGCTGAAGGTATGCTATTTTCCTTTCTTCAGTCATACTTCACGTTGGCCGACTTCTGTACTCCTGAAAACAAGTTAAAATAGATGCCTACTGACAAAATTATCAATTAAATAATTAAAGGAAATAAAAATACAGCATTAGCTACCTTTTTCCATGTGTACAGAAAGTTTAACATTGTATGTAACATTTGACAACATTAAACAAATACACAAATATACATTTGTATCATAAATTCGATTTTAAACCCGTCTGTTTAGCGATTCCCGTGGAAAATTAAAATTTAATGAGCTGAGCTGGTATCGTGACGTCACTTATGACCCACACTCGCATCAGGCCGACCCTTTCCATGCATTCAGAGCATGTTTACAAGTGTAGCTTTTGGTCGAAGCGAGCGTCAAAATTAGTTATTGTGCAATTTTCCAATGTAATACAAACACTAGTCATCATAGAGGAACAAGCAGTTATCTTACGGTTCCACATAAATCCAATTTTATTCAAAACAATGAATGCGAATGGGCCTACAAGTCCACTAGGTTTCGCCGAGCTTGGGCTCGTTTTCAGAATAATTATATCGAATGCAACCAACGGGAGATAATCTACACCAATAAACATACATAACAAACATATATTATATCCAGCTACAATAAGTAACGTGTATAATGTCATAATATCACTAGAATATCGATATAAGAAGGAGGAGTTGTACAATTTATCATAACAACTTAAATTAGTCAGTGAATTTCCGTTGGTGCTGCTTTATTTATCCAAACAAATATAATGTAATGGATATATAATTTATTAATTATATATATATATATTGTGCGGTAATATATTGTAATTATATATGTAAAAACAAATTGTTTGAATAAATACAATTTAGAAACATCGTTATATATAATTACCATATTTTCATTTTTGTGGCGAATAAATAATTACTACAAAATATTTACAAACAGTGCATCATAGTATACAAATTGTTTTGGTTTATATTACTTCGTGAAAACATAAACAACAAAAGTGTAAAGAAAATCAATGGTTTGGTGTCAGGATTGAACCGGCGTCGCCCGATTGTAAAATAAATGACAAGAAACCAACGCGCCTATCAATTGAGCTAGCAGCACCAACCGAATTTCACTGACTGATTTAAGTTGTTATGTACTCTTTCTAACATATCTATGTCCTTCTTGTGGTATGGCCTCCACGCTTGTATACAATATTCTAAATGAGGCCTGACTATTGTTTTGTACAGCGGTATTATTAGTTCTTTTTCTTTATATGCTATATTTCGCCTAATCAATCCAAGGATTTGGTCCCAGTACTGATCCCTGTGGAACCCCACTCCAAACTTATTTCCAGTTTGAAGCCTCCCCATCAACAACTACTCGTTGTTGTAGAGTTACCCCAAATTGGACTTGTATCATATGGGACGATTTGGTAGAACGCTGAATAAGGTCCCATTATGCTTTGCGTGTTGACCACGCCATGTTGTTAAAATAAAATGTGTTTCACACAACGCCGTCTCTGCGTCTCTGTACTAACCCAGACAACAACACATGGTGGCAGCGGTACGCGAACATGGCCAACGAAGAGGAACGCCAATCGATGCAACTTCCCCTTCCAGGGAATTTCGAAGGAGCAACAGGTCCCGCTCAAACTGAATTATGGACAAAATGGTCAACAAGATTCGAACGTTACCGAGTTGCATCAGGCCTACAAACGAAGTCACAGCTCGAACATGTAAGCACTTTGCTAAACGCAATGGGCGAATGTGCAGACGCTATTCTGACCACGATCAAAATCGAAGAAAATAAGGCAACGTACGCTGAGGTAAAGTCTGTCATTGACCAGTATTTCAATGTGAGGAGAAACACCATTGTTGAAAGGGCACGTTTCAACACCCGACGACAAACGGCATCAGAGCCAGTCGACAGTTTCATACAAGACTTATACCGAATGGCAGAAAATTGCAGTTATGGTGATCTAAAGGACGAGTTGATCCGCGATAGAATAGACGCAGGCGTCGCTGACAACGGGCTGTCAGATCGTCTACAGTCAAAACCAGATTTGACGCTTGGGCAAGCTGTCCAGGTTATCCGTCAGGCGGAGGCACGCAAGCTAGACAGAGAAGTAGTAAGAGGGGAAATTAGCATGCCCTCCAGTGCCCGCGAGATCGATCGCGTCAGGCCAGCTATTAAAGCAGTACCCAGAAAATAGAGCAAAAAGACAAATCGAGGCTACACTCACCCCAATGACACGTCTAGTACCTGCCAATGGCGCGGGCATCAACCAGCACACGACAGGCAGAAATGTCCAGCTAAAAATTACTGCTGTCGGACATGCGGAAAACAAAGGCACATCCAAGCAGTATATCGCGGCAGTGCAGTCAGGAGACACAGTGGCAGAGTCCACGAAGCAAAGAGGGAGGGCATCCCATTTCTGGGGGAGATCAAAGACGAGAGTGACTTTTGGTCTGCACGCGTTAGTGTGAACGATCATAACACATGCTTCAAACTCGACACAGGCACATCAGTTTCGGTCATAAGTGACAGGGAACAGTGGTTGAAACGGGTTCAGCTCCACAGGAATCAGAAGAAACTCCGTGGAGGGGGCATCCATCTGCCGGCCAGGGCTATACTCCACGCGACACTGAAATACCGTGGCAAAGAAGTAACTGAAACAGTATACGTCCTACATAACCAGCAGTGTTCTCTGTTGAGCAAACAAGCTTGTATTAAACTCGGACTTGTGTCGCGGTCCGATGGCGTTGAGGAAGTAACTGATCCAACAGCGAACTTCAAAGCAGAATTTCCGAGTCTATTTACTGGCCTCGGCAAGTTGAAGACTGAATATCATGTGACGCTTCGTGCAGACGCCAAACCAGTGTGTTTGTACGCACCGAGGAAGATCCCGCATCCTCTGCTGCCGAAGGTGAAAGTGGAACTTGAGATGATGCAGCGACAGGGGGTCATCTCTCCAGTCACACAACCCACAGATTGGTGTTCGGGACTTGTGATTGTTCCCAAGCCGTCAGGAACTTCACTACGCATCTGTGTCGATCTCACACAGCTAAATCGAGCGGTCCTACGGGAGATACACCCAATGCACTCTGTGGATGAAAGTTTAGCTAAGCTGGGAACAAGCAAGTTGTTCACAAAACTAGACGCCAACAGCAGATTCTCGCAACTTCCTCTGGATGAGGAGTCCAGGCTTCTCACAACATTCGTCACACCTTTCGGGCGATTCTGTTTTAACAGACTTCCGTTTGGTATCAGCTCAGCAAGTGAGATTTTCCAGCGCTCCATATCGACCATCCTGGAAGGCCAAGAAGGTGTAATCTGCCATATGGACGACATCTTGATACATGGCAAAGACAAACCTGAACATGACAAGCGCGTTAGAGCTGTCATGCTACGCTTACAGCAAGCCGGACTAACGCTGAACAACACATGTGAATTTGCAAAGCGGTCGATCAAGTTCTTGGGACATGTCATCGATGCCTCAGGGATACATGCAGACAGCAGTAAGACGGCAGCCATCGCACAATTCCCAGCTCCTACCAATGTCACGGAACTCCAAAGCTTCATAGGCATGGTGAACCAAATGGAAAAATTCATTCCACGACTGGCTGATATCAACGAACCGTTATGCCAGTTACTGTGCAAAGACAGGGCATGGTTATGGGAAGAGGCACAACAAACTGCCTTCCAGCAAGTGAAAGACATGCTTGTATCACCCGACGTACTTGCACACTATGACCCAAACCGCCCAACAGTGATCGCAGCAGACGCATCTTCTTAGAGGATCGGTGCAGTGTTACTGCAAATTCAAGATGGTGGCAGACGTCGTCCAGTCTGCTATGCTTCCCGATCACTCACAGAAACCGAGAAACGCTATGCAGTCATAGAGAAGGAAGCTCTTGCAGCAACCTGGGCTTGCGAGAAGTTCAGAGAGTATGTGATGGGGCTAAACTTCACGCTCGAGACTGATCACAAACCTCTCGTGCCACTACTGAAAACAAGAGCTAGCCAAGATGCCACCTCGCATCCAACGATTTCGTCTGAGAATAATGCGATACAACCCGGAAGTCGTATACGTCCCGGGAAAGCATCAAACGACACCTAAAGCATTATCTCGCGCTCCCGTCAACTTCCCAGAGCAGACCAACATCATGTTTGTGGAAGAGGTAGAGTATTACGCGAAACACACAGTAACCATACTTCCAGCTACGGAGAAACGTCTACAGGACATTCGAGCTGCACAGAAAGCAGATGCTGAGTGCGAACAAGTCAGAACATTTTGCACACTAGGATGGCCAGCTTACATGCCACATCTGCCGCTGATACGACCGTACTGGGAGAACAGGAGCCATCTCGCAGTAGTCGATGATCTACTGTATGACGAACGCATCGTGATTCCGAGGGCCATGCGTTTGGATATAGTACACTGCATACATCAGGGCCATCTTGGTATCACGAAATGTCGTGCTCGGGCTCGCACATCGGTGTGGTGGCCAGGATTGTCCAACTGCATAGAAGACATGGTTACTAAGTGCTCAACTTGTGCGAAAGATCGTCCGGAAACCAAAGAACCACTCCTGCCAGCGTCGTTCCCATCTCGTCCCTGGGAGAGGCTTGGCATGGACCTTTTCGAGTTTCATGGAATTGCATATCTCATCGCAATTGACTATTACTCGAGATAGATCGAGATCAAGCAGCTTCGCGACCAAACATCAGAAAGTGTCATCACAACGCTGAAGGAACTGTTTGCCGTTCACGGCATACCAGATGTTGTCATGTCAGACAACGGGCCTCAATTCAGTGCTGATGTATTTCGACGGTTTGCAGCAACATATGGGTTCGTTCACACACACAACGAGCTCACCGCGATGTCCGCAAGCCAATGGCGAGGCGGAGAGAGCTGTCCGTACTGTGAAAGAGTTGCTCAGGAAGAACGAAGACCATTACCTGGCTCTTCTCACATATCGGTCAACTCCGTTACAGAAAGGGCTATCCCCAACCGAACTACAGATGGGAAGAAGGTTACGAACACAACTGCCAACACTCCCAAGCACGCTTCAGCCAAGGGTACAGACCGGTGACAGAGAGAAGGTCCGAACCAAAGAGGACACCTACAGATCCAACCAAACACGTACCTACAACAACCGACATAGGACACAGGAACTTCCTGTCCTACAGCCAGGTGACTAAGTATGGGTTAGGGATCAGGACCGACAGGGCAGGATACTGAGACAGACACATCACCCTAGATCGTATCTCGTGAGAACCGAATACGGCACGGTGCGACGTAACAGGAAAGTTCTGGTTCCTACTCCGGACGAACAACATGCGATGATCAGTCCGGTGCGAGGGCCACAACCATCCTGCATCCCAGATGTGAGTGAAAGCAGATCGCGCGCACCTACTACGGAGACAACGCGATCATCGCCACAGCACACCGACACTAGCCTAATCGGAGACACGGCCTCTCCATGTGTGACTGTGACCAGATCAGGAAGAGCTATAAAGCTGCCTGAACGTTTGAACTTCTAGTCACCGAAGTTCACCATTGTCTAGAGAAATGTTTGCAGGTGAACATGACTGTACAGTTCAGCATGTAAATGCGAACTCTGAGGGGAGGTGTAGAGTTACCCCACATTGGACTTGTAGCATATGGGACGATTTGGTAGAACGCTGAATAAGGTCCCATGATGCTTTCGTGTTGACCACTCCATGTTGCTAAAATAAAACGTGTTTCACACAACGCCGTCTCTGTACTAACCCAGACAACAACACAGTTGTCTTCTGTCAATCAGCCATTTTTCTATCCAGTTAATTATACCATTTCCTATGCCATGGGCCTTTTGTTTAAGCAGTAATCTTTGATGTGGCACTTTGTCGAAAGTTTAAAAAAAATCTAAGTAAATGACATCTACTGGTGATCCATCATCTACTCACTTAGTGATATCTTCCAAAAAACATAACATATTTGTTAAGCATGACCTCGCTTTTAGAAACCCATGTTGAGATGGGTTTATCAAGTTATGTTTAACAAGAAAATCCACCATGTGATCTTTAATTAGTCTTTCTAATAATTTACAAATCACCGATGCTAAACTAACTGGTCTATAATTATTTGACTTGTTTCTCGAACCTTTTTTAAATAACGGTATAATGTTTGCTTCTTTCCATTCTAAGGGAACCACTCCCTCTTCTAATGAAAAGTTGAAAATTGTTGCAAGCGGTATGCTAATTTGTTCTACAATTTCCAATAGTAGTTTGGCTGGAATACCATCCACTCCAGGTGATTTATTATCCTTCATAGCCCTACTGTTCTTAGCTACCATTTCCGGGGTTACAATTAACTGTCTTAAATAGTCTGATTCTGCCCCCTTGAATTGAGCCTCTGGTACTGGCAGTGAACTAATATCTTCTCTGGTAAACACTGAACTAAAATACTCATTCAGGTCTTCTGCCATTAAGAATCCTTCTGATATAATATTTCCAGCACTATCTCCTAGGACCGACCTTATCCTGAACTTTCTGTTTCCTTCGAACATACGCATAAAAACTCTTGCTGTCATGTTTTATATTACAAGCTAATTTATGTTCATAGCTTCTCTTTGAATTTCTAATTTCAGCCGTAGCTTGGTTTAGTGCTTCTTTATAAATGTTGTAGTCTTCGTCATTTCCAGTACGTCTATATGACTTCCACATCATTTGTTTATACTTAATTTTTCTAATGGCTTCTTTCAATAAGTGTTTCTTTTTGGACCGTTTCCCGTGTTTTTTAAGGGAACAAATTTGACGATGATGCATTCAATTTCACTCTAAGATATTTCAGCATTATGTTGCTGTCTTATTCTTCAGTGTGTTATTCCAGTCTATCTGCTAAATATTTCCTTACGTCCTTATATTTTCCTTTGTGGAATTTCTCCTGTAATGCTTTTTACTCTTCCTTTCTGATTTTACTTTGATGGTAAAATGTATCTGGTTGTGATCACTATTCCCCAGTGGCTCACATATCCTGACATTGTCAACTAATTCATTCTGTGAGGACAGAACTATGTCTAACACATTCTCTCCCCTGGTTAGTTCTAGCACATGTTGAGAAAGAAAACTATCTTGTACTAAAACTAAAAACTTATGGTCCTCACTACCCATACTCTGTAGAGATTTACATTTTATATGCCTATGATTAAAATCCCCCATAATAACACAGTCCCGTTTGCTCACTTCCCTTATAGCGTTTTGTATTTTTTCATTCTCTTCTATGCTTATGTTTGGACTTCAATAAACTAATCCAACCGTTAACGTTGGGTTCCCTGTAACTATGCTTCTTCACAATCTGCTTCTCTATCTAATTTTATTTCATAAGCCTGGATAAATTCTTTAATATATAAAATGACTCCACCTCCCCTTCTTCCTATTCTATCTTTCCTAAACATTACATATCCTGTCAGTCCCAATTCGGCATCTGATATATCGGTGGTTGCCCATGATTCCGTTATACCTATTATGTGAGGGTCAATATCTTCTACCATAATGTTTAGTTCATTTCTTTTGTTTACTATACTCCTTGCATTTAAACAAACACATTTATATCCAGCTTCAGAACAGTTTTCCAGACTGTTCTTTACTTAATTATGTTTGCTGTCTTTATCTATGCCTCCAATTTCAGACTTATCTGCGAGTCCCCCCTGCGAATTTAGTTTAAATAGATGCAACCTGTCCCACTGTCAACAGATCGCAGCAGATTCTCTGAGAAAACTGCTGCCCCCTTTCCACTTAGATGGAGGCCATCTCTCATGTATATATCTTCTCTCCCAACAAAGTACCCCCATAAATCTATGAATCCCACGCCCTCTTCTTCACACATCTGCTCAACTAGTGCGTCGATCGCCATCCTCTTACAATTTCTGTATGTTGCCCCCCTTCCTCCCCTTACTGGCAAAATTCCTGAGAGAACAACCTGTTCCACTCTTGTCTTCTTTAGCTTCCTCACTAAATGTCTGTACTTCTGAACTATCCCAGTTGTTCCCTCCTTGTCTGCATTGTGTACTAGTATAGACCCTCCCTTGCCATGCCCCAATACCTTCTCTACCCTTTTGATCACATGCTCTATCCTAGCCCCCGGTAGACATACAACAACGTCCTTCCCCTCGCATATAGTCTTTTCTCCTTGCCCCCTCAATCACTGCCTCGGAGTAGCTCCTCCGGTTTGCATATGTCTGGTTGTTGTCTTTTCCTCTTGCCGTCTTCTCTCCTGTCACATTCTCTTCCATTCCCTTCTTTCCTGTCGCGTTTTCTCTTGTCCCCTTTCCTCCTGTCATCTTCTCTTCTAGCATTTACTCTCACTTCCTTTCGTCCCTTCATCTTTCCTGTCATCATATTTTCTTCTCTCCTCTCCCGTCCCTTTTCCCCGGCTACCTCCTTCACTAATGGTCACTTTCTCCCCTGTCACGCCTGTCATGTTTTCTGTTTTTTGCTGAACACTCTGTCTTCTTCCATCAGTCTTCTGTTTCACAGTCTTACCAACTGCCTCTGTGGTATCTACCTCTTCACCACCTGTATCGCTGTCGCGTATCTCCTCGTTCTTTACAGTCTGACTACCTGTTGATCTATCCCCACTGACCCGTTTTCTTTTCCTCTGCCGAACACTTTTCCTCCGTCCCTCTGTCTTCTCAATTCCTTGTTCCTTCACACCGGTCACCTTCCCTCTTCTCAGTCTCCTTTTTTTAGTCTCCGTATCACAACTCTGCTCCTTCTGTGTTGTAGAATTCTCAACTCTCTCCGCGCCATCCCTCTCTGCTCCAACTATTTCTATGTTGAGTCTCACCTCCATCTCCTTCACTATATCCGTCAACTTACACACCTCCTTCATCAGACATTCCACCCTCAAACACCCCATACACCGAAAGGTGAATCCGTCATCTTTGGTCTCTGCCCATGATTTTGGACAGCCAGACAACGTAAAATCCACCCAAGCTCTGACAGTCGTTGCAAACTAAGTGTCGTTTTGCCCTGAGTTGCTGCTTGCAAGGTGCCATATCAGAATTTATTAATGTTCAAAATAGTTTTTATATAGTTTTTAAAAAGACTTTTCTGTGTACAATTTACACCAGATTGTTTAGGATATATTTAGTTATATTTGTTAACACAGAGTGACACACCGTATGTATGGGTCATATGTGACGTCACATCTCGGCATCCCCAAAAGCGCGCCAAAAATATGCATATTCGAAAATGTCCGGCTGCACAGCATAACATGTGGAATTTCTAATTTATTGAATTTTATTTTTTGCTTGGTGGACATGGAAATAGATGGCATGATGTAATATAACATGAATTCAATCAATCGGTGTTTTTATTCCGTTTAACTAATCATAACACAACATATGCTAATCGATTAATGACATTTAATTCACTTTCAGCAGTTAATACTTACTTTGTCACGCAAAACATGTGCTGCCCTATAACTAGGATCATTCTGTCTTTTCTTTCGGTACGCCCGTGACCTTTGTGCTTTTGGTGCATTTTGTGCTGCTGTCAACACACGTTTGCCGACCATTGTGAACGTCTAAAATATTAAAGAATACTATGTGTACTTTTCCGAGTGTACACATATGGATACTGAGCGTAAATATACTACAATAATAAAATTAATGTGTATGTTCGTCTATAGATAATACCATAGAAATAATTGGTATGCAATCCGTTTAATGTATTTACGATGAAACCTCCTATCGTGACACGTGTATAATTAATAGAAAAACTTTGCCTATTCCGAATAAACATGCACCTTTTCTTTATAAACACATTACGATATTAGCACAATCAATTACTGATATGATCCTCAAAACCGGCTAATCTTGCGTGCAAGCAAGCATGCGATACCCAGCGTGTACGAGCGTATAGCATAACATGCAATCCATCCAACATCACGTGTATTGAGCTTAGCCTTAGGACCCCAATTTATGCGGGATACGTTCGGACGGGAACTCGCCACAATGAAAATTAAACAGTTGTCAATTAAAGTTCATAAAAAGTACACACATGGATGTTCTGGAGACAATATACAACACACCAAATCTATTGTTCGCCTTAGTTCGATTAAAAAACAGTAAAAGATGTACCTACATACGAGCAAGTCTTCGTCTGCTGTTGACAAACTATGCCTGCCGGGTTGCCTGTGCCTGTGCGATGGGCAGCCGTAAGATGGCAGGAGTACGTCATTTTTGAAATATTTTATTGGCATACGCTCGGTCTCGTGTATATGCTCGGTATCGTCAGCGGTAAACGTCATAACAAATAGAAAAAAATGACTATATATTTCTAATTTATCATTGTTGCGTACCTTGGGCTTGGCTTAACTTTAAGGCTAGCCTTAACTCCCGTTTTAACTAAGGCTTAACTTAGGGATATCTGGGCCCGAGGTTATAAAGCCGTGCTCGGGGCTCAGAATGTCATGCTCAAGCCTCGCCATACTAACGGAGGTTATAAAACTTTCTGAACACGAAATCGTTCTCAGACTTGAGCATGAAACGTCTAAATTCTGAGTATTCTACGGACCTTACTCAGTCAACGCCGTACTCAAACAAACAAAGATGGCAGCTCACGTAGAAATTAATCGAATTCGTTGTCCAAGTTCGATGTTTACGAGAAGACAGCAACTGGATATCAGCGTCCGAGTCGCTTCCAAGATGTAATCAATCCATTTGAAGAAGTGGTTCCAGACGAAATTAGCGAAAGATTCCGTTTTATGCTTCAAACTGCTCTGTTTACTGAACATTTGTCAAATCTAGCGGGAAACAAACACTACGACACAATGTTACAACTGTTATGTTTTGTGCACCTTTTTCGACGACGGGGACCGTTCGTTTATCGCCTAGTGCTTAGCGTACAATTTCACAATCAGCTGCCGATCGATTCGTACAAAACGTTTCTTCAAAACAGTTTCGTTTTGCTGGACGATTAATAAAGTACCACCCGAACATTAAGCCACACCGATACAACATGTGCACATTCACAATAAGACAAAATAAAATATCGGGGCCATAACATGTACCTGCCAATACTGCCATGTTATATGCCATTGCCTCAAACTGGAAATACTATTATATGTAACCTTTTTTTCTAAATTGGCAGTAATGAAATATAATAGTACAGATTAATTATATTATTTATATTGTCAATATTGTCGTTTGTCTATGTATTAATAGAATAAACAAATGTTGAAGCCATTAGCCCATGCAAAGTTGATACTATAATTTGTAGACATACCCAATGCTAGATGTCAGGATATTTCATTATTTTGCTACACAAGGCGGTGGCAAGGATAGGCTTTCAACACACAAAGTGTGACCCCTTCCTTTGGAAGTTGATCATACACAAAATATGCAATGCATCCTGGATAAATTTACAAATTAAATTCATATAATTAATTATATATAGCATCAGCGCAATGGACACTCGTAAACTATTGTTTCCAAAGTGTACACTTAGACAATTAATATGATCATATTTACCAGGCAACCAAACATTAACTAGGTTGAGTTATTGTTATAACTTTCTAATAAATAGGTTAAACCATTTTTTCCAAACTGAAGTTAGACAAACTATGCCAATTATAAAAACAGTGAAGTCTTCCTTTTGTGAGTGGAAGAGAGATGTACTAAAAAAAAAGCCATACAGAGGCTAAGGGACATGCTGAATTAGATACAACTAAGTGTTGCTATTGTACAGTTTGGCATGTATCCTTTTAAACGTATAGTTGTACACCAAAATATCATTACATTACTTTTTGCACTACTATAGTATTTTATATAATTATTAATTATTACATTGATGAATAATACCGAGTACGTTATAATAAAGTAACATGAAATGTGGTTATAAATTAACTTCTGCTAAACTCTTGCACAGTACTGTGTCATATGTGTGGCACGGTGGCAGTGTCAGAAAATTTGACTCTCAATTTAATTAATTCGGTTTCGAAACTGGTTGGCTGCTGTTTCGAAGTTTTGGGCATTTTGTTTATTCCACGTTGGGTCAGTTCATTCAGCCGTGTACAAAAATGACGTACTACGGCGATAAACAATGGAGGATATAGAAAAATGAATAGTCTTCCTGCAGCACGGCTGACTTGCTTTCAGAGAAGTCGAGATGGTGTTCGAATCGGTCTGCCAGGCGGTGTAGTATAAATCCGTTTAGATACAGTGCTATAGTAAGCTAATTTTTATATAAAGTACAATAGACAGTATTTATGTGTATGTATGTTCTTCATGTTTACACATGTACGGTAATATTAATATATTTATGTGTATCTTTATTTTTTTTAAACGGTTATTTAATTGTGTAACACGGATTTAGTTAAAAAAAGAAATAACCATTTTGAACTTTTTATTGAAACTGTTATGAAGTTATTATTAAATGCCACTGAATTGCATGACGCACGAATTTGGGACACGCAACGATATATTATTATAACTGGACGTGGGGTGAATTTCAGATTAGACTATGTTTGTCTCCCGAATCCTCCGGAACAGCAAATAAATAATGGCGGCTCCCTTACAAGTACTTTTCAAGACTTCTTACAATGTAACAATGTTTATGCCAAGAACATGAATTCAATCAATAACGTGTGCGCTACCATAGCATAGGAAATAACAGTTGATCAGATTGACAAGATAATATAAGTTGTAACACTGGCAAGAATGCCAACTCAAAACGACGTGTGTACATGCCATGGTACTTATTTATTATAAACAACGTAACATCATATATATTCCCAATATTATATGGCAATCTGGTAACATCAACACCGTCGAGCTCGCGGTCATCGTACTACTGACATACAATGTCAATGAATGATACATTGATACAAAATAACAGAAACAACACAGCGTGAGTCGTGACCAATCTGGCAATCATGTTACTAATGATTTTACGATATTTTTTCGTTTGAATTATCTTGTACCATGTTGGTTCCATCGTGCACAGTTAAGTACGTTCCTTTAGCATTATTTTATTGATGTTCCTCTGCGCATTTCTGTAATGAACATAACACCGTCTGATGCTGCCATCTGTCGTATAGTTTATAGTGATTTAAACATGTTGGAACTCACCTGTAATTACGAGAATAAAGAAGTTAATTCTGTCACCGAAGCAACGATGTACGTCTTATATTTGGCGACGAGAGATGCGCGAAACAGAACCAAAAGATAAGTGTGTGAGTAGTGTCGTCTACCACAGAGCATAGAGACGTATGTGAGTAGTGTCGTCTACCACAGAGCACAGAGACGTGTGCAAATGGGATAAGTGGCTACTCAGGTTCGAGAACTATCTGTCCGCCATCGCAGTAAATGACGAAGGACAGAAGAGAGCACTGTTGTTGCATGCAGTTGGCAGTAAAATATTCGACATATTTGTCAACCTGCCGAACAGAGTACGTTTCAGAACAAATTCAAGGGTGTTCGTCTTGAAACATGTCATGACAAACTGAATGCGTATGGTGGTACATGTATACTAACCATTGGAACGTTTCATAGTACTATTGAGTGTGGTCAGAAAACTGCTAGTGATGTTTTCTATGTAGTGAAAGGAAACTGGATGTTTGCTCAGTGTAAACGTGAATCAAAAACTCGGACTCATTCAGGTTGCAAATCATGTGGTGCATAATGTCGGAAATACTGAGTGGCCAGAAGTGAAGAAATACCCGAAGATATTTGAGGGTATCGGTAGGTTAAAGAACTTTGAGGTAAAGCTTCACATCAATGAAGCTATCCCCCCTGTTGCTCAGCGCCACAGAAGAATCCCTTTTCATGACCGTCAAAAGGTTAAAAAGGAACTGCTTGAGTTGAAAAGGAATGATGTGATCGAAAAGGTAGATGGTCCAACTCCCTGGGTTTCCCAATAGTGGTGGTACCGAAACCCAAAAGGCCCGGTGAGGTTCGTATCTGTGTCGATATGCGAACTGAACAATGCGCGTGTGTTCAGCAAGGTTGATCTAAGATCAGTCTATCATCAGTTGATGCTTGCAGAGGAGTCTCGCTATATCACCACATTCTCCACTCATGACGGTTTGTGGCAATACAAACGCCTTAATTTTGCTATTTCGAGTGCGAGCGAAGTGTTTCAGAATGTTGTTGCAAATGTCATTGAAGGAATTGACGGTTCTTTCAATATGTCCAACGACATCTTTGTGTTCGGAGGGGCAAAACCGACGAGGAAGCGTATGCCGAACATGACAAGAGTTTGGATCAAGTGCTGAAGAGGCTCGATGTGAATGGACTCACAGCAAATCTGGCCAAGTGTGAGTTCCGAAAGTCAAAGATAGAATTCTATGGTATGATGTTCTCAACGAACGGAATCGAACCAGATCCAAAGAAAGTAGAAGCACTCCTAGAAATGGAACCGCCTGTCAGTGTGGGAGAAGTGCAGTTTGTTGGGAATTACAAACTACCTCGCAAGGTTTATTCCCAATTACTCGACAGTAACAGCACCATTGCGGAAGCTCACATGCAAGAAGCAAGAGTTCAAGTGGGAGCTTGAACAACAGTCATCGTTTGAGATGCTAAAGGGTGTCCTTGATACGTATCCAATCGTTGCCTATTTCGATATGAAGAAGGAGACAGAAATCATTGTAGATACATCCCCTGTATGGCTAGGTGCGATGCTAGTACAGTACCAAGACATGAAGCCCCAAGTAGTTGCATACGGGAGCAGAGCCCTAACACCAGTTGAGCAGCGGTACAAGAGTCAACTAGAAAGAGAAGCGCTGGCAGTTGGCTGGGCCTGCGAATACTTTCATGTGTATGTCTATGGGGCTCCAGTGAAAGTGGTAACTGACCACAAGCCGTTAGTAACGTTGTATGGAAATCCCGGCGCCAAGCTGCCCCTGAGACTGGAAAGATGGGCTATGAAGCTGCTGCCGTACCAGCCAGTTATCGAGTACCGTCAGGATAAAGATAATCCGTCGGATTACTTATCTCGCCATCCGCAAGCGTCAGACAAAAGTTCTCGAGAAGAACTTGTGGCAGAAGAGTATGTGAACTTCGTCACAGAGGAAAGTATCCCAAAAGCAATGAGTAGTACAGAAGTCTTAGAAGCAACGTTGGCAGACTCAACTCTGAGTGCTGTGAAAGATCTTCTGTTAACTGGAAAATGGTACATGCTTGAAACAAAGTATGGACAAGATCCAAGTGTGGACTTTGAAGCGATGCAATCGTACAGCAGAGTTGGAAATGAACTCACTGTAACACGAGATGGATTAGTGTTGAGTGGAACCCGTATTGCGGTTCCAGCGAGTCTGCAGCACAAGGTAATCCATCTGGCCCACGAAGGGCATCAAGGGATAAACAAGACCAATATTCTCGTCAAGAGGTACTCCCGACAACCTGAAAACAGACAATGGAACTCCGTTCCAAAGTGAAGAGTTTAAGAGGTTTGCTGTCAACCTAGGTTTTCTCCACCAAAGAGTAACACCATATTGGCCAGAGGCGAATGGTGTAGCCGAGAGGTTCATGTGAACCATAGGCAAAGTCTTCAAATGTGCACAGGTAGAAGGTAAACCCTGGAAACGAGAGTTGTACCGGTTTCTTAGAAACTACAGGGCAACCCCGCATACCTCGACAGGATTAACACCAGCAAAGATTTTGAATGGTGTACGGTTGAAGATGAAGCTACCCCAGGTGCATGCTGAGAAAATGGATGAAACACTCCGTCAAAAGGATTGGGCGGCAAAGAACAAGATGAAGGAATATGCGGAAGCACGACGAAAGATAACCAAGTCTGACATTGGTATCGAAGACAGTGTTGTTGAAGAATGTGGCACAACAAGGGAAACTAGTGCCCAAATTCCAGCATGAGCCTTTCGAGGTCATAGACAGGAAAGGTACAATGGAAACAGCACAAAGAGGCCAGGAGGTCAAGGCGCGAAACACAAGTCATTTTCGCAGAGTCAGCACTGACATTGAGTCGTTGCAATACAGGCCAGTCGAACCTGACCCAGCTCCTACTGTAGTACCCCCAATAGTCCCAGTAAGTCATCCAGTGGGATCTCCGTACTCAACAGAGGCTAGTACGAGTCTTTTCCCCTTCCGTGCATGCTCCACCCAGTCGTCCACCTAGGGTTAAGAGTGTACCCAAACGGTTTGAAAGTTTTCGTGTAAACCTGCCTAGTTTCTGTAAACAGTGATGTTGTTTCGGCACTGTACTGTGTATAGTTTCAACACATCAGGCGATATTTTGTTTATTTGCAAAACATAATTGTATAAAGTCTGGGGAGATGTAATGAACATAACACCGTCTGATGCTGCCACCTGTCGTATAGTTTATAGTGATTTAAACATGTTGGAACTCTCCTGTAATTACGAGAATAAAGAAGTTAGTTCTGTCACCGAAGCCACGATGTACGTGTCATTATTTTATAATTTCACCACAAAATTAAAACATGTCACAACGGCGAAGGTCTTCGCCTGTCATCGTTTTATTTGAATAAAACAGCGTCATTGCGTCTAAGGAGCTCTTTCTTTCGCTCTCGTACTCAAGACGGCGTACTCAGTTGAGCACGTACTCAAGGAGTTGTATAACCACCGTGAGCACGGATTCTCCGGTGAGCATGAAATCTCGAATCTGACCATGGAGTTGAGTATGAGCACCGAGTACGCTTTATAACCTCGGGCCCTGGTAAACGTGTGCAAAAGCGTCTACTAATATTTAAAATCCTGACCAGAATCAGTATGTCTATGACTATGTCATCCGTTCAGAATCGTCAAAAACTACCCCATGTCAAAATATGAGACTATTAGGCTTTACTGTAGGTTTAAAAATTTTTGAGGCAAATTTAACCAATGCACGTTTGATCTAAATGGCACTATCAACACGTATGTACTTTTATTATTTTGGTGTTTTATTATTTACCCATGCATGTTTTGTTGAAATTTTGCACATGCGCGGTATCGGCCAAACTACCCTACCACATATGATGTCCCCACGACACACCCATTCAACAAAACGCTGAGATTTCGTGAAGACTATGTTGAACTATATACAGTTATACAGGAAAACGAAGTACACACTTGTCATTACTGGTTATTGTATAATTCATGTTAGTATAATAGTACTAAAGTAAAAACTTTCCAAAGTGGTGAACATATACCCTTTATTTAGTTATACCTTCCATAGTTTCAACACCACGCAGATAGAGAACGTTGAAAGCTACGTCTATCTGGCACTATACAGTATCAGAGACAAAAACCAAGACAAGGATATTCAAAGAATCGTCGCCGGCTGGACAGCATTCGCCAAACACCGCGACATCTTCAAGGGTAACTATGGAACCTGCTTGAAGAGACAAGTCTACATCTCACTCGTACTTCCAGTGATGACATGGCGTGGAAACATGGGCACTCAACATCCAGGCAAAGAACAGGCTAGCAACTGTACTAGTACTGGAAGAACACCATCTGGCAGAGGATAGCGCAAGACAGGCAGATTTGGAAACGACATGCTGAGGCCTTCGCCCAACCACGGGACACTACGGCTGCACATTGATGATGACGATGATATATCGATTTAACAAACAATGATTTACAGATTGTCACTTTAAAAAAATTATGATACCAATATTATATATATATATATGTATATATATTTATAATATTTGTATCATACATTTTTTAAAGTGACGTAGCGACGTTGTTTCACAAATTAAAACATTATAAGACTGACCTACGAAGCAGACATGTTAGAAGTCGGTGATGCGCGGCAAGTTCGCTAACGTCGTGTCGAAGCTCTTTCTTTGACTTGTATGATATTGACAAACATTTATATTTATTTATAATATATAATGGTGACATCGAGGGGGCTTGGTTTCTACACTTATTTAACAAGATTCCCATTTAAAGCTACACACTCCAGATAGCATTTGAACTAGGAAACCTTAGGCTTATCAACTCTATTTTAAAACATATTCACACTACTAGAATTAATGCAATCAACTTGCTATATCCATTCAAATTATCGTATTTGTATAATGGTATATAATATGTAATTTATAAAGATTTGGCTATGCCTAGCGGCAAACAAATTGTTGCAATCTCGTTATATTGAAAATAACATATTGATGTTAAAGGGAAACAATCTTTTTGAGCTTTAAAAGAAATGGTAGAATGACAATGTATAGTTTATGAACTCAGTGAATAGCGATGGGTATTCTTCTTACTTACTAATGCCTGTTATCTCTACTGAGGCATAGGCCGCCAACAACTGCTCTCCAGCGTCCCCTGTCCTGGGCCATTTTCTCTAGTTGGTTCCAGGTGTAGCCCATCCTGCTGGTGTCAGCTTCAAATTCTCGGTGCTAGGTGTTTAGTGGTCGATCTATTTTTTCTTTCCTTGCGGACAGCGCTTGTTTGGTGAGGTTTGTGTCTGGTTTTCGGAGTGTGTGCCTGATCCATCCCCATCCTCTTTTCCTGATTTCCTCTTCAACAGGAAGTTGACTGGTCCTCTGCCACAGATCCACGTTTCGAATTTTATCTGGCCAATGAACCCGAAGTATTCTTCTCAGGCAGTTGTTGATGAAGGTATGCAGCCTTTTGATGGCTGCCTTTGTTGTCCTCCAAGTCTCGGACCCATAAAGTAGGACAGATTTAACATTGGAATTGAAGAGCCTGAGCTTAGTGTGGGATGCAATGGATTTTGTATTCCAGACTGATGTTCGTGAGTTGTAGGAAGGCGGTTCTGGCTTTGGCAATTCTTGATCTGACGTCGGCATCTGTTCCTAGGTGTTTGTCGATGAAGCTTCCGAGGTAAGTAAATGCTTCCTCTTCACCTTGTGAATGTTGATGCCTATTTGCGATGATGTGGTTGTCAGCGCATTTGTTTTGTCTTGTATCTGCTGGTAGTTGTGAGAGAATAGGGCTATGTCATCTGCGAAGTCCAGGTACGAGAACGTATGTCCTCACAGCACTGTTTATAGTTGGTAATGTCTGAAAACTCTGAGATACGGGGGCCTACATTGCATGTTAATTGGACACTGATTTGTGTTATGATGAACACAGATGAAGAAAAAAAAGGGAACTGATATAACTCTAAATAAATTGTCTATATCAGTTTCCCTTTCTTTCCCAACTTGTAACTTATTTAACTTATTTAACATATTTAACTAATTTAACTTATTTATTTATTTATTTGTTTAATCGATATAACTTTTATTACTATTTTATTTTTTTATTTTTTATATTACATGTACATTTGTTTTAATATTCTGCTCTACGCTCAAAATGAATTTCCCTCCCAAAGGACTATAAAGTATTGTGATTGTGATTGATTATGATTTAATACTGTTACATCACATCATAGACAGTCGTGTTGCACCCGTAGTGGTCTGCGACACTGCCACATGCTGTGACTTGGCCATAGCATTTATCCGGTCCCTGCTATGGGGGTCATGGTGCCTGCTATCGGCACACTAATCAAAAATCCTACATACATATTGTCAAACATGAATGATCTAGTAGGTAGGTAATCACTAGGCCCAGGTCAAGCCTAGGCTAAGCCTAAGCCTAACCCTACGTTGCCGAACAAAACGTTTTTTTGGGGTCAACTCAGACTCAGTCTCAGCTATAAATAATCAGGTTGGTAAAATGAATGTGATTAATAATACAACATGGAACATTTTTACCATAATTTACTGAACTAAAATTGTATTAAATATATGGTTTAGAGATTTGGTCTTACTCTTAGACTTAGAATATGAATATCTTGTAGAACAGTCTGTGCACATTTTAGAACTTCAAACGATGTTTTCATATTGAAAGACAAGTCAAATGCAAATAAACTGTTAGAAAAGTAGTTTTGACTGAAGAATGAAATACTTATGAAAATAGACCGGCGAAATTCAAATCACGTAAAAGACGCCTCCGTTAAAAACCGTAACACGAATTTTGACCTGGCACGAACTTTTATTATATTACTTTTAACATGTTATATAACATATTCATGTCGTGTAGCACTAACACCAGTATAGGCCTACCGCATCAAGAGTCGTCCCTACTGGTGGTCTGATGTTCGGTAGAATTTGCATGTCCGATATTTTCTGGTTCGATCCGCAAGTCACTGGCGTACTTTTCGATCCCGTGGTTACAACGAGATTTTCAGCGTGGCACATGCACGATTTATCAGCCATTTCCGCCTTGTTAGAACATATCATTTGCCCTATGTGCTTGTTTTTAGGACTTGAAGGAGTACCTTGTGCCGACGATATGCGCGGCCCATGCTTGAGAATGGTAATCAGCATAAACACAATAGACAAACACAAGTACGCCATTCCTGTTGTTTGAACGGCGTCTGTCGTGTGCTAGGAAATAATGTCCCCGGTAATATATTGGCCTCGTTCTAAACATCGGGTAAGCCAACTCCACGTTGACTGCAATCCACAAGCTATTTTTAAAAATCACGTCTGTGAAATGTTTGGTAGAATCTTGGCAACAGTGCTTAACAATACTTAAATTTTGTTCTGAACATGGAAACAACTGTTGCCTTTCTGTGAGGGTTTAGTATGGTTTTGAGCTATTTAAGGTGGAAATGAAATAATTAATTACAAATTAATATCATGCAAACTGTTATCTATATATATTATTTTGAGCAATTTTAACGCAAAGCAAAATTAAATATAGACAAATTTAAATATTACTATAATAATGGTACAGTTATGTGACCATTGATCATCTTCACTAAATGCAGTATAATTAATACGTCACACTAGATGCTTATGTAGTAAATGCGGTGCTGTATGAAGCTGGATATAGCTGATAATCAACCAACTTATATAAAATACGATGGTAGATGTGGGTAGAATCCTGCCAGTTGTGTTCTTTCTCATCTGAAAACCATGAAAATTAAGAAAATTTGTGTTGCTGTTTTGTTCACGATGGTTTGGGGTGATCTTAGGGGGAGGTGTGTGAAAATTCCTATGTGACTCGTCAAAATGGTACGTGTTTTGCCTATATTTCAGAAAAATGATATTTTCATGCCAATTAATTTCGTTATGTAGGATACTGGTAGAGTTATATATTACATATATATAACTCCAAAATGGAGCCAGCGTAATGTGAATTATGGGTCTGTATAATTTACGAAACTACATAACGGCACCGCTGATGTGTAGTTGAACAAGTTCAATATAAATATTCCTGCAAATCAGTTTGCTTAGCCATGATACTAGCCTATGGGAGAAAGTTGTCTTTATTGCAATTTCTCGTCAATCTTCATCTCCAATATCTTCTCCTGTCAGTGTCGCTCGTGTGTTGCAACATCTGTGGTCGTCTCCTTCACAGTGGCATAGCTGAATGCATGCAAGCTTGTTTCTTTGCACGAGCACCTTCGGGTACATTTTGTTCTTTGATTTAAAATTAGTGGCCATCCAAGTTTTCGTTGGTTGGGACATTTTGGGTCCAGGACAAGGTCCTAAAACCAGATACTTGCCTGCTCATAAGCATGTGGTACGTGTTCCGTCAAACCACCTTACAGTGTCAAGAGGAGAACACAATTATGTGTCTTTTGAATATATACATGGATTCGAAATCCAGCGCCGAGCGGTGCAGATGCATGTTTGCGGGAAACAGATACTGCAATCTGTACACAGTTTAACATTCGATCTGCACCAGAGACACGAATATGTTCTTAGCAAATATCCACTGATTTCGTATGTAGCTCACCCAGCAGTTCATGGACACCACTGCCACACCAGTATAGTATCGTGAACTTGATGACAGCAACAACATGGGACAATGTCATGACAAATGACAACTTAAAAGTGTTGTTTGACTACAGAGGCAAGCTCACACGAAACAGCAGGCACCATCGTGATTCAGACGGTGCAGATGCAGCAACTGCTGAACATTGAATTTACAATATTACACACTCCATAATATTGCACACTCAAATATTTGCTCCTCTTTGCTCTGAACCTTGTTATAACTTGGCAGCAATTATTAGGGTATCTAATCTATCGTTATTTTCCAGATAAAGCATGGCAATTGGACCATATATTTAACAAGCTTTAACGAGATTGCCACCCATGGAATTAACTCTAGATGGCAGGTGGACAAGGAAGCCTGTTAGCTTATCGAGAGTCCAACCCTTTTTATTTACGTGTATCCCGCCCTTCTGAGGTATGTGTCAATTTTATTTTAAACATTTCACCCTACTAGCACCCACACAGTCAGCAGATAATCTGTTCCAATCATTTACAGTCGTTTGGGAAAATGATAACTTTCTTATATCTAATCTACACTGCTCCTTTACTAATGTAACTTCATGACCTCTAGTCTTTTAGTATTTCTTAACTGAGAAAAAATATGTTATCAATATTTTCATAACCATTCGATATTTTAAGCACTTCTATCTGATCTCCTCTCAATCTCCTGGTGTCTGGTGTTGTCAAACCACATTCTAAATGAGGCCTAACTATTGTTTTGTACAGCAGTATTATTAGTTATTTTTCCTTACACACTGTATTTCGCCTAATTAATCCAAGGATTTGATTTCCCTTTGAAGCTGCAATTCCGCACTGCTCTGAAACCTTCATATCAGCACTAAGTATGAACCCTAAGTCATTTTATTTTACAGTAGTACTCAGTACTCACTGGACTGTAGTTCTCTGACTTGTTTCTGGAACCCTCTTAAAATAATGTTTGCTTATTTCCATTCTAAAGGAACCACTTCCTCGCTTAATGACAAGTTGAGAGCTGTTGCAAGCGGTACGCTAGTTTGTTCTGCAATTTCTATTAGTAGGTTGGGTGGAATCCCATCCACTGCAAGTGATTTATTATCCTTCATTGCCCTTATTTTCTTCTCTATCATTTCCGGGGTTACAATTAACTGTCCTAAATAGTCTGATTCCGCCCCCTTGAACTTAGCCTCTGGTACTGGCAGTGAACTAATATTTTCAATGGTAAACACCAAACTAAAGTACTCATTCAGGTCTTCTGCCATTAAGAATCCCTGTGATATTATATTTCCAGCACTATCTTCTAGAGGATCGACCATATCCAGAATTTTCTGTTTGCTCCGAACATATGCATAAAAACTCTTGCTGTCATGTTTTATATTACAAGCTAATTTTTGTTCATAGCTTCTGTTTGAATTTATAATTCCAGTTGTAGCTTGATTAAATGCTTCTTTATAAATGTTGTAGTCTTCATCATTTCCAGTGCGGCTATATGACTTCCACATCATTTGTTTGTACTTATTTGTTTTAATCGCTTCTTTCGATAAGTGTTTCCTTCAGGACCGTTTCCCTTGTTTTTCAACGGGACACATTTATCGATGATGCACTCAATTTCACTCCTTATGATATTTCAGCATTCTGTTGCTGTCGTATTCTTCAGTATGTTATTTCAGTCTATCTTTGTTAAATATTTCTTCATGTCCTTATATCTTCCTTTGTGGAAGTTTCTCCTGTACTGCTTTTTATTATTCCTTTCTGATTTTACTTTGAAGGTAAAATTTATATGGTTGTGATCACTACTCCTAAGTGACTCACATATCTTGACATTGTCAACTAATTCATTCTGTGATAACAAAACTATGTCTAACACATGTTCTCCCCCGGTTTGTTATAACACATGTTGAGAAAGGAAACTATCATGTACTAAAACTAAAAACGTGTGGTCCTCACTCCCCGTACTCTGTAGAGATTTCCATTGTATATGTCCATGATTAAAATCCCCATAATAATACAATCCCGTTTGCTCATTTCCCTTATAGCGTTTTGTGCTTTATCATTTTCTTCTATGCTTATGTTTGTACTTCGATAAACTAACCCCACCATTAACGTCGTGTTCCCTGTAATTATGTTACACCAAACAGCTTCTTCGCAATCTGCTTCTCTTTCTAATTTTATTTCATAAGCCTGGATAGATTCTTTAATATATAAAATGACTCCACCTCCCCTTCTTCCTATTCTATCTTTCCTGAACATTAGATGTCCTGTCAGTCCCAATTCGGCATTTGATATATCGGTGTTGTCCCGCGATTCAATTATACCTATTATGTTTAGTTCACTTCTTTCGTTTACTATGCTCTTTTCATTTAAACAAACGCATTAATATCCAGCTACAGAACAGTTTTCACGGCTATTCTTTGCTGATTTATTTGTGCTGTCTTTATCTATGTCTCCAGTATCAGACTTCTCTGTTGTGGTGTATGTAGCTTTATT
The DNA here is from genome assembly GCA_963995525.1 of Escarpia spicata. Taxonomy (NCBI): domain Eukaryota; kingdom Metazoa; phylum Annelida; class Polychaeta; order Sabellida; family Siboglinidae; genus Escarpia; species Escarpia spicata. The sequence goes on along the minus strand of OZ023215.1, from coordinate 48,374,101 downwards.
GAACTGCGTGCAAACTCAAAGTATACCCCGTAGCGGATCAATATCCGGGGGTCGGCTCATAAGTATGAGAGCGTGCTAGTTACGTATGCAACATCTGTGAATCCCCCTTGAGCATATAGTTTAAATAAATGCAACCTGTCTCACTGACAACAGATCGCAGTAAGTTCTCTGAGTAAACTGCTTCCCCTTTCCATTTAGATGGAGGCCATCTCTCATGTACATATCTTCCCTCCAAACAAAGTATCCCCATAAATCTATGAATCCCACCCTCTCTTCTTCACACATCTGCTCAACTGTCCTCTTGCAGTTTCTATATGTTCGCTCCCTTTCTCCCATTACTAGCAACATTCCTGAGAGAATAATTTGTTCAACTCTTGTCTTCTATAATTTCCTCACTAGCTGTCTGTACTTTTGTACTATCCCTGTCTGCATTATTTGCCCGCATATGTATTAGTATAGACCCTCCCTTGCCATGACTCAATACCTTATCTACCCTTTCAGTCACATGTTCTATCCTAGCCCCCGGTAAACAAACAACGACATCCTCGCCCTCGCTTAGTGTCGTATGTCTTTTTCAGAATAGAGTCGCTCTTGAACACCCTCTCTTTTCTCAATGCCCCCCTCAATCACTCCCTCAGAATAGCTCCTTCGTTGGTTTCCGTCCGTCTCGTTACTGTCATCTCCCCCTGCCACTTTCACTCCCACTTTAACTTCTTTCTCCTTGTTGTCACTTTCCCTCCTGTAACCTTCTTCTTTGTCCCTTTTCCTTCTGTCTTCTTCCGTCCTTTCAATGCTGTCTCCCCTTCAACAGTATCGTTGGCTTCTCTCTCTTTGCCACCAGCCTCCTTGTCTCTGTTCTCATTGATGTCTCTAGTCTCACCATCTGGGTGGACCTTCTCCAATCACCCTTTCCTGTCATCATACAAATTAATAACTTCTTCAGCTCGTCTACTTCCGCCAGTAAACACTCCAACCTCTTGCAACCTCGTCACTCAAAGTGAAAACCCTCCATCTGCACCTCCATCCATGAATTCTCACACCGACTTTGCAAAATCTACCCAAGTATCGATTTTGAACCTGCCAGGTGACGACTAGCCTTCATTTGCCGTTTGCACGGCGCCATGGTTTTGTGTAGTTTTAGTTTATTCAAGGTAAAAATTAAGATATTAAAACTAAGCTAGTCTTTAGAAAGACGGTTTCCTGAGCACTACATGTAAATGTAGTATTTTAAGTAAAATAAATTACACGGCGAATCCGATTAGAACCTAATCCAAGTCTGATTTGTGTCCTTGACCTTGAATTTCAAGGTCAAATATTACTGAACGTGAAATATCAACTTTTCAATACCACCACTTTTGTGCTGCTCTATATACTGTAGCATTCTGCTATTTATTTAGTCATAATCATAATTCCTTTTCCTTTTCCTTTTTTGTTAGGGCGGAGAAGGCCAGCCAATCTAGCATATGACCATTAAGCAGAACAGAATTGTCTTGTTGTGTGGGCGGCTGCAGGTGCACTTAGCCTGAAGGTGCGGCTGTAATTACCTCAGCACCATCGACACGGACAATCTCGTTATTAATTAAGTGTTTAAGTTAAATAGATCCATATTTTAGGGTCTGAGCCACGTCTGATATGCTTGATGGTTTCCTAACTCCAGTCATGTGTTACGCACTGGTGACCGAGTATAAAAGGATACGTTATACAGGTGACACAACCCAGGGGGGGGGGTCGAGAATGAGTGTTTAAAGAGTGTGCTACCATATTGTCTAGAGCAATGTTTCTCAAGCGGTGGGTCGCGACCCCTCCGGGGGGTTGCAAGATATCTGCCAATGTCAGTCTATAGATTATAGGCTGTCACATTTCGCAGGCCAACCCATAGCCATATAATATAAAACCGATACATATAACATAATAAAACACAGGAATATATAAAGTTCCTCTTCAACAATCAGAGAAAATATCCCAGAAACTCGCCAGCTATTCCCAGTGCATAGCGCCACTGCCTCATAATAATCGCCAGGATACAGAAATCCCGCCCCCAAACGATCGCGTGTCAGTTATAAAATCACACTTTGTTTCAGCCGTTTGGGGGGACTTCCGTAATCCTACCTTGTCGCGTTGTGACGACTTGAACAACATTATCGTGCAGGTGGCACATGTGACCGCAACAGACATGCAACTTGCCTTGGGAATCGCTGTGCTCTTATGCTCTTATGCAGTGCTTTTCTGTGGCTAGAGACGAGACCTGCATCTATTCCTATGGCTGTAGTGTAGGGTAATTAACATGCCCTTTGTCGTTTCTGCCCAGATGTTATTTTGAGTCCTGTACTTATTTTGTCTCTATACCCGTGTTATAATCATTTGCATTTTGAGTCGGTAGGCTTGTTTATTGCAGCAGTAAGGGACCATGAAATAATCGTCCAATTTGAGGTAAGTGGAAACCTTATTATTTCAATGGTGCTAGGAAGTAGAATTACTTCATATGTTGTAGTTGCCAAGATGGCATTGGGCATATTTAAGTTCCAGATGATTGCCGTGTATTGATCGTTAACCCGGGGAGGTAGAAATCTAACATAGATTTCCTGTTTTAGTTTTATGAGAAAATAATTAGGAGTGAAGGAGCGTAGCTCGCACTTATATGTGGTTAAAATGTGATTTACCTTTTACATTACTTAGATCATATGTCCGTTTAGTATTTTTTCCTGGTTCGTACTTATTTCTAAACATGGATTTAGCTGAACTGATTGAATTAGGTGGAAAGTAGGTTTGACAGGTCCCGAACTTCAAACATCTGTTCGTGAGGAACAAGAGAGAGTCCGCGCTGAGCGCCAGGCTACTCGGGACGCGAAGAAAAAGAGGCTTCATGCCGAGCTCCGAGAGAGGGAGGTGGCAAGACAGGCCGAGCTTCGAGAGAGGGAGGCGGCGAGGAAGGCCGAGATCCGTTTGCGCGAAATGGAACATGAAAAGGAGATTGCAAGACTCCACAACCAACGAGGCTGTGGCCACAGAGAATTGTGAATCGGCGAGTAACACTTCTGCCATTCCTAACGGGGTCCGCAGTCCCTTACTACCCTGCTTCAACGATATTAGCGACTCCATTGTCAGCGACATCATTATCTTCAACGCTTTGAACGATATGCCAAAAATCAGGGTTGGGAGCGTGATAACTATGTCATATTTCTTAGCGCCTTGTTAACGGGACATGAGTTGGAAGTATGTTCCCGTTCCCCGGCTTCTGTTATCAATGATTATGACAAGTTGAAACATGCATTACTAAAATGGTACCGGTTAACTGTCGATAATTTTTTAAAGAAGTTTTACTTGTCTATGCAAACTTCGACCGAGACAGTGTCGCAGTATTTTGCTCGCATGGAGCATTATTTGACTCAATGGATTTGTCAAAAATGGATTTTTTGACTTTTGATGACTTAAAAGGACAGTTTTTGTTCATGTGTCATAGGGAACTGTCCGTATTCGTGAGGGAACACAAGCCGGATGGGAAGGAGGAGATTTGTAGACCCTTAGTTTGGTATCTGATCTGTTGTCTCGGTTATCAAAGACGCGGGATCGTAAGCGCAACGTAGTCGGTGTTGTATTTCGTCATAAATATCAGCCTTCTGAGAGTGATGACTTCCCAGACAGGGGAAATGAGAGACCTTTTTCAGAACTGTATCATGTTTTTTTTGTATCGAGGACATCGGACTTGTTTGTATTGCTGCTGGAATGAAGATTACTTTTGTTTTCTTTGTGTTCAAAGTTAGTCCCATCTTCTGTGTAAGCACAAGCTGAGGGCATCATCTGCACACTGAAGTTCAATCACACTAGTACTTGTAGTTTTGTTTTTGGCTTTTAGTCTGCTGAGATTAAATAGTTTTCCGTCAGTGTGATAGTTTATTTGCACAGAGGCAGGAAGTTGTTTTCCAGTTGTAAGTTGTAACATTGCAGCAAGTAAAATTGAGAAAAGCATTGGTCATAGTCATAGTCATACTTAATTCATTACAAATGGAAAATACATTTAATTATATTACTGACACATTTCTGTTTAACACCACTTTGGACTGTGAAAGGATCTGTGGTTGCTTAGTTTATTCTTATCTGCATGTCGTCGTGTAGGAGTCGAATCAGGTGTTTGAAAACTAAAGTCACAAAAAGTACAAATTATTCAAAAATACTGGTCAAATTAAAATGGCCATTTAACAAACATAGCCATACTTAACACCAATACATGTTGAAAACATACACATCGAATAGATCAATTCTGGTAAAATGTCACATCCTGTTCTCTTCTGCTTATTTGTCACTAGGGTTGCTGTCATAGTTCACTTCAATGGTCAGGAATTTAACACACTCACACACGCACACACGCACACACACACGCGCACACACGCACGCACACACGCACGCACACACGCACACACACACACACACACACACACACTAGCTTTGGTGGCGGTAGCAGTGTCTGGCGCCGCTCAATTCCTGTACGCTAGGCCGCCCTCTTGACATGCTCATCCAGAGGTGCCTTGGTCGGCGGGATACATAAGCACATTGTTGAAATTTGAGTTTTGAGCCCCTTGGACTACCCTCTCTGCATCTGCACCCTGGGTGCACCTAGGGCCCATGAAAGGTGTTGGGTGCCTACGGCCCACGAATGTCTTAATCCGCTATTGTCCATGTATGTGCTAATTCTATCATACAAGGGATAAGGATAAGGTATCGATGGTGAGCATGACATCTTCTGGTATGTCACTTGGTGCAGAGGATAGCTTCAGCAGTGCGAGTTCTGGAAGCACGGTCCAGATTGGCCAAGCAATCTTCTTGTCATACCTTGCGACACTGGAGATAGTGTCACATCCATTGAAAGCGTGGAGCAAAGGCAACGCCAGTGCATTTTCCGGTTCCAGGTCAGCTGCAAGTTCGTAGGCTGCCAGGTACCGGGAACACCTGCCAGTTACCAGAATGCTAACCACAGTTCATATCCTGTTTAAAACATCAGGGCCACTAAGCCGGCCAACACGACGAAGTCGGTATCAACAGTCTGGATCATTATCTTGTGGTTGCCATGATGGGCTGTATCTCACAGCAACATGATCAGCCCTGTCTTGTTGCTGTCCTCCACTCTAAGGACGTTCTGCCAGTTTACTGGTAAACCCGCTGCGGGACATAATCTTGTCATCACAAATACTCTCTTTTGTCGAAAAGAACAGCTTCAAAACACTATGGCAACACCCAAGAACCAAACAGTGGCGCATGATTGACTATGTTATAGTATGTCCTAAGAAACACAACGACGTACACATCACTCGAGCCATGACTAATGCAGATGAATGTTGACAGATCACCGTCTCGTCTATACCAAAATGGAGATCGAGTTCGCTCCCAAACGACAACTCCAACACAGACAATGTTGCGAAAAAATAGTTGTTACTGGACTAACGAACAACAACAAAGAAGTTCTCTGTCACCAATGCATCAACCAAAAACTCCGGTATGAACTCGTAAACACTATTACTAGCAACACCTACGATGACTGGAACTCACTGAAATCCATCGTCAGCAGTGCCTGCGAAGAAGTCCTTGGGCATACAACCAATAGACTCTAAGACTGGTTCGATGAGAACGATGCTGAGATACTACAACTGATCAACCACAAACGAAAAGCATTTCATACATGGCAATAAGACCCAAACTCTACATGTAAGAAAACTATCACCTTGCAGCCAAAGTTGAAGTCCTAAGAAGGACCCGTGACCTAAAGAACCAATGGTTGCCCGAGAAAGCTGAAGAGATGCAATTCCTCGCTGATAACAACAACACCCATGGTTTCTTGAAAGCAATCAAGGTAGTTCATAGCCCCTCAATAAATAGACTGACACCATTTAGTTTTAGATTCAATGAAGGAAGCATCCTTAATAAGGACCAGAGAGCATCTGCATCCGCAGCAAAAAAAACCTTCTCAACCAAACCTCCACAGTTTAACAGTGTGTTTTCGACAACATTCCACAGCACAAGGTAAGAACTGGACTCAATAAACTACCAAGAATACAGAAACGATAAATGACATTAAACAAATGAAAAACAATAAAGCCGCTACTGGACCAGATGGCATTCCTGCCGAAGTACTTAGAAATGGAGGAGACAAACTGATATCTAGAATACATGTTCTGTTTGTGAGGGTTTGACAATAAGAACAACTCACCAGTGACTTTAGAGATGGGACGATTGTTAACTTCTTCATGAAAGAAGACGAGGTAGACTGTGGCAACTACAGGGGTATTGCCTTGCCTTAAAAGAGTGCAAGGTTTTAGCGATGATCCTCCTGAACCGCCTTCTGCCACTGGCCGAAGAACTCATCCCAGAATATCAGTGTAGATTAAGAAATTCAAGTGGAACCACATACATGATCTTCACTGCACGTAAGTTGCAGGAAACGAGTAGGAACATGCCTCTATACATGGGGTTCTTTGATTTAAACAAAGCTATTGACTATAAACCGATATGCTCTCTGGAAGATTCTTCAACGATATGCTGCCCGGCAAAGTTTACCAACATGATTCGACTCTAACACGATGACACGCGGATACGAATACAGATCATTTCCAATCACAGATCATTTCTCAGTCTAAACTGGTGTTAAACAGAGATGTGTCAGTAATATAATTAAATATATTTTCCATTTGTAATAAACTAAGTATGATTATGACTATGACCAACGCTTTTCTCAATTTTTCTTGCTGCAATGTTACAATTTACGACTGGAAAACTTCCTGCCAGTGTGCAAATAAACTATCGCACTGACAGCCAAGTATTTAACTTCAACAGACTAGCGGCCGAAAACAAACCTACAACTACCAGTGTGATTGAACTTCATTATGCAGATGATGCCCAAGTTTGTGCTCACTCGGAAGAAAACCTACAGAAAATAATAGACAATTTCACAGAAGCATTTGATAGTATGGGGTTAACTTTGAACTTCGAGAAAACTAAAATACTCGTCTAGCAGCAAATCAAACAAATCCGATGCCCACGATACAAATACACGATGTAATTCTGGAAAAGGCCTCTCATTTCTCTTGTCTGGGAAGTCACCTTTCTCAGACGGCCGATATTGATGACGAAATACAACACCGACTACAATGTGTCAGCTCAGCTTTTGGGCGCTTACGAATCCGCATCTTTGATAATCGAGACATCAGACCAGATACAAAACTAATGGTTTACAAAGTTATTGTTCTTCCCGCACTTCTTTACGGAGCTGAAACACGGACAACATACACACGACATATTGTTAATATAAAGGCCTTAGAGCAATATCACCAACGCAGCTTACGAAATGTATTGCGAATCAGTTGACAGAACAGAAAAAGAAAAGAAATAGCATTAACCAGGGTCTGGCAATCTTTTTGAATGGAGGGCCAAACTTGTGTATTGAACTACGTCAGCGGGCAATATATATAATTATTATTGAATATTGTTGATCGTTAGCCTAACGCTTAGAAGTCGTACACTATGTTATGTTTGAAATCTGAATATAAACAATTGTTACCAATTATGAATAAGACGTACTATTATCAGCTAACATCAACGTCTAAATGTGAACAAATTATTCTTGGAGGTCACAATTAAAAAGCGCGCATTTGCTCCATGTAGGACATGCGGAGCAGCTTCCTTAAAGGGGAAATGAAATGCAGCTGTTTCGTTCTACATATTTAAATATATACTATATAAGTATACATTAATGGTAACAGAAACGTACTCGTTTATAAGACAAACTGAAAAAAATGCTTAAATCGTCGCTATAGAGCACTGCGTATCGCCATTTTTTTCCAAACGAGTGGATTGATTTACTCCTATCTAATCAATGTGAAATTTCGGGGTTTTTCGGTTTACTTCATTAATAGACATTTATGTGCGAAAACAAAGATATGGGAGCCTTATTATACACAATAGGTGTTCTATAGGTCAACAAATAATTTGTATACGCGTTCCCAATAAAAAGGTTAAATTAAATGGCAACGATTTATAACCAATGAAAACGTTGTTAACGCCGCACTTCCTGAACGAAGATTTTAGCTGCCAGAAGGGGGCAGGGCTTTCAAAGCAAAGGTCAGAATATTAGATGCGCGCGCATACCGGGACTATTTTTATTTTGTTGTTGACAAAGACGTCGAATGATTTTGGTAGAGACGAGTTATTAAAAGTTATTTTTAAAACTTCCGTATCACTTTGGGGGAAAATCGATACGACAGATGAAGACTCTAGTTCGACTTGTCACTCGGAAATTACGGTTGGTACGGTTGACACACACAAAGGGCCTGTGCCGTACGGGTTTCACCCAGTGTGCGATCCACGGTCCGATAATGTCCGGCCCCGGGTCAGGTTCAGTTGTGGGAGTCGGACAGTGACAGTTGGTCTATCGACGACGAAGACGTTACGGCGTACGCGACTTAATAATGTCGCATGGTGTTTGTGTGGACACTGCGTCCCAATGTAGACACACATCGAGTCGCTGTGCTGTAGTGAGATAGCTGCCGTACAGCACCGTATGACAGACCTTCCAGATGCCTGCATTAGCCATTACCGACTATGACTATGAGTGACGACTTCGAAACGGTTTGCACCAACAGGGCGGTGTTGGAACTTGGAAGTCGGTCTGTTGTCATTGTAAGGTGTGAAATGGACAAACAGCTATTACAAGAAGACATTAACAAACTAACATCGTGGTCAGAGAAATGGCAGTTACATTTCAATCCATCAAAATGCAAACATCTGACTTTTGGCAAGCCGAAACTTAAAGGTAAACAAAAGGCAACGTTTTGGTGTTAAGCATCTAAAAGAGTTAATACAAACTAACAATTTCCAACTACAATCAAATGTTTAACGTCAGCGGTTTACCAGGAAAACATTTTTGAACACACAACTACCGAATTTCAATGGACTACGCCATTGTTAGAAGAAAGTGACGTCACACTGTCGTAACTCACTTCGTAAATTTGTTGCATACTATTTGTTCCCAACTCCGTTAGGTGGCGCTATGGTAAGTTTACCAATTAAACTATGTACGCATGCGCTGTGACTGTGTAAATAAGATGGTTTTCCCGATTCTTCGAAAGACAACGAAAACCAAATCGATTTCGAAGCAGCTGGTTACCGGTTTGAACCACAAAAACAAGGGCCTGTGTTGGAAGATAGGGCAGAGGCGCGTGCCGGTGGGCACGAATAGGAAGGCCCACGGGCAGTGGAAATGTCGAGGCGCATACCATGCCGAGATGAAATTGACTGGTGTCGGTGTGGAAAATGCTGCAGCGATCTCCTTGTTCAGGAACAAGAACTGAATACGTCTGCTGCCAGGAGGCTGTTGCGACCCGACAGCAACGCTGTTGGTGAAGGTAATTATTAATATGTTTAGTTTATTGTTTAAATAACCAATGAGCCTAAGTTCCGGGCTGCGTATGAACAGCGATAGATGATCGCTCGGGCCAGGACACGTCACTTGTCTTACATTTGTGATTGGTTGACTTTTAACTTAGTTAGATCTCACTCTCAGTGCCACTGGACTCAGTTTTTGGAGCTTTGACATGTCCATTTTCGGAAGGAATGTTGTCATTATAGAACCGATTTTTATATGTCATTTATTTACAATGTCAGATGTTTATTTGAGCCTAATTTATTTCAGGTCTCTCAGGTGGGCTGCATACAGACAGTTTACCTGGTGGATCCATGGCAAGCTGGGACGAAGGGTACGGAGAGTTCTATCAGCACGCGCCAACCTTGAAATAAGATCAAGGTTCCCTGTCCCCGATGGGGGACAACACAAGGGATACCACTCTGGACTTGAAAACTAGACAATGTATATGTGACCTATGAAGCTGTAGGTGGGTGGTGGCAGTATTTACTGTTTCTTTACAAATTGACTCTTGCTGCTAGCAGATCCTCCTTCTCTGGTTTTGTGACATCTGCCCCAGTGACCGTGATCGGATGCCGTGTGATATTTCTTTATAAACACATCTGTCACTCGATCCGTGAGCATTGGTAGGTGGGTACGTGGGTTCACCTGCTATGGTCTGTTACGCAGCACCCATTGCTTGCGTCTTTTGGACCACATGATACCAGTCTCAACAGGTCTGGAACGTGGTCGGTAGTTCCACACCAGAGCAGACAGCATCAATCTAACTTTCATTCCTACAGTGCATGCAGTATTCTAATAAAATGTCTGCAAACAACTGGTGTAACACACCAGTCTATATGTTGTTAGTAAGCTGCTGTTATTTACCTTATGACTGTAGCATTCAGTGAACTTCAAAATGCTTTTCCTGTGTAAAGTGTTGGTTGTTTTTAATAACAATACAATGGCAATCATACTGGCACATTAGTAAAATGATACTGATCCTAACAAATAAGGCATTCCATCATCACATTCCTTCACATAATTTATTATAACTTGTTTTATCTTCTTAATTTCTGTATCTACTGTATATACAGTCACTGTATTTTGATATCATGTTTTGATTTTGTATGTCTTTAATAAAATTGGTGATAATGACACAAGTGCTCTTATTTATTTCATTACAGACAATTGCATTCTGGAATGTAATTATTACACGGAGATGTAATTTATTACACTCAAGTAACTGTACTCATAAATGTACACAGCAACTGATTACAAGGAATACGTAGGGTGATACAGAATGGGCACTATCCATCTGTGGAGTATTCGCCCCCTCACATCTGAGTAACTGAACTACTGAAAAGTTGGTCATCAGGAACTTTGACTACGTAACATTTTTGGTCCCATACATAAGTCGGTGGTACACGTATTAACACATAACATGTAAACAGCATTTACATTATCAGTTTTGGAAGTCTGAATAAACACATTTACAGGTGTACTGATACGGTAGTAGTCATGCTGGCTGGTACTTTTGAGTAGCCATCCTGAAAAAAAACGAGTTGGATGCCTATGAAATGCAGTAATTTCGAAAACTTATTATAATGTTATGCATAGGAGCTGATTTAGGGTATTTGGGATTCAAGTCGGTGACTGGAATTCACCTTATAGCATTAATAACTACTTGGGTCATAGTCCCTACTCATCATCTACTGATTGCAAATCTATGGGTTACTTGTTGCTTTGGACATGCCTCAGGTATAAAATGAATACATATCAACTTTAGTACTTACTCCAGCAACTGTGCGTCACAGTTGCATGTTGCACAACACCACCACAGATGGTTTGATACATTCTGTATCCAATGAAGGAGGTCCTCGCATCCCTTGCCTCGGACCTTTGCAGTAAACTTGCGGTTGATGCCTTTCCCCATGTGCCACATCATGTTGGTGATCGAGCTGAAATACAAATTACAATTATTTATATTTTTGATCCAAATTCAAGATATTTTCACAACAGCTGTTACCTGTTTTTGCTATTAGTGTGCAAAAAACAAGTTAGTGAAGATGTGTGCACGTGGTATATTATTAAAGATATTTCAACAATATATGATTATTGAGTGATGCCAGTATTTTTTTAATACAAACATGGTGTATCTGGTGAGCTCATTGATAACTATATTTGGATCACATAATGACTCCCAAAGATATCCTTCCAAATGCAGAATTAAAATTGTTTTTTTTTTAAATGGCCATCAAATGTGGCATAATGGATAAACATTACTTGATATTGTAATTGTTGTAAAATGATATATATATTCACAGTAAACATAATAAGCTATCATAATCTGGCATAACAAATATTTTAGTATTTTTTTCTAAAAAAATCACTTTCATCTGGGTCGTATCCCCTTAACTAAAATTGAGTAACATTATGTAATTTTACTAAATACAAATGAACCCACTTTAAACGTTTTACAATAGAGTATAATAATAATAATAATAATAATAATGTCAACTTGTAGAGGGCCTTAATTCTAGACAAAAGTCCACTCAGAGGCGCTTAAATAGATTAATACATAAATACTAAAACAAGGTAGTTAAACAAATTATACAATTTTTTTTAAATATAAATTGCTAAAACCGTGATGCATAATGCATGGGCAATAAGATTAGGTTGTAAAAGGATATAGCATTAATTAAAACATGACATAATATGTGCATAATAATGCATAAAAGAAATAAGTTAGTTAAATGAAATAAGTTATTAAAAAACACTATGTCATGTACAAGATCACAGACTACACTAAACATTGGATGTTATACGGAACAGGTGGGTTTTTTAAAGTCGTTTGAATGTGGCTAGCGCTGTGACTGTCTTTAATTCTAACGGAAGGGTGCGTGTTTGTGGACGAGGTCGAACACGCACCCTTATTGTCACGTCGTGTAGCTGTCCGCCCACTGGTGCCTTGGCACAACGAGAAGCTGGCCGACGCCAAGAGAACACGACGAAAACTCGAACGAAAATGGCGACGCACATCCCTAACTGTAGATCGCGATATATACAAGGCACAATGCGCATATGTCAAGAAACTTATCTTGTATACAGTGATAAGTTCGTCTGCGTCACTGGCAGAGGGCATTGCAACCAGTGTCGACGCTGCAATGTCATCGCAAAATGCCGGCTTGTTGATGCTCGTACATTTCCGATACATTATTTGTTTCCTAGGGACAGTTGGCTTTAAGATATCAATAACGCATTCGATCCAAAAATGATCGGAGAAAAACGACGAAGTTTTCGTGGAAACAATTCCATGATTCTCAGCCCGTGTAAGGATGAGGTCGATAGTGTGGCCATCGATGTGTGTAGGCTCACGAACGTGTTGGATTACGTTAACGGCGTCAGTTGTATCAATGAAATGCTTCACAGTGCGGTCGGACGGTCTGTCCCAGTGAATATTGAAGTCTCCGATCATCGCGAAACGGCACGACATCATGGCATAGCATTCAACGAAGGATGCAAACTCGGCAAGAAAGTCGGCATGAGAGAGTTTGTTTTTGCTTGACCAAGGTGGGCGATATATAATGATCAACTTGATGAAGCTAGCGGGCGACATGACATCAATGTCCATACATTCGAATGATTGTATTGGCTGTTTGTTGTTGTTGACGGTAACTTTAAAGATCGATCTGTATAAGAAGCCAATGCCACCCCTCGCCGGTTCTTTTTGGGCGCATGCACGAAATTGTAGCCGATCGGTGTTAAATCTTTCACTGATTTCGTATCCTTATCGCCCGGGCTGAGCCACGTCTCGGTAACTGCCACGAGATCAAAGTTAGCGTCAATTACGTGGTCAATAAAAACGTATGTTTTATTGCGAATGGAACAGGCGTTGACGAGGCCCAATATGACGGGGGATCTGGCGTTGTGTCGAGCATTTCGCAGAGCCCCGTTGACCGAAGGAGTACTGTGTGGAGTGGGCGAGTCCCATTGATCTGTGCGTATGTGTCTTAAATTGTTGTCACAAAGGCGTGTGCATGGCCGGCCGTGGTATGTCTATGTCTATGTCTATATAATAATTGACAAAAACCATACGGTCATTACGCCAATATAGGGGACGGGGGGCATATGGCATAGCCCTACAGGGAATTTTTAGAGTCGTCTGCCCAGCCTAGATTTAAAAGTATCCACCGTGGCTGCAGACACAACTGTTTCGGTTAGTCCGTTCCAGTTCCTTACTGTTCTATTAAAAAACCTGTTAGCATAAACCTGAGTATTTGTTTTGGTGTATGGATCCCAAGCAGCGCTCGCGTATTCGAGATTAGGGCGGACTAATGCAAAGTAAGCCGATTGTTTAGTTTCCTCTGAGCATTTATACAGATTTCTCTTGATAAAACCTAATATACGGTTAGATTTGGCAGATAGGTGGGATATGTGAGTGTTCCATCTGAGGTCATCAGAGAACTCCACACCTAGGTACGGGTGATGGTGTACAATTCCCAGGCTGTCTCCATTGATGGTATACTGAGATCGGTGGATAGTTTTCTTCTTGGTGATATGCATAACTGAGCATTTATTGATATTAAAATGCATCTGCCAGGTTGCAAACCAGTCCACCAGCCTATGCAGGTCGGACTGGAGGGCTTCTACGTCATTACTGTCATTGATACACCTGTATAGAATACAATCGTCGGCAAAAAGCCGGATACTAGAGGTGATCCCCTCTCCTATATCATTGACATATAATAAAAAAAGAAGTATGGTCGATGTCCAACCACAAGTTCAATCGCTCGTTGTTTCCAAGCGCCGCCTCGGCAGCCGCGTCTCGTAGGCAACCGGGCTGCAATGCCGTGATAGACTAGTGTCCTCCAAGTACTGGCGTTCACGCGTGAAGCACAGGAATGGCGAAGCAATTGACTGGCAGTGTACCTGATCATGCTGTGTGCTACTGAATGCTGTAATGTCATGTGGTCATGCTTGGACGACACGTTGTTCTGGCTACAGCGGTCACGGCTGACCGAATCAGTGTGACAGTATCACAGGAAATGTAGTCAAAACGTATAAGAAGTCATAAACACTTGCCGAACCAGCAGTCAAGTAGAGACTTTGTACATTCATAAAACTGTCTGTGAAGTTACAGTACTGTAAAACGTCTAAAACTACAACAAATTCAACATTGAAACGCAGAACTTTAATAGGTGCAGCCACTAGGCGCAGCTCAATAGGTCAAAGTATATAGTGATATTCTTCGTCACATAAACAGTAGTCACACATAATTATATAACATCATGACATAAATAATAGGCCAAACATTTCGATATATGACAAAGTCTAATGCAATAGTATTGAATACAGAACGTATTTACAAGTTTTTGTTAATTTAACACAAAATACACTACATTTTGCAATGTTATTATAAACGACAATCATTCCAGCCCATGTTAATCCGTTACTGTAATATCGCTCACGCGACTTGTTTGCCGTTAACTTTTGCTATTCGGCTATCTCTAACAAGATTGCCACCCAGAGAATTAACTCTAGGTGGCAGGTGGACAAGGAAGCCCTTTGGCTTATCGAGAGTCCTTCACGCTTAAATACAATATTCTAAATGAGGCCTAACTATTGTTTTGTACAGCGGTATTATTAGCTCTTTTTCCTTATACGTTATGTTTCGCCTAATTAATCCAAGGATTTGATTTCCCTTTGAAGCTGCAATTCCGCACTGCTCTGAAACCTTCATATCAGCACTAATGGTTAACCCTAAGCCCTTTTCTTTTAAAGTAGTACTTAGTACAATACCCCCCATTGTATATTCTACCTCTTCGTTCCCATGTCCTGTGTGGAGGCATTTACATTTCCCAAAATTGAACAGCATTTGCCACTTTTCAGACCATTTTATCAGCCTGTCAAGATCATCTTATAAATGCTGTCTATCTCCATCACTTTTAATCCTTCTAAACACTTTTGTATCATCCGCAAATGTCAACACCTTGCTTGTTATTTCATCATCCAAATCGTTGATATATATTAAGAATAATATAGGTCCTAGTACTGATCCCTGTGGTACCCCACTCAATACCGATTTCCAGTTTGAAGCCTCCCCATCAACTACTACACGTTGTATTCTGTCAATCAGCCATTTTCTATCCAGTTTATTATACCATTCCCTATGCCATGGGCCTTTAGTTTAAGCAGTAATCTTTGATGTGGTACTTTGTCGAAAGGTTTTTGAAAATCTAAGTAGACGATAACTACTGGTGATCCCTTATCTACCCACTTAATGATGTCTTCCAAAAAACATAACATATTTGTTAAGCATGACCTCGCTTTAAAAAAACCTTGTTGAGATGGGTTTATCAAGTTTTGTTTAACAAGAAAATCCACCATGTGATCTTTAATTAGTCTTTCTAATAATTTACAAATCACTGATGTTAAACTCACTGGTCTATAGTTCTCTGACTTGTTTCTCGAACCTTTTTTGAATAACGGTATAATGTTTGCTTCTTTCCATTCTAAAGGAACCACTCCCTCTTCTAATGACAAGTTGAAAACTGTTGCAAGCGGTACGCTAATTTGTTGTACAATTTCCAGTAGTAGTTTGGGTGGAATGCCATCCACTCCAGGTGATTTATTATTCTTCATAGCCCTTATTTTCTTAGCTACCCTTTCCGGGGTTACAATTAATTGTCCTAAATAGTCTGAATCTGCCCCCTTGAACTTAGCCTCTGGTACTGGCAGTGAACTAATATCTTCCCTGGTAAACACTGAACTAAAGTACTCATTCAGGTCTTCTGCCATTAAGAATCCCACTGATATTATATTTCCAGCACTATCTTCTAGAGGACCGACCTTATCTTGAACTTTCTGTTTGTTTCGAACATACGCATAAATAATCTTGCTGTCATGTTTTATATTACTAGCTAATTGTTGTTCATAGCTTCTCTTTGGATTTTTTATTTCTGCTGTAGCTTGATTAAATGCTTGTTTATAACTGTTGTATTCTTCATAATTTCAAGTACATCTATATGACTTCCACATCATTTGTTTATACTTAATTTTTCTAATGGCTTCTTTCGATAAGTGTTTCTTTTTGGACCGTTTTCCTTGTTTTTTTATTATGAACTTAATTTCACTCTTTAATATATTCCAGCATTCTTTTGCCGTCTTATTTTTCAGTGTGTTATTCCAGTCTATCTTTGCTAAATATTTCCTCATGTCCTTATACCTTCCTTTGTGGAAATTTCTTCTATAGTGTTTTTTACTATTCCTTTCTGATTTTACTTTGATGGTAAAATGTATCTGGTTGTGATCGTTACTCCCCAGTGGCTCACATATCTTGACATTGTCAACTAATTCATTCTGTGAGTACAAAACTATGTCTAACACATTCTCACCCCTGGTTGGTTCTAGCACATGTTGAGAAAGGAATGTATCTTGAACTAAAACTAAACACTTGTGGTCCTCACCCCCACCCCCCCCCCCCCATACTCTGTAGAGATTTCCATTGTATATGCCCGTGGTTAAAATCCCCCATAATAATACAGTGCCGTTTGCTTACTTCCCTTATAGTGTTATGTATTTTTTCATTCTCATCTATGCTTATGTTTGGACTTCGATAAACTTACCCAACTGTTAACGTTGAGTTTCCTGTAACTATGTTACACCAAACAGCTTCTTCGCAATCTGCTTCTCTTTCTAATTTTATTTCATAAGCCTGATTAGATTCTTTAATATATAAAATAACTCCACCTCCCTTTCTTCCTATTATATCTTTTCTAAACATTACATATCCTGTCAGTTCCATTTCGGCATCTGATATATCGGTGGTGGTCCAGGATTCGGTTATACCTATTATATGAGGGTCAATATCTTCTACCATAATGTTTAGTTTATTTCTTTTGTTTACTATACTCCTTGCATTTAAACAAACACATTTATATCCAGCTTCAAAAGAGTTTTCCAGACTGTTATTTGCTGATTTATTTGTGCTGCCTCTATCTATGCCTCCATTTTCAGGCTTTTCTGTGAGTCCCCCCTGCGAATCTAGTTTAAATAGATGCAACCTGTCCCACTGTCAACAGATCGCAGCAGGTTCTCTGAGAAAACTGCTGCCCCCTTTCCACTAAGATGGAGGCCATCTCTCATGTACATATCTTCCCTCCCAACAAAGTATCCCCATAAATCTGTGAATCCCACCCCCTCTTCTTAACACATCTGCTCAACTAGTGCGTTGATCGCCATCCTCTTGCAGTTTCTATACGTTGCCCCCCCCCCCCCCTTCCTCCCATTACTGGCAAAATTACTGACAGAATAACCTGTTCAACTCTCGTCTTCTTTAGCTTCCTCACTAACTGTCTATACTTCTGTACTATCGCAGTTGTTCCCTCCCTGTCTGCATTATTGTTCCTACATGTACCAGTATAGACCCCCCCCTTGCCATGTCCCAATACCTTCTTTACCCTGTCAGTTACATGTTCAATCCTAGCCCCCGGTAAACAAACAACGACGTCCTTCCCCACGCTCAGTGTCTTGTCCGTCTTTCTCATAATGGAGTCGCCCATAAACACCCACTCTTTCCTCATTGCCCCCTCAATCACTGCCTTAGAATAGCTCCTTCTTCGGTTTGCATCTGTCTGGTTGTTGTCTTTCCCCCCTGTCGTCTTCTCTCCTGTCACATTCTCTTCCGATCCATTCTTTCCTGTCGCTTTTTCTCTTGTCAATTTCCTCCTGTCAGCGTCCCTTTTATCGACTTCTCTTCTATCACATTTGCTCTCACTTCCTTTCGTCCCTTCTTCTTTCGTCCCATCTCATTTTCCTCTCTCCTCTCCCGTCCCATCTTTCCTCCCTCTTTCTCTACGGTCACTTTCTTCACCGTCACCTTCACGCTTGTTACGTTTTCTGTTGTCGATTTTCCAATTTCTTCCCCTCCAGTCACCTTCCCTCCTCTCAATCTCCTTTCCTCAGTTTTCTTGCCACTGCTTTTCTCCTTCAGTCTTGCAATATTCTCACCTCTCTCCCTGTCGTCTCTCTCCATTCGACCTGCCTCCTTGCTAATTCCCATCTCCATTCCCTTCACAGTATCTGTCAACCTAACTATCTCCTTCTGCAGACACTCCACCTTCCAACACACAATGCACTGAAAGGTGAATCCTTCCTCCATGGTTTCTGCCCATGACTTCCCACAGCCGGACAATGCTAAATCTACCCAGCTGTGGCAGTGATCACACACCAAGTGTCGCTTTGCCTTGACTTGCCGCTTGCAAGGCGCCATATCCCGATCAGAATTTATTTAATAACTTCTTCTTCTTCCAATACACGTCTAGCCTCAACATGCTGAGGATACAGGCGGTGCCGTGGCATGGCAGGCGAACAGGAAATTTTTGTTTTGTTTTTAGAGTGCAATATATAAGAACACAAATTATTGTGTGAATAAACAGAAATACGTGCAGAAGAACTTGTTAACGTCTAAAACATGGGGTAGTGCAAAGTCTGGATGTTGCTTTTAAACGCATCCAGGCTGTTTTTATTTACAATATATTGAGGGAGGGAATTCCAAAGTCGAATGGTACTGGGGAAAAAAGAATACAAGTGGTAGTTGCATCTGGAGTGAGGGATAAGGTAAGATAAGGAATGTTGTTTTCTAGTGACTACGTTTATAGGAATAAGATATTGGTTTGCTGGTATACCCACTAGGCCATTTGCTATCTTGTACATCATACATAGTTTTGCATCAGTTCTTCTGTCTGATAGGGATCTCCATCCTAATGTCTGGAGCATGTATGTTACACTGGAGGTATTGTGGTGGCGATATAAGACATATCGGGCTGCACGGCGTTGAATCATTTCTAGTTTGTTTATTTGTGTAAGGGTATATGGATCCCAGACAGTACAGCTGTTCTCCACGATGGGTCTGACAAAGGTGAAGTAGGCCTGAGTTTTTATTTGAATTGACGGGACTTTGAGATTTCTGCGGAGGAAGCCTAGTGATCTATTTGCTTTTAGACAAATGTTATATATGTGGGCATTCCACCGGAGATCTGAGGTTATGGTTACACCAAGATATTTTACCTGTGAAACAGTTCCTAGTGTTTGACTATGAAGCATGTATTGATTGTTAATGACAGTTTTGTTTCTTGTTACAGGTATGACATGGCATTTTTGAAGATTGAATTCCATGTTCCAGGTTATGGCCCATTTTCCAAGTTTGTGAAGATCTTCCTGGAGCACAGCTGTATTTGTCTTAGGCTTAAGGGCTATATACATTATGGTGTCATCAGCAAAAAGTCTAACTGTAGATGTAATATTGTCTGGGATGTCATTTATATAAAAGAGGAATAGACAAGGGCCAAGTACAGAGCCTTGTGGTACTCCTGATGTTACGGGTACCTCAGAGGAGGCCTCTCCCTCTATTATGACTCTTTGAGTTCTGTCTGTTAAAAATGATCGAATCCAGGAATTTGTTTTGCCTTGGATGCCATAGTGATGGAGTTTGTAAGTCAGTTTTTTATGGCTGACCTTATCAAATGTTTTAGAGAAATCCATCACTATGACATCCGTTTGCGTGCCAGACTGCATATGGGTAACTAAGTCATGTATGAACTGAATAAGCTGTGTCTCGCAAGATACTTGGGAGCGAAAGCCATGTTGAAGATGATAAAGAATGTTGTGTGAATGTGCATGTTTCATTATACTACTAACCAAGATATGTTCCATTAGTTTTGATGCTATGCATGTCAGGGAAATAGGCCTATAATTTGAAGCTATGTATTTTTGACCATTCTTGAAAATAGGTGAGACATTTGCTTTTAGCCAGTCTGTGGGGACTTCTCCTGTAGCATATGACTTCTGAAAGATTAAAGTTAGCGATGGCGCAATTTCAGCAGCCAATTCTTTTAGAATTCTTGGGTTGATGTTGTCTGGTCCTTGTGCTTTATAAGGTTTAAGATTTTGTAGGAGTTTTAGTACACCAGCTTCTGTAATTTCTATTTCTGGCATTTCTGGTAGTGTTGGATTGGGTAGTTTGGTTTCTTGGGGAGATGGGTCATCTGTAAAGACTGATTGAAACTGCTGATTTAGTATATCCGCTTTGGCTTTAGGGTTTGAGTGTAGAATTCCATTTTGTTTGAGAGGCGATACCCCTGTGTGGTTTGTACGGCAGTGTTTCATGTAAGTCCAGAATCTCTTAGCATAACCTTGTTTTTGTTGACTATCTTCAGTAGAGGTGACAATTTCATTTACATAGTTCCAGTAGGCAGTTCTGAGTTGTTGCTGTATAGTTTGTTTTAGATGTTTGTATTTTGGAGTGTGCTTGTGACATTTGTACATTTTGTCCCTTTTTTGCATAAGTTTTTTGAGTGTTGGTGTAATCCAGGGGTATCCGTCCCTACTTCTAGCCATTCTGGATGGTATGTACAACCCAGCACCTTTGACCATGTTATCCCGAAATATACACCACAACTTGTTTGCACTGTTTTGTTCATAGCAATTTTGAAGAGTTTTGCTTACATCTTTCATATGTTTTCTAAATTTGTCCCAGTCTGCCTTATTGAAAAGGGGAATATTTCTAGGTTTCTGTTTGTGTTTCATTGGATTTATGTCTAGCTCTGTGTAGCAACAGTCATGTTCAGAGATTCCTGGTAATATCTCTGTTCGATTGATGTTGGTAGGGTTATTTGTGATCATTAAGTCTAGAGTGTTTTCTCCCCTTGTTGGCTTGTCTATAATCTGGATAAGGCCATGGTCATCTAGAATGTTTCGAAATTTATCATGAAGTAATACGTTTTGGCAGTTTGGTTTTAACATTCCATTATGCCAGTCCCATCCAGGAAAATTAAAATCTCCTGCAATAAATAAGTGTTGCTTTTGATTTACTCTGCCTAGAGATATTTCAAATTGTTCTATGCTGTGTTCATCATTTGTGTCAGGTCTGTAGTAGGCACATATATGAAGTAATTTACAACCAGCTATGCTAATCTTAGCCCAAATGATTTCGCAGTCTGTCTCTAATTCAAATTCCTCTTCACTAAGCAGATCTGAATGTATTGCAACGAATACTCCTCCTCCTCTCTGTTCTTCTGTTCTGTCCTTTCTATATACATTGATTTTATCTGGGAAATATTCAGAATCTAAAATGCTATGCTAAGCCAGGATTCAGTGCCAATAATTATGTCTGGTTTGGAGCTATCAATGAGTGAAAGAAATTCTGCCTTCTTGTTTTTTAGTGATTGACAATTTAGGTTGATGATTCTCAATGGTTTTTTAGTGTTAGGAGTATGACGGTAAT
Organism: Escarpia spicata; assembly: GCA_963995525.1. NCBI lineage: Eukaryota > Metazoa > Annelida > Polychaeta > Sabellida > Siboglinidae > Escarpia > Escarpia spicata. The sequence goes on along the minus strand of OZ023215.1, from coordinate 48,352,430 downwards.
TGTGCTGTTTCCTTTCATTCGAAGGAGATGATGTATGTAGTGGAGGTCCTAATCCTGCTGGTGTTGTAGGGAGTTGAATGGAGTCATCATTTGATTGAGAGATGTGTTGATATATATTTTCAGAAAGTTCCATGTCGTCATAATTGAAAAGGGTACTACTGAAATGTGGCTTTCCACATTTTAGGCAATTCCATGATGTGTTGGTGTTTTGCATCGTTTCATATATTGTGTCTCTGACATTTTCACATTGCGTGTGGAACCAAGTATTACAGGAGTCGCAACAAATTGCTTTCTGTTTCCACGTTACTGTTTTTTGGCAAACACCACAAGGGTACTTGGGTGCTTTGGGGCCGGGATTTAATTCAATGTCGTTTGCCAATACAAGAAGATATAGCATAAAGTATGATGGAAATTTTTTGGGGTTTGCTCTGGACATCCTTGGTTTATGCAGCAAGTTGATGGACAATGTCTTGATGGGAGAAATCGATCCTGATGTGTTTACAGAAATTTCATGTGAAGTTACATAACAGTCATTCGTACTATTTTTAATCTCTACAAATACAACCATGAGGAAAAAAAACACTCAGGTAAAACATCCTGTAAATGTAAAACCTAGTATTTCTGTTAGTCAGGAAGTGCTACAGTATGGATGGTTCTGCTATGTGCTAACTTAGTCTTTATAAAGACTGTTTCCTGTGTACTACAGCACACTTTAGGTTACAAATTGCAATTACACAGCCGACTATTTATCCTGACACGAACGCTAACATTACCGGTAGTGACCTAATTTAAATAAAATCAATTACGTTACGTTAGGCTGCCCGACTATCGCCCTTGCTTAATTTTAACAACAAAATACCTAGCAAGTACTGGCTTACACAGATATATCTTATGTAAATAGTTTGATGGTTGTTACTTTATCTCCTATATATTCTACCACTTAATCAGGTTTGTTAAATCTTGTTTACAACTTATCGAAGGCTAAGTGAGTTACCCTATTATCACTCACTATACTAAGGTGTTCTAAAATACTTTAACTAACTAACGTTAAAGACTAAACTCTTTATGGTGAAATATAGTACATTCTGGTACTATTCTAGCTTGCCTCCAGCATATCTTGCATCTCAAATGTCAACTGATTATAATTGGATACCTTCTTGCGATCTGATTTCTCGGCGGTGGCGCGTTTTCTGATTTCTCGGCGGTGGCGCGTTTGATCGAAAATATGCGTCGCTTCGACGGCTGAGGTCCGTGACTAAATATCTGCATCTGGCTTCAAACATCGACGTCGGCGACGTTTTGTCCGATCTTGTGTCGTTAACTGACGATGTAGATTTCCTTCGAAGCACGTTTCTTCAAAATGATCTGAACATAGTGCGTTGTATTTCGAAGGCTTCCAACCAGCCCGTCCACAGTTGTGAATTCACTATTTCACTTCTGCCTCGTTTCAAAGGGAAACCAAAAAGACAGCTCCTTATCCTTCGCTGTACTATTGTTACAACTGTATGCAGAGCAGTATGGCATATTGCAAGTCACGTTTTCACTGTAAGCTCAACTTATACTAATATAACAAACCGCATCCCATGACCATGAACCAACTACGCAAACTACACACGACAGTGTGACGTACACGCCAAAAATAATGCTGCTCGTTTATTGGTTGGTTTCGGCCAAATGAACGCGTCATCAGTAAGATGGCAGTCTACATGTTATCGGAGATTTCGTTAGAATCTTCCACTTTAAGACTACATTCCGAATAAACCACTGAACTGAAAATTTTGATTGTAGATGCAAATGGTTAGTTTGTGCCAACTCTTTTAGGTGCTTAACACCACAACGTTGCCTTCTGTTTTCCTTTTTAACACCACACACACGATGACAAGTAAAGATGGGGAAGTGTCAGAAATCGACAGCACATCAAAAACAGAAAAAATATATCGATGTAACGTTCGACAGATCCCTAAAATTCCGACAGCATATTGGCACCATTGCAAAGAAGGCAAACCAGATGACAGGCCCCATCAAACACACGTTTAAACATCTGGACAGTAGCAGCTTCCGATTATTATATACAGCACCAGTGAGACCACATCTCGACTATGTTGACTCCATCTGGAACCCGCGCTACGCCGTAGACATCAACACCCTTGAAAGAGCACAACGGAGAGCAACCAAGTTGGTCCCAGAAATAAGAAACTTGAACTAAGAAGACAGGCTGAAACATCTTAACTTACCAAGTCTGGCATACCGAAGAAGAAGAGGAGACCTGATCCAAGTGTACAGAATTATCAATGGCACCGACGACATCAATGAAGAGGACTTCTTCATGATCACAACAAACCGCACACGAGGCCACAACAAAAATTGTATAAGACACCAAGCAGACTTGATATTAGGAAACACTCCTTTTCACAACGCATCTTCCTAGACTGGAACAACCTTTCTCAGCAAACAGTGAACGTGAAAACATCCTCTCCTTCAAAACAAAACTCAACAAAGAATTGAAGATGGACAGGTTTAAATTTTAATAAAAGCACAAAATAATAAGACAAGCCACGTTCTCAATACCAAAATACGATGCATAAAGGCGGGTGTACGCAAGGCTGTTGTGCCTTACTTTAAAACCCGAAGATCCAGGCAAGTTATGACTTGCGTGCAGACTCGTTGATTCGACCAATAGCTAGTATGTAAGTACTACGTAGTTCAACAGGTATCGAATAATTATTATTCTAGCAATAACTATTTCAAACTTAAATAGAGCAATTATACTTGTTCCCATCTCAAATGTTCAAGTTCATTCTATCTTCGTAAAATACTATGTTTATGATTTTCATCAAACCATTTTTGATAATTTTCTTAATAAACTTACTTTTATTCTTGACAGGACGTGTGCATCCTTTTTATACAGTTATTTAATTCCCTATTTAAAAGTGCTCAAGCAACTTGCTTAATTTATATAAAAATGTAGACAAATTGCACACTACCATGCACCAATAGATGCATAATCAGGACATTGTGCAATGTATTATTAATACAAAAATATTTAAGTGGAGTTTTTAATATAATAAAAATATTATATATATTATGTGTGTGTGTTATCAAGACCACATCATGAAATGTAGTCTTACAATCATAATTATTACAGCCCTTCACAAACAAATGAACCAATTCACTGAATTCATGATGTGATATTGATAACACACACAGTTTTGCCAGTATAACGATAATTAGAAGATAACGGTTGTTTATTATCAACTAATGCAAATAAATGAACTTTCAGAACATATCGATTGATTCGATTAGCCGCATAACGTCACTTTACGTTGTGGTCAAGGGAGAGACTTGGAAAAGGCAACAGACGTGTTATAACAGCCTGCACTGTATCCAGAAGCGAATGGGGTTTATGAAAATTTCAGCTATGGACATTGCACTATACAGTAGAGTGTACAGTGAAAATTAAAACCCTGGACAAGTAAGATTAGATTGCCCAAAAGGTAGAATGAATTACTCGGTGCCTTCTTATCCCATTTTTGGCAACAACAATGTGATCTGTAGTGTCTTGCATGTCCCTGTTCATAATTCGATTTGTAATACTGAAGCCAACATGAAATATATCAACAGTTTATTCATATGGAGAAACTTTCACAAATAAATAAGACTACATGGCTGACTGTGCCAATGCATTAGTCCAATTCACACACTAGTTTTCAATGTGACACATTTTAATCTAACTGTATTACAAGTTGGGTCCGTGTCAGTCCTGTGCACATATAGTACATCAATAAGTAACTCGTTTATTGATTATATGGGCCATTATTATGATCAAATATTGTGATAAAAAAATACATACATACAAAATATTCCATTACAGTTCCAGTTTTATATATTTGTGGGTTTCAACTTTCAACACTACAGGCATCTGTCAAGAAAACAAGTACTTATTGTTCCAGATACGGATTCAAAGCTTATAGTACTAGTTTCAAAATCTATAAAGTGCCTCCAAATGGATTTATCTAGATTTCATGCACTATGTAAGTGTTCTTATTATTATTAAGTACTTTTTGAGATGTAGTTTTGTGATAACATCAAATGTAATACTAACAATGAAGTATGAATATATATAAAAAGTATATCTGAATCATTTGCTTCTTCATTTGTTTGTAGTACACTTTAATAATACTGGCTAAAACGTACAGATTAAACAAAAAATATATATTTTGTTGTAAGATGGCACTTTAGTTTTACTAAACTTGATGGTAACAGTCCAGTTTTAATGGTAATGGCCCTTATCATTTTTGTGACACACGTCCTAGGAGCCACATTAAAAGTGTACAGTGAGTCATATGAACAAATACATGTACAGTTCAGTGTGATGTTTGAGAAATGGTTGTCTGTTGCAAAAAACTCACTATAAGTAACATGTTTGGACTTGGTTAAACTATTCCAGTAAATTACATATACCCAAAGTTCCCTACATCGAATAGTGTATAATAAACACATTGCATACCACAACTAGGATACAAGCTTTCAAGTGGATGTTTCTTATTTTAGGAAGTCCTATACAGTAGTGAGAATCCACTTTGCCTAAAACGTTTCTCTATTTCTGCCAGTGATGTTCAAACAATGTTATTTAAACATAGAAATCCATTGTCATTTGAAATTGGATGTCGTATCAATTTGGTGGCACTAAACCGAACTGATACGGATACAACTAGTTTTCCTTAAAGCAGGTTCTTTGCTTTGCCACAGCCTCCTCTTTTGCTGGTTTTTCGATGCCTGCATGCTCTGCTAGAGTTACCTCCTTACTCGATGTCGCAACTTGGAGCATACTTCACAGCTTTGGGCCACTCGTGCATCTAGCTGTAATGCCCTCTAGAATTTCTCCTCGGAAGCTGTAGTCCTTTGACGCCATCACTTTCTTCACCACATACCCAGCAGACTTTGAATACTGCAGCTGATACCGTGGCTTATTGTCTGCTGTTTTCACCATTTCCCGCTGATTGAACAAATAATAAATATAAAATCAGTATAACAATAGAAATATCTGAAGAATAGCTGGCTATAGCTGTAACATGCACACAGTAAACCAAACTGCTTGCTTGTATGCTCTCTCTCTCTTGAAATCAAACGGCTAATGTGATTTTTTAATCGGTTCTAAATTCTGCCATCCTTTTCAATTTAAACTTCCAAGGAATTCCACAATACATTCAAATATTTATTATTGAATCATATATATATATATAATTTATATATGATGATTTTTATAGATTTATTATATATGCATAAGTTTATATTTCAATAAGCAATTCCAAAGCATACCATTCCAATTCCATTTATATATAATTAAACAATTTAAGTAACAGTAAACAAATGTCCTCAATTATCATTATTTTATTTGTCGTTTGCATGCATACTCTTGTGCAGTGAGATTGTATTTTCGAAACTGTATTCCTAACATTGTTTTGCTATTGAGTACAGGCAGGGATTTTCAGCCATTTCAGTTTATTTCCTAATGCTATGCTGGATTTCTAAAGTGCGCAGCTTTGTCAAGCAACTGATACATTATTTTGTAACATCAAATATTCACACTATTGATATCACAATCCTTACCTTGTATTTGTGTTGTTGTCAATGGTGGCCATTGGGTGCATACTTGAGGAAGTTCACCAATACAGTAGGCGGCAGTCCAGTATAGCCTTCTGGACAGTGAAGGCTTCTGTACCTTCAGTGAGCCATGGTGTTGTTTTTACTGCTTGTTGTGTATACGTTGCATGACTGCACTACCGGTACAACACTGCGCATGCTGTCCATGAATGTGAATTCCTGATGTGATGGAGGAGCGAGATCCACATCTCCTTCATCAAGCGGGGATCACCATCACAAGCTGATGCGCAATACCACAGGTGGTTGGCAATTGCGCCTGTCGAAGGGACAACCTCAACTTCCTTGGCAAACAACAACCTTTATTTCTTGGTAGTCCTCTAACAAAGTCTTTCTAATGCTGGGATGTCTGTCAGTGGCAAATGTGGTGATCTTCACCCCATGGTCAGTCAGGTTGTCTAAGCAGTATTTCAAGTCCTCCACTTCCATCCAATAACTGTTTTGGACCTCTGTGACCCGAAACGTTTCTTGAGCAATGATGAGTTGGCTGTCAGTGTTCATGATGAAGTAAATGCCAAATGTAGCGTTGTGTCCTGGATTGTCATATCTTGCATCGCCTGATGCGACCACGCTCTGTCTGACCAGAGCTGACATGATGGCCTCTGAATGGCATGTCCACATGTCCTCTATCTCTGGCAGTATGTATGCCCGCTGTATGTTGTAGGACTGGCGGGGTGACAAGGCGCATAGGTTCATTAGGTTGACCAAATTGTACACAGTGAATGAATGTCCAGTCAGGAAGAGGACGCTTGGTGTCAACAAGTTACTCTCATAAATGTTACCAATCTTGGGTTGCGAGTGCCACATGAACGAGTGGCCATCAACACATTCTGTGGTAACAACCACTGCAAATCCAGTCACTGTGATGCTAGGCTTTGATGTAAGTGGTTTATTGCAGTTTGGTGTTTTAGCAGGTACAGAAAAGTGAAAAGATGTTTTTCTCACAAATTACAAACGTTCTCTCTTTCCCATTAGTGTAAGAGCCACTTGAGTCATCATTAGTGATATCGCTGTCACCTGCTACAATATATTCTGCATCACTCGCTTCAATGTTTCTCTTTTCACTGTTGCAGAATCGTCTGAAGATGGCGATAGTGAGACTGGGACATCCGAAGGGTCATCTACAGTGACAGAACTGCCATGGTCAGGGTCAGTCGGAGAAAGCGTGCTGGACTGCGATGGCAACTTTGCATACCCATGGTCATGGTGAATGTTCAATAGAAAACAGTATTGTCTGTATTAACTACTGCATCGACAAAGTGTCGCACTGGCGACACGACCACCGGCTTCCTTTATGTTTTGACACTACAAGTCGATGCCGTGGCAGCACTGCAAGTGACATTTGTGTTACCATGAGGGACGATGTCATCTCGCATGCTAAATCCTTCGCTGGATCCTTTGAAGCTAGTGCTCGGTATTAGGCCCTATGATTGTTTGGATAATTCTGTCATATATTATGAAAAAAATGACACAATATTACAAATATTCATTAAAATTGGAGCACAAGTGCGATTTACAAATGACTTTTTCAACGTTTTCTTTTTAGTGGATATATGTGTGTTATCTTAAATTTTCTTGATTAAAATGCATGTGCACTCAAATGTGTTTAACATTTGAACTTTGTAAATACAAAATATATATTTATTAATCTTTGTGGCTTTTTTCTGTGACGTTATTTCCATTGTGACGCTTACATTCAAAAGTCAATAAATTAAATACAATGTCCTTGTTATTAAAAGCATACATTGGTGTTTGCAGTCATGCAATCTATATCAGAAAACAACTTTGTATGATAGCATGCTTGCTAAATTGTCGCCTCAAAACTGGAGCATCAATTCGGGGTTCTTTGTTACAAGCCAATATTTGAGACACATAAATTAGTATTAGGCCTACATGGTGATTAACTTTAGTTGATTGATGTGAACCTACTTACTATGCCAATAACTAATTATATAAGATATGACAATAGTGTTTTGTTGTATGCTATTGACTGTATCGTAAACAAGTATTTTTTAAGGATTTAAATACTTGTAATGTCACTTATTTAATAATTCCAATGGCGATGCCTACAATACCTGATTGACAGAGCTTATTTCGCAAAACGTTATACTGGCTACGGTAGCTGACATTTATTTTTGTAATTATTTTGGAGGTTATTTTCCCCTCATTTCCCCACCAGCAACTAAGTCGATAACATAGACTCGTAGATGTAGACGTTGGCGTTGGGGTATTCAGACGTAGCAACACGCCGGCACGAATTGCTGTAAACTAAATCGGCGGATTACAAGCACTCATTATTCCCAATTATATCATAGTATTCACACGTATTTGTACTTTATTACATTCACATTTCTTATTACATTTCAATTTCGCATACGTCATATTTGTATATATGCAGACTTTGAAATAGAAATGTGTGACTATATAGTAGTCGTAATGATACCTGGCGGAACTCGTGAATGCCGAGTCACCTTGGCAACAGCAAGCTGGTTTTGGCTTGTCATTTCCTACGCGCCGCTTCACTCTCCAAATAAGGCAATGATGTCGAGCTTCCAGGTCGATTTCGCTTAATTTTACTTCATCGGTGCATAGTTATATGTAAACAAATCGACTGGAGATGGACCTGTGGCTTTAACCAAGAATTATATTTTAACGTTCAATGTCTTTTTATGCTCGTCACTTTCGTATTTAGGCTTGCAATCGGCGTTCGAAAGTGACTACCGCAGACTTTTGCCAATCTTGCCGCCGGCGAACACGTCAAATTCATCATCTATAACTTGTTTTTTGTTGTTGGAAACCTTCTGTGGAAGTATGTGAAAAGTTGCTTACTAACATTTATAGTATATCCAGTAGCCACACAGTGCATTAAATTGTTCAGTTTGTATGTGTTTGTATGCGTTTCGTCGGTTTTTCTGAGAGCTATGCTGCTTCGCCTATCGAATTGCTGTATACAGCTTTGGGAGACATCTCGCCAATCAAACCGTATGTACAACCACACGCTCCTGGAGCATGATGGCGGCGCCCTGTGCCGATAGTAGCTACGTTTGAAAACATATTTAAAATATACCTGTACTTGTCAAATCATGGTGACTTTTACTGTAAATGGTATATTCTTATGTTTGGGCTGTGGTTGTTCAATCATTTCATTCCCCCTTTCCTTAAGCACTTGGTCACGAAGGCTTTAGTCTTGTTCTCTGCATCAGCGTGAACTGTCCACATCTCACAGCCGTATGGAAAGATGGCTAGTTCAAGTGACTTTAACAAGTTATACTTGGTTGTGAAGCTTATATTATTGCTTCTCTAGATCCTCTCCAACCTTGCATGGCTTCCTTTGCAGACGGGATCCTGATAGTATTTCTGCGGTGCAGGTACTACCGTCAGACAAGGTCGCTCCAAGATATTAAAGCTGCTGACATCTTCTGGCTTTTGCCCAATCATGATGGTGTGCGCACTGGTGTTATCTGAGCTGTTGACCATGACTGCTTTTCTCTGTGCTGACTTCCATGGACGGCTTTTGTTAATATTAGAGGAAGGTCAGCAGATGGCGCCACTGGTCCACATTTCATCGAAAAATTCATCAATCGCTTTGCTAGCAGTTTCTTATAAAGTTATGGCATAATTTAATTAAAGTGATCTCACACGAAGTTCAATTTGTTAGCAGAATCGTAACGTAGCTATAATATCTTTTGTATTTAAATCATAATAAATATTACCCAGTATTCCTTTCACGAAGTATGATTCCATTAGTATAATACATATTTACTACTAGCTATCGTAATGTAAATAGTCCATCTGTCGTGCCTCTGTCCTTTCTGAATCCCTTTTGTTCTTCACCCAAATAGAACCGCTGCGACTGTGGAGCATACCTAACCGCCGAGCACATTATCAGTGGAAACTGCCCCATCCAATATATACCCGGGGGCATGCAGGGGCTCACCAAGCTCTGCTCAAGCACGTGCGAGTGGTTCCACCAGTTCAGGATATCTAATGACGATGACGTTGGCATACGTAAGAAGATGACCCAATACTTGCACTACTCTCTTTCGAATCCTCCCTTCCACGATCTCTCTGGCAGCTTCATGATGTGACTTAGGCGTATGTGCCCCTATATTTCCATGGGTCTTGAACACATCTCCCTTCCTCTTCTAAATTGGGACAAGTTGTCTTGTCAGCTACTCCTGTGGCACGTTACCTTGCCTCAAACATGTATTCACAGCCTCTTTGTTTTGTTCAGCTGACTCTGATCTCCCCCGCTGCCGTTACCATCTCCACAATACTGTGTGGTTAAAACAATATATATTTCAACAACGTCTCTCTGGAATACTTCCACGTGCAAAGACTGTGTGTACGGTCGTTCAGGACATCAGGCAACAAACACACGAACTAACGACGACTTCCCAAACGACAAGTATTTAATGACTACTCCAATGATCATCGTAATATCGTTATGCATATATTTTAGTTTCCCGTGAAGAAATTAACTACAAAAATAAACGACAAAATATCACTGCTCCCGAATTGGCTCGTGCGCAGACACCACATCCGGTCTGCCTCGCGCTCGCTCTGTAGTCGTCATTGCTACATCCTAGAGCTTATTCTTGAGACACGGACACATGAGGGCGGAGTCAATGATGTGCATAACGCCGTTAGTTGTCTCCACGTCTCGGCTGATGATCTTTGCCTTCTCGTCAATCATTATGGGTTCCTCGGGCGCGTCCTGTCGCAGGCTCATCCACTCCTTGGCGTTCGTCTTGAAGCGGTAGTGCAGGTCGGAGCGAATGCCCGACATGTAGACTGGACGCTTCAGGATGTGGTAGCCAAGAAACTACAACACAACCAACCATAATAATAATAATAATAATAATGTTTATTTTACATAGCGCCGTATCCATAACGTTCATAGCGCTTTACATAAGATTAATGTATAAATAATCAAATTAAACAAATTTAAATATAAGAATAAATTAAGACAATAGTGCTGTGTAGACATTAATAGATTAAGTAAGTTGGTTTATATGTTAAAAAAATTACTATGTTAAAATATGTTCTTTAAAATGTTCTTTTGGTTGTTACAATTATCAAGATAGATACGCCAAAAAATATTTATATGTATGAATAACTTAGAGTAAAATGTTTCTGTAACGGTCAATAAATGCATCAATGTCATTATATTTGAAATGCTATCGTGATGATCATCATTAAAGGCATCGAGATGCAACAATGACAAACTAGTTGCCGCCGGTGTGAGATTGTAAATGGACCACCGTAACCAACCAGGGTGTTTTGTATGGACTCCCTGTTTTGTATGGACCCCCTGTTTTGTATGGGCCCCTGTTTTGTATGGATCCCCCCCCGTTTTGTATGGACCCCCGTTTTGTATGGACCGCCTGTTTTGTATGGACCCCTGTTTTGTATGGACCCCCCTGTTTTGTATGGACCCCCTGTTTTGTATGGACCCCCTGTGAACAGTGGAGCTGTTTGTGTTTAGTGATTTAGACATTTTATACGTGGTTCACTGATGCTTATAAATAAAAATGCACTATTCTGAAAGGCAAAATTGTACCGACAGTATTGTTAAAACAATGTTAATAGCCATAAAAGATACTGAAATGGTTATTATTAAATTATTTCAGGACGGTTTGGACACGTCTTGTGCAATTCTGTATAGCAATCAACCGCTTCTAACTCACTCAACACATTAAAAGGTATTTTTTATAGACAGAGGGGGTCTGACATCGAGAGCTTTTGCGAACCTTATGTGCCACACGGCACGAAGAGGATAAGTAAGTAGGCTATATAAACCCTAGAACGGCCACTCACTTTCTTGAGTTCCACCTTTCTTGTCGTAAGTCCGTCGAGGAAGGACTCCGGCAGAGCTTGCAGGGCAGCGTTCGTTGGCGCAAATACGGTGTAGGCTCCTTTGACCGAGAGCAGCATGCGCTCCATGCCCGCCTTGTGCAGCAGCGACCGGAACATGCTGCAAGTAACCCAGTGAGATAATACTGATTCGCGTATTACGCGGCACAGGCCTATTCTGCACTCAATAGTTGTCAAGGTACTGCCCCAGCAGTTTTGTGATTGTTGCAGAAATACATACCTTATCACCTAACCACCAATGTCCAGTTTATTTTCCTCGACAAATAATCCAAGACTAATAAAATACGTAAGATCGTTACTCAAAACGTTGCTTTTTGAGGTTTATTTCAATTTTAGCAGTAAATCAAAAACTAGTCAAAATATTTCCACAATTGAGGTACCATTTATTTTAAAGCTTGTAATCTGTGGAATCCCAAACGGTATTTTTTACAATTTCTGTGGCAGGTCATATTATTAATGTTATGTTATTTGTTATTTATTATTTAATATTTTATTATGCTCATGATATAATTTTATTTCAACAACTAAACACATAAACATCCCTTATACAGTACATATTATTGATCGGAATATGTTGAAAAGGGACACAGAGAAGTGCAATATTTAAACTAGTAATCCTTTTGTTAATTTAACTTAATAATATGTCTACAATAATACCTGTGTGAACATACAACTACGCTATACATTGGTGTAAGATCATTGCCAAGCAAGCCTCAACGTGCAGTTTTCATCAATACGTATTCAGTGCAGATCAAAAATAAACTAAAATAATGGGACATTAATTAAAAAAGATTTAGCAACAATCCAAAATATATCAACCAATTTATATAAATATATATATATATATATAAATACTAAAACATCACTTAATTCAATGGCCGATGTTACTTGATGTTTACAAATGACTTAATGACAAGTTTTGATTTGGTGTTAAACAACGTGCACTTCCATTGATCTTTGCTATCATTTAACAAGAGCTTTTTCACATTCTTCCGGACAATATGGCCGAAGTCAATTCAAGAGGTTTTACAAATAACTACCTTAAAAACCGTACCAATCTATAATTATTTGTATCACATATATTTAGCAATGTTTTTGTTTAAAATATCTACGCGTTATTCGAATATAATGCATAACATCGACAGTGCATTTTGTTTTAAGAAACATCACAGAACAATTTGAGTTATGTCTATAGTTTGCTAACAATATACATTAAAGCCACGATATCCGTTTCCCATTTATTAACATTAATTTATATATTAATCCTAATACTAGAATAAATATATTGAAGGTAAGTCTATGCTGCCCGCCAAATTGCATTTAATAAACGCGAATCATTGTTTGCAATTTTAAAGCGAACTGTTCAAATGGTAAACAATCATTAATTTTGCATAGAGCTCTTATTGGTACTGATTGCGTACTAGCACGTATTGTTTTGAAGGTGACTCGATCCTACGCTCCTGATTAAATTGGGACTATAGGCACAACTGATTCAGGGAACTTCCTGCTAATTACTAATGAATAATTACCTAACAGAACAGAAGACTACATCCCTCAAAAAACATCCACATGACATAGAAGAAGAGGAATTTGTATTATTTGATCCATCAGACATTTCAATACATTTTATTTGACCCATCAGACATTTCAATATATTTTATTTGACCCATCAGACATTTCAATACATTTCATTTGACCCATCAGACATTTCAATACATTTCATTTGACCCATCAGACATTTCAATACATTTCATTTGACCCATCAGACATTTCAATATATTTTATTTGACCCATCAGACATTTCAATATATTTTATTTGACCCATCAGACATTTCAATACATTTTGTTTGACCCATCAGACATTTCAGTACGTTTTATTTGACCCATCAGACATTTCAGTACATTTTATTTGACCCATCAGACATTTCAATACGTTTTATTTGACCCATCAGACATTTCAATACATTTTATTTGACCCATCAGACATTTCAATGCATTTTATTTGACCCATCAGACATTTCAATATATTTTATTTGATCCATCAGACATTTCAATACATTTTATTTGACCCATCAGACATTTCAATATATTTTATTTGACCCATCAGACATTTCAATACATTTTATTTGATCCATCAGACATTTCAATACATTTTATTTGACCCATCAGACATTTCAATACAATTTATTTGATCCATCAGACATTTCAATACATTTTATTTGACCCATCAGACATTGCAATACGTCCATGTCTAATTAAGTAAAGCACAAGTATAATAACCTTATGCTAAACACGGTATAATGTAAGGTAAATAACAAAAAATAAGGTCAGGAGACTCCTTTAAGACTGGTGCAGTCGCTCTCTTGGAGCCACCTTTTGTGGAGGATATTAAACTGAATCAATAGATCACCCAAATCAAATTCTTCCAGAAAAATCAACATAATAAAAATCTCTGATTATGTATGAATGTACATACGTACAAAAATGTGACTGCATGTGTGTATGTGCGTGTGTGCGTGTGTGCGTGTGTGCGTGTGTGCGTGTGTGCGTGTGTGCGTGTGTGCGTGCGTGCGTGCGTGCGTGCGTGCGTGCGTGCGTGCATGCGTGCATGCCCCTCGACAGATTCCAGTGCAAGAAGCTGACGTACCTGAGTTGTGGGTCTCGTTGTATGTTCTCCATGGCGGCAGCTTCCGGCGGAAACATCACCTTGTCCACGACATGAACTACGGACTGTCCGGCCACTTGGTCGGACTGTACGATCCTGGCAGAATTCACACCAAAACCCTGCAAGAGGTCAAGCAAACAACCGTAGCTCGCACTAAGGGGTAATCTGTTCCATTAAAGCAACTCTTTGTAAACTAATACACATTCGAGATAAATTGTATCAAAACGTGTTAATTTAACATGAGTATCTTCTATACCACTTATTTCTTACAGTTTTATGGGTTTACTTTGACTCATCAATGTCACCGGCACTGCTGGATGATATCCTTGACATCTAACAAATGTCGTGTCTTGGGACTTACTCTGTGCTGTACTTTCACGTGTATCTTGACCTTGACATCAGGATTGTACGACTTCAAGGACGTTTCCCCTACCAACTGTCGTGTAGACATCTTGCCCGACACCACGTGATATTGGAATACCTTGCGAACCATTGCCGGCTGAGCCTGGAGAATTTGGTTCTGTTCGGGGGTGAGCTCTGCAAGTGGATGGATTCATCACGTGACTAATTGCCTAGCGGCGAGATCCGTCAAGCAAAACAAAATGGCTGCCACACGTGTGAAAATGTCAGATATCCCGTTGTATGTTTTGTTGAAATTCCCGCATCAAATGTTTATGTTTTTGATGTAAAAACGAAGTTTTGTACGAGAACTGTATGCGGGAACGTTTGATCTATGTAATGCTGCCCAATAACTTAATGCCTGCACACCTGTGGCCTGCCGCAGCAAAGTCGGTATTAAGTAGCAAAATTGTGAAATAGAGTTTTGTAAATTTTTTGAGTCCATAGGTCATAAAATGATACTCATTTGTTGAAAACTCTTCAGTAGGTTTTTGATTTATTGCTAAAATTGAAGCAGACTTTAAGAACGCAACGTTTTGAGAAACGATATCATTTTTACACATATTGTACGTTATTTTTTAATCTGTTGGTTCGTAGATGCACGAATCTTATTAGTTTTGGATTGCGTGTCGAGGAAAATAAAGTGGACAGTGAAATATAAGATTTTCATATACGCCTGTGCCAAATTTGATGGAACGTGATCTAGACAGCTATGTTTGGCCTGTGACCAGACTTAATACCCGGTTCGCTGTGACGGGTCATATATACAAACAGTGTAAAGACAGTGCAAAGACTGACAGAAGTCGTCGCATTATCATGATTGTGACGAAATGGCTCCATCGGTTGACCTACCCACCACGTGACCAATTGTCTAACAACAAAATCTGTCGAAACACAATACATCAAAATGAATGCCGAACGCATGGAACGTTCGAACACTCCTTTGTATATTTTGTTGACATTGTGGCGCCAAATGTTCTTCTTTATGACACTAACAAACATAAGACAAAGTTGTATCTATGCTTTGTTTTGTCGTCCCATGAAAATTGGAGACAGAGAACCAGTGGTGGCCCATTCTCCAGGGGTGCCTTGTGACGTCATGTTTGCATTACCGGGAAATGTTGTCGTAGTCGGCAGCGGAAATGACATGATCAGCGGCAACAAGATTATGAACAACATTATGTGTGGTTATAACTGCAGTGCTTGGTTTTTGTTGTACCGTATTCGGTTATACACTATTAATGCTTACTGCGAAACGCTTCGTCGTTGGGAACAAAGAGGGTGTAGCCTTCCTTCGCTGTCCCGTCGACGATGTCCGTCAGTCCGGCCATCCGGGAGTAGTCGAGGAACCGAGAGAGTCCGAGCTTCGTCAACGTCTCCTTCACAGACCTCGCTACAAACACACAACAGAGTGAACCAGTGAATATTAACTGCAAAGGCTTCGCCAATACAATTGTCCCATTAGTGTGCGCGAACCTTTTTGCAAAGGTTTTCTGGCAGTGTCAGAGTGGTGGCACCTAGTCCGTACCCTACCTTCCACACAGGGGATCATATATCAATTTATATTTTATTAATTAAATATTTTATTTCTATTATTATTATTATTATTTAATAATATAGGTTGTTGTTGTTGTGGTTGTTTTTATTCTCCTCTTGTTTCCCTGTTTGTCAGGGATGAGGCTGGTCTGGATTCTGATCATCGATTTCTGTGTTCTTTTTTTTTCTTTTCCCTCACAGCATTGCTCTCTCAACTAACCGTCTCCATTCCCCTCTATATTTCGCTTTCGTTCTCTACTCATCTCCCAATCGCTCCAAATTTTTGTATACACAATCTCCTCGTCGCAATTTAGGTCGTTCTCGTCTCCTTTCCCCTTTTACTCTCCGGGCATCTGATTTATTTGCCAACCGTTCTATTCCCATTCTCTCTATATGTACAGCTCACTTCAGTCGACTCACCAGCTTCTTGTTAAAACTTTCACACCAACCTCCTCTTTCAGCTCCTGTGTTCTTAGCTGATACTTCTTTTTCACTCCGTCATTCTTCTGACCCAGTTATTTTCGCAAACCTTTACCCTCTCCTGTTGTTTCTCCGTCATTGCCATAGTCTCTAAGCCGTACATTCATGCTCAGATCATAATAATATAATAATAAATGTTATTAATTTATATCATTTATACAAACAAACTGTATTACACATACGCAAACACTTAGTGATATTAATCAAGTATGGCCACAACCAGCCTACCTAGTCCAAGCACCCTGGGAAATCACGTTACATAGACAGCGGTATTTTTGTTGTGCGCGGTTTAGTGAAATATAATATGAATATTTATACGGCGCTATTCTCAACCTAAATTGTTCAAAGGCGCTTTCCAAGTTTCAAAAATTCAAAAATTGAAAACTGCAATCTCTGAAATATGTCAATTAAAAACCAGATCACTAAATCGCAAACTACGTATAATGTCAGCACAAATTCTAAATAAAGCTACAATGTGCAAAACAGCAACGCAGCTGCAAAAGTTATCTCAAAAGTGCAACTTCACAACTATCTTTAAAATACTAAAAATAATATATAAAGACGGGTTGCATAAGCGGATCCAGGGCCGCCGTTTCGTGCCCCCTAGACCTTTGGAATGTGTCCCCGTTTAGGTTAGAAGACGCTGAAACTCGGTCAGACCACCCAAAATATGAATTTGGTTCGGCCGGCAGTGCAATTGGAGGTTTTTGCCCCCCCCCCCCCCCCCCCCCTCTCTTCCGGAGTAACCTCTCTGGATCCACCTCTGTGTTGGCGAGGATGGTAGCACTGGAGACGTTACCTGAATCGGGTACAAGGAGAACATCGATAGCGTGGATGATGCCGTTACTTGCTAGGATGTCTGTCTCCGAGGTAGTGGCGCCGTTCACTGTCAGACGGTCACTGACGTCACACGACACCTCCAGCGTCTGACCTTCACTCGTCTTGATCTTCGTCGGGCTGATGATGGCGGCCGCACAGACGTCACGGTCAAGGACGTGATACTTCAGCAGCTCTGTGAAGGAGAAGGATTGTTCGGTGCGTGGATAGATAACTCTGTATCTCAGTGGAATTGTTTAGCAACGTAACAAAATTAATAATTATTAGTTTGGTTATCATAATCATATTGATAAAGTATGTGTGGGTGTGTGGGTGTGTGGGTGTGTGGGTGTGTGGGTGTGTGGGTGTGTGGGTGTGTGGGTGTGTGGGTGTGTGTGTGTGTGTGTGGGTGTGTGGGTGTGCGGGTGTGTGGGTGTGCGGGTGTGTGGGCGGACGGGTGTGCGGGTGTGCGGGTGTGCGGGTGTGCGGGTGGGCGGGTGGGCGGGTGGGCGGGTGGGCGGGTGGGCGGGTGGGCGGGTGGGCGGGTGGGCGGGTGGGCGGGTGGGCGGGTGTGTGGGTGGGTGTCTGTGTCTGTGTGTGCGGTTGTGTTTGCTTGTGCATGTGTGCATGCGAGCGTGCACGCGTGCCGCATGGATGTCTGTGTATCACAATATACCTCCACCCCACGCCTATTAGTCATTTTGTAATCAAATGGGAATCTTGTATCAACAATATTACCTGCTTTAGGCCTGGACATCGACAACAACAAGGGTGACTTACTGAGAAGGACGTCTTTGTTGTTGAGGATCCTATCGACAACGTCCTGCGGTGCCCTCCTGAAAGCGGCGTCGGTCGGGGCGAACACGGTGAAGGGGCCGGGCCCGCGCAGGTCGTTGCCGAGGCCCGTCACTATGAGAGCCGTGACCAGCTCCCCGAACCGGCCATCTCGCAGCAGCAGCTCCGTGACGGTTGAACCCTCCGTCTTGACGGGAGAGATCACCTGTACCGAGAGCAGACAAGGCTTAACAAGGCTTCGTCATCTTCTTCTTCCAGTTTACCAACCAACGTCACCATGTTGAAGATCAGTGTTGGTATTTCAGGGTATACATATCGGAATACAGCATGTATTAGATACCATCTACCAATTTTACTTTTACTTTATTTTGGAGAAAATATACACACATAGCCTCTACGATTATTCTACATACACAAAACAATATTTACCACAGGGTACTTTACAAAGATACTTGCACGAACACAAACTGCTACATATGCAGTTAGCCTACCAACATACATCACGTGCTGTCTTTCGATCTATAAGCACTTGTGTATCATATGGCTTGTACACCACGGTGAGAGTAGTATATATTTTGGTTACTTACAATTACTAGTGGGTGGGCGACTCTCACTAAGGCTTATAAATATGCCGTTGACGTGAGAGCCGCCCACCCACTAGTAATTGTTTTATGAAAATGCTCTCACATGTATTGTGTTTGTTATCTTTCAAATACATATCTTCCACTTCCAGGAATAAACACGGGAAGATAGTTTGCAGCTGAAGGTATGGGTTTGTGGGGGACACGTGAAATGGGTGGAGAAGGAGGGGGCTAAGCTAGTTGTGCTTACTGGAAATAGAAATGGCTTAACTTGATTTAACAGTATGTTTAAAGAAAGGATATATATATATATATTCGTGTCATGTATGGTACATTTAACTATGACATATATATATATATATTGACATATATATATATATATATATTGACACACACACACACACACACACACACACACACACACACACACACACACACACACACACACACACACACATATATATATATATATATATATATATATATATATATATATATGTCACAGTTAAATGTACCATACATGACACGAATATATATATATATATATATAAATTATTATTTGACCCAACCAACCTAACCAGTCTGGTGACCTTTTAATAATTATTGGTCATGATGTTTGTTCTGTTCTTGTTCATTACACGCTTCCAATCCGAGAGTTGCTCGTTCGGCGGGCAGGTAGGGTGGACATGTTTACTTGCAATCACTGCCCCTGTAGCCCTAGAATTTTATTATTTTCATCACGCTGATAATGAATTACTGGCATACACCCATACATAAAAACTACACGGTGGCGCCCCCTGGAGAGTGGTTCATCCATGGTTCCGTTTCGCCCTGTTTCTATGTGTGTTTGATTTAAAATGCATCATCAGTAGTTGCATCAAAGGTCAATGCTCTAAGGAAGCGAGTGGACCTCGGCATCTGGTAGGAAATGCTGTCAGACAGCCTCCAAAGTTAGGTGTATAGATTCCATTAAGGGGTGTAATTCAAATTGTACATGTGTACATTGTTACAATTTGTGGGAGCATTAATCCTAATGCGGCGTTCCACGGTGGTCCCTATACTAACCATAACCCATTGCGGTTGGCACTGGTTCCGGTTATGGGTGACAGCAAGAACGCGTCCGATTCGAACGCTTTCTTTTCAGGAGTTCACTTATTTAACATAACATATCCACACTGACATACTTGTTTAACAAGGAGACTATATTAACGATTAGAAATCATCGAAACCGAAACCATTCCAACCATCAGCCCCGCGCAGTGAATTGTGGGCAACCAAGGACATCTGCATTGGCCACAAAGGGAGACAGGATGTTTGCACTAACCCATTCTTACCTTATCCGTGACGTGCAGTATGCCGTTTGTAGCAACCTGATCCGGCAATATGACTCGAGCACAGTTCACGGTCACAATCTAAATCAACCAATACATCACGTAGGTTAGTAAACATGGGTCTACCTCACCAAGCTATTTCTATCGGCACTGATACGCGCACAATACGTTTATTTATTATCATTCGTCATAATATTGTCCAAAGGTTTAAGTAGTTATTACGCGATTTAATTGTGCACCGTTTAATATGTACTACAAAAATACAAGTTATTGTTGTCGTCGCCGTGGTTGTTAATGTTGTAGGCCTACCCCGTTTCCATATTTGTTGACCCTGATGTTGGGGTTTTCGTTGTACAGGGTAGGTATCTCCATTCCATTGGTCAGATCTTTCGCATAA
The DNA here is from genome assembly GCA_963995525.1 of Escarpia spicata. Taxonomy (NCBI): domain Eukaryota; kingdom Metazoa; phylum Annelida; class Polychaeta; order Sabellida; family Siboglinidae; genus Escarpia; species Escarpia spicata. The sequence continues at coordinate 48,331,892 of OZ023215.1, read as the reverse complement.
TAGCGCCCATTTGCTATGTGGTGGAGAATCAAGTTTTTCTTCTGGTTTTTCGTACCCATCTGTTTCCTGTGATAGGAAATGCGCGATTCAATAGTAATATGGTTGCCTATACACAATTTGTTAAAATTAATTATTTTCATACGACGTTAACACCCCCAATAACAGATACAAACATCTACATCAGGGCTATTCGACAGTAATATGTTTGCCTACAGGTAATGTGTTAAAATAAATTATTTACGTACAAAATATAAAACTCTTAATGGCGAATACAAACGTCTTCGATAAGGCACCCATTAAAAGTGCTTAATCAGTTCGAATTATTTGCTCCTCTCATTTACAATAAATTTTGCAACAAATCAGACCTAGCTGGTATCTGGTAAGACATGCTAGCTCGTTTATGTAACAAATCAGACCTAGCAGGTATCTGGTAAGACATGCTAGCTCGTTTATGTAACAAATCAGACCTAGCAGGTATCTGGTAAGACATGCTAGCTCGTTTATGTAACAAATCAGACCTAGCTGGTATCTGGTAAGACATGCTAGCTCGTTTATGTAACAAATCAGACCTAGCAGGTATCTGGTAAGACATGCTAGCTCGTTTATGTAACAAATCAGACCTAGCAGGTATCTGGTAAGACATGCTAGCTCGTTTATGTAACAAATCAGACCTAGCTGGTATCTGGTAAGACATGCTAGCTCGTTTATGTAACAAATCAGACCTAGCTGGTATCTGGTAAGACATGCTAGCTCGTTTATGTAACAAATCAGACCTAGCTGGTATCTGGTAAGACATGCTAGCTCGTTTATGTAACAAATCAGACCTAGCTGGTATCTGGTAAGACATGCTAGCTCGTTTATGTAACAAATCAGACCTAGCTGGTATCTGGTAAGACATGCTAGCTCGTTTATGTAACAAATCAGACCTAGCAGGTATCTGGTAAGACATGCTAGCTCGTTTATGTAACAAATCAGACCTAGCTGGTATCTGGTAAGACATGCTAGCTCGTTTATGTAACAAATCAGACCTAGCTGGTATCTGGTAAGACATGCTAGCTCGTTTATGTAACAAATCAGACCTAGCTGGTATCTGGTAAGACATGCTAGCTCGTTTATGTAACAAATCAGACCTAGCTGGTATCTGGTAAGACATGCTAGCTCGTTTATGTAACAAATCAGACCTAGCTGGTATCTGGTAAGACATGCTAGCTCGTTTATGTAACAAATCAGACCTAGCTGGTATCTGGTAAGACATGCTAGCTCGTTTATGTAACAAATCAGACCTAGCTGGTATCTGGTAAGACATGCTAGCTCGTTTATGTAACAAATCAGACCTAGCTGGTATCTGGTAAGACATGCTAGCTCGTTTATGTAACAAATCAGACCTAGCTGGTATCTGGTAAGACATGCTAGCTCGTTTATGTAACAAATCAGACCTAGCTGGTATCTGGTAAGACATGCTAGCTCGTTTATGTAACAAATCAGACCTAGCTGGTATCTGGTAAGACATGCTAGCTCGTTTATGTAACAAATCAGACCTAGCAGGTATCTGGTAAGACATGCTAGCTCGTTTATGTAACAAATCAGACCTAGCAGGTATCTGGTAAGACATGCTAGCTCGTTTATGTAACAAATCAGACCTAGCTGGTATCTGGTAAGACATGCTAGCTCGTTTATGTAACAAATCAGACCTAGCTGGTATCTGGTAAGACATGCTAGCTCGTTTATGTAACAAATCAGACCTAGCTGGTATCTGGTAAGACATGCTAGCTCGTTTATGTAACAAATCAGACCTAGCTGGTATCTGGTAAGACATGCTAGCTCGTTTATGTAACAAATCAGACCTAGCAGGTATCTGGTAAGACATGCTAGCTCGTTTATGTAACAAATCAGACCTAGCTGGTATCTGGTAAGACATGCTAGCTCGTTTATGTAACAAATCAGACCTAGCTGGTATCTGGTAAGACATGCTAGCTCGTTTATGTAACAAATCAGACCTAGCAGGTATCTGGTAAGACATGCTAGCTCGTTTATGTAACAAATCAGACCTAGCAGGTATCTGGTAAGACATGCTAGCTCGTTTATGTAACAAATCAGACCTAGCTGGTATCTGGTAAGACATGCTAGCTCGTTTATGTAACAAATCAGACCTAGCTGGTATCTGGTAAGACATGCTAGCTCGTTTATGTAACAAATCAGACCTAGCTGGTATCTGGTAAGACATGCTAGCTCGTTTATGTAACAAATCAGACCTAGCTGGTATCTGGTAAGACATGCTAGCTCGTTTATGTAACAAATCAGACCTAGCAGGTATCTGGTAAGACATGCTAGCTCGTTTATGTAACAAATCAGACCTAGCTGGTATCTGGTAAGACATGCTAGCTCGTTTATGTAACAAATCAGACCTAGCTGGTATCTGGTAAGACATGCTAGCTCGTTTATGTAACAAATCAGACCTAGCTGGTATCTGGTAAGACATGCTAGCTCGTTTATGTAACAAATCAGACCTAGCTGGTATCTGGTAAGACATGCTAGCTCGTTTATGTAACAAATAAGACCTAGCTGGTATCTGGTAAGACATGCTAGCTCGTTTATGTAACAAATCAGACCTAGCTGGTATCTGGTAAGACATGCTAGCTCGTTTATGTAACAAATCAGACCTAGCTGGTATCTGGTAAGACATGCTAGCTCGTTTATGTAACAAATCAGACCTAGCTGGTATCTGGTAAGACATGCTAGCTCGTTTATGTAACAAATCAGACCTAGCTGGTATCTGGTAAGACATGCTAGCTCGTTTATGTAACAAATCAGACCTAGCTGGTATCTGGTAAGACATGCTAGCTCGTTTATGTAACAAATCAGACCTAGCAGGTATCTGGTAAGACATGCTAGCTCGTTTATGTAACAAATCAGACCTAGCAGGTATCTGGTAAGACATGCTAGCTCGTTTATGTAACAAATCAGACCTAGCTGGTATCTGGTAAGACATGCTAGCTCGTTTATGTAACAAATCAGACCTAGCAGGTATCTGGTAAGACATGCTAGCTCGTTTATGTAACAAATCAGACCTAGCTGGTATATGGTAAGACATGCTAGCTCGTTTATGTAACAAATCAGACCTAGCTGGTATCTGGTAAGACATGCTAGCTCGTTTATGTAACAAATCAGACCTAGCTGGTATCTGGTAAGACATGCTAGCTCGTTTATGTAACAAATCAGACCTAGCTGGTATCTGGTAATACATGCTAGCTCGTTTATGTAACAAATCAGACCTAGCTGGTATCTGGTAAGACATGCTAGCTCGTTTATGTAACAAATCAGACCTAGCAGGTATCTGGTAAGACATGCTAGCTCGTTTATGTAACAAATCAGACCTAGCTGGTATCTGGTAAGACATGCTAGCTCGTTTATGTAACAAATCAGACCTAGCTGGTATCTGGTAAGACATGCTAGCTCGTTTATGTAACAAATCAGACCTAGCTGGTATCTGGTAAGACATGCTAGCTCGTTTATGTAACAAATCAGACCTAGCTGGTATCTGGTAAGACATGCTAGCTCGTTTATGTAACAAATCAGACCTAGCTGGTATCTGGTAAGACATGCTAGCTCGTTTATGTAACAAATCAGACCTAGCTGGTATCTGGTAAGACATGCTAGCTCGTTTATGTAACAAATAAGACCTAGCTGGTATATGGTAAGACATGCTAGCTCGTTTATGTAACAAATCAGACCTAGATGGTATCTGGTAAGACATTCTAGCTCGTTTATGTAACAAATCAGACCTAGCTGGTATCTGGTAAGACATGCTAGCTCGTTTATGTAACAAATCAGACCTAGCTGGTATCTGGTAAGACATGCTAGCTCGTTTATGTAACAAATCAGACCTAGCTGGTATCTGGTAAGACATGCTAGCTCGTTTATGTAACAAATCAGACCTAGCTGGTATCTGGTAAGACATGCTAGCTCGTTTATGTAACAAATCAGACCTAGCTGGTATCTGGTAAGACATGCTAGCTCGTTTATGTAACAAATCAGACCTAGCTGGTATCTGGTAAGACATGCTAGCTCGTTTATGTAACAAATCAGACCTAGCTGGTATCTGGTAAGACATGCTAGCTCGTTTATGTAACAAATCAGACCTAGTTGGTATCTGGTAAGACATGCTAGCTCGTTTATGTAACAAATCAGACCTAGCTGGTATCTGGTAAGACATGCTAGCTCGTTTATGTAACAAATCAGACCTAGCAGGTATCTGGTAAGACATGCTAGCTCGTTTATGTAACAAATCAGACCTAGCTGGTATCTGGTAAGACATGCTAGCTCGTTTATGTAACAAATCAGACCTAGCTGGTATCTGGTAAGACATGCTAGCTCGTTTATGTAACAAATCAGACCTAGCTGGTATCTGGTAAGACATGCTAGCTCGTTTATGTAACAAATCAGATCTAGCAGGTATCTGGTAAGACATGCTAGCTCGTTTATGTAACAAATCAGACATAGCAGGTATCTGGTAAGACATGCTAGCTCGTTTATGTAACAAATCAGACCTAGCTGGTATCTGGTAAGACATGCTAGCTCGTTTATGTAACAAATCAGACCTAGCTGGTATCTGGTAAGACATGCTAGCTCGTTTATGTAACAAATCAGACCTAGCAGGTATCTGGTAAGACATGCTAGCTCGTTTATGTAACAAATCAGACCTAGCTGGTATCTGGTAAGACATGCTAGCTCGTTTTCGCAAAGTTTATGCAGTGTTTTATGATCTCGTCATATGAACTATTTACAGTTATATTTACAGATAATCCATTGCCATGATCAACATGTATAAAATATATGTCGATTACGAATGTGTTTTGTGTTGCATATTTAGCCACGTCAAGCATACATCGTACATACAACAAAATAGTACTACCGTCTATGCAACACACAATACATTTTTACCAAACTAATTACAGCCTAGTCTAATAATGACAATCTAATAATAGCATTGTCGAATAAAATAAAGTATAAAATTGCTAGGTTAAGAATAAGGAATATAATAACTAACACATTGTCAATTGATGTACGACTGTCTTAAAATATGTTGGCAGTTGGCCTTGGTTTAAATTTATACTAGTTTTAGTATAGTTTCATAATGTTTCTGATTGTATATTTTGCGTGTGCATGATGGGGGGCAGGGGAGACAAGCGTGTATGTATGTTGACACGCCAAGAATTCCTCATACATTTTAAATGCTACTTGGTAATAAACAGTCTGAATCTGAACATAAAAGACATTACATAAGTTGTTCACCATTGCTACAAGAATATTACGGTCTATGATTTCTGAGCATTACTGACGCGCACACGTCTCTTTCGCTATGGCATATACATTCAATATCTAATAACGTAGACACGGCAAGGGGGAGAAGCTGTTTCTGAAGCGATTTGTCTTTGCTCTTCGATTCCAGAATCGCATGCCTAATGGACGTCGTTTGAACAAATGATGAGCGGGTGAATGGGATCAATGATGATTTTGTGAGCTCTCGTCTTGGATATCTCACTGTATATAAGTGAAAGTGACGATCTTGGATGCAGTTTTCACCACTCTGTCAAGGCTGTTCTTCTGACACTGGTTGATGTTGCCGAACCACACACATGTGGAGAATGAGAACATACTCTCAATAGCAGAGATAACACTGAACAGGAATCTCGCCCCTCAGCCAGAACTTCTTCAGCTGGCGCAGGAAGTAGAAACTTTATTGGGCCTTCTTCACGACTGCATCCGTGTTTTCTCCCATTCCAGGTCACTACAGATGATGGTGCTCAAAGAAATTGAACCAGTTCACCTTTTCAACGGCGTCACCTCTAATGATAATAGGGGCAACTGGGGCTTTCTTCCTTCTAACATCAACAATCATCTCCCTTGTTGTGGACGCGTTTACTTGAACATTGTTCCTGTCACACCGCACAGTAAATTTTATGATTTAATTGAAGTGCTTCTAATAAAATTGTCCTTGCTCTCGCGAAAATCTCTTGACGGACTGGTCCAGTAGTGTGAAGACTACATGGTGGCCCGAAAGATGGCGTTCGCACGTGACCACGTGTAACAATGTTTTCTAACAACATTACGCACTGTTATAATTACACAAATTGATGATGTTCCTTATACATAAAGAAGAAATGTTAAACAAACTGAAAACATCCGCCTGTAACATAATACTACCCAAAACTGACATGTTTGCGGAAAAGGACCCTAAAACGTTTCACAATTACCATTGCGGAATCCATGCATGAGCAATACGCAATCTTACGTGATATCCGCGGAAATGCCCCTAAAAGCTTTGTTATCTAACTGACATGTTTGCGTCAACGTATCCACAAAAGAAACCTTTCATAATTACAATAGCGATACCCGTGCACGAGCGAAATGCAATCTTACGTGATATCCGGGGAAATGCCCCTGAAAGCCTTGTTCTCTGGCGCGAACAGTGTGTAAGGCCCGTCTCCGATGAGCAGTTTGTTGATGCCGGATCGCTTGGCGTTCTTCTGTAATTCCCGCAGGTAGAGGTCCTTGGCCGTCTCCATGAGATTTCCCATCGGCTTTACTGGTAGTACCAGGACAGAGACATCTGTTAGCTTTCCCATTAACGTTTCGGCAGATTATAAGAAAACTATACATGAAAAAAAAAGGAAATTTCTTCACAGCCACTGCTATATACTGACGAAATTTCGTCAAAATCACATACCTCCAGCTCTTTTAAAATGCATGCATGCACGTTGCCCATCAATATTTACCAAATTAGCTTTTTCTGCACCAACGTGTGCTATGTTAAACATTTCACTGCCAATACATGCTAGCATTCAACCTGCTAATATGCCTGACTACTGCACTCTTTTCCCATACAAATGTTTCTTTTAAATATCAAATATCACCATTGTCTATGTACTTTATGTTTTGTTTAACAGAACAGGAAGGTTAACTGTGGTCTCACCCTACAAGTGTGATGAACGGTTGAATATGGCAACGGAAGTGGTGGTGACGATGGTGGCGGCGATTATGGTGACACGATTGTGGATATTGGGGAGATAGTGGTTGTGGGTCCGTGTATATACTGTCTTTTCCTTTTTCGTTTTGAAATTTGCGAACGAAAAAAAGCAAACAATATTCGTTTTTCGCTTTCATATTTGAACGAAAAACGAATAGAATCTACTATTCGGGTCCGTGTATATAGAAATCCGTGTGTATTCCTAATGCATGTTAAAAAAACTAAATGACAACAAAACAAAAGCTGGAGTCGTATTTCATTTTCCGTTCTGATGCAGTGAAAACGAAAGACCGTTTATTTTATCGTTATTTTGTTTTATAACATGCATTACAAATACCGCGAATAATAGATTATATTCGTTTTTCGTACTTCAAATATTAAAAAAACGAACATTGTTTGCTTTTTTACTTTTTCGTTCATAAATTTCAAAATTAACAAGGAAAGACGGTATATACACGGACCGTTGTGACTGTGGTGACAGAAATGATCTCATTTTGTGGCGATGGCGCTGGGGATTGTGGCAGAGGTTGTGATGGTGGCGATTGAGGTGGAGATGGTGTTCGTGGTGTTTTACACACACAAGCGCGCGCGCACGCACGCACGCACGCACGCACGCACACACATACATACACACACGCACATACACGCGCACGCACGCACACACACACACACACACACACATACACACACACACACACACACACACACACACACACACACACACAGAAAAATGACCCAGTAACGACGCCGGCGTTGATGGGACCGGAAGCATTAAAGCGGGGCGACGATTTGCCGGCGTGAAAGAGATCAAAGAGTCATCTTTGTGAAGGAATTTCCGACCCAGCTGGCGTTAGTCTGATGGAACAGCTGGATCATTTCACTGAGCAGATAGCCGGGGTCCCGCACAATGTTGGATGTGTCTGACAGTAAAATAAGCATATTTTCATGGATTCACGATATTTGTTCACATGACTTTTGGTCACCTGACATTTCGTCAAAAGTGTACTGCAACAACATTTGGTCAGACTTTCACTGGTATTGCTAATTTATTACTAGTACCTATTGTTCACATAGTACAGTTCTATTATAATAATGATAGCTTACGATTACACCTTAGTTATAGTAATGACAACACAAGTTAAAAGATCAAAACAATTTAGAAAAGACTAGCTTTGTCAAAGTTTTACAGAAAAGTGTTTGTTAAGTTTAAGGATAGCCAATTTCAAAGCAGTGGCTTCGCCTTCAGTATGCTAGTATAATGCCCGTACATTAAGTACCTTACAAGACAGAATTTGCCTCTGTGTTGAAAACGTTAACTCGTTTCATCTGCTGTTTGACCAAATGTCGTAGATTTGTCACGACTCTGCACCTAGGAATGAAATGTCATGTGACACCGAGTCCTGTGATTAAATGTCTGCTGACTAAAATTGGAATATGTCGTAGATTGGTATGGCTTTGGGATAGTGGCTAATACATTCCAGAATTATTTAATAATTCCATAACTATATTTGTACAAAATACACCAATAAATGAAATGCTCAGTGAACAAATAATTACATAAACGGAATTGTCTGAGATAATTGGGGAAATCAAACGCTCATCGGCGTCTTGAAAAATACTATAACAATTATAGTATTTTAAAGATAACAGTTTTGTTATAATACATCTGGGTGGAGGAAAGTAGATGGAGTCTAGGTGGACAATAAAATTCAAACAAAGCTGAATGGGAACGTTCTGACAGCGTGTGTAAAGCCGAGTGGCGATGAAGGAGAATGGACGACCTCGGTGAAGAGATCGTTATCTTCTCTTGTCCATCGGAGCGATGAAGACGATGACATCATCTCATTTCTCGTGACATTCACATTTAAAGTTTTGATCATTTTGTGCGGTGCGTTCGCCTGTGGCCGATAAAGCCAATGTTCGAATGAAAAGTCTTTCTACAGGTTTTGCACACGAATGTAGTTGGCACTGTTGATGCTGGTATCGTTGACGTTCTCGCCTTGCGGCCCCGCGCTTGGTCCTGGCTGCTTCGACACGTTGATTCTTGAATGAGGTTGCACCTTTCCAGAACAGACTTCTCCAGGCAAGACGGTTTACCGCATGTATTTCCCAGTAGATCGCAGCTTAACAGGAAAATTGGTAGGCAGAGAGAGGGGAGAGAGAGGACAGAGAGAGAGACAGAGACAGAGAGCAGAGGCAGAACAACGTCACGGCTGCAGAACGATGAAGACCGCAGCTGAGATAAGAAGACAGCATAAAGAGGGATCTTTAGACAGACGGATAACAACAACAGAAGGAGAAGGTAGATGCTGATAAGACCGAGCATTGAAGGGTATTGACACAAAGAGCAGTACACAACCATTATGCAGGATGTGAAGCCAAACCCCTGTACACAGTTCCAGGAAGAAAACATATAGTTTATGTAACCAATTGTTCTTTGTGATATAAGCCATATCAATGAATTTATTATTATTTTAACTGTAATATTAGTGATTTGGGCAGACATATTGGATTATGTCTGTATCATTTTGTCGTACACTATCAACAGTTGTCTCATTGGAATCCATAAGACATATACTCAGCCCCAAAAACTAAGTATCTAGGTAATACAGCATGAAAATTATGATAAAATCTATATATTTTCACATATTGGCGGCCATCTTGGATATTTGAAATTCCTCAAGGATGCCAAGGTGGCATCATCCAGTTTCTGAATCAGTAGATCTTCTAGTTTTGTAAACTACCAAAACATTGGACATACTACACTACACAGTTCAACTCAAAATCATTGTTTGGCGACAAAACTATAGTAGGGGCCTACTTAATTTTCCTTTCGAAGGATTACAAAACTTACCACCATCACATGTGTGCGGATCATCCCCCGTTGCCTCGTAACCTGTGCAGCAATGGTAGCGGATGAACCTGTCAACAGGACGAAATATGCGATACATGTGTGATTGTATTGGGGAGCATGTCACTACCACTATTATGAGCTCATCAGCTTAATTTGTGCTGTTTAAGATAATTTTTTCTCCTTTACAGTGATCCCGGGTGACTTGAAACGTAACTGTTCTGTGAGACACGAGATAAGAGTAGGTGTATGTGTGTGTGTGTGTGTGTGGGTGTGTGTGTGCGTGTGTGCGTGTGTGTGTGCGTGTGTCCGTGTGCGCGTATACTATGCACACTTACGTTGGTTTCCCGCATATCGTACGACTTTGATACACCATGCACTCGGAGTAGTATCGAGCACGCGATCCCGTCACTTCTTGTACCGCGCAGACGTTTGGACTGCAAAAATGAGATAGCCAATAATGTAAAACTTGCGTTCCCTTAGGGACCACAAATAGATCGTCGTATACATGTAGATAATCGCATACAAGTAAATTGTCGTATACAAGTAGATGGTCGTATACATGTAACTTGCTGTATACAAGTAGATCGTCATAAATCGACTTACACGTAGATAATTAAATGCAAGTAGATCGTCTTATACCAATATGTTGTCGTATACAGGTGGATGATCGTATACAAGTAGATCGCTGGCTACAAGCAAGTTGTCGTATACAACTTGGTCGACGGATTCAAGTATATTGCTGAATATTCGCCGTCGTATACAATTAGGTATACTTGTACTTGCATATAAGTAGTTCATCATATGCAAGTACCTCGCTTTACTAATAATCACGCGAACGCGCACCCGCTCACACACATACATACATAAACACACACACACACACACACACACACACACACACAAACACACACACACACACACACACACACACACACACACACACACACACACACACACACACACACACATGCACACATAAGCACTCAAATACACACACACACACACACACACACACACACACACACACACACACACACACACACACACACACACACACACACACACACACACACACACACACACACACACACACACACACACACATATCGTAATAACATTAGGATATATATCCATATATATAACTTCAGCTTCTTTATGGCTGTCATCATCATGTGATTTATTCACGCTGCACCTGCATATATGTTTCCCCCAGTGTATGGTGTAAAAAGCTTTACACAAGTCGATAATTGTCATTACCACTGGTAGTCTCCTGTCTCTGATTCCTTCTATAATTCGGCGCGTTGCTATAATTTGATTTGCTGTTCTTCGACCTTTTCATAATCCATTTTGGTTTTAAAGAGCACGTTAAAATGGTCCCTTGTTCGATTTGAGATTATTATCTTATATGTGTTTTGTTCACCAAGTCAAACCCACACTTACGTACGTACGTAAGTGTCAGACCTATCATAATTGTTCACCCTTTCGCAGCTGACGCAAGAGAATAGAGACGCGTGTGGTCGGGCACGCCACCAGAGCGTGGCGTGTGACGAACTTACACCGCCGTGTATTCTAAACTAGGGCAATATATCCCGGAAGGATAAACTAGCCTAGTCTCGTTTGCACCGCGATATAGGCCAACGCACACGCACGCGACTACGCATCCACGCACCAACGCACACACACACACACACACACACACACACACACACACACACACACACACACACACACACACACACACACACACACACACCTACACACACAAACAAACACGTACGCGCACGCACGCCCGCACGCACGCACGCACGCACGCACGCACGCACGCACGCCCGCACACTTCTACAACGAGTGTGTTAGATGTGATTTCGTCTTGACCTGAAGTCTTATGGCTTGGACCCTGTTAAATGAGCAGTTGCTTGACATGGGACGAGTTTCATTGATGAATGCGTCAATACAAACTGCTTGCTTTGTTTTACAAGTCACACATCCAAATGCTATCGAATTATATACATGGTTGTCCTACATTTTCATCTATGTACCAAACACAGTTCCTGTTTGTATTAAAACAATATGTATAGTATGATTTATATTATTTGTTGATGACACGTATTCTGTTGTTTACCAAATTTAGTAGTGTTTATTTTTCTGTGTTACTCTGTATATTTAGTATAATATAACGTCTACTTGAACCAATGTGGCCTTTCCGTGACCATCAAACTCGTTCCTTATACAGTTGATGTTCGATTCCTGAAAAAAGGACTATCAATTTTAAATGATCTACCTTAAAACATCGTCCCTGCCTAAACTGTGTTCTATAGCCTTGGTTATTGTTCACTCTGCTGTAGAAGGGTGCATGATGCGGTTGAAATACACAGATAAAAAAACAGGTTTCTTAAGAGATACAAATTTCATAACAACCAAGAAACCGGATCATTTATCCATTCAAGGAAGTTCGAAATTGTTTCAACTGACTGTATTATTACATAATATTCGGATTGTCCCCAACAACCACCGCCCCCGCCCCGTCCCTGCCCCCGCCCATAAAACACGCTCCTCCAAGTTACGGTTGGTCCTGCTGCGTGCAGGGTACACCGACGTTTGTTTATTCCTCCTCGTGCACTTTGTTCCCTGGCGTTGTTCAGACAATTAACGATATTTCAAAGCACAGTACATGTAATTGTGTCGTTCTCCCTAGATAGTTTTGGGGCGATTGCATGCTATTAATCATGAGTCATAACTACCTGTTGTTTTGTTATAGAAAATGGTGGAATTCATAATCCAATCCAAAACGTTTCAAAAATCCCAACATTTTATCGTAAACTTATTCAAATGATAACTGCAACTTTATACGTTGTAACCAGTCAGTAATATCTAAATTTTGCGTTCAGAATCTTCGCGAAGTCATCCTGTTCATGTAAACATGTGGACTACCACACTGGCATGTGGAATGCGTCACCGAGTTGCCGCCTAGACTGTCTCTGACGTCGAAACATCCTTACCCTAGATTCTCCCCTGACATGCACTCCCGGCCTCCGCCAGTTCCCGACGAACCAAACGGGTCTTCGGTGCACATTCCATAGCTCCCTAACGCGGCAACTACGGGGACGAATCTAGACTGACTCGTAACGACCAGTAGCACAATAAAGAACCGGCCATCTCGCAGCGACATCTTGAATCTCTGACGTCACACTCTCTCTTCGTTTTTTTCCAAAGAACACGGGAGCAATCTAATTCCGTAAAGCGAGAACCTCTGTTCCGTTATCCGATCGTAATCACCAGGGGTGGTAATCATTAGCCGGATGTTCGCTGTGTAAGTTATCTTGAACGTCGGTTCACCGCGAAGGCGCCGATCTTCACAGGGCCTCTTCAATCTTGGCACTATTAGAGTTTGCTCAAAATATGAATGTTTTGTTTATAATTTCAGCATTTCCCGGTCGACTGTTTCAGGTTAATCCTAAATGCACTTTGACTTTATTCTAGTATTAAGAACATTAAATATAATACAATGGGGAACATCGATTAACTTTCATGGGTTAATCTACGACCCCACGAATGTAACATGACACCTATACTTTTTCAAAATATAATTCAAAGGTACTCTGTTATATAATCATTGTTCGGAACGTAAAACGTAATGAGCGCATAAAACATAACTTAACAATCGCACGAACCATGCGCGCGCGGCAAATACTTCGGGAAACCGGCTCCTGCGTCATGAACAAGGTTGCTTGGCAACATGATGTAGACGCTTAGGTCTACGCTAATGCAACCACAACCTTAACAATACGAATAATATTTGATATGACAATTTACACTATCACGACTAGGGCCTATCGAAAGACACGAATTTCACTTTCTCTCCGACCTTCGTTATTTTAAACAAACGACGAGTATTGCTGCACGAGCGTGACGCGATTGTCTACGTTTGACGTGTGCTGAAAACATCGCTTACCTATCGAACGCGTTATCGTGTTTATGTAACTATCCTGTATGTTTTCTAAATATTGCTATCACAACTGTCATGTATAAACTACCAAGTTATCCCGACAGAGGAGGGGCATTTTTGTTAGTATGGAGTAATTCACATTACATAGCATAATCTTACAATAAGCCCGTTCACAATAATAACAATCTGGACACCTTTAAACAACTCTTCCATAGATCAGCTTACGAATTCGTGGGCTGATCCTGGGCGTGGCTTCGGGACGCAAACAGGCGTAGGCGGAAGTTGTGCAAGCAAAGGGTCATAATCAATCAACTTAAAGCAAAAAGTCATAATCAATCAACTGTGATTGGTGCTTAGATTCCGATTCCAGACTATCAAAACCAACGACGATTACAAGCACACAGGCGCGCACACGCGCGCGCACTCATGCATACGTGTGCACAAATACACATATAGACATACACAATGCATACACGCACATACGCACACACGCAAAGACGGGCGCACGCACACGCATGCCCGTACGCACACGCACACGCACACGCACGAACACACGCAAACACGCAAACACGCAAACACACAACACACACACAACACACACAACACACACAACACACACAACACACACAACACACACAACACACAACACACAACACACACAACACACAACACACACAACACGCACAACACGCACAACACACACAACACACACAACACACACAACACACAACACACAACACACACACAACACACACAGCACACACACACAACACACCAACACACAAAACACACACAACACACACAACACACAACACACACAACACACACACAACACACACAACACACACAACACACACACAACACACACAACACACACGCAACACACACGCAACACACACGCAACACACGCACAACACGCACAACAAACACAACAAACACACACACAACACGCGCGCACAGACACACGCACATGCGCACATGCGCACACGCGCACACGCGCACACGCGCACACGCGCACACACTATGCATAATATCACTTGATTTCCATCCTTGCTGTCAATGATCATAAAGAAACGAAACACTACACGGTGCCCATCAGGCAGTCACGACTGATTAGGCTGCGTGGTTCAAAGTGACAACCGGGGCTATCGCGTTTACTCGCCTGTGAAATTGTAGTTGGTCTTCTCGTGGCAAGGATAATCGATTCGATCGCATTAATGGACGCGTAGGTTAAAACGTAGCGGGCTCGTAGATCACAGGGAAGATGTATCTTGTTTATGTCGGGTCATTTTTGATTTTGCCTTAAGCATACCCAGTCATTCGCTCACTTTCTCTCGCTATCTTTGGGCCTTTCCTGTCTTTTTCTTACTCTTTCTCTACCTCTGTCCCTCCCTCCCCATCTTTCTCTCTCTTTCTCTCTCTCACTCTCTCTCTCTCTCACTGTCCTCTCTCTGTGTCTTCTCACGCACGCACACGCTCACACACGCACACGCACGCACACACACACGCACGCGCGCACACGCACGCACGCACGCGCACGCACACGCACACGCACACAAGCGCACACAAGCGCACACAAGCGCACACAAGCGCACACAAGCTCACACGCGCATACAAGCGCACACACGCGCACACAAGCGCACACAAGCGCACACAAGCGCACACAAGCGCACACAAGCGCACACACGCGCACACACGCGCACACACGCGCATACATGCGCACACACGCGCACACACGCGCACACACGCGCAAACACGCGCACACACGCACACACGCTCGCACTCACTCTGTCATGATGATGATGGTTTTGCGATTCCTCTGATTATTAGTCCGCCGATAACACCGACTGCCACTAGCACCACAACAACAACAACAATAACAACAACAACGCACTGTCACAACCTCCACCACTACCACGATAACCACCATCCACTGTCACCGTCACTACCACCACCGCCGCCACCACCACTACCACCACCACAACAATAACTACAACAACTACAACAACTACAACAACAACAACGCACTGTCACAACCTCCACCACCACCACGATAACCACCATCCACTGTCACCGTCACCACCACCTCCGCCGCCATCACCACCACAATGACAGTAACAACAACGCACTGTCACAACCTCCACCGCCACCACGACGACCTCCATCCACCGTCACAACCACCGCCACCACAACAACAACAATAACAACAACAACGCACTGTCACAACCTCCACCACCATCACGATAACCACCATCCACTGTCACCGTCACCACCACCACCACCACCACCACCACCACCACAACGCACTGTCACAACCTCCACCACTACCACGACGACCTCCGACATCCACAATAAAATACCACCATCTACCGATGATTCTAGTACTCACCCCTTCAACCAGGGCATCACGTAAGTCGGCCGCTTCCACACGAAGCGTGTCGTCTTCTTCTCTTCCGCACAAAGCCCTTGTTGGAGAACCATCAGCGCCAAGACAACGGTCGGTATGAACGCCCGCATGCCGCCGGCTCTGCACATACGCCTCCACTTAGAAACTGAAACGCAACAATAGCGTCTAATCACAACAGGTTTTGTATTAATTTTGTAATACTTTTACGCAAAAAGACGACTAAAAACTATATGATTTATGAGTAAGGTTTGCACATCCACGGAATTCCTACTGACCAATGCGTGGTCCTACTAACCAATGTATGGTCCTGCTGACCAATGTGTGGTCGCGTCAGTTTGCGAAGTTCCATAAAACGTATAGTATTAAACTATTATGGATGGGGCGCGGTGGTTGAATCATCAGAGAGCCGGACTGTCGATCGGAGGAACTGGGGTTCGAATCCTGGTGCTGATCGATCGGTGATTTGGTAACGGTATCGGCCGCTATGTGGAAACCTGGGCAATTACGCTCACCTTACGTTGCCTGTATCTTTCGGAAGACACACTATAAGCCGTTGATCCCTTCTATCTAATATGTATGCCAGGGGAAGTAAAGATCCCACGCAAAAAAAATTGAAAATCCTGTCGTGGACTCACTGAACTGGGATCTCATTCTCTAAACTCCTATTGGTGTTAATGTCCGAAAATGGACCTTGCCAATTAATAGTCAAATATCCACGATCTTTTTACAGATTCTACGTCCATTCTTTCTTTGTTGTCATTTATACTGCATAGTGTCCGTAATACAAGAGTACACATGTCTAAGGTGTACCATATGTCTAAGGTGTACCAACAGCCAACTTGTGTTTTGTAACCTGTTAACATATTTCGATTTATTTCCTGATAAATAATGACAACCAACCCATCACGCACCTATACTATAAGTAATGCTACATGCTTTGTGGACTTTGCCATCTTGCGCGGCCACACCCGAGGCATACGCAAGACGCATTGCATTGTCGGCCAGTAGGAATTCCCTGGATGCGCAAACCTTACGCATAAATCACGTAATATTGTTTAGCACTACGTTTTCTATTTTGGGGGTTGGACTTCGCTCGTGCGTGCTGTCAATAAATCATTTCCCGGTCTACTTAGGACGATTCCCTGGTGTTTGTTGCTTCTACGGTTGCGCTGCAGATTATTAATCTGATTCACACAAAAAGTTTGTCTTTAAACGTGGTAAGCCGAGGTTGCACGTTTTCTTAATTATTTAATATAACGTTCTAAACAAAAAGTTCTGATAGTAACAAATTCAGATTACACATACGCTTTGTTGGCAACATTACGTTTGTTTGTAATAGTAAGCCATTCGGGGTTAGAAAGCGTCCACAAAAAGACACAATTTATCCTATAGCCGCAGTACACCGACTTCAATCAAATAAATTAATGGAAACATTTATCAATTTCTACCATTTAATTTAATTGAGTGTCCACTGTTTGCGAGCTACGCAAAAATTGATATGGGATACTAGTACAGCTACCTTTGTTTCAGTAAGTCTAGATTAGTACTAAATTCATATACCCTATATGTTACAATGTATTACGTTGATTTGATTTTGACTGACGACTACGGATAATCAATTTTATGAAAACATACTCTCCTCCAGAATTATAATGAAATTCAAAATGATACCAATTTTGTTTAAATTTCTTTGGTAGTTTTTTATTTATAGTTAAAATTTAAGCAAATTTTAAACAACGACTTTTTGATACACGGTGTAGTTTACACTCATAGTTTCGATTGTTTTTAATATGTGGGTTCGAAAATGCGTATATTGTATTACTTTTGGATTATTTGTTGAGGAAAATAAAATGGACACTGAAAGACGAGATGATAAAGTGTACATTTCTGCAAAAATCACATAATTGATAGGACATTACCCAGACCGCTATTTTGGCCCGCGTCCGGAATAGGCCTGTGCGACTCAACACCCGGTCCGCTGTGGCGAGTCACGTATTAATGTGCGCTCCTCAAGCGAGGTTCGCACCAGTCGGCAGTAATAACGCCGTGTGTAGATGGATTGAACACAGGTGTAGACGGGTCAGGGTGTTGCACCCGCAGGGTAGGGAGGAATAACCAAAAATAAACTGCCAGATATCATGTTGCTACAAACGTCTCCGAATCGTGACCGCGCCTTGTGGACACCGACCTCGAATAACCCGGACCGTTTCACTTACTGGATGTTTGTTTCGAGACATGTGGTAATTATTTTTGAGTTTCTGGAAACTTCATTCGGAGCTCGCTTAACATGTATCGGATGTTTAAAATCAAGTGTTTTTGAACAGATTGTCTAGACAGCTTGCACATGTGGATAGTAGACCTAGTTAGCATGTTTTTTTTTGCGAGTGAGTTTATAAAATTTGAGGCGTTTAAGCAATAGTTTTGACATGTTTTGTATGATTAACATTATTACCAGCAGAATATATCGACCAAAGTATTCAGCTTGTTGATAATATGCACACCATGGAGTGTTACAACTATTAGCTTACGCCCACCAGTTAAGCAACACAGCAAGGACTTAAGTTATCACCATTGCGTTAACGCCAACTGGAGACAGGATCACCATTCAATTGTCTAAGGTAGGAGAATAGCCCTCTAGAAAAAGAACTCTTAATAACTAGCGTTGTCTTCTCTATACGTCGCCAGTTGGTAGGTGAGAGTCCAATGGTCCAAGGAAGCAACTGATCACACAAAGAGGCGGATGCACGTTGGAGGAGATGTACTTACAGTATCCCAAAGTTGGCGTATTAATATATAGACTGACTGCGCTTTCTCAAAAATCACGGGAAACGTTCAAATGGCAACCAGCGAATACAAAACTGTGGTGCTACCCCCCAACGCACGTGACAAAACAAGTATTTTCCAATGTGTTGAGTTAAAGTTAAAGTTAGAGTTAAAAGTGGTTCATAATATAACAAAAACAAAACTATGAAACATTTCCAAACCTTATTCGTATAAATCAACAATAGCCATTTTTGTAGTATCTGTTACAGTTACTAACACTGTTTTGTTATTTTTGGGTACAGTTTTGCCTTTCAGAATAGTACATTTGAATGTGTATACATCAGCAAACCATGTATATAATATATATTTAAATTACTAAAAACATAAACAGCTCCATTTTCACGAGGCGTCCAACGTATACAACGCCCTGGTAAATCTATCCCCAGTCCATTTACAACGGGGATCGATTTACCATTTCACATGGACAGGCGGCGGGGGAAAACGAAGAAGTGATCAGGAAGGCGTAAGCATCACACGCTCAGCCCTCTTCCGGGCACGCAAGAATGCTTATTTACGGTGCCGATCCCAGCAAGGGCACGAGACGATCCTTGCTTGCTTGTTGGCGATGTCGCTTGTGCGTGCGCCCCTAACACCCATCTACAACTACAGGGACATATCCCCCCGTACTCAGCCACTGGGTGGTCTTGGCCTAGACCCATGTACGAGGGGTGAAATAAACCCTACCAACACAGATCACGTGGTATATGAAACGCCGGGTTTTACTGCCTATTTATGGTCAACCTAGAGTCAAAAAGATACGAATCATGTTTGCGAATGGAATACATGTGTATGGATGGAGTAGTTTTTTGTCTACTGGTCGAAAAAATTTTTTTAATGTCATGCGAACGAAGAAATGGAGCATTCGAGTACCGTGGTACTTTGTAGGGGGAGAAATATACACATCTAAATATAACGCTAATCGAGCGTGCGTGCGTGTGAGCGTTTGTGTGTGCGTGCGTGCTTGCTTGCGTGCGAGCGAGCGTGCGAGCGAGCGTGCATGCTTATGTATGTATGTGTGTATGTGCGTATGTGCGTATGTGCGTATGTGCGTATGTGCGTATGTGCGTATGTGCGTATGTGTGTAGGTGTGTAGGTGTGTAGGTGTGTAGGTGTGTATGTGTGTGCGCGTGTATAGGTGTGTGCGCGTGTGCGCGTGTGCGCGTGTGCGCGTGTGCGTGTGTGCGCGAGTGCGCGTGTACACACGTACGCACGTACGCACGTACGCACGTACGCACGTACATACGTATGTATGTATGCATGCATGTATGCATGCATGTATGCGTGTGTGTGTGTATGTATGTATGTATGTATGTATGTACGTATGTATTATGTACGTATGTATGTACGTATGTATGTATGTATGTATGTATGTATGTATGTATGTATGTATGTATGTATGTATGTATGTATGTATGCATGTATGCGTGTTCTGTTTGTTTGTTTGTTTGTTTATGCATACATACATACATATATAAATGCATATATACATACATACATAAATACATACACATATATATATATATGCACGTGTATATAATTAATTTGCACTGGTCAGTGAACACGTTTCTCGTGTTCAGCGGTGTTTACTCTAAACAAACACAGTCGTCTTATGTATGCTAACGTTGTTGTTAACTTAACAGTTGTGTCTTCTTTGTTGAGATGTATTCAAACATTATGAGCCAAGATGTTTCACTGAATGAAGTTTAGATCGGTAACATATAACATTTGACACGTTCAGTATTACAGCAATTTGTAAACAGATAATGACAAATTATATCGTGTATATATCTTATATGGTTTCCAGTAGACTCAACCTCTCGCTTCTTATGTATGTTGATTCACTGATCGTGTTAGTTTGGAACTTAGTTTTATATCCAGCAAACTGCGTGAACATATTAGTGAATAAAAATGTCGAAGTATACGTTAATAATAAATACAGTAGGTGTGGGATGGTTACCTGAAACGCTAGACACTCGAATCCTTGTTATTGTTTGGAGCCTGGACGATTTCTGTCAGTGCACGTTGTACATCGAGTTATAACTCAACAAGTACGTGCGTTTGTCGCCAGCCGATCTAACCTGCATCGTATTCGGGAAAGTCAGATCCCATCAGCTGGCGATCATAAAACTATGATTACGTATAATAACTCAGTAACTAACTTTTAATTTCTCTTCAGAATCCACCATAATCGGCTACATCAAAACAAAACAAGTTAGCGTCAATACTAGCTACAATCTCCACAAGATGTTTTCCTCAACCGAAAGTTCACCTATCAGGCCTGCGCAGCATAAAAAGAAAGATAAACTCACCTGTCGGTCAACGGAGGATGCCGCTGTTTATCCCGTATGGGAGGGGCTCAATGTAAAACGTTTTGAAACACTAGTTCGTCGCGATGGTGCTGTATCGATGCCGGCAGAGAGAAGCTCCTGGGAGCCGTGGTGACTGCGAGTAATCCCTCGTTTTGCGGAGTCGTGCCAACTGTCGACACGATCACTTCCACTCAGCAGGAGACAGGAGTCCTTACCGTCTCGTGTTGCGGAGGGTAAGCACGCAGTATTGAATGTCCCGTCACGCCGTAGCCCAAGGCCTCCCCGGCCCCAGACACCGTCCCGGTCCTCGCCTAGGGAGGGCGGGTCTCAAAAATACTGTGACGCATCGAAATGATCACCAGGGCGCAGGCGGACATTCCTTCGTGCTTTTGTACTCTACATAATGTAATGTAAATGCTGTTGTGTGCGTGCGTGCGTGCGTGCGTGCGTGCGTGTGTGTGTGTGTGAGTGGACGTGCGAGAGGTTACAAGAGGGGGAGCGAAGGGAGAGAAATACTTAAATACATACATACATACACACACACACACATACATACATACATACATATATACATACACACACACATACACACATACACACATACACACACACACACTTACACAAGCGCACACGCGCACACACGCACACACGCACACACGCACACACGCACACACGCACACACGCACACACGCACACACGCACACACGCACACACGCACACACGCACACACGCACACACGCACACACGCACACACGCACATACGTACATACGTACAGACATGCACATACACACATACATACACACATACATACACACATACACGCATACACGCATACATAAGTACATACATACGTACATACGTACATACGTACATACGTACAGACAGACAGACAGACAGACAGACAGACAGACAGACAGACAGACAGACAGACAGACAGACAGACAGACAGACAGACAGACAGACAGACAGACAGACACACGCACGCACGCACACACACACACACACACACACACACACACACACACACACACGCACAGACAGCGATTTTACACGATTAGCATTTTTGTCACGAAATAACCCCCTAAAAAGGCGACGATGTGTAAGTATCATGTTTTATCTACATAAACGACAATAAAACAAGAGTCTGCCGCTTATACAAACAATTCGCGTCCCTTCCGCCCACTCGCATCCTGCTGACACGTTTACACCCCGCTCGTCGCGTCACCCCTCCGTCAATTACCTTTTATTTCTATGTACATACAAAATCAACGACAAATCATTATATTTTTGTCGTGCTTCTCTAGTTACGCAGAATGTGTGTGTTTGTAGTGGTAGAAGTCGAGGACCTGTGGTGATTTATCATCTCGTAACACCCTTGTTCGATCCGTCTGAACTGAATTATGTTGGACGTCAAGTTTGCTCAATGGGTTTCTTTCGCCGTCAAGCGGAATAATAATACTAGTAGTAGTATTAGTAGTAGAAGTAGTAGTAGTAGTAGTAGTAGTAGTAGTAGTAGTAGTAGTAGTAGTAGTAGTAGTAGTAGTAGTAGTAGTAGTAGTAGTAGAAGTAGTAGTAGTAGTAGTAGTACTGATAGTAGTAGTAGTGGTAGTAGTAGTAGTGGTAGTATTATTATTATTATTATTATTAGTAGTAGTAGTAGTAGTAGTAGAAGTAGTAGTAGTAGTAGTAGTGGTAGTAGTAGTAGAAGTAGTAGTAGTAGTAGTAGTAGTAGTAGTAGTAGTAGTAGTAGTAGTAGTAGTAGAAGTAGTAGTAGTAGTAGTATTAGTAGTAGAAGTAGTAGTAGTAGTAGTAGTAGTAGTAGTAGTAGTAGTAGAAGTAGTAGTAGTAGTAGTAGAAGTAGTAGTAGTAGTAGTATTAGTAGTAGAAGTAGTAGTAGTAGTAGTAGTAGTAGTAGTAGTAGTAGTAGTAGTAGTAGTAGTAGTAGTAGTAGTAGTAGTAGAAGTAGTAGTAGTAGTAGTAGTACTGATAGTAGTAGTAGTGGTAGTAGTAGTAGTGGTAGTATTATTATTATTATTATTAGTAGTAGTAGTAGTAGTAGTAGTAGAAGTAGTAGTAGTAGTAGTAGTGGTAGTAGTAGTAGTAGTAGTAGAAGAAGTAGTAGTAGTAGTAGTAGTAGTAGTAGTAGTAGTAGTAGTAGTAGTAGTAGTAGTAGAAGTAGTAGTAGTAGTAGTAGTAGTGGCAGTAGTAGTAGTAGTAGTAGTAGTAGTAGTAGTAGTAGTAGTAGTAGTAGTAGTAGTAGTAGTAGTA